>VZDJ01000782.1:28951696-29088457 GCA_008694505.1 Cyanoderma ruficeps
TTTTGCTCCTTTGAATTTTTCTCTGAGGATGCCTATAAAAATTACCAATTGTGATGTTGTTGCTGTTGTGCCTACCACATTCAGTGCCACTATTTCACTGCTGCCTTTTACTTCTGCCTTAATCCGTGTCAGACTAAATGTAAGGTTTCCAGAGGAAAGGCCATCCTTACAATCTGTCCTCATATAATGACAACTTGACCTTAGTGCTCAAAAGTACTATGATAATACTTCCATTATTACCATTATTAATTCATCTGTGGTTAAATCTTTAATGAGTGCTATTTAAGATGAACTCACATATCGAATGAGTGTTTTGGACTAAAAAAAATAACATCCTCATTGTCATAAGACAGATTTAAATATCATACTATTAAAAATAATAAGTAATGAGACTTCTGAGGCAATGTAAAATAGATGTGCTTTTTTATTTTTTCTGAAAAGTGGGGATTTGCCAGCAATTCTGCAACATTAAGAGCAGGGCTTAGGGGGAAAACAAATATTAAGAGATTAGTAGTAAAGTCATAAGAAATGAAAACATTGGATATTTATAAGCTAACAGTCGCAAAAATCAGAGATGTAATGAATTTCAATAGTAAACATGTCAGTCATCTAAAAAATATTCATAATCCCATTCTCTTTTCTTTCCTTCTTTGACACACTTTTCTAGTTAAATGAATATAGCAAAACTGTGGCTTGCTTAGCCCAATCATGTAATACCTTCAAAGACAATTAGCAGCATTCAGACAGGCCCTTTGATGTGAAATTAGAGAAAATTAATGTATTAAAAATTATGTATTTGGATCTTGATTAAGCAACCCAATAAAGAGCCATTCTGAGATGGAGAATTAGAATTTGTATTCCTTAAACAGGAGAGTCATGGTTTGCCTTCACACAAGCAATAGGTCACTGTGCATTACAATTTCCAGTTTCATTGACGAAGTACTTAAATGGCATGCTAGCCATCTTCCTTATTAAGAGGTCACATATTAAAAACTCACAATGACCTAGATATTATGAAAACTAATGAGAAGTATGACAAATTAACTGTTCTGCTGTTGTATGATTCAAAAACTACTGTGATGGTCTTGAATTGTTGCAAAGAGCAAGAAAGCCAATGGAGCTGAAGGAATGTGCTAATTAGGAATATTTTTGGAATGTAAACTCAGGTAGGTTTCCAAGAGGATGGGGGAAGCAGAAATCTGATGCTAGCTATCGGGGGAAGAGGGAGTCATGCTTCATGTAAATCTTAAACCTGCACTCCCAAGGGCCAGAGATAAGGATAAAGCAAATGAAAGGCAAGAGAGGTGGCAAGGAATCTATATTGGACAGAGAGCACACCCTTGAGAAGTGCTGGAGTTTTGAATGTCTGCCTTTCTTTCCTTCCCTCATAAGTTCTATTAATGTTATAAATCTGCTTTGAAAGATGGCATTAAAGAGACAAAAGTCCTACTTAGCTGCTACCTTGGTTATTGAGGCTGACTGCAGCCTCAGAAAATATGATCTGAAATACAACCCCCAGAAGAGGAGAAGACATGATCTATTGCCACCTGTCATAGCTAAGTAACATCTCAGAGAAAGAGTGAATGGCAGTTTGAAGAAGAGGTTAATCCCAGTATTTGAAGGTGTTGGAAGAGTGTTGCTTTTCAAGGATCCACCAGACTTAAGAATGGTCCAACCGAGTGAGTGGAAATCAAGGAGGCCTGCATGGATGAACAAGGAGCTCCTGATGAAAATCAAACATAAAAAGGAATTATACAAACAATGGAACTGGAGTTGGATTTCCAAGGAGGAACATAGACACATTGTCTAAATGTGTTGGTATGGGGCTAAAAAAACCAAAGCTCATCTGGATTTCAGTTGAGGCAAGTGACATGAATGTCAAGAAGAAACTCTTCTTTTTTTGCTATGAGAGTGATCAAACAGCGGAACATGTTTCGGAGGGGGGTTGGGATGTGTCCATCTCTGGACAACTCCAAAGCCCAACTGGACGTAATTATGACCAACTTGCTCTATCTGACCCTGCTCTGAGCAGAAGGGCACAACCAGATTATCTACAGAGATCCCTTCCAGACTCCATGATTTTGTGATTCTGTCATTGTGTTTATTTCACTTTTCTTTTTAGTATTTTTAATCAATAGTTTAACCATTTTGTTAGTGTAATGCTAATCAATTTGGCTTCAAATTTGTCATAGTGATTTGGCTTCAACCTTGTGCCAGTGAAAATTCAGGTTAATTTAACAGGCAACACATGCACATAAATCAAGGTGCCCATGATGCTAGCCAAGTTTTGATATTGGCATATGTCCCATTAAAGTATGAATTAAAAATTGATATTAACTTTGGTACTATCAGGTTCCAAGTGAAGTGGAATGGGCTGTGCCAAGTTGACAATTTCAGAGCCTTTCCAACAGACAATGGTGAAGCAAACTTCAGTTATAGCTACCCCTTATGTTCTCATAACATGGAAAATGCTTGTCTTCTATACATCTTGAGGAGAAGGGGGTGATGTGGACAGCATGCAAAGTAGCAAAATTCACCTTATATTTGCCACCACTTGTTCTCATGCATCTGAAGAGTCACAGTTCTATCTCTTAGTCTGGAAGTGCAGGTGTTGCATGAGGGAGACACATAGAGCTATAAAGTTTTTGCCAGAAGTTTCTGTGGCAAGCAGACAGCATCAAGGAGGTAGTGCAGCTTGACATGGGGATACTGCCACAGTACAGATTTGCAGGAACCAGGAAAAAAATCAAAGAAGCTCTGGGCAGGGATTTTAAAATGCAATGACCAATCATCTTCTTAACCTAGTTAGCCTAATATTCTGCACACAGTTCTGCAAGGAGGACTTCCAGTACAGTCCTGTTGTATACCTGAAGCTGTAGAAGCCTTGAAAAACACATTATCTTGCACTAATAGAAAGGTATGTTGGTGCAGCCATGAAGTATTAAAATAATTAAAGCATTTACATGAAATGTCACAAGACGCTGTATAAAATCTCTTCAGCTGTGGTTTTCTTTTAACAAAAGGAAGCAAACACATTTATATAGCCTTGGGGAACAGTTTGCCTGATGTTGATGTCAGAGGGTTCACGTAGCAGGTATCTAGGATTTACCCACCGGAAAATGACAGCTTGCTAACAAGTCTGTCTTCATTTGCATACATAAAGTCAGGAGAAAAAATTAAATTGTACAAGTTTTAAGGCATGTTCAGTTTGAAAACAGTCTTAGATGTTTTAGCAATATAGTAATGTGGAAAAAAAAGCTTGACAGTGGAATTCAATGTTGCTGTCCTTTTTAGCATAGCTGATTTCTTTAGAAGGTCAGATAATGAAATCTAGCTCTATTCAGTTGTTGGATAACCTTGAAACCACATTTGTGATATGAGGGATGCATGCTAACATTAGTAAACTCTTGATTACTATTCTACTCAAGCTGTTTTAATCTCAAGGCATAAGCTCTTTCCTCCTCCAAAAGATAGATTTAATTAATAAATTTTATAGGGAACAGGTGAATAACACAATATATGAATTCTTTTCTACCTTGAAGTATTTCAGTATATAAAATCATATGAAAATATGTATCATATGTATCTTCACCGCTGTACTGTGAGATACAGGGCTAGATTGAGATATTACTGTGGTTTTATTTTGGGTATGAAACTCCACCTCAGAGGAGTTACTCCACACTCACCCCAGTAAAAACTCTGATACAAGTTCAAATCATAATAAAGATATGAATTTATTGATAATTGTGATTTTAATGATTGGGCTGCTTAGAATTGATTTTGTTCTTGTTCTTGTTGTTGTTTTTTGTTTATTTTGGATATTTTTGTTTCTGTGGGGTTTTTTTCTATATGCGTCTGTGAGAGAGAACATTTCTTAAAATAATAACAAAACCTAGTTGTAGGATTTCTGTAAGTAAATGTATTTCCTACCATCAATAAATGTAATTTGTCTGAAAGGCATGCAGAAAACACTTTCTGTGTTTCTTCACTTTTTGCAATGTGTTCTACACTGGCATGTAGAACACATTGCAACCTCTGTGAATAGAACAAGGAAAAACCCTGAATCGCTCAGAAACAAGTCACTTGTGGTTCAATTCATGCTTCACTATAGCATTAAAATTCTTGTCATGGAACATCTGGAAGCATAGTAAGCAGATTTACCAAAATAATTACATTATTGAGGTAGGTGAATGGTTAAAATCAGATTTTTTAGACATGTGACAATAACCATACTTCCATGCAAATACAAAAGTAAGGACTACTTTGGGCTGCCAAAAATTCTAAATACAAATAGAATTCCTTACTTTATTTTAATTTGGTGTGACAAGAACTGGTGCAATTAATACACAGGCTGGTGAAATGCAGGGAACGGTTTGATATGGTTATGAAGCATGCAAGCCTGATGCATGTACTACAAATACTGCTAGGAATTGAAGAGATGTGCAAAACAACTAGAAAACCCCTTTAATTTCACAAATAATGTGGGTTTTTTGAGATATAAAATTTCCATTTCTAAACTCACAGATTTTATCATTGTGCAGGAAATAATAATTCTTTCTATCTGTGTTGTTTTCTGAATAAGGCCACAGCTTTCCTCCCAACAAATTTGATTTTTATGAAATGAAAATTGTGCTGCTTTTATGGCTTCAAATTGCATTATTCACCTGCTAGTGAACCCTATCATATCAGAGAAGTGATGGAGAGCACAGACAGGTTTGAAAAAACGACCCTCATCCTAGGAATAAGTCTTCTCCTCCTTTAATATTTATATTCCCATAGTGCTCAAAGACTTTGTTGTTGCCTGAGATACAAACACAAGATACAAGTCGACTCTTTTCGATGTGCTTGCAATCAAAGAATCACAGAAATGAAATAAGTAGGGGGAAGAAAAGAATATTTAAAAAAAATATAATAGCTTGCAGAGCATGTAAGAATGCTGCTCTTTACTCTCAGTTCTGACTTTATATTTTAAGGGGTCACTGCAGCAGATGGAGGAGACATCTTTAGCAGCCTAAGCATGGATAAGACTATAAGAAATCTGAGAATTAAGACTGATCTAGAAAGAATTGAGGCCATATAGCATGAAATATGGATTTCTCATTGTGATTATTGTTCCAAGTTAACTGTCAATTTAATAGGAAATAAATCTAATTGATCAACATATGGAATGCTGCCCATATGGAAAAAGATTATTTCAGATTAGATAACAAGCTGATAAGATAATGCCACACCATAAGTCCAGAAAAAAAGTGATTACTGTATAATTTACAGCTAGTTTTGCACAGCTTAGAGAAAAATGACCGAGGAGAGTAGGAGGAAGCAAACCAAATATCTGCTGACATATAAATGTGAGAACTAAAAAGCAAAAGAAATTAGGTTAACCTTCAAATCAGCATGCAAGGTAAAGTCAAATCTGTACAGCTGCATTCATTTTGGTAGTAGTGAAACTGGGAGAGGATTTTTTTTTTTTAAGGTAAACTACTAGGTTTTGCAAAGGGAGAACTAGATGGAATGTGAAAGAGGCTTTTTTCAGAGATGGTCTCAGTCTGGGGTCTGCAGAGAACTTTGAAATTGTTTGCAAAAGGTGACTGTGGAAACCAAGCTCATAAATACTCTTCAGCAATCCACATGTGTTAATTTTCACTGGGGTTTCCACTTCACCAAGTGAACTAGTAAGGGGTCCACAAATCAAAAAAGTTGAAAACCATTGGGCTGTGGACTAATCTCTGTCCTTGGATATGCACTCAGTTCCCATCACAGCCTCTGGGAATGGCTCTCATGGCTGAAGAATTTGCCCTATTCATCCAACAGTCATTAAGAAAGAAAAGCTGACCCTGGCTGAATACTGAGCAGGCATAGGTATATGTCAGATAATGGAGACCCTCAGCGTACACAGAGGCTGTAATTCACCCGTGGGGTCCTGGTGAGTGCATGTGCTTTAACTGCACAGCAGTTTGAATTCAGCCCACAGCCATCTGGTGCTATTTAAAATATATACTTTTCAACTTTCACCTTTTAATCTTTCTGGTTTGAAAACATACACCAGTTCAAAGGTTACCTCTCTTAACCTTGAGCAATTCCCTTTCAGAGACAGCAGCAAAGGTTTATTATCGTTACTTTTACTGGTGTTAATGAAGGGGTAATTCTCTACTGTGATTTGTACACACATCTTGAAATAAACCAAAACACAGTTGTTATACATTTAAACTCACATTTTCCATAAGTGTCGTGATTTTTAGGTGTCTCCATTCTGGGAAATTCAAATTAATGGCTTTCTTAGGAGCCTAATTATCAGATGGGCTCAGTACTTATAACCTCTCCACTGCCCCCAAAATACCAGCATCAGAGACGCCCAGGAATGAAACTAATGATTTAAAACTTTGGCCATACATGGTCATGCAGATGCATACAAATCACTCTTGTGAGACTATGTTTGGTTCTGCTTATGATAACAGAAAAACATAAACTCACCCCAAATATGTTTTCCACCCCCAAATCTGAGATGAACAACATCCTTTTTCTTCCCACAGCCAGAAGTTTGCTTTTCTGTCCTGTAAGGAAAGGTGCTCCAAGGCACCCAAACACCTTTATCCAGTCAATATCAAGAGGCCCTGTAGGTAAGCATGGTGCACCGATAGTGAGTTTTCTCAGTGCCCATGCAGTAGTCTGACACCAGTAACATCTCTTCTTTTCAGCTAATTACTTGTATGGAACATCACACCGATATTTTAATGTTCCATGAAGATTTGCATCAGGCAAACTGAAGCATTTACACTAAGGACCCCTCTCTCTGGACCCATTCTGTATGGAATTCGAAACTTCTATGTGAAAAGAATGCTAATTAATACTATTACTTCAAGAGAAATGGTTTCCTGAAGCAGTCTAAGAAATGGAGATGTAACTGGCTCTCTAGCTAACATTTGAAATAGCTGAGGCCTTGCTTTCTTATGTTCTCCTCAGACTTAGGTTTGGATTTCCAGATCTGCAATACCTGTTACTGATTATTTATCACGGCTCCAGATTCCCTGGGACTAAGGGCAAAGTATGGGAAGCATACCTCTCATTTGTTCTCAATTTTGAGCCTAAGGTTTAAGTTTTTCTATCAACTTAATTCTTATTTCTATCCTTCTTGACTCTCAAACACATTTCAACATGAAGCTTAAAAATTATATTGGATAATGTGGGATGGAGTCTGTAAGTTTTACCATTGCACAGCAGATTTTAAACATCACACACAGAATATGAGAGGAAATAATTCTCTCCCTTACACTGAAAAATAAAAAAATTTGGAACTCCTAAAAAGGATTTACACATATTGCTTCAGGCTGCTAGCCACTCGCTTAGAGGTGGGTGGTGTTTGTTCAATAGCTGAAATACTTTTTGACTTGACTTTCTGTTTTTCTTGTTTCCCAGGTGATTGGTTCTGGTGTTTTTAGAACTGTCTACTGCATCCTGAACATTTTCCATGCATCACTGACTGGGAACATTTTAAGCTGGCGTCAAAGATAGAGTCTGTGGGGAAGTCTGCACACAAATAATACTTCTTCATTGTTCTTGCTCAGCAGTAACCATGCCTTTTGCAAGCTGGTTCACTCAGTGCAGCAGAAGAGTAAGCTAAAAATAGTCAGTCAGATAATTTTTTCCTAAGCAATCCATATTCTCATTTTCAGAGCCAATGTACCACTGGATGACAGTAAGTGTTCAACTCCATTAGCACCAGCCATCCAGTAGAGCCCAGCTTGGCAGGCACGTGATAGCAACCATGTAAGGAAGCATAGGAGAGGCCACACAGGAAGATTATATAAATGAGAACCACAGTTGTAGATGAATGGTGAAGTACAATGAAATGGGCTAGATGATGCTGAATGTCCTTCGGCATAAGGAAACAATCTAATTTCTGTAAGCTTTTATTCATGAAAGATGCCTTGACATTAGCATATACAGACCACAATCTGCAAGAGTGGCATAAAAAGTAAGTCCAAATCTTGAAGTAGTCTAAACAAAGATACTTAAGAAACAAGGGTCACCTTTGAAAGTGTGGTGACTGATAGCTCCTATCAGAGGCGAACCTTAAGCGCCTTATTTTATCATATTTATCTGTGAAGTAGGAGGTGGACGTGAACAGTAAGGTTATGTATACAGTGTTTCAGCTTACATTCAGGGTCATTGAAACTGTGCAGGGTGTCTTCAGAGGCCAGAAGGGAAACAGAGTGTGATAATATGTCTCTGAAGAGGCACTGAAAGCTGCCCTTGCGAGGTCCATGGCAGCAGCGTAGATCTACATCCATTCCATCAAACTGGAGCTGAAGGCATCACA
This sequence comes from Cyanoderma ruficeps, assembly GCA_008694505.1. Classification (NCBI taxonomy): domain Eukaryota; kingdom Metazoa; phylum Chordata; class Aves; order Passeriformes; family Timaliidae; genus Cyanoderma; species Cyanoderma ruficeps. The sequence continues at coordinate 28,960,014 of VZDJ01000782.1, forward strand.
ACTGTGGGAACCACCCTGGCTACTCATGCATGCTCTGCTGTGCAGTGTGTGCCAACAGCTCCAAGCATGGCCCCAAGCAAAAAGAACTGTGCAAGGCAAGGGACAAAATGGTAATATTTGTCAGTGACTTTCTCCCTCTGCATTTGGTCTGGGTGAGAAGTGGTAGGAAAGGAAAGGAGAAAACGAGGTAAAGTAATAGGGAAAGACACTGAGAGTACTCTTGACTGTCTATATAGAAGCTAGTAGGAAGACAGTCATCTAGAAGCAACGCAAGAGGAGGGAATTTACTCATGAGTAAAAGGTAAGGAAAGAGGCTAAAAGTTTATAAGGAACAAGATATTTAGTGAAAAACTGTCTAAGAAGCAGTTTCCTTGGAGAACAGTAAATTGGTGCATTCAAAAGACTTTGACTGTCTCTAGGAGCTACCTCTTGGATCACAAATGGATAAATTTTCCACTTACCAGCTGTGTAGGAAACCTGAGGTGTCAAAACCAAGAAATTCACATAGCAACCAGGTTTGAACAGGAAAAGAGTGTAAGGCCTCACAAAAAGCTCATTGTGGATGTTTTTATGGAGAAGGAAGGAGAGTGCACCTTTTGGGCGTTCAGTAAATGCCAGAGAATTTCAGCAATGTTACACCTGGATCCTGGAGGGAGACCTAAACTGAAGCCAAAAAAAGTGGAGAAAATGTTCTCTCTCCCAGTAAATATTCATACAATTCTAACTTAGGGTTCATAATTTTTGGAAATAGCTTCTCTGATAAAAGGATAGGTGTGCGCTGAGTGTCCTGTATGTCTTTCATACCTTTTCTTTTCTGGAAGAGACTCTGCTGCCTGTATTTGTACATTTCGTGAACAAGTTACTTCTGCTTGTCCATACATTTGAATTCTGAGCTGGAAATTCTGCTTACTAAGTTATCACTTGTTTGGGTAAAGACCTTCTTTACTAGCTCTTCACTCATGGAACACACAGAGCTCTGAGGGGAAAAAAAATTGCAACACATAATTTATTGGCAAAGTTAGGCTTTTGCTCTTATTTCCATGAGTGCAGCAGCAGCAGCATGGTTTCTTGAACGTACTCATTATTCAAATATATTCTCTGAGTAAACAGCCAAACACTCTGTACTGTCAGGTTTTGCCATTACATGTTGACTGGTGATGCATCTTTCCAAAGACTCGACTGATCACCCTGAGGTTGAGAACAGTTATGTGGAGAAAATATCCTGCTGTGGTTTGTAATTTGCCTCTAAGCCCCTCTCTCCCAGTTCTGAAAGGCTGATCTGCGTGATTATAAAGACCAAACTTAGATGCAGGTGGTAGAAGGGGGCATCAAAGAAGAGCCTACTATTCTGCAGTTCTGTAGTGTCTGATAAGACAAGCACTCTCATATGAAGGGTGTTTTTCTCTATTTCATTATTCAGAAGGAATTTCTGAAGAAAGCTGGAGGGTGAGGGAAGAAACTGAGTTTTGTTTATCTCAAAGCCTGGCTGACTTGCTCTGGTGGTGGTGGTGTTTTCTACCTAGGGAAGACTTGTCTGTCTGCATCTCAAGTCACTGTGGCACCTGTTCAGGGTGGAGTGAATCTGCTGAAGATCTCTTTGGGCAGTGCAGGCAGAGCTGGGAGGGCCAGGGTGTGTGGGAGGAGTGGCAGAGTGGGAATGAGGTATCCCCATTGCACAAGGCACAGGATGTGGTGAGTGAGAGGAACCAAATTGAGGCTGGTTTTAAAATGCAGGGTGTTTCCTTATCTAGCACCTATACCATGCGAACATGAGAGACTGTGCATGAGACTGTTGTGGTGGAAACATGTGGGCAGCCTCAGTGTCATCATACTTCTGCTCAGTCACTTAAATATTGCATAAAACAAAAGCCTCAGATGTGTGTGGGACATTCCCCAGTTGGAAGATGTCACTTGCTTGAGCACAAAAACCAAAGTCATCATTAAGGTAGGTGTTTGTACAAGAGCTGATTTAACCTCACTGTTCTGAAGGCAAATACACATTTTACATTACAAGCTGAATTTGGAAATAACTGTAGATCACTTACTTGTGCACAGAAACTATAGTGTGTTTTCCTTTGATGAACTTTACAATAATGCATCACTTCCCTTGCTAGCTAATGTAGTTATAATCAAAGACAGGTCTTAAAATCTGGTGAAAGTAAAAGATGCTATCAGAACTCAAACTGAACTTGGCATGTCAATCATTATCACTTCAAATCATTGAATTATGATTACAAATGTTCAAATGGGGTCTGCATCTGAAGAGCACAAAGCAGTTGAAACTTAGGGGGAGTTCCCATACAGTAGTTGCAATTTTTTTTCCTCTCTCAAAACTGTGTCCCATCATAACAGGAATCCTTGGAAGGAAAGGAAGGGTTGGTTATACAAGTGGCTGTTTTCAGTCTCTAAGTGAAAATCCAGGATTATATAAACGGCTTTCTATATCAACCGCAAGGATTGCAGAGGGTGCAGATTTAAAGAATAAAATCGTCTTCCCAAGACATCTTGATTGCAGATGTTATTAAATGATTCTCTAGCGCTGGAAATATTCATCCTGGCTACATGTTGATCATACAATACATTCCATTCTCATGGTTTTCTGCCTGGAAGAATGGAAGAAATGCCTCAGAATGTAACAAGGGAGAAAAATACTTCTGTCTGTGGTGATAGTTCTCCCTATCTTTTGGTCTGGGAGTCAGATTTCTGCCTGAGGGGGTCTGTATGAGGGATGATGAAAGTAATTACTCTGTCAGGTTAAATATAATTTTCTTCTGTGTGTCTGCTTCTCGTGATGTCAGTTGATTAACCCGTCAGTCATCTTCTCATGGCATGTGTCCACATGATGTCATGTGCTGAGGTCCATGGTTTATTGTGCTAGCCTAATGTAAACTTGAAAAGTTTTCAATTTAAAACTTAGTATTTCATCAGTGTTTTGTATTTTTCTTTTTCTTCAATCTTACATGTTCTTTTCTTGACTCATTCCCGTCTTATCCAATTTCTTTCTTCTCTTCCCTGACTCAGTTTTTCCTCTAATTTCCTATCTTGGTTCATCTCACTTTTTCTCTCCCACACCACAATTCTGCTTCACCCCTCTTGCATCTCTCCAAACCATCTCCTCATTGTTTCCATATCAGGGTACACTACAAAGGCCATCTTGCCTTTGCCTCTTTTTCTATGTGGTGCATCTGTCAGTCCTCCTAAGATGAATGTAAGGCCATTCTAAAACTTCGTTTTTAAAGAAGATGAAGATATGTGGCCTTCCTTTTTTTTTTCCTAAAAAAATTGAAAACCACACCTCTTAATCTTAACTGCCCTGGATATCTCAGAAAAATGGGGGGTAACCTAGACAGTTCTACAAGTTGTATGCAAACCCTCCTTGTACTGGGGTGATTTAATCTTCAAGGATTTCACTTGAATATTGTCAAGTGTCAGTAAAGTCTGCTTAATTTGTTACCTCATTCTTCCCCCTAATTTGATGTTAGATTATGGAATATGTAACAGACTATTTTATTTGCAGAAGAACATCTTAGAGCCCAGATGGATGGGAGGAGGATTAAAGATGAAGGCTTTGCATGAGAAAAAGGTTGCAAATCACTAAGACAGCAATCATATTCCTCTCACTGCAGCCAAAATATGTATCATACATATTTAGTTAGCATGGGATGCAGGGAGTGCAAAAGTAACAGTATAAATTATGTCACTCACATATGCTTTGAGGCCCATGGCAAGCACAAGGTGGCCTTGTGAGACAGTTGGACATAGAATGTTCCTATGTCAGAAATAAAAAAATCTGGTGCAGTACACATTTGCATTAGCATGCTAGGGAGGGGATCGTGGGAATGGATTTCTTACACAGAACAATTATTTTCTTAAAATTTCACAAGGGTGGTATGCTTTCGCATCCAGGTGGAGGACAGCTCTATATGAATTTGCTCTTGGTGACCAGGAGTGGAGACATAAAAAGAACTATTCTGTGTCTCTGGTTACAGAGATAAGTGAAAGAGTCATTGGCAGTAACTCTGTAGTAATAGCAGCAGTAAGTACTGGGCATGATTTGAATCTCTTGATAGTGATATGGGGATGCCAGAATATTTATCAAGCCATTAGGAGAGGCTGTGCCTAGCTGATAAGATGACTACAACTGATGAAGTCCACCTGAAGACTCTGATGATGCTGGGACACATTTGCAGCCAAGAAGGGAGGATAGCAGGGAGTGCTGCCCTCAGAGCGGTGTGTACTGTTCGTCAGCAAAATTATTCAGTCTCCTGCCTCGGGCAAGCTTGTGGAATCTTTAATAAAAATATTTAAGAAACATCCTGATGTACATATTCCTCACGGCTGAGAGCCATGAACAGCCTGCCCTGCTGAGAAACTATTTTACTGAGTTGGTGGCAGAGGGGAGGGAGCTAGGAGAGATCATCAGAAAACCAGTTCCCAGAGTGAATAATACAGGGAGGGCCTTATTTTAAACTGTCCCTATATAAAACTGCCAAAATTGTTATGGTTCTCTCTTTGGAAAATTAAATTGCCCAATTTATATCTCTTAATGTCTCTTAGTGTCATCAAATCAAAAAATGTTCTGTCATTTTGACTGGAAGTAGATTGGGAACAGACTTTTTGCTATAATCATCTGTAAGCAACATGAACAAGGAAGAATTTATGATAGCTTTTCTGATGTTGAATCAGCACATGTGTTGCATTGTGGATAAAATCAGGTGTTAGCACTTGAATTTATGTCGAGAAGTGTTTTTCTCGGAGTGGCTTTAGTTAGTCAAGGCTTTAATATCTCTAAGAGGATTTTGCTACCTACCTTACCTGAATTACTTATCACCTGCTGGGGTAAGGCACTGAACTTAGGCATTTGTTTTCCCCTCCTGCTTTGCTGTGAATTGTCCTCTCTGCTGATGATCAGAGTCTTCTGGAATATGGAAGCTAATGTGGCCATCAGGTCATGCAAATTCGAAATACATTTTCTGTATTTCCCTCTCTCTCTAGTGTGTATAGATATAGATAGAGAGCTCAACATAAACATCCAAGTTTTTCCTTGAAGAAATTTTAAAGATCATAACCATAAAGGATTAAGAAATTAAAAGGCTCTTTTCTGATTGCTTCCAGTAAACAGAAAGTGGTACAAAGAGAGGAAGAATTGAGAACAAACTTGTGTTGCTTTTCACAATAAATTAAGTGTATAAATGCTTAACAATGGATAAACACTATTGACAGAGAAAAGTAAATATGTCTTAAATTTTCTCTGGCTTTTAAAACAAAGAATATCAATAGCAAAATTGTATTTTCAAATGTGTTTTGAATTTGACAGTGTCTCTTTGACATTTATAAAGTACAGTGATGAGTATGTAATTAAAGTCCTTTGCTTATTTTTCAATATTGAATTCTCAGCCCAACAAACTTCCTTTGAGCTATGGAGTGACTGAACAAAGGAGGAAGGCTTGCCAGCCTGTTCCCATGCACGCCATGCTGTGCACCAGCAACGTGCTTGCCTTTGAACCCAATGCTGAGTCGGACCACGTGCATGTGCTGAGGAGCATCTCTTCCCAATGTTCTTGGGGGTTTGTTTCAATTACCACAAAACTCCTAAGTGAGGAATACAATGTTTTCCTGAATTTATTTGTCTTTCCTTCTGTCTAAACATGAAGTATCAGTCTTTTTGTGGCAAAGAGATGTTTTCTTGGGAGCTCACATATCTGGTTTGACTGCAGATAAAATACTGAACAGCATGTATAACCCTGGAACATTAGCACTGAATCCACAGGTAATGAATTTTGCTGTAGGCTATTTTTCAATTGTTGTTTTTGCTCCTCATTCTCAGAGTGTGCTTTTCACCAGTAAGGATCCAGCTCAGGATTACAGCAGGGACACCCCAGGCTGCACGGGCTGGAGAGGGCTTGGCTGTGTCAGTAATACAAGCCCTCAAGCCAACAAACTCACTGTCACAAGCACACAAAAAAGGCACAGCACCAAAGCTGTCTAAATGTTTTCACTCATACGTAGAGATGCATGTTTATCTCAAATTACACAAAACCTGCATTTTACTACCACAAAGCTGAACACTGCATTAACTGGCCAGTGGTCAAAGTACATAGGCTGCAGGTCAGGGACAGGACTTTGGGAGTCCTTCTTACTGTCTGCTTACCTCCAGAGTGATGTTCCCTCTTGTGTGCTCTGACCAAGCTGTGCTGCAGGAAAAGTCTGACACGATTGCTAAGGGCAGTTGCTTTGTGAAAAATAGCAGAAGGTTACCCTGACCAACTTGTAGGAGCTCCTGGAGATGGTGAGGTTATGGCAAGGAGAGCAGCCAAGCGTGGCACAGCATGAAGGAGGGTGGACAGAAGCCCCTTGTGGACAGAAGTACAAGATCTCTGTGTCGTGATTGTCATGACAGCTCTATGTCAGGAGAAAAGCAGAGAACGGGTCCTGTCTCTGTTCTCTGTTGTATGCAGTTGGTTTACCCTCAGCAAATATTGTTCTAACAGAGCCAGCTGTCAGATTTGCATCTGTTGAACAGACACAAAACACTGATCTCAGTGGGAGGCAGGTACCTACTCTGCATAAGCACTTTTGCAAATCCCAAAAGGCATTTCTCCATCTTCAGGCACTTCAATATCTTTGAAAATCTTGCCCTTTGTGCCTAGCTTTGCCTCTCTACAAAACAGAGAAAAATCTGCCTCCCTAGGAAGTGAAGCAGAGTTAAATTTATTCATATTTGCTTTAAGCTTTGGATCCACAGACAAGATGTATGCCACAAAGGTGTGCTTCTTGTTCAGCATACTATACAATGAAACACCTGTGTGTTCAGTTATTGTCCATGCTGTCATTGGCTTCATTTTGAAAGATGTATCCATGAATCAGAGCAAGGCAAGGTGCCACACTAATGAATGATAGCTATAGAAAGATAAGCTACACTGTTTTGTGATGGCCCAGCAGTTCTTTTGTGAAGGACAGAAGCAAGTTTTCGCTGCTGGTATCCTTCTGTGCTTGAATGTCTTGCAGAAAAGAGGTAGAAAACTACTACAGGTGTTCATTTTGGTCATTGTGCAAGACACTTAGTGAGATAAAGACAGCAAAGACAACTATATGTCCATATCTTCAATTCTGATGTCAAAAAGAGCCCTCAGTTTTTCAAAATTGTCCCATGCTCCATGTGCTTAGGCCCTTCTGCAGTGAATGACATGGTGGCTTCACTGGGCCATTCTGGCTGCAGGTCTTCTTGTACTTGCTCCTCTACATCTTGCCCTGGCTGTGAATTTTCCAGTTTCAGAATCTGTTCCTGCACTCTTTTGATAACATGAATAAAGCAGAGGTTGTGTTTGAGTCTTGCAGGGTCCTTTTGCCCTAGTTCCCCCATGGACTGCCCAAGGTGGAAATTTCCATCTGACTTCTTTGCCCTGCCCTCAGATATGGGAGTGTGCTGAGGCTGCCCAGTTACTTGCCTTGGGGTTTTTAATCACTTTCCTTTTGCTGGGGCAGCAGCTACCCTGCCAGTGGAGCTATGCTGGCCTCCCTAAGACTCAGCCTGGCTGCGGCTTCCTGATCCCTGCTTCCCAGGTAGTGGCCTGTCCTCTATATATGAAAATATTTCCAAGGAAATCCAGAGAAAAAAAGGCTGCTGCTTTCTGCTTCCTCTTTGCGTGTCTGCACAGATAATACCACGCTGTATGAGCGTGATGGGTTTTCTTACAGTCATCTACTTTGGCTGTTTCGGGTTTGACATTATTTTGGTTTATTTAGCTGGGGCTGTTCTTCATCTTTCCTGGTGGCAAATGCTGTGGAAAGCCAGATAAGGACTTTACCCTATTCTTAAGCATCAGGACAACATGTCTTAGCTTTCAATAGCTGAGCATTTTGATAGCTGAGAGGCAAATGGAAGACAATTAAATGACATGATTTGAAGCCTGGGTCCTTTGTTTTAGTGCCTGGCCTGCCCAGGCATTCTGGTGTTATGCTTGTAACGTTTCCCTTTACTTCTATGAAGACGGAAATATGATCAAAGAAAATAAAAAAGGAGAATCTGCAGAAAAGTTGTTTAAGCATTACTGAAACATTCTATGTTAGCAGCGCCAAAGGCTGTGAACTCTCTTAGTGTGTTAAAGCCTTTTAATAATTTGAGATCACATTATAATGCCCTTGTCCAGAATCCTTACAATTTATACATGGTTTAATGCTTGGAATAAAGTTAGAATCTCAGTCTCTCTTCCTTCTTTTTTTTTCCCCACTCTTATAGTCAAGGATAATAATTTTAAATTCTCAAATGTGTTAAAAGCATTAATTGCACTAGTTGAAGTATTTTATTTTGAATTAAAGTCACTCAAAAATTTAATATGACAGAGAAGATACAGTGCAATAATTCTAGCTGTGACTCAAAACAGGAAAAATATTCTGACTTTGATCTGAGTAATAATGCCTCTCTCCCTGACTGACAAGATTGCTTTCATGCCACACTGAGCTGTAGCACCAGAAGCACCCAAGAGCTGCTGGCTGCCAGCACAGGGAAGGCAGCTGGAAGCTGGCTGGAGCCAGAGCTCGCCCTGGACACAGCCACATATCCCATCCATATGGGTGGGAGAGGAGAGGACATCTCACAGCACCACAGGCACCATGCAGCAAACTGGAGCCACCTGCCCCTGTGATCTTAATCTTTTCCAAGGCAGTTGTGGAAATTTGCTTAGACCACTCCTGGCACTAAACAAAATGTGTTATATCCCATTATACATAGCTATGTAAAGCTGGAGCATTTTATGCATTTGGTAGAATGATTAAGCAAGCAAACAGAGGTGAGGCAGCTGAAACCTCTGGGGAGAGAATGGTCAGCTGCAACACACACATGGAGGACAAATGTGGGGTGACAGTGGGTCAGATCTCCCTGATTAGGAAAAGGGCTTGGTTCAGCTCCCAGCCCAGGTGGGGAACAGTAGGGTTTGGCTTAGCACATACTCCCACAGTGATTTGGGGTATAAAATGTGCCTGCTAGAATGTATTCACATAGCTATGCTGCTGAACCCTTGTGCCAGCTCACCTCAGGCCTGTTAAGCACCATTGGGGACACACTGAAGAGCTTCAGGGAGGGATTTCTAAAAGCATGAAGGGCAAACTGCCATCATAGTTCCACTGAAACACACCTAGGGGCTGAGTACCTAAACATATATGCCCAGCACAGTTTAGATGCCCTAGGGTCTCACGCTTTATTGTAGAAAGTCATGGGTTTGCCATACACCTATCAGTTCACCAGAAATTATCTGAAATTATGCTGGTTACCTATGTTGAAGCACCTGAATATTTCCCCTAATAACATGTTGTGCTTGCAGCTAATCCAGCTTGTAAGAGTAAGAGAGTCCTCCAAGCTTATTTCAGTAGGTCCCTTCCACCTATTTTACAACACCACGGTGGGCTGGTGGTCTTGCAGTTTGCACAGATTTTTCTAATTTTTAATGTTTTGATTGGGAAGAAGTCAGACGGCAAAATTTGTGCCTAAGGTTAATCTAGCATTATTGGGTTTCACAGTTAACTTCCATTTAAAAGAACCTAACTTCTTCACCTCAGAGGCCACCATCCCTTCTGTGCCAAATATTTTGAAGGAGTGTTGGTCTTGGCGGTGTGTTTGGAAAGTTACAGAAATCCAGTTAAGCAGCATCATAGCGGAAATTTTTTAGAGTTGTCTGACTTTCACAAAAGATGTGCTACCAGAAGCTCTTTTTATCCTGAACACCTCTGGTCTTATGGAGAGATGGATAGACGTGGTCAACCTGATTCCAAAATCTAATACTCTTTTATCTCTGATAAAAAACCTACAAGGCTAAGTACTGCAACTCTTCTGAAAATCAAACTTGTGCTCCAGGCCCAACTACATGAGTAGTATCCACTCCTGAAGCTTTTCCTCCTTGCTTGTGCCTGCTGTGAACCAGACAACCTGAACACCTTCCCAGGGCTTCCCAACATAAGGTAGTCCAAGCTTTGTCTGGCTGTTTCTCTTTATCTGATCTCTCTGCTGTACCTCCACATTTCAGTCTTCTCTGACTCTGAGTCCCAGAAAATTCCCCTTTTTGGCCACTCTGCTGCCTGAGAATGTTAATGCCCAGCTTGAACAAACATTTTTGCCACTTGCCTAGTTTCAGCCCTCCCTATTGCAAACCTTCTTGCACAGGTTATTTTATAGCCCTCTATACGGAGAGCTCCTGCCTCTCCAGGAAACTTCTACTAAACTATTTCTGCTTTTTCCTCATTCTTCCCATCTACTTTCTGTATTTATTACATCAGGTACAGCACCCATTCGGCTGTTTTGGATAGAAAAAAATGGCAACAGGGTGCTCTTATTTGATTTAAATACTAATGGACTTGCCCATTATATAGGTTTTGAATAAAAGAATTTTATGTGGCAATGAACTGTAAGCCCCAGCCATGAGTCACCTTCTCTATCAGTTGGTTAAAAGCTGCTTAGGGTGACTGGCAAGCTGAGACACTCATATATACAAACAATGCAAGATGTTAATTGCCAAATGAGAGGCAAAAGCTCATAAAATAGAGCCTATACTGTGAGAATCTCACATTCTGTGTTTCAACTTGATTTTCCTCAGAAGGCTTTAAGATTCCAAAAATAGTGGACATCTAATTTCTGAATGGCAGAATCATTAGCCACCAAGGGAAATCAAGACCTTAAAATGAGGTACAATAATGTATATTCATTATGTGTATACATCCAGAATATATATTATTTTTGAAAGAAGACATACAAACCTTCAAGTTTCAGTCCATTAAGTTAGAAATTACCAGAGGTCATGAATAAATTTTATCAATGAACAGGTTTAAATTTCAGTGACTCCTTAAGGAAAAATTGTATTTTTGCCTAGCTTTAATTGCCAAAGGCTATGGCTTCAGAGGAAAGAATGACTGGCTAAGTAGTCAGCAAAAAACATTTTACCATTAGTACATGATATATTCTGCTATTTTCTGTGCCACGGGTTCTCTTCTGTATTGCTCCATCTCACCCAGATCTCACAACAAACTCAATACATCTGTCTGCAGCCTGGCTGTTATTCCTGCTAAGATCAATGCCTCCTGGTTGGCTGCAGATATTTCATTATCCCCAGAAGTGTAGTGTACAGACTGGAGCCTTACGTACATATAACACTGTGACCAAATCTTTCTCTGAGCAAAAGTCACTTAACACATTTTTTGCATTACAAAATATCCCACAGTGAGATCACACTGGAACCAGATGTTCATTACAGAAAGCATATGGCAAGAGGATGTAGATCCATTTTTCTTAAGTCCTCTTGAAAAGTCATTGTATCATAGCCCAAATTCTGCTGAAAGTCATGCTTATAATCCCTAAAGCCTTTTCCCAGTTAAAAAAAAAAAGGCACTGTCTCTGTTTTCATTGCTTGTGAATCACTCCTACATCCATTGATTTCCAAAGGTTTGCAAAGAAAGCAGCTGAGAAGAGAATATGACCCACAGTGAACAAGGTGTGCATGAAGATTGAATGAATGGAACATGTGTGACGAATTAGTGAATGAGTGTTTGTCCTGGAGAAACAGAGACAATGGTGAAGTAAAAGTCAGCCTTTGTGTGTTCCATAAGTATTTAATCTCAACATAAAGAGATGGAGATTTCCAAACAATATGTATGCTGTTTATCATAACGTGTCATCTCATATTATACAATGCCTGTTGGTGCATGACAGCTGCCTAATCTGTTTATGTAGTCGGGCTTAACCAGGTGAGTTTGTTCTTACTGAATGGATTAGAGTGTCTGACAACAGGCCTCTTTTCAAACTGAAAATTGCTGCCAATACAGAGAAGAGCAGGGCCTTAAACAACACTGTAATCCAGTGCCCAGGGCCAGTGAAGGCTGGAACCATCTTTTAGTTGTTCATTTAACCCCCTTGAGCCCGCAGACACTGCATTTATTAAAGAAGTTAATTGCTATGTCCTGTCCAACTACACCCAGCACAAGCCTAGTTGTGTGGTCAGATGTGTGTCCCTCATGTCAGTAAGGCAGGGATCCAGCTCTGAGAGGAGCCTTGGGAAATGTGTTCCAGGCAGGCACCCAGGGACAGCAGCAGTGACCAGGACAGGAGCAGCGTGTGCTCCTCTCCTGCTTCCTCCTCAAATGGGTGTGAGAAGGATGAGGCTGAGAGGTTGCTTCCTTGGTGGCCCCAAGGTAACCCTGCAGTGGTCACTGCAGGTCTGGCACTGCTCTGGAGCGTGGCAGAGGGAGTGCATGAGTCCACCAGTACTTGAGGAAGGAAACCAAGAGTCACACTTCAGATCTTTCAATATGCAGTGGACACAATTTGACACCTTTAGGCACAATATGAGCTACTCTCTGTAAAAAATGTTATTTCTTGAGTGTATTTGGCCTTGCCAATAACAGGAAAATTGCCAACCATAGTAAGTGATCTCTCCCATTCTTTCACTTTACTCTTCACTTGGGATCTTTCAGGTAATTGCAATTCTTAAAAGCTACTGGATCTTGGAAACGCTTTCAGCAGCATTTGCAGTATATAGGAAATTCTAAGCCAGACAAGACATTCATGGCTTGGTATGATGTCCAAATATATGAGTCATCCTACAAAACAAATGTCATATGAGAGCATGTGCTCATGAAAATAAATGACTGGTTTGGTTTTTAGGCTTTAAAGAAATAATTATATATTTTATTCTGATCTGTCTCTTTTATTTAAATGAATAAATGTTGTATGTTGTCATCCTGAATTTCCGTGTTCATAAAGAACTAGTATGTGCCATATGTAGGCACACTAACAAGAAACTGAAATACATGAGGAGCTGGTCCAGTATGACAGAAGACAATTGGTGCCAATTAGAAATGCTCTTTACAATTTTTGAGCTGAAAAATGTGTGTCTCATAGGTATCACACAGTTTTGTGTTTGGTTTTTAACAAATTAGCAAAGCACCATTTTCAAACACTCAAACCAGTCACTTTTTGTTTGCAACCCAGAATCATTTTTCATTTCATGCTTTTATAAAGCTATAAACCCTTGAAAGAGATTATATAATATTGATATATAATCCTTTATGCAATTGAACTTTCCTCTGGGATGATCTGAAAGCACTTCTCATTTACTGATGACTGAATTCTCACCGTACCCTTTTTTAGAGGTGTTTTCTACCATTTTGGAGATGAATGACTGAAAACGCAGGCTGTACTTAAACTGAGAGTGCTTTACTGGTATAGGAGTTCCTGTACCTTATGGGAACGAAGTACACTTAGTCTGTTGGACAAGCAGGATTGCTTTGCACGGGTATAGTAAAATCAGTTTACCCTTCAAATGAAACAAGCTGTACTAGTAAAAATGCAATTTTCCTAATGTGACTGCAAGCCAAGGTCTCCTGGACTGGTCTCCTTTATCTAAAAGAAAATCCTGTCAGAGCAGATTTTTAGGATTTTCTACCTTTGTCTAGACTTTCTGGGTGAATGCCTTGCAGCCCTGGGGCACAGCTGAGCACAGCAGCAGCATGGCCAGAGTAAGTCAAACACTCAGGAGATACCAGCGTGTGCAGCAGGTCCCAGGTCAGGTGGGGCTGGGTGTGCAGGGTGACACTGGTGCCACTGCCCTGGATCTGTGCACCAGTGACAGCATTGCTGGGCATTGCAGCATTTGCAATCAGTGCAAATCAGGGGCAAAGCCAGTAGCCGAAGTTTATCCCATTAAAAGCCAGACCATGTAATGAAAAGCCCAGTGAGTTCCCTTGGCATTAATAAGGCAGCTTCTGTTCACTAGGGCGGCTGTGTCGTCGTGCAGCTTTTCTGGGATAGCAAAGAAGAGTCAAGGCATATACATGTGTATACATATATACATGTAATCCATGTTCACATAGCTGCTGATACTTCCCATAGTGTCAAATATCACTCATGAGCAAGTCAGTGATTTCCGTGTGGCCCGCTTAGTAGTATCTGGCTTCAAAGGTACCTGGTAACTCTAGAAATTCCCAGCAAATACAGAAAAAAGTCCCTGTTTCTAGACAGAAAGAAAGTGGATTGCAAAATCTAGAAGTAGGGTGGCCTTAGTTTTCAGCATTTTGAAAACATGGTAAATGAATTTTGAAACACCTTCTCTAGGCTCCATCTTATTTTCCTTTTCTTTTCCATTGCATTGGTACTAATGGAAATTCATTTATCTGCTTTTAATCTTAGTTTCTGTACCAATTCTTTTAGTAATCAGATATATTACTTAGAGTTAGAAAATCCTTTAATCCTACAAGTTTGTAATTCCATGAGATTGAAGGGAATCAAACAGAAAGTGGATCCTTCCATGGAAAACAATTACTTCCAGCATGGAAAACTGAGCCTCTTCTTTACCTAAGGCTAGTGAACCAGAAATAAATCACATAGAAACTAGTATAATAGCAACGAACTTCAAAATGGGGAGCCAAACATTATGCAACCTGAGCTCATGCAGGATTAGATCACTGTAACCATGGGAAAAAAAATCACTATGAAGAGTGGGTTTATTGTGTTCTTTTCACATTTGCCAGTTTGATTCAGAAGAGTGTAAAATCAATGAGACTTTTCAGGCCAAGTTGTGGGTGATCTGTTATGTTTTATGCCTTTCTCCCCCCTAGAACACACAAGGGGTCAGGAGTGTCTGGATCCTGTGATGTGGTCTTGGGCACTTTACACAGGAGGTCAAGAGAACAATCCTGGCAAAAGGATTTCACCAGCCATATAAGCACACACCTTTGGTTGGGATTCACTAGCCCCATAGCCCCCAGCCTGAGGACTGTGTTGCTCAAGACAAAAACCCTATTTAGCCAGAAAGAGGGGAAGGAATGAGCTCCTAAAATAAGCACTAGCACATTCCTCTGAAACTTTAAATAAAGTGTCATAGAGGTAAATTCAAAATAGGTTATTTTCAAGGTGGATTTTCAGTTACCAATAAACCTCTCTCTGATTTGGAATAACTTTTGTAAGAGGGAAGAAGCTTTTTTTTTTTGTGGTTATGGCCCAGAAGATGTATTACTGAGATGTTCCCTGGGGCAGCTGTACCCTCCTTGCATGGTCAGGTAAAAGTCTCTGTCAAAAGCTTTAAAATGTGAATGCAGAAAATTGCTGTAACTAAAGATACTTTGGGAAGCAAGTTTGAAAACAGGACCTTTAATCTCTTTCTGCTGGATTTTGCTTCACTGTGCACAGGTCTATTGGGAAGCTTAATTAATATCTTTTCGGTCCTTCAAGGATGATCCTACAAAAATGCAAGATTTTATCACCTCTAATCCTCTTTTTCCCAAAAAATAATCAGCATGCTAGTTCAAGCAGCCATGGCTGAACACAACTTTCACAAGATATGTGCTGTTCCTTTAGCGTCATATCTGATAAAATACAGTGTGCAGCATGCAAACCTCCACAGGAAATACTCAAAGGAGATATTATCCATATCCTCATCTAACAAGGGGGAACAATAATAGATATCTTTCTCCCTTCTCCTCTCCATAAAGTGCTGCCTGGACAATGGCTGCACTGTAACCTCTGAGGGAGGAGGACGTATTTGGTTTCCCCTTTACCCTTTGTCTTCCCTGTATCTGCACCCAGAGACCCTTCTCTCATCTCTGAAATCAGTAAAAAATCACCTCTACATGAGTCAAAATACCACTTGTATTTTAACACTACTAGACATTTTTAATGTGTGGCACACAGCCTTACACACAAGTGGGGAAGTGGGCCTGGAAAGCCCAGTGAACTAATTATCTTGGCTTTCTCTGAAGCAAAAGCATGGAAGTTTCTGTTGCTTAATTTGTTTTGGTAAAAGGACAACTAACACGCAATAATTGCAATATTGAATGTAACTTCTCTGCTTGTGGTTGTCTTTTCCAAATTACCTCAGAAAATAACAGCCCTTCCCTGAGGCCTTTCTCAGATGGAAAACTCTGGAGTAAGAACCAGAGGAAAAAGAAGCTGGATGTTGTATGACAGAACACACTTATTCCCTTAGCAAGACTGTTGTAAAGACACAAGATGGCCCTTCCAACAAGTAGGACTTTTTTCAGTGGCCATCAGAGCCTTTCCTGAAAACTTTCTGATGGCAAAGGGGAGATTTAGTGTCAGGATGTTAGATCTTGTCTCCACCATGGTTTTACAGTAGACAATTGCCATGAGCTTTGCCTTCCAGAGGTAAAGCACTTTCCACTTTTTTTGTCAGTGAAAACATGATATAAACAAGATCAGGGGCTCTATCCCATGTTTGACTCTTTCTTTTGCCAAACTTGACTACTCCATGA
Source organism: Cyanoderma ruficeps (assembly GCA_008694505.1). Classification (NCBI taxonomy): domain Eukaryota; kingdom Metazoa; phylum Chordata; class Aves; order Passeriformes; family Timaliidae; genus Cyanoderma; species Cyanoderma ruficeps. The sequence continues at coordinate 28,976,265 of VZDJ01000782.1, forward strand.
GATTCTGATAGTCAACACAGGAAGCTGACAAAGTAAGGTACTAAAGGAGTGGGATGCAGCTGAGAGAAATGCTACAAGTAAATAAATTCCACCAGGATGATTTATTTATTTCTCTTTCTTTCAGCTTAAATGAGTTACTGTTTTGCAACCCAGCCCAGTGAGATTTAACTCCCCTTGGTATCCTGCAAAAAACCTTCTAACGTCATTGGATATTTATTACTCTGCTACTTAGCTGGTGATTTCCCCTCTTTATCTTCATATTTTTGAATTGGTTTACATTCTGGAGATGTTAAAATAAACATTACTTTAGGTTTTTTTGGACCAGCACAGCAGAGGCCAAGTGCCATTGTGGAAAATAGTATATGATTACAAAATCTGTTTTCGCCACATGATCCCTAGCTACATAGGAGTAATGAAAGGTGAGAAGCAGTAAGTATTATAGGCATTACCCAGCCTTCCCTCTTTACCCACCTCACTAACTGACCTCGGGAGATCTGGATATTCAGTGAAGTCAGAGCTCAACTCTCAGGATCTGATAAAGCTCTCTGATATATATGTATACATACATGTTGAAAGTGGCTGAAGAGGCAAATAGGAGTCCAGGTAGCTCTAAAAATTCTATTAAGTGTTTTAAATATACCCAAAATAATGCCAACTACATGTGACTACATGCCAGTGTTTTGGTTTTCTGTATTTATATCTGAGTTAGTTACCTAATCTTTTATAATTATAACAGGAAAATAGGCATTTTTAGATAGAAATTAATTCAGTTTAAAGTAGTTGTCTAGTAAGGAGCAGATGTTATAAATGTGTTTATTTCTCACTATTCGTGGTGCTAGAAACTGCAGGCCATGAGCTCAGGTAGGGCTGTCTAAATCACAGACAAGCCGATCTGGACAAGAGAAATCCTATATTTGATGACTTACTTATGAACAAGTAAACATTAAATATTGCTTTGGTTTCCTGTGTATAAAGTTTACTTGTCACATGAAGTTTAATTCTGGGGAGAGGAGGATATATATGGCTTGTAGACATTCTGGTAGAAGATGATGATTTGGCAGAGGCTCTGGGCACCACTGAGGGATTGCCACTAACTTCACTGTGTCAGTGTGGACACAGCTAATGGTTGATTGCCCATTTACAAAAGGAAGTTGGCACCACTGTCTTTATTCTGCACCAAGGGAGGCCTCCCTGCCCTGCCTATATGTGAACAACTGTGCCAAGCTGTCATAATCTAAAGGTAAATTGAAAGACTGGCTCTTTATTTTGCTACATCTGGCCACAGTTTTGAAGATGGTCACTCTAAATTTCCATATGTTTTCTCACATTCCACTGACTGCCCATTAGCTTCTCCTTTGTGAGCTGGAGACTGACTTGCATTTGATTTCACTTGAACCCATGGCAGCAAGCAGTTATGGCCTGGTGTGTTTGGAGTTTATTAGAGCCGGTTTGGACAGGGGACTTTTCTGAGCAAGAAGGTCCAGCCACTCTTTCTCATAAACCTGTACTTCAGAATTGTTTATTCTCCCCCAGCTGACTCCACATATTTCTGCATTTCAAAGCACCTCTTTATTTGTCTAAGTATTTCATTTGTCACTGTGCTATCATTACTACATTTAATTGAAAAATTCATTATGATAATGTGCCATATAAACAATACAGACTAATTCATAACTTCTTTGGATCACGGTAGTTTTAAAACCCCTCTAAAACAACAGGTTATTTGGAAAATAAATAGTTCCTGTGAAAGAAAAAAGGGTAAGTATGCAGAAACTCCTACAGGCATACAAGTCAAAATACACTGTTACACATTTTGTCTCCATGGGATAATTGTGAGACATTCACAGCATGTGGCCTACTTTTTACACAGAGGCAAGATTAAAGTTTTGAGGACTGAAAAAATGCACCAAATATTTGTTCTGTATTTCCTTATCACAGTCACATGAAGATCCTGATGTGATAGGTACAGACCATCTTTCCTCCAGCAGCCTACAGGATAATGACCTAGAGTGGGAGTGCTTTGATCTGTTTTTTAAATTAAATCCAGATGAGACAGTTTTTAAAAAATGTCTAATGGCTGTTAGAACAAGTGAAGAGGGAGGAAAGCCATCCCCATCCCAAAAACTTTCTGCAGGATGTTTAGGATTATGTCTCAAAATAATAATTTTTGCAGCAGAAGTTCACTTGTAAGGATGTTGTAAGGACTTCCCAGTTGCTTGACTCAAGCACTGCTCGGACCACAGAAGGACTTTGCCATGAGATAAGCATGGAATGAAGCATCAGGATGGCTCTGGCTCCAGGCCTGCTGAGGTCTGGCTAGCACTTCCTGGGGAATGCATCCTGTCAAGGGTTCCCACTGTAGTAAACTGTGGAGGGGCATCTGCCCATACCCACACTGCTGATCAAACAGAGAACACCCAAGTTATGGGACAGATGGCATCTGTGACCCCCAAGGGCTTTCCAACCCCTCTCCCACTTAACTCCCCCCACCCCAATATGCCTTGGTGGATTCCTGGAACTTGAACTGTACAGTTGAGGTACCTGATGGGAACTTGAGATAAGATAAAGGGGATACTATTGTTTAAGCATTATCTCAGGCCCAGGGGCAGGTAAACAGAGCTGGGGGGACGCTGATAATGGACACAAAGAATCCACAAGGAAAGTCAACTCAGCTGTGCTGAAGTCAGCTGTGAATTGGTAAAAGGTAGTTCTGGCAGTGGTGAGATCTGGCACAACCCACCACCTTAAAGAAACCCATGGGCTCAGACAACCCACTGATTCAAAAGAACTAATTAGCATTAGAAGTGATGGAATCATTTAATCAATAGAATAAGAGAATGGTGTAGATAAATAGTGAAAAGTTTTGAAAGATCTCAATACCCTCCCACCAAGAAGACCAAGGTGAAGGAGGACCAACAGGACAGATCCACAGATGGTGACCAACTTCTGCCTAATCTCTCTGTCTCTTCCATCCTCTCTCCTCTCTTTTTTACTTCTTTCTATCTTTCTACCTCACATTCTACTGTTAAATAAAATCCATACTATTGACTTTGGCATATGATCTTGCTTGCACCTTAATTCAGGTAGAGGCATCTCTCCATAAATCAGATCTTAAAACATGTCATGGTCAAATTCCAGTTCAAATAATTTCATTTTGCTGTTTTACAGTAACCCTCTGTTNTAACAAAGTATACATTCCAACTAAGTTACATAGCTCATAATACATCAAAAACTTAGGTAGAGTTTCTGGGGGGGGGCCCAGGCATCAAGCAGACTCTTCCAAGGCCCCTGTCCTTGAAAAGCAACACTCTCCCTAACAAGCAAAAATTTTATAATGAACAGACTAATTAAAAACCGTCTCTAGGCAAAGAGAAAAAAACCTCACATACTAACTTCTGATAAGAAAACACTCTACAAACAACAAAGGGGCCCATCTTAGGCACATAAAGCTAAACTAAACTTAATATAAAACTTTTAAACATTCTGCAACCCCACAAAGGTCCACACTCAGCTGCTGAGCGAGGACTGGTTGTGGCATGGCAGTAACAGCAGGCTGCAAGGATGGCCTTCTGAAAGTCCCTCCTTTTGTCTTGCTCCACAGGAGAGGCTTTGTGAAAAAAACTACAGCCTTTTTTTCTGTTGTCAGACTGGCAAATTTCTAGCAGTGTCACAGAGAGATGATTACCTCACCACAAAGTAATCTATGATTCTGTAATTAAAGGCCATCATAATGTAAATACACCAAAGAGGCATAATTAAGCTTGCACTGGCAGCTTCAGTATTCTCACCGAATTACTGAAATTTTCATCTTGATAACAGTCTTTTAAATTTGATTCTGTGTATGATTTCCTAATCTCAGTAAAAACTAAATTTGTAAAAAAATAAGACTGAAATATCCCATTATCTAAGGTTTCATTTCCTCTATATGAATTATTAAGTGAGCTACTAATGGTGAGGAAATACTAAAAAGTAACTTGCCGAAATATTTGTTGGAGATGTTTCTCTTTGCTGCTTTCACATAGGATCTCTCATGTGTCTGTTTGAAGCTTGACCTATATTGGGAAGCTGCTTTCATTAGTTCCTTGCCCATCCTGCTCCTGGGAGCCCATTAAGTAACCTAATGCCATCTTGTGATCCTGAATTGGAAGGCATTCTCCCACAGGCCTGGTTTCTAGTCCTCCTAGCAAAGTGTGGCAAAATGAGATTATCCTAAATAAAGACTTGACAGAATAGTTTTCCACATGGGCCAGAATAGTTTCTTTCCACTCTCATTCTTTGAGTCGGTAAAAATGATTTTTGGAAATTATGGAGCCTTCAGCTCAAGCAACTCAAGTCTGGCATTTAAAAGCAATGTCCCAACAACATTGGCACACAGAAGGTACCCTATGAATGTATTGAATGAAAAGTTTCATCTTTTCCAGGCACCAGTCCAGGGGAATTTCAGCAAAAATGATATATATAATTTCCCTGATGACAAGGAAATGAGTATAACTGGTGCAAAATCTTTCTCTTGCTGAGGCTGACCTTCTCAGGCAGTCCCTCTGGAGAACAGATGGCCCATGCAGCCATCGTTGTCATTACATCCTCACACATTGCAAGAACTATGAGGGTCTAAGGCCTACAAAAACAAATCAATAAACATGTCTGCACTCTTAAATGAGACCCTCAGTGGGTCTGTGTGTTTTAATAAGAAAGACTTCTGTGGTAGGCAGGTTAGTGAGAGCAATCTCTTTCAATAGAAAAAGGTCTCAGCCCTAGGGATTCTTTCTATATACTTTCAGAGAAGAGAGAGGAGTACAGAGTGGGATATGGGTTTGTTTCATGTAGCACACAGGTTTTGGTCCTCAGCAGCTGGGCACTTAGGACTGTCAGTGAAGATTTGGACAGCAGAAGCTGCAACTAGTTCTCAGTGGTCCTTTATCTGCATTGTGGATTTTATCTGCAGTGTGGATTGTCCACAGTGTGAAAGCAGAGAGGCTGAGGTGGTCCTGCTGAGCCAGAAGTGCCGCTCAGGGGCACAGCCAGGCTTATTTTAGGAGTAGGTTGAGTGTCAATTGCCCTCAGAAGTCCTCACCCAAAAGAAAATGGTGCTGTGCTGGGACAGCCCTGCGTTTCCTTTAACAGGGCCTCAGAAATTTGGGAAGAACAGCTCCCAGACACCTCTCTAGGGCTCTGAGTGCTTGCTCGGCACTGTGGCATTGGAAGTCCATTGCTGTTATTGTTGACAAGTCCTCTTCCCCCAAAGGTGCAGAATTAAGAGCACATCTTAGCAATGCTTGGTTAGTCCAGGTCCATCTGGGGGCTCCAAGTAAGCTCCAGACCCAGCACTCAGATGCTTTGCTCTCTCTAACAAACATGCCCTGTTGTGTCAACTTCTGCACAGTCTGTTTGCAGGTTCAGCAGCAGTTCCTGGACGAAGCACAGTGGGTTGTGAAGCCCACAAAGGACTGTGCTTAATCAGAAGCCCTCCTAAGCACTGTGGCATTCATTTTCTAAGTAACTTGAGAAATATTCTTTGTTCAGCCAGGCATTCAAGGTAAGAGCCAACTCCATTTAGTTATCTGCAATTTAGGTGCCTAGTCTAAATAAATTATCTAGTCTCTCTGGATGGAGCCTATATGAAGATATACATCTTTAGAGTGTTATTCATCCCACCTACTGTAAACATTTATATTGAAATAGGATGATATATACTGTGCAAGAGTCTATCTTTCTCCATTGTTTATCAAGGAATTCTGATGAAAACTTACATTAGTCACCTCCCTGGTAGATAACTAAATTTAATCAATCACATTCATGTTTTAAGGCAAATTATCCTTATTTATTGTACTGAGGTCTCCTGGGTAGTTATATGTTTATGATCAGATTTCTTCATGTTGCTTATCCATTGCTAAATAATGATTTTTCTCCTTTTCTTCGGGTATAAGTTTTCTCAGTGTTTCAGTGCCCAGAGAAGATGTGTGGGGTGCTGTATATAACTCGTTTCTGTTTGAATGGAGATGATCAGATGATCTTTGGTGCTGCAGACAGAGTGTTCTGTGTAGCCAGACAGTATATCTTCTAGACACAGGCTCCCCCCACAATGGAAACATAAGCATTCATTTAAACATTTCCTCTAAAAGAGATTAATAACTTGAGGATATAACAGAAAATGGACGGTGTTTCTGGGATGAAGTGCTCTGCAATAACAGAAGTTTCATTTTTAAACAAAAAAAAGAACTCAACAGAGGTGCAGTTCAGGAGAGGATATTTGAAATATCTCAGCCTTGGAAATTATATATATAGAACACCAAGATACATTTTGTAAGCATTGACTTACAAGTTTTTCCCTCAATGCAAAAAGACCAAAGCATTTATGACATTTTCTTGGATAATACTGCTTGAAGTAAGAAAATGTTGAAGCGTACATGAATATATTTTCCTAACCAAGGATAAAACAGTGCCAATACCCTCTTACTGTATACTATAGGCCCTCCTATGAGTTGTAAATTTTCAGTAAACATTAAAAAAGCCAAACTCCCTCACTCCCACCTTCACAAACCCAATCCTCAACCAACTCTATGGAAAACCAATCAGGAATTATCGCAATTTTTAAACAGCTTGTGAAAGAGGAAATTTCCATTAACAATTTATTCACTATAAAATACCCCACATGCCACTTTTAAAACTGTTTTCTATTGTTATTCCATCTTCTTTTATCTATTTTCCAGCTTTTAGATCTCAGTTTTTGGAATTCTAGCATTCATTTCTCACCAAATGATAATGACGACTGCCTTGATTTATTGTCTGAGTTCTGCTGTTAGATCATGACCTTTTAGAAATATTAAATTTTTCTTAAATGTAGAGACTGAAAGCCTAACATTATTCAGATGTAGATTCCAGATAAGCCTGAAGGCTAGAACACACACATTGTGTACTGCAGTTGAACATGTCAAAATAGGGACCTTTTGCAAAGGGATTTGAACTTGGATTTTGGAAAGTAGATGCAGGCAATTGTCTTAGACTTATGCCTTCTCTTTGGGATGACCATTAATAAAATTGAAGTTAATGAACCCATTTAGAATGCTGGTCAATGCTTACAAGTGACAATGAACACGATTAACATTCAGAAAGAAAACAGAGACCAGTGTCAGATCCTTCTAATTAGTGTAATTGCAGTAAGATTGAAAATGTAAGCTCAAGCTATACACCCTCGTCTCAAAGTGTTTGCTGTACAGGTCACATTGAGCAGAACCAAGACCTCAAAGGGGAGGAAAATATTTTCAAGCCTCCCACAGGACCAACTTGATATTTTGACAAAATGTTGAAACACTGTTACCTCCAAGATAATCTGCTATCTGGAATAGATCTTTTAAAGGCTAGGTTTATGTACTTTCTTTCTGGTAGTCAAATTAGCCAGCCATAAATAACACTGGAAAGAGACCAGAACAGTAGCTTAGATTACCATGGGGAAGGTTCACTGACAGCCCTGGCTTCACAACAATTCTCTTGGAATCAGTTGCCTATCACAGATGTTATTCAAGTAATTAAGTGTTATAGGATAAGTTGTCAGATAACTTAGTATAACCCTATCTTAAATTAATGAAGACAGACCAGTGCAGGCCATCTGAAGTCTTAATCTCATACTTATTTTCTTTCTTAAATTAGTATGCTTTTGAATGCAAAAAAACCCCACAGCAAATATGCTTCATCTATTAGACAGCAGGGAAATGAATTGCTGTGTGAGTAACTCCATGGTTACTCAGGTATTGGTAAGATTTAAGAGCCTCCTGCCTCTCCTGCCTCTCCTGCCTGTCTTCCTGCTGGCATTGTGTAAGAGAACAAGCCTCCTCTGTGGCCCTCTGTTATGCATACCAACCAATGCAGCTGTTAGCAATTTCAGAGGTCCAAAATTACATCATGTGCCTAAGTTTAAGCACTAAGTGATTATTTAAAAAGCAACACTTTTAAGATTGTGCTGGGGAGAAAATGATAGGCAGCAAAGTCCCATTATCTGAGCCACACATGTATCAAAATCTCTGACCTTGCTGTGCATCTTTATAGAATGCTTTATTTTTGTGCTTATTTGTGTCTGATATTTCATCCTAGTTGATTTAGAACAAAGACCTTCCTTCTATTCTTGCTGCTGGCTTTAGTCATAGGAGCTGCAATCTTAAAAATTTAATCACCATAAGTAAAGGAAAGACAAAGATATGATGGAGATACAGGAGGTTTTTTTGTGTGAGTCTACAACTGAAACTAAAACTAAAACTGAAACTAAAACTAAAGAGATTTTTATATATATATANTATGTATATATATTCTCTAAGAACTAAATTATTGCCTCCATGTCTAATTAAAACAATATACCTCTTTCCTACCACACAGAGGGAGAGCATCTAAAGTGAAAATAACTGTGAGTCTAAGGCCGGGAGTATAGTAACAAAAATCTCATCCCAGCCCTCACACAACATGGGAATGCTGCCATCAAGGTTGATTCTATTTGAATCTTTTTTTAGAAAGACATTTTGCCTTGTTTGAAAGCCTTCAAATGAAGGACAATCCATAGCAAGCAGTTTCAATAGTTAATTGTTGAAAAAATAGTGCCTTATTTCCAGTCTTATGCCTTTCTTTTTTCTTTAAAGGAGGAGATTAGAAAAGAGAATGATTCATCCATAGATCTCATCAGGCTTGGTCTACATTGTTCACTTGTATTCCCTCCAGTAACTGCTCTTGTTTGCTGACCAGTTCAGAAATGAACTGCAGCCTTAGATGAGTCCCCCACACAGAGACTGTACTGTTATCTTTGCACTTTAAGCTGTATTAATTGAATGATAATGTCTTTGCACAGGGTGAAGGCACAATCAGAAACACCTCACTGGGAAGAAAGCAATTTCAAACAGAGCTGGCAGCGTATTCTGTCCTATTCAGTTCTTCCAACATGCCCATCACCATGTATATGAGCACCTTTCAGAGCAAAACCAGCCCCAACATATAAAAGTTCTCTTTCCATCTCTCAACCATGAGGTGTGCAAGAAGTAAATGCCTCCAGGGACATAGGGACAAAGAAGTCCTCATTCATTAGAGGTGTGAAAGAGACAAGAGACTATGACAAGAGACTAAGTTTCTTCAAGAGTAAATTCCTGTGTCTTGTTGTGGCTGCTGAAGACAACCTGCTTCCCACGTGCACAAGGGTGTTCCTGATGGAGAGCAGGGCTCTATGGAGACAGTGCAGGTACCTTGTCATGATGGTGGCCAGGGAGCAGAGGCTGAAGATGCTTCCTTTGGACATTTTACTTCCAGGCATGATTTCCAGATCAGCTGATGTGAAAGCCCTCCAAGTGCAGAAGTTACACAGAGCTCCAAGGAAAAAAGGAGGCCTGATTTTGTTTTGGAACTGGTTGTCAGCCCCTGGCCTCCCAGGTAGGCTCAGATGCTGAAAAAAAAATCCTGTGACTGACCCTGGAAGGACATTACTCTTCCTTAGGTTCCTACAAGCCTCAAGAAGGCTCCCAGGATGTCTACAGAGAAGACTTGCCAAGGGAAGGCACAAGAACCTCCAATTCTAAACTAAAAAGAAAAGTGAGATTTGACTGAAATATTTTGCTTGTGATTTAGCATAGAATTTGCTCTCTAAATCAGAGATCTCTCACATTCTTGTCCTGCTGCTTAAATGATTATGCTTGATTTTCACCCTTCCAGTAATTTGTTAATTGACAGTTGCAGTGAAACTCCCTCCCTCTCTTCTTAGTGAGTGAGAGCAATACAGCTGTTGTGGTTGCAAAGCCTTTCTATGGCAAAAAGGTGGCATTTTATACATACCCTGGATGTAAGTAACTGCAAATCATGTGGAACAAGACTAAATCAAGTTTGCAGTAATGCCTCAGCCTATAAAGAGGCAGTTAACAAAATGTTTCTTCTGTAATTAAGTCAAATTGAGAGTTTCCTGTGGGCTTTTTTAATCATTGCAACAATCTGTTTTATAGTGTGGGTCTACAAATGGTTGCACTGTCACAAGTAAGGGAGCAACATCACAGTGAGCAGAAGTAGCCAGAGGCTGAGAAAGGAAGGCAAGAAATTCTTATGTTGGCTTTGTCACCTGTATTTTGAAACTTTAAGAATCTTTAGAACTTCTGGGAAAATATGTAGAAAATCCATCCCTGGTGTCTATAAAATCAAGACTGAATGTCTGTTTAACGGGCTATGTTCCAGTTTAGCCAAGAGTTTTTGAAAGGGTATTACTAGAAGAGGTTGTGAATCTGTGTTGGGAGATCAGGCTGTCTTTGTGGTTCCCGTCCCTCAAACCTATGAACTCTCATTAGGGTTTCTTCATTCTGGATTCAGCCAGCTGGTACATTTCAGTAAGAACAGGAGGAAGGACAATGCTTTTGATACTCATACAAATTCCATTGTTTATCTGACTGTCAGTATGACATCTCTGTATTCAATGTGGGTCAGGAGTCTACTGCAGAATAACTGTGCAACATCAGTTGTTTGACCAAAGGCCTGTTCAGTCAAGCGTTTCACTGCTCATCGGTCATTGAGGCTGCCAGTAATAACAATTAGCTTGACTTAATTGTGTATTTTAACAGCTGCTTAATATTACCCACATCTTTCCTTCACTCATAATGTAAGATACCTTTCTGCTGAATGTGGTTTTAATTAAGGCTCTGTTCACAACTTTTCACAAGCTGTTGAAAAATTCATGTCTTGTAAGAAAAGTGATGATGCAGTAAATGCTACTGGGGCAGAGACTAACTTTTTATTAGATGAGCATTGAGCCCTTATGAATTTATGTCTCCAGATTAACTGACTCAGGTGCCAAAGGAAAGACTGAATAGATTTAACTACTGCAGTAACATAAAAGGTGTAAAATATGCAGGCGCTGATGCCAGTAAAGTTGTATGTTTTGAGGGAATGTGTGCTTAACGTGCTGGTAAGCCATAATCTATTGCAGAGCACTGTACCTGTTGATTGGAGAAGTGCCTGAGAAGTACTAAGCTGATGAAGAGCACTGTGACTGAGCAGTGCTGTGGCATTGCTTCTGCTTAAAGCAGGCAGAATTTGTTGCACAAGAAAAATACACAAAATCACATTTTTGAATGCACAATTCAGCATAAGAAAATCTCTCATCTGTGTTTGTGACAAATGGATAATTCTTCACAAGACAGTAGTAACTGAGTTATTAACCCTCACCTTCACAAGGAGAATTTGAATTCCAAATTCTCTTTACAAGCCAATACTGTTACATTGACATTCCTCTCCATATGCCCCAAACAATTTCATGGTAACTGCAAAACGTTGAGGAAGTTGTTATGTATGTGGAATTACATTGTGAGCATGAATTACTTTCATATGGAGCAGATGTCATGTGTCCTTAGCTTGACTTCTACTCAGACATGGAATGCATGACATTTATATAACATTACAAATGGGCTAGGATTTGGGCCTGAGCAAACTTCTGGGTTACAGACATTCAGAAGTACAATCATCATCCTTTCCTCCTTTTTATTGTCCAGAAGGAAACATTTCATAAAATTTTCTTCTCATATTCTGCCAATAAACATTTTAGTTATCCTAGCAACCATTTTTAGATGTGATGTAAATGTACTTGAAAAGCTAATGGATGCCCTTAGCCACTTTAAGCAGCCACTTTCCACTTAGTTTATGTATTTCACACATGTAAAGAACAGGGAAACAATATGGAACAGCATTTTTAGGTCCCACAGTATTCATGCCTTTGGTATCTAGGAAGGTGGGAACTCCTTGTTTGAGGAATTTTTTTTGTTGTTGTTGTGAACTTGGTTGAAATATGTAACATCTGGAAAAATTATTTTGACAAGGTGTGGGTCAGCAGAAACAGAAGCAGTTGCACAAATAGCAATTATCCCATGGCTGTGCTTCTTTAGGAACCTGACCTATACATCAACAGCTGACATGGAAAAACCTGTCAGAGCACAGAAGCCACAAGCAGCACCTTCTGCTCATCCCCCTGATGATAAAATCCTCCCCATGGGAGGACATTGCTGAGCCAAGCAACTCTGAGTTTCAGCAGCTGCCAGTTCCTGACATTTAAGACCCTAATGACTTGCAAAGAGAACTAATTAACGTAGCATTAAATATTGCCCAAAGAAGCAGGCTGCTCTAGGAGCAGTGGATAAACCAGTGATGCTGCCTTCCCAAGGGTCAGTGTGCCACACCAAGATTATGTGGCATTTCATAAAGAGGAGGACACTCACAGTTTCTTTTCCCTCACTGCAGGCGACAGTATCTTTCTCATCCAGTGGCTGGGTGTTGCCATTCAGCTGACAGAAACTTTATAGATAGATCTATGTCCTAGCCCAGAAGACAAACAGCCCAAATGTATGCTGATGGAAACAGCAAAGCCATATGAATCTCATTTTCACAGGAAGACAGACTAAACATTAACCCGCATCATGCCCTTTCATGCCAGACATGCAAATATGTCAATTAAACCAAGTAAACTCTAATGGTTTGCTCTCACAGTAGAGTGGTTTGCTTCCTGTAAGAAGTGAAGGCTCTGTGCATACCCCAGTTTCTGCACCAGTTTCCCCAAGTATTCCCAGAACAATCTTTTCTCAAGATGGTCTTTCTTGATTTAAAGACAATAAAGATCACAGGTTCACAGTAGAAGAGATTGTTCCTGTCTTGAACCCTGAGAGAATTGAATGCAATTTTTATAGGATTTCTTTTTACACAGGTGAAGGTAAGCCAGTTACTGTTAATAATCCTTACTGAGTTTAATGGTGAAAAGAAATGACTGGCAAGCCAATGCAAAGGACTGGGACATCTGAAAGTCTTCCTTAGCTACTTCCAAAGTGGTAGCTTGAGTCTCTTCTTTGGGAATTCAACTGCACTGGGTGCCTTTGCTGTGTTTTCATGTCTCTGACTGTAGCTGTGAATGTTGGATCAGTGGGGTACCACTGTTTCTGCTTACTCAGAAATGAGCCCCAAATGCAAAGAGTATGTCCAGATCTGGATCTAGAATTCAAGTGTTGGAGAGCCTGGGGACATTTGGATCTGCTTAGTGCTGAGTAGAGGAACAAATGGAAGGAGCCACTCTCTTCTTTGGCCCTGATTTCATGGGAGTAGAAGGGTTTACATTTGTACAAAGAAACATCTAAAGCTTTCATCCAACCTGGCTTCCCGTGGTGGCCCATGCTGCTATCATCACAGGCAGCCTGACACGTTTGTCTGTCCCTCTGTGCCTCAGCTCCTGCATGCTCAGGACAGACCAGACAGGACAACAGGATAAAGGAGCCAGGATGCAGATGTGCTTTTTTTGGAAAAAGCTCTACAGGAGTTTGCACAACATAACAAGTCCAAGCAGGTAACAGGAAAACTAGTATTTTTCTCAGACACCATGATAGTCATAATTATAGTCATATAAATCAATATGATGAAAGAAAAATCACATAGTTCCAGATGTCCGTGGTAAAACTACTTATTGTAAATTAGAGCCAGAGTTAAGTGTGTGGAAAAGTCCTATAATTTGGGCCACAGCTGCAAGAAAAGCTGTAAGAAAAGGCTCTGAGCTGTGACTTTGTTTTCATCACGGCATTTTGTTATGTCTTCTGTTATTACTTTATCAAAAGAGAGCTAGTATAGAAACATTCCCTTTTACAGCAGGGCTATTATTCGGTTGAATAAAAAAATTTAAAAAATTACACTAAATGATTTGAATGATTAGCTTTAATTACCATTCACTCACTAAGCTATGTCAGATTGAAAGATTCCTATATTTAAGTGAATGCTTTTGAAAAATACATCAAGTGCATTGCTGTGATTTGTTTTGCCAGCAGATTCCAAGATTAATTCTTCCCCAGTGTTGCAAAAGAAAACTGAGGTCCTGCCAGAATTTCAATAGCAGGCATTGAACAGGGCTAAATAATGAATCTTTTGTGAAAAACCATCAGTACCTCGTGTGTTGTATTTTGTTTCAGAGGAATAATTTGTAGTATATTAATCCTTTGAATCATACCTTTTCTTACCAGATGGCTTGATATTATACCTTTTCATTAATAAGCATTATTAGTGCTAAGCAATGATTCATGAATAAATGAGTCATGGATCTTATATTTTATTGCTTCCCCAACTTTACAGCCAAGACACAGCTTAGCCAACAGTTTCAGTGCTATGGCTCTAATAGTATGGGACCTTTCATCCTAAAGGTTGGTGTGCAAATGTCATGTATAACCTCTACAGCTTCTGACTAGAGGGAGATAACCTGTGGAAAGACAGAGGAGATGGGTTTTCTCCAGTCATGCTGATAAATACTTATGATGTCTGTTGGTTGACTCACTCACACAGCTTGCAAGAGCCTTCACACAGCTCAGATGTCCCTAAACCACTGCCCAGGCTGCCCTTCTGGCCCTGTGTGTTGTCTGTGCACTGTGCTGAACTGTTACAACCAGAATGGAAATTTTTCTTATGGAACATGACCCACAATCCACTTCCCATTTTTCTGGCAACATTTCCAGCTGGGAGAAAGCCATCCCAGTACCTGCGGGCCATTGTAACTAAACTAATTTCCCTACCAATGATTTTTTGTTTATTTTGCTTTAATATCATACTCCAGTGAAAAATTGGTTTCAATGTATTTTTTTTTTCTCAATGTAAATTGCCATCATGTGCTGGCAAAGTGTGAACACCAGAAAGAAAATTTTGCCAAAGAAGATTTTCTGTTAGGATATCATCAGGGAACTGACCAATCTGCAAGATCCAGGAATTGACCAGAAAGACCCCACCTGGCCTTTTTTTTTCCAGTGACCAGTGTCCCAGAGTGAGTGGGGTTCTCCATCCTGTTATCCTGCAGCCAGCCAGCCCAGGACCACCCTCAGGGAGTGTGTGGGCTCTTGGTTGTTTTGGGGATGGTCTGGTGTCCTGCCAGATTGTGCTGGCAGCCCCTGAGGGCAATTTCAGCTGTTTGCAAGTGTGAACGCTTAGAGGGGAACATTCAAACGGGGCTTTTAGTACCTGCAGTCAAGTACTGTGGGTCAGTGTGTCAGCATCTGAGAGTTCCTGTTAAGCAGTTTCTGTCAAAGCCAGTCCTCAGCACCTTCCTTTTTAAAGACAAATGCACTTTTCTTTTAAGCAAAAATCATCTGAAATTGTTTAAAATCTGAGTATTATTTTGCCTGTCTTTTGCTAAGAAAATGTATATAGCACATCATTTATACAGAGCAAAAATAACACATTTTCACAGCCAGAGGTTTAAGGGCACAGCATACACAACTGTGTTTAATTCTGCTCCCTTACATTATTAAGCATCCATGCCAGAGCAGGAGAATTAACATTTTTGGAGTCAGGCTACAGAAAGCTGAATGGTATGGACAAAATATTCAGGCTTCAATATCCTACTATCACAATCTAAAGTCATCCCTATGGAACAGCTTTGTCAGAGAAAACAAGAGACAGTCAAGATCCTGAAACAGAACTAGGCCCTAGAAATGAGACCTCAAAGCTCCATGGATGTATTGTTTTGTTTCAGGCAGCCTTTACAACTATGTAAATGGTTTTATAAATTTGGGACATTTTTGATTGTAAAGCATCACTCCATTAGAGTATGTCAAGGGACCCAGAGGAATAGTGTTTATTTAATCATGAGGGGACCAGTCCCATCCCTCTTGCAGATATTTTACAAAATTCTGCTGGAGGGAACTGATCAATTTGCTTTGGTCTCTAGGTACGGATTGACAGCTTCATTCAAGAGCCACTCAATTTAGAATGCTACCCAAATATTGGGCATACATCAAATCTGGATTTTTAGTTGGGCCTCTTACAAGAGATGGATTTTTGGCCACAATATCCACAAAGTTTCTTTCAAAAACACTTTTTACCCTAGAGCTCTAGCTTAAACATCATACTATATCCAGGTATTTGCTGTTTGCATTAATATTTTACTAATTAATCTTAATTAATTAATCTTACTATTTTATAAGCTGTTCTAGGAATTCCAGCTGTTTTAGGAACCTAATCCTGTTCCATGTACAAAAATAAGTAGATTTGGAATAATAAATGTAAGAAGTCTGCTTAAAAGAACAGCAGTGAGCAACCAGGCCTGGTGTCCAATAACAAATATATTAATCAATAATTGCCTAATGGCTGACATGAGTAAAACAGGATATCATAAACTAACATTTGCTGTAGACAGCAATGGCTCTGTTAGAGCGTTATTTTCTGCCTTTTTGCTAGTGTAATTATTCATAATGACTACTGAATTTGGGTATTGTTATTTGCCTAAATGATTCAGGAATCCAGTTTGGGATTGTTTAGATGCCCTGGGAGAATAATAGTCATGATCATCGAATAAAATTCAGAGAGTAATGTGTTGGTTGATTTTTATTCCTGCTCCCAGTTACATCAATTGTGAATCCATCTTTTTCTTTGAATTATTGAATGACTTTTTGAATTAAGAAAGAAGAAAATGTAGAAAGAAGCAAATTGCCTCAAAAAAAGTAAAAAACACCATCTTTTTTTTCTACATATACCCTATAAATTTCTTACTGTAGTAGAAAACATTTAAAATCAATCAGCCCATACCATAATTAGAGCACAGTTCATGGGAAGGAGCTGTTCAGCCTTATGTTTCCAGAACTATACTTAAGTCATACAGTAATAGCCAAACCAATGTATGATTTTATCAGATAAAACTTACCAAAGTAAACTGAAAAGCTTTCTCTGAAATATACAATGTGGGACTTTTTATATATGCATTTTTACATATTTTACAGGCAGTAGGAGATTAGGTTTAAGTAGTTCCTCTAAAGCAATTCAACTATAAAGCTTGAGCAGACGTGTAAGAGGCATGAAACTATTCTGCATTTTATTGCACTAGTTACAATGAACATTATATTTACAACTTTCTTTTGAATGCATGTTAAAATGATACTGAACAGAAGCAGGTAAAACAGAAACCCTAGTCTTTAGCTCTCCTGGTTTCCAGGACAATTTAAAAAAAAAAAGAAGAAAAAGAATTATGAGTTAGTTGTAACAAAAGCCTTGAAGCGGATATAGAATCCAAGTTAATGATATCCTGTAATCTGATCCTGAGCGGACACGGACAGCTGTTCTCAGGGCCCTAATGAACCATGCACATTTACAGATCACTGATTAGCAGAACTTGATCCTGGTGGGCACAGACAAGTCCTAACACTATTTGAAATAGTTCTGGTGGTATTAAATAACAAGGATCTGTTATCATGTGATTACCTGTCTGTAAAATTCCTATTTATCTTCATTATGCTGCTGCTTTTCTCAGAGATGAAGGTGGTAGAGACCTGTTGTCTTTGATACTACACCTGTTGCTTCAGCTCTTTGCACTTTGATAGAAGAACATCCTCCTTGGGGTCAGTTCGCAGAGAGAAGCTCTGCAGCAAAGATCTTCCCTGGGCACAGCCATGGCCCTGATGCCTCCCAGTGGGGCTACAGTGACTCCAGCTGAAAAACACAGAAGTATTTCTTCTTGTTTTAAATAGTCACTGTTGATTGCAGGTGGAGGTGAGGAAATATGGTTCCATGAAAAAAAACAGTACTGACAAAGATGTTTCAAGCAGTTGGCAGTTTCAAGCAATTGGATATACCTAAGAAGACCAGAGGTAGTGGCAGTGACAATTATGATATGGACAATCCAATAGACTTTATTTATGCATCTAGCTTCTGCACTTCCTTGATTATATTTCAAGTGCTTAGCTCAGTCTGTGCATGCTGAATTTATGTTTAACAAATGTGCTAGCTGCTAAATACAGCTAGCATTCATTTGCGCACAGTTTGCCTTATGCATTGCTTCAAGAGAGTAATAATCCAAAAGTCATTCAAGACAGTAATAATCTTAATTAGCAGCACTGACCCTTTGCATAACAATGAGTCTAAAGCACATATCTGCCTATGAGGAGTTGATGGCTGTATTAGGGCTTCATTTGATGAGGGCAGCATGTAAAATACTGCTAAATATAAAGTGATCTTTCAAGACAACAGGGACTCCAGATATTCAGGAATGAAGGAAATATTCATGGATAAGAGATGGAAAACTCAGCACTGAAAAGCTTTTTATCCCATGTTATAAAGAGTGACTAAACTAATAATTGTAAAATATTGCTCATTACAAATTTTCTATTAAAAAAGCAAGTGTGACTTTAAATTAGTGAGCTTTTCAGGTATTTTCCTTCTCCTGTGTTTTCCTAACATGAATTATTCTGCAACATTTGTTGTCTCCAAGTCACCTCTTCCTGCATACATGCACAACCTTTCCTGTCCCTGAACAGGTAAAAATTGTATGTCTAAGCAACACTGAACACTAAAAATGAGCTCACCTGCAGCATCATCAACTGATCTCCAAATCACCACTTCCCTCAGCTTTGCCAGTACTCCCATTGGTAAGGAAAATGAGCTGTACTGACATCCTTGCTAAAATGGTTAGTTTAAAAGTAGACAAATTAGAAATTAAGTAATGATGCTAGAAGTCAAATCTGTACAACAGATTACAAACATGTTATTCTGTCATTTGTTTTTCACTGTGAGATGTTCATGATTTAATATAAATATAAAATATAAATGCACCTTGTCTACAAGGTAGAAAATACTTTTTTCTGAGTTTATTTGTCTTCATTTTCATTTTCTTGAAAACTTTTTCATAAGTTTTCAGTGTTTCTTTTTATAAATTGCTTGTGGAACAAGTTGTTTTTTCTGATCAAATGGGCAGAGGGAACAAAGTTTTCTGGGAGACATCATTCTTCTGTGGCTAACAAGCCCATTTTTGGAAGAAATATCATAGGACTTCTTACCACACTTTGGACTTGTACATCAGCATAGAGAAGCAGCAGTTATGCTACTCACCAGAAGCCCTGTTTTAGGTTCTCTTACCACATCTCTCACAGTGTACCAAGTTGCATTCATGATCCAGCCACTTCCAGGAAAGGAATGCAATCTTATCCTGGGTTCCAGCTGGGTGAAAGATGCCAGATGGTTTTATATGCCTAATAATTTCTGCTCTGAAATGAAAGGTTTGATTACTTTGATTTTTATCCTGCTGTTGATTTCATAAAGAGTTCCAAAATATTATCTTACTTATTTCTAACATAATCCTACCATGCAAATAAAAGGAACCTCTTAAGAGTCAAGAGTTATAGCTCGGGGTTCCTCCTGCTTGCAGCTACCAGCTTGTATTTAGTGTTCTCCCTAGGATATTCCTTTCTACTTCTAAGGTATTAACAAAGTAGCATTTCAAAAGCATTTTTCTTCAGTCCTTAAAGAAAATCAGCTTTTCTTTGAAGACACAGTTGGTGAATGCTAACATTTGTCTGGAGTCCCCCTCCAGTTAGGGAATGCAGCCCAGGGGAAATGTTCGCTTTTCTATTTATGATGAGACCTGTTGGCCTTCATCTCATACCTCTGAAGTTAGGTGGTTATTCTCTGCCACTCATTTGGGTCCCTTAACTAGCAATGGGGTGAGACAGACACTTCCAGAGGGTGATTTATTCTATCCTAAAACAGCTGTTTAAGACTGGAAAGATGGATTACGCTGTGAAGGTCCTATCTCTCCTCAATGACTAGAGCAGTCTGAAGCCATTTGTTCCTAGGATCTGTACAACAGGACCACAAAGTATGCTCTGTTGTTAATTCCAGAATAAAGGAGTCATTGAAAATTATGTGGCTGGGGTGAACAGAAAGTATAGCCAGGCTTTTCAACTCATGCATAAGGAAAATTTAAGCTGTAGTCAATGAGGTACTTCAGAAAACGGCAACTGGAATCAAATTCCAAGGGCAGACAATGGTGGGGAGAACTCTGCGCTGAGCTGACAGAAGCTGAGCCTTTGGTTGTTATAAGCATGGTTTCCTCCTTCTGATGGCTTTAATTTTACACCTTATATCCTGAAGAGAGGCAGTTAATTTTTGTACTTCCCTCAGCCACAGCACATTTAGGAAAACCTCCATGGAACTGCAGAACTAGAAAATGCATAGAATACTCTGACAAATTGAAACCCTTGTCTGTGTGATTATGCACAGCATAATCATCACTTTTAAACCACTATTTTGGGAGAACCATCCAGAACAGTGTGGAGTAAGGGGTGACCGAAAGGCCAGATGCCCTGTCTGTGCTCTCTTCACATAATCAATCAGTTCCTGATTTGCACAGACTCTGAAAAAGGAAGAAACTAAATATAGAAGCCAGGAAGAGGATTTTTGATCAACCCTGAGCCTCAGTGTGACTGAACATCACAGATAAAAGATCTTTTCCCAGGCACAGGGAGTGAAAACCCTACTAGTTGAGCCAGGGAAAACAGAACCTCCTTCGGCAGAGACCTCCTGTCTGGGGGTGGCCACCAAGGCAGAGGATACCCAAGGGATGCTGGAAGTCAGTTCCCAGGCATGGATGCAACACCCTGTGAGAAAGGGTAGGGTGAAAGGGCAAACTTAATATTGGTATGATAAATAATTATTTTTTTATTCCGCTTAGCTAATTCACTCTTGTTCTTATTAAGCCAACTGGCTTTGATTAAATCATGTTACTTAAAGATAGTGGAGATCATCCAGAGTGGTTGGTACCATTTTGGGAAAATGTCTTTTGTGCTACACAGAAATTCCATTACTCATTCACTTGAGGGTGTATCTTTCAACATGGTTGTAATCCGATTATCAGATCCAAACATTGCCAGTGAAGTTGCTTGAGATGAAAAAGAATTTTATAAAGGACATAAAAATATTTAATTTCTGATTCTTGAGGCAAAAGAGACTTTTTAAAAATCTTTGGTGTTGGCTGTAGCAAAGTAGAAGATATTGATGTATACCAACTATATTATTTCAAACACAAGAATAACAAAAGAGCTGTGAAGTACCTCTAAAGATAAAAGATAAGTTATACATTCTAAGTAAGTCTAATCAATAACACAATCTCTCTCACCAGGTCTTAATCAGTTTAGGGACTCCAAAAGCAATATCCAGTTCTCACTAAGGCAGTCATGCAGAATCTGAGAAGAAGTAGCATGCAACAGACTCTGCTTTACGAAGGCAGGGAAAGCCCAGGTTGTGAACATCCCCCTTGGAGAAGAATATATTCTTTCTCAAATAGCTCCTGCAGTTGCAGCAGGTGCACGAGAGAACTTGTCCTGCTCCATCTTTAGTCTCACTGTCTCTGTAGAAAACAGCCAGTGTTACAGAGAAGGCTGAGCTGAATGTTACATTTCTCAGGGTAAAACCATGAAACCATGGAAGTGGCCCTCCTGTGGTTTTGTATGTACTTGGCAAGTGAAATTGAGTGGTGGAATTCATCTGACTTAAATCTGGTGTTTACAGCATTTGCCCAAGATAGTATCAATTTACAAGCAGTGCAGAGAAACAGGCATTTTATAAGGAATGTTTATAAAACTTCGAAATTATGCATGTATTGGTTCCATTTTTGTTAATGACACCAGTGACCACATCAATATCAACATTTCTATTTAATCAGAGGCCTTCCCTTTCCTATTTGCAGTACCACAAAACCTGTGGAACAAAGATAAAACTTCTTTCTTAGAGCCTTCTTTATCATCAATGCAAAGGAGCTAAAAAGCTACCTCAGTAGGATGACTGGTGGTAAAAATAATCAGTAAAACTCTCTGAACCTTGAGTTTAAAACAGGACAGCTTCTGGCTAGGTTCCCTTCCGTTCTGGAGAATTTTGTTGTAACACAGACTATAAAGTATAAATGTAATGTAGTATAAGCTGTCTGGAGATTGCTTTGTTTTTCCCTGAGAGCCAAAAAAGGTTCTGCTCCCTAGAAATTGCTGACTGGTCTAAAATTGTTTTAAATAGGATCTGCTTCCAGAATATCTACCATCACTGACCTCTGGTTTTCTGTAGAAATATTCCAAATAAATAATCAAGTTCTTCCTTTGTGGTCATCAAGCATCAGGCATCCAGACTGTGGCAGGAAACCTTGGAAGAGGGTCCTTGATGGACGTCTAGGCAAGAAGATACAGTAGAGTCCCTAGAACAAAGTCTCCAATGCTCGTGAAAAAACAGGCCTTTTATCCAACCTGTAGAGAAATTAAAGTCATGGATGGAACTTTGACATGCCAGGATTCTGGTTTTGATATTTAGATGCTATCATTGAAACTCATGAAATTGCTACCAGAGAAATCTTTGCAATAGCTGCTTCAATTTCACTGCTTTTCCTGTGAAGATATGAAAAACAAGGAGCAAAAATGAGTCAAGATGCTGAAAACTGTCATAAATAGTGTCTTTTTAAAACCATTATCCCTGTATTTTAACCTATGCCCATTTGTCATTATCGAAATACCACTTGAGCTCAACAGGAACTGGAATAGCCCATAAGGAAATCTTTAGATCTGAATGAAAACACAAACCACTGCATATTTTCAACTTTAGACCTATTGCAAGGCCATTGCAGAGTATCTGATAATGGCATTTATGTTTATATAGTCCATTGTTTTTCCTGTGCTGCAAACTTTCCACTCGACAGCCCTGTTTCCTGTTTCCCATTATGGAAGTCTCCAAAGGGGATTTCCTTCTGTTTTTCTTATGGTCAAAAGAAATTTCATAAGTACAAGTCAAGTTTCTTTTCAGTGCTACATGTGCAGAATGGAATCTGAAAGCTCCCAACGTAATCATCTCCAGCATGTACATAGTTAGTGTTACACATAATCCACATCTGGGTCACAAAATCTCTGAAACACTTCCAGGAATATTTAGACAGCCATAATGCAACACTTTGCTGTGTGAGGGAGAAATAGAGCTAACCTCAATGTCAAGGTTATAGCTTTTGAGAAACACAACAGCTCCCCTTCAGAACTTTGTAGCTCACCTTCTGGATCCTGGCTGCCATCAGTTTGAATACCATTAATATTTTCTTTTCCACTCAAGCCCATAGACACATCTGAAAACAGTTTACATCCCAACTTGCTTTATGCTGTAGATATTTAAGTCTAAACTGTATATAGAACTTGCTGCATATGTAACCCATATATTTTAATATCAGAGACTGTCTTGGCACCTTTTTCTGCTACAATCCGCTCAGAACCCCGGGAGATAAAATATGGTTGAAACTGAACTAGCAGGCAGTCTGCATTACAGTATTCATTTCAGAGTTAAAACACATTCTTAGATTAGATCTGGGCTTGGCACTATGCTGCAGTACTGCCTTGTGTGTAATATTGTATCTATAAACTACTTTTTAACCACTGCTTATGGCAGAGGACCCATAGTGATATATGCTATAGGAAGCCCTTTAAAATTTTCTCTTCAGCATATTTTACTTAAATAGTGGATTTAGGAGGGTGCCTCAAGGAACACATCAGGCATTAGCTGTAGCCCTTAATGATACTAGATATTACTGTAATTTCTTAACAAAATTGGGGGGGAACTGAGGGTAAAAGGGTGGTTCATTTTTGGTGCATCTTCTCTTCATAGCATGCTATCTGCTTGCACCAAAGAATTTCTTCACTTTGTTGTTTTCAATCCCAAAAAAAGAAGGGTCTAACCAGAAATTATTATCCAGATCTATATTAATCTGCTCTGTCTTACCACTGAATTCAAACTTTCTAGCTGCAAATTTGCCTTCTGAATTGCTTTTACAACAGAGGACTCTCTCGTTTTGTTTCACTGTGTATATGTACCCACTGGTGAATAAGAACATTGTCGATGTCCCTGTCTGCCCCATACAGACACTCTTCTGCAGAAAAGGTGAGGATTTTTCAGCAAGAAAGATTTGGGCTCAATCCC
Source organism: Cyanoderma ruficeps (assembly GCA_008694505.1). Classification (NCBI taxonomy): domain Eukaryota; kingdom Metazoa; phylum Chordata; class Aves; order Passeriformes; family Timaliidae; genus Cyanoderma; species Cyanoderma ruficeps. The sequence continues at coordinate 28,999,983 of VZDJ01000782.1, forward strand.
TGGTCAAGAAGGTGGATGTCCTGTCTAAAGAGCAAATGTGATAGTGCTGTGTACACCTCTGTACAGGGAAGAAAGATCTGGCCCTTGGAGGGGCCTCTCTCCCTCTAAATACTATAAAAGAGCCTGAATAAGAATTTGCGATGAGACATCTGCCTTGTAAATTGCTGGAGCTGGTCGAGTTGATCTACCCTAGACAGTTTCTTATATGCAGTCTTCTCTTCCTTTCCCTTTCCTGTGGTGTGCCAAATGGTGCAAATACTTGATGGGGAAAGAGGAAGAAAACTCTTTGACTTGCTCTCTCTACTCTGAGAAGATACACCATGATATCAGAGGTAACTCTGTGCTTCTCAGTGACTTGGACAGGTTAGGGGACATCTCACTGTTTACTTATTTATTTTGCTTCTTGCTAAGATTTGTGTATTGTTAGTGCCCCCAGCACTGACTACTCATCCAGAGGATATACCTTCAGAATCTTTTCTTTTCCAAATCTATTCTTTTTCCCCCCTTTTCTTTGTGTAAATGATATGTACTGGCTTCGTGGAATCCCTGTAGCAAGTTTTGAATGATGTATGAACTGAAAAATCTTTGCCTGGTACACAGTAGGAATATAGAAAGTGCTTTGCAGTCACTGCTGTGCTATGCCTTTTTTCCTATGTATACAGACACATGGTAGTCATTTCATATTCATTTTGACAAGGCCTTTATGTCCAGACGCCATGGGAAGGGATGGCTTTTGTACCATTGGCCTGCACTGGATTATGTATCAGAGAGATTTTTGTGCATAACTGTTCCCTGAGCTGTGCTTGGAAGAAACTGGTGTCTTCTGTTTTTGCTAATATGCCAGCTTGAGTTTCCTCCTCAGTTCATATTTCAGGCAGCAAGTATACCTGGGAAGCACTGCTAAGATGTCTGTGTTTTGCAAATGTGTGCTCAGACAGGGATTTGAATCCTAGACACTGAGCTACAAACTTGAGGACGTGCTCATTTTTTTAATTGGCATGGATCCTGGCTATTCCCTGTTTACAGCCTACCGTGGACTTATTAATTTTATTTCCTTTGGGCATCCAGTCCATCTTAGATAATGGAAAGTGTGCAGAATACCCAGTAGAAATGCAAGTGCAAATCAGAGAGAAGATTTTTTTCCCTTCTATTTTAATGGCTATAAATTCATGCTCCTCCTCAGATGCCTATTGATAACTTAGATTTTTGATTTCCCATGTTGCCATACCTAAAAGGGACTGCTATGCACTAGATATTCCTGCAAGATTTGTGCCACCAAAGAAAATCTTACTTGATTTCCCCCGATTATACAAGGCTGTCTCCCTAATGTGGGATGCCTGACTGTTTTTCCTTCTGTGGCAACACAGCACATTATTAGTTGCTTAAACCTGTTAGATTCCACCTGAATTAAAAGATTTCGTTTTTATGAGCATTGACCACTGAGACTACAAGTTAATTCTAGCTTTCTCTTAAGACTAGGTTTCTCATTAATAAGAAAGATACTGAAGTCAAAGTAAAGGTTTATTTTATTAAAAGTGGAGAGCCCAGGGAGGAAGTAGGTTACTGACTAAAGCACTAGAATTCTTGTTTACATTAAATAAATCACATTCCTGTCCTGAGCCTCAGTTTCCTAACTTAAAAATAAGGATAAGCCAGATAGTTTTTCAGTTCTGGAGACTGACATGTGAACAGCATTGGAAAAACAAATACTGATGTGTATAAAGTATGAGTAAAAGACAGATGCCACCACAGAGGGAGAGAAGCAGCAGCTGGGTAGGAGGATACACCCAGATCACCTGAAAACAGGTTGTCAGAAATCCTGATGCACAGTGAAGCAGGTAGAGAAGTTTTGCAAGGGGAGATGGTACACAGCCACTCCAGCTGCAGAACTGCTGGAGAAGATGGGTAAATCATGCACAGAACATTACTGTCTCAGGAAAAGAAGTCAGGAAGAAAAAGGACAGGATTAGCTACAGCTGAGCCCACTGCTTTTCCCTAGGCTACTCCAGGCTATGAGGTGAGAACTCCAGGCTCCTGGGTTGGGCTGTGCTTCTCCAGCTGACACTGTTGCAAAATGTCAGGAGCTTGTTCTTACTGCAACAATTAATTAAAAAATTATTATCCGTAACAATTTTTTTGTTATATCTTTATCTCTAGTTTTCCCAAATAAACAGACTTTTTACCGTATGCCCCAAATAGTAGACTATTTATGAGGCGCTTTTTACAATTGCAAATAACGAGTATCCTTGGCAACATTTCTTTCCCATTCCTAGGAATCAGTTGCTGAACCCTCACCCAGATATGTTTGATATTCCCTGCATTCGTGCTTGGACAAATGAAATTGATTCCTGAGCCTGTGAACACATTGAGACTGTTGCCTCACTCACTGCAACCTTGGCAGAAGCAAATTGGACCAAGGTGATAGTCCTGGCCACGCTTTCAGTATAATTTCTTTCTTTCCACTATGGAACCCTCATGTGGTCATGCCCTAACCTTTCTTTGAGTCAGTTCTCCTGCTGGGGGAGTTAAACAGTGAAAAAAGGCTTCTGCACTTGCTTGAATTCAGCTGAGAACAGCTAATGAGCCCTCCTGATCCCCCGTACACTGGGGTGTGAGGCCGTGGCAGCCACAGCTCTGCCTCAGCTATGGCACCCGAGGCAGCCCTGGGCCTGTGCTCCATCCCAGATGAAGATGGGATCTCAGGTGGTGGGATGGGATGGGCAGCCAGGGCTGCCCCTGTGCCCAGCACAATCTCACTGCACCCTGCAGCAGGGTCTGCTCCCTGCACCTTGGGGATGGGCCCCCAGACACCTCTCCAGCAGGCACACGTCTGCCTCGACTTCCAGATGGTTTTGTTGGGCACCTCAAGCCACCCAGGCAATATCTGCTGTCCTGTGGGTGTGTCTTATGCATAATTTTTGTGATGACATTATGGCATAATGTGCATCTTTCACTGCTGGGTTTTTTTTGAATTGTCTTTTGCTCATAAAACAGTATATGATACTCCCTCCTGACCAGATGAATGCTTTTTGGTGCAAGACCAGCATCTAAATTGGTTTTGGGTGCTTGCAAGAAACTGCTGTAAAAAGGTTTCTTGGTAATTAGAATGTTCTGGAAACTTATGATTTTTGTTATCACAATGTGTTAAAAGCAACTATGGTAGTATAGTCTGTATTTTCTTAATACCCCATAGGCTATCACAACATTCTACTTTTTAAGAGTTTGAACTAATACATCTGAATCTCTATCACTCAATTTTTATTCATAGATTGAAAGTAAAAAACAAGCTTTCCTGTTTGTTTAGTATGTGTTCAGTTTTTCAGTTTGAATGAGTGTCTTGAATAAATCCAAATGCAATAAAACCCTCTGCACCTGTGGAGAAGCTACAGCTGGCAAAAGCAAACATTTTTTCAGGTGTTCAGTCATCGAAACCTTACTCCTGAGTAGTGGAACTTTCTTTAAATTTCAAGAATAAATATGTTTAACTCAAGTATTATTTTTAATTTAATAAGAAATGGTCTGAAGTTATTTCTGTAATCTTAGGCCTTTGTATAGGTTAACCTTATTTCAGAGTTTATTTTAAATTATGTAAATATTTTAATGAGTCAGTATTAGCAACACCTAAATACAGACCCTGTCATTATTATTTCTGAGTACGAATTTTTGCACCCTTTGTCTGTAGAAGTTGATTAGAAATTTCCAACCACTAAATCATATTGAGAGAGCAACTGTGATGTTAACTGCTATTTTTAATTTAAGAAGATCAAAAACTGTGATTATCAGATAAACATAATATGATCAGAAGCCAGAAATGTGCCCAGTAGGCAAATTTTTGTAAGACTTGGCATTCTTTTTCCAAAATATTTGAGCCTCCTGCTCCAAAACAAGGGTCTGTTCACTGCTCCTTGCAGGGCAGGTGCTCTTCTTTTCCAGTTAGGATGGTCTTTTTGTCAAGGTTGGAGCATAGTGATCCCAAGAAGGATTTAAAACTATCTATACTGAAATGAGTCTCTGAGGTTGATATAAGGATAGATAGCAGGCAATTTAATGTTTCTGCTTTGAAAGCTGTGCAGTGTACTATCAATGACCCTGTCATGAGCAATCCTAACCCCCTTTGCTGTCTGAACCCAACTGCTAACAGGCATTTTAGGGCTGAGTCTCCTGTTTACAGCAAAACAAAACATGTCTCTCTCTGCAGGGAGGAAGCACTGAGAGTGAATCTGTGACATGGTCCTGCCACAAGCAGAGACCGGGCAGGGGAGAGCGCAGCCCAGGACCTGTGCCGGGCTGCTCTGCGGCATTCCAGGCCCAGCTACAGCCGGGCATTTTGGTGTGCACTAAGCTGATGGAGGGGCCCTGAGGGTGAGGTGTGCCACCCAGGCAGACTCCCCACATCTAGGACAGAGCTGCCACAGCAGGACAGAGCTGCCACAGCAGGACAGAGTGCCCTGCATGAGCAGCACACACTCACGCTCGTGTGTGCAGCGCGGCCTTACACTAGTCCACAGTGATTACTTACAGATATTTACTTTAGTACATGGCATATAGAACATTAAAAGGGTTTGAAAATCTCTCAGTTTTTCAACTTCTGAAGGATTATTAACTTCAAAGTCTGAAGAAATGTCGGCCTTCTATGCTTGGAAATGCCAGCAGCTTTTGCATATCCCCACCACAGTACCAAGCAACCCCCAGCAGAGAAAAACGATTACTGCCTCCGTGGCATAAGGATGGCTTTTGATCTCCTAACATATTGGAAATTACTTAAAGGTAAGCCATCTGCTAGCTGAGGAACAAAAATAGATTACATCACACCCTGCTAGAAAGATTGTGTTAAATCCTGTGTATCAAGGCTTTTAATAATTCTAAATTAAGTCAGTTAATAGGATTAGGTACACATATTCCTTAGGCTTCTTTCACCAACTATTCACAAAAAACCTTTTTTTGGTGGAGATCGGTAAAATTCAGACATGTTCCACTGTGAATATAAGAGTTCATTCCAGAACAAAACATTTCTTTAGATCATAATTGCTCTCCAAAAACACTTAGAGTAGGACAGCAAGTCAGGGTGCAGTGAGTGGGAGGAACCGAAGCCCTTTATTTTTTGTTAATACAGTAATATTAACTGAAAATGTTGATTGATAAGCTAGGGTATTGCAACTATTTACCTAGGATGTAATCTGTCCTTAAAAGATTGTTCAGGAGGCTGTTAAAAGTCTATGTTTTTTCCTTTGTGGTTTTTTTTTTTCCCAAAGTGGTTGGCCACCTAAGAAAGATGATGTTCTGTTTATACTTAGAAGAAACTTTGACTGGATTTCCCTGTAATTAGGAGACCATAAACCTTATTATTTTGACTTTGACACTGTCTGGGAAAAGATGTAAAGTGATGGGCATCAGATGACAATTCTCCCATGTTTGTTTCACTGCTACATCCTTCTGGTCCTTGGAAACCTATGAATCATGGACTACAGTAGCTGAAACTTATATCCAAGTATTTGAGTTTAATAGGACTTGGTGGACTCTTCCCTTAATCAGTGCAATTATTTTCTAAGTTTATTTGTAGTTTTGTGTTCTGTGACATACTGTGGCAATGAGATTCATGATTTAAGTTTGTGTTGTAACTACTTCCTTTTGTTAAAAACTTTTGAGCTTATGATTTTATAAGGGGATCATGTACTAACTACTTTTCTCACCTGGATTAAACCATTTGGAATCATGTTTGGATGCAAGAAAATTTGGTCATGTACTATTTAGAACTTGCTTTTTATACTTATTGCAATTTTCTCCCATGAATTAATCAGAGGCTAAGTTTTATTATATCCTTACAAAAAACACATGAAACTAAAATTATTTGTGTTCTCCATTCTTTCATGTGGTCTAGAATTTACTACTGAAGACTTTTAATATGACAGAAGTCATTCTCATTACTATTAAGAAATGGTGCTTAGTCAACAAATATTCATGGCCTTACATGGATCGGTAGTTAACAACTGTGGTAAGTGGTATCTTCCTCTAAGGGTTATTTATTTCATAACAAAGCAAACTATTCCCCCATAAAATAAGGCTACAAGAATCCAGAAAACATAATTTAGAGCCAAACCCTGAATGTATGGTTTCTGAGCAATGCAGCAAGTGAAAATATAAAGGAATTGTGGCCCCACACCATAAAAACTTCTGGGCAGAAATTTGGGGAGTTCAGTTATCTCAGATACAGTTACAGTGACTGGGATTACTCTTGTACTCAGAATTAAGTACGTATTTCTTTTCTATATGTGAACTCTAGAAGGAATTACCTGTGTTAGATCAGAGTTTGGAAAACAATGGCTCCAACTAGCTGGTTATGGTTTTACACTGATTAGCACAGAATAAGTACTTTCCATTTCTAATGTCAAATACACCATCATGTAAATGTTAGGACAAAAGCAAAGGACAGTATTGTCAAGTGTGGAGTTACAGTAAAACAATAAAAAGAATCCTCCTTCAACTTCTGTGTTCTGGCGGTTAAGTATTTCTGGAAGTTTGGTTCAGTGGAACTGTGGAGGTTGATGGTACAGGGGAAGTGAAGCACGCTTTACTTCATTAAAATGGAAAGTGAAACACAACAGAGCTTTTCAGACTTTTGAAGATGAGATATCCAGGAGAATATCTTATCTTGACTGGGAAAATACATATGGTTGTCTTTGCAACAAGAAGAACACATGATTCTGGATTTTGCCAATACTGGAATTTTATGCAGAAGACACAAGCATTTATTGCATAGCTGAATGTTCCATCTATATGCAAACTGAGTAACTTAGAGAGAGCTGAGGAGCAAACTTTACTGCAACTCATCCAAGCGGTGAATCTTGGCCTTCAGACATCCTTTTGTCTCACTGAAGAGCCATTTCTTTTCCATCTTGTCCATTCAGCCCTTGCTTTTTCCAGTGTGAAACTGCTACTGCCATTTTAAAAATACAAGTATGACCTTACTACTTCAGATCAAATACCAATGTAGCTCTGTTTTCTGCATCCAGCAGTGGATGTAAACATGTGTCCCTGAAAAATTAAGAGCATATCAAGTCTGTATGGCACTTTCCATTAAGCCTCACATTCAGCTTTTAACTATTTTCAGCCCCATCTGCCGACCTTGCACACCCACTAGGTCTGACACTGGGACAGTCTGCTAGGAAACGTTCTCTATCTAGCTCTTGATGCCACATCTAACCTTTTTCAGGCCTTATCACCAAGAAATTGTTTAGATACATCAAAACTGTTTTGGGACAAAGATCACAATTTGTAGAACTTTAAGACATTGGTAAATCATGACTTTATGTTGTGGCATAGTGATGTTCTTTGCTTTGCTCCTTTCAAAAATACTCTTAATGATTTAATTGCTTTTTTGACAACTAGTTAATATTTATATGACACTTTCATAGTTACCCACTTTCAGGTCTTGCTCCTGAGTGGTGAGATCATCTCAGAGCCCACCATTTTCTAGACAAAGTTAGAATTTTCTCATGCCCATCACTTTACATTTATTAACAGTGAATTTCCTTTATAATTTTATTGCCCAGTTGCTTAGTGAGTCCTTTATATTTGGGCCTTGTTCTTTGGTATTCTGGAAAAATAAGCATAATTAACAAACTTGACTTCAGTGCTCATCCCTTTTGAAGAACATTTTAAATATATCACAGTCCCTGCAGAATTTTTCTAGTGAGTTCATTTCAACATGAAACTAAACATTTACTCCTAACCTCTGTTTTCTGTCTTTCATTCAGATATTCATCTAAACAAAATTTCCCCTTTAAACATCCCCCAGATGTTTAGTTTTCTTAAAAGCTAAATCTTTACTGAGGGATTTTGTAAAAAGCTTTTTGGAAATTCAAGTAGACTGTACCTACCAGGTCACCCTTATCTATATGCTTTTTTATTTTTTAAAGAACTCTACATTTATAAAGCAATACTTCCATGAGAAAAGACATGGAGTAGTTCCAGATGTGCATTATTTCTATTCTTATTAAACATGCTACTGATGTACCCTGTATAGATGTCAATCTTGCAGGCCTGCAGTTCCTCAGATCTTCCTTGGAATAATTTCTGAAAACTGACACCCCATTTGTCACTCTTCAGTCCTGCTGCTAAGGCAATTTCAGGCAAGAAATTACACACCCTTGCTAATAGTTCCACTATTGCATTGTTGCATTGTCCTAGAACAACAAGAGGAATAACATCTGCTCTTGGCATTTTTTTTTTAGTGCTCAATTGACCGTTTGTTCTTTATCCTTTTTCGCAGAAATTTCAATTTCAAGGAGATGCTCTACTCACCACACCCCCAAAGCCAAAAACCCCAAGCCAAACCCAAAAAAAAAAACCCAACCAAAAAAGCCCAACCAAAACCAAAACCCCAAACTCCAAAACAAACCAAACAAATAAACAAATCCCTCAAGAGTGTGAAAAGTCCTTAGTTTCTTCCACAGTGAACACTGATGCAAATAATTAATCTAACTTTTCTGAACTGATTATTTCCTCCTGTATCAGAATCAACTAGTAGTCCTACAGACTTTTAGAAAGTCCTACTCTTTAAAACATATTTTGAATTGTTGTGCTGACCCTACTGCATTTTTATATGCAAAATTCCAGAATTTTATTATTGTATTTTCTTACTATGCATGTGACTTCAGTTTTTTGAAGAAGGATGGCCTCATGCCATACAAAGGAGTGATTATCTAGCTATGTTAATCAATACACTATATGGAATTAGCCACAGTCAGATAATTCTTACAAAAAGTGGTTTTGCACACAGAAGGAATAATTCAGGTCCATATCCATTCCCTAATCAAAAGTCACAGCCTATTTTTGGACAATATTCCTTTCATCTCTTCTTCTTGAAGATGTTCATTTTCAAATAGCTTTTTTAAAGTGTTGCCTAGGTGATAGGATTTTTTTTTGGAAGGAAGTCATGACTGATCTCGTCACCCGCATCTTCCTCAGTTGCACGTTACATGACAACCCAGTAATACACATATACGGTTTTTGGTACAGCAGCAGCACTCAGCTATCCTGCTTAAACAATGAATGCTGCCAAGCTGCAGAGCCATACTGACTGTTCAAAGAATCAACACAAAGAAGAACTTTGGTAAAAAGGAATGTGTTTTTGTTTTTTCTTCAGTCCACAAGACATAGTACCCTGATCTTTAGGGAACACATTGGAAGGTATGGATCCAAACACACCATGACCATGGTGAGAACTCAGCCAGAACTCAGTGGATTTTCACTTGAAACTGAATTGAGTAGAGTCAGAAGACAGAAAGAGATACTGAAATAATATTTTGTCCAGACACCAATCTTTAGAGACATAGAGGATAAGCCAGAATCGTCTGACAGAAGCGGTATACATGCAGGTCTTCAGAAGACTCTTCAGTGTCCAAGGCTCTGCTGCAGGGTCTGGCTAGCCTTGGTGTGCTGCCTCTTGGCTTCTGGCCATCTTCTCTGAGGTACCAAGGGGAGAACTGGACCTCTCATTCAAAGTTCCAAATTTTGTTATTTGTGTGTCTTAGAGTTTAGGTCAAAGGGCTGATTCAACATAGAGATTTATATCACTGACTACTGCTTAGGCACCTGAATCTGATGTTTGTATTTTACTGAGACTCTCAAAACTCCAGTGAATTACTGCCTACCATTTTAACTCATCTTTTTTTCTCGGGTTTTGCATCACCTAACCTTAAACATTTGCAATGTAGATGTTTGCACCTGAATTAGTCATCCTCAGTTCCGCTTAAGCTCAGCAGAGAGAGGAGAGAGTTTCTGAGGAATGATTCATCTGACCTACTTTAGAGGTGTACAGTACATCCCGTGGACTACGCAGCCAGCCCATGGTGACAGCTCAAATGTATCTGCCAGCCCAGCAGGTGACTGAGTTTAGACAGATGAACTGAAACCCTGATGCCAGAGGAGCTGCAGATCATTTGTACACTCTGTACAGCCCTAAACCACCTGTGCATAGCAAATGTGAGCTATTTTAAACCTCAAAGGACAATTGCATTGCACACTGATACAAGAGTGAGCCCATGAACAGCTGTGTGGCTGACAGACAGGGAATAAACAAGTTGCTCTGTATGATTGTACACAGGGAGGCCAAAAGCCCCCTTGCTAGAGCTGCACAGAGCCCTCCTCACCTCCATGCCTGACCAAGCTGCTGGCACTGGACATCACCTCCTTTGTCCCAAAGGTGCCAGCTCACCAATCTCCATTTACCCAGCGCTCTTGGATAGCCTCAACAGAAATGTATACCTGAAGTTTCAGGATGCCTAAAATTTAAGCAGTAAGATTTTCATGTCTCACTAGCCCTAGGTATACCATTGTACAGTATAACATATTCCTGTGGCTTTAATCTCTGTGTGGGAGCTTAGTGCTGAATTAATCCTAATTAGGCCTCAGAGTTCATAATGTGACTATCATTTCTTTCTCATGGGAGAAAAAGATGGTGCATATGCTTTTAACAATAGGTTCTGGAATACTTAGACTTCAGTGTGAACTGTGGCAAGGCAAAAAGGACTGAGTGTCCTAAAAACTGGTTAGAAGTTGGACTTACAACACTAAGGTATGCAAAGGAGATTTTGCTGCTGCTAAAGAAATAATTGGAGTGGTCAAAGTGATCCGTAGAGTGAAGAAGAGCAGGAAGCCCATACCTAGAGTGGCTAGGTAGATAGGATGCGGTCATCTACTTACATCTCTTCATTAAAGAGTGATAAGGAAGCAACGTTTCTCTGACCACCAGGAAACATTGGAAATTTAAATTACTTTTAACTGAAACAATCTCAAAGTCATTTGTTGAACCACCATTTAGCAGATTTTTTTTATGCTTGAGTCAATGGCTTCAATTTACAACTAAGTTATTAGCAAACCAAGATATTATGGAAGTGAAAATTTGCCATCTTAACTGGAGAAAATGCAAACACTGACATTCATCCTGGCCTTAAAGTACATGAAAAATGTTTTCATCCTGTATCTCCCACATATTGAAGCTTGAAGTGGACATGTCAAATGATTCTTATCCTTGTCATACTTGACGAGCTCAAACAAGGTGATGGCAGGCTGCTCATGCCACATTCACTACAGATGGGCAAGATTCCCAATAGTGGTTTATGAGAGAAAAGGTTGTTATGCTTTGTTTGTTATTTGTCCTTGTTCTTCACCGGGGAAGAAATTAATGTATTTTTAACATAAATGTTATTAATTGTATGTATCTACAGCTCTAGAGACAAAAAGCTCATAAAAACTGTAGCTCAGAACATTTTGTGGCTGTCTGTTATTTTTTAAGTAATGAAAATTACTTGATCTTCTTGTTTTAATCCACTTACTTCACAAATCTTGGTAGCTATGGACAAAACATGCTCCATGTACTCATTACACACTCAGTACTCCCAGTGCTGTCAACAGAGATTGTGACAAAACAACTACAATAAGATTTGGTCTCTAACCAACAAATACTGCTGTGTTTATAACTCATTATCACAGTGAATTTTTTTTCTCCTGCCACAAGCTCTTCTTGTACATCAAAGTGCAGCCTTGGCTGTAGTCTGTGCTCTGCATCTCACAACAGGGCTATGGCCCATCTTACAAGGCCCTGGTGCCTGGAAGTGGCACTGATCTTTGGAACAATGAGAGGTTTCTCTAAAGTGCATTCTCATCTGACCTGGAAACTACAGTGGCATTAGTTATGCTTTTTTAATGACAGCATTTACTTTACTCACAGATTTACCTTCATTTCTTTATGTCCCAGCAGAAATTTATTAAATGCAGCTTCCAAAGCATTTACCCAAAGCTTAAAACTTGGCAACACTGCTGAATTTTAAAAAACTTTTCCATATGATTCAGTGGCAATATATGTTCCTATCATATCAATTGATGCCAGCATCTCCAAGTATCCTTCCAGAAAAGTTGGCCAAACTGCCAGACACTGACTGAATGGAAGGTGGATCAGCGCATCCCAAGTCATGGATATTACACGACTTTTGCATGGATGTGTCAGTGCTACCCCTATTTGGATTCATTTGCTTTTCAGGCTGCTTTTATTTTTTGCCCCAAGACAAAACCACATGCAAACTGCTGAAGCTCCCATGCCTTTTGACCTTGCCAAGCTTTGTTAGAGCAGCTTATCTTTGCACAATACCCACAAGCATGCATAGGACACTAGAATCAGTGTACCAGAAACTCAGTGCAGTTTTGAGTCACAACACCATAGGCTAAGAAGATGTGACATATATTTCCATATCAAAACAAGAAAAACCTTTCTTTCCCCTCTTCACTGATGCATAACATCCCAAAAGGCAAGAATGGCCTTCAGCTAACACAGATCAATTTTCTTTCAGCTTCAATCACCATTTAATTACTGTTGACTTCTTTAACCTTTTTCTCTTCCTTTATGGATTAGATTCCTTTATACCCTGTTGCCATTTGCTTTTTCTGTGACATAATCAAACTTAAAATGATATGATAAAAATTCACATTTTTCTTCCTCCTTCCTACCATTTATGTTCAATTTACTTCAAAAACCAAACCATTTCTTGAGGAGAAAAGTATTTTTAATGAATTGACTTTCAACTTTATCTCTCTCCAGTATCTAGATGTCATTTGCTTTAAGCAAGTAATTGTTCAGATGACTGGATGGCATGTTGGATAAAAGAACTAGCTTTTCAGCTCTTAACATTTCAGGAGAAAAACACCCACATGGCAGTACATTTTGAGTGCAATGAGTTTTGTTGACTCAGCTTCATCTTCAGCAAATATTTCACATTTCACTAACTCAGAGTCCATATAAAAATAGTTCAGTTAGCTCTTTTTATCAGAAGGAAACCATTTCTCAGTAGATCAGAAGAGGAATGATTTTTCTACTGATGGCTGTAAAAGCAGCAGAGATCCTCCCAGCCAAATCAGGGTATTCATTTCTTGGCACTTATCCATTCTGCTGGATCAGAGGCCTGTATGTCTGTGTCACTGTGCATGAACTGATGTAATTCAGGATAGATTACAGCCCCATGTATCTCTTACACTGATTGCTTTGAAGCACCTTTAATTGCACACGTAAGCACAGTCTGTTTTCTAGAAAGTAAATTTTTAGAACTCAGAGTTACCCCATCTTGGCATTGATGCAAACGTCTGCAATAGTAGCATCAAGGAGTTAGGCACTGAGCTGTGGAGCAGAATGATTTTTTATTGGTTGAATTATAGGACCAAAGGAAAGAGTGGTTCTGCAATTACTACCATACATAGTGTAACTGCTGTGAATTTGTTACTATAGACTTTTTGAGATCTTGTTTTTGAAAACATTTGTCCTTGAACTTCTAATTAACTTGGAGCAATTGAGTTACGAGAAGTACAGACCAGAATATTTTAGAGAAGTGAGGATACCCTGAGGTATGTGTCATTATTGGCAGTATCTTTGATTCTTATGCATCCTTTAGACACCACAGTTAACAGCTTTGCAAAAATAGCTTTATGGGACCTTAGCACTGATGTCCTTTCAAGCACTGATGTTTCTTTGCTTTTACTACATCTCAGGATGTTGTAAGTAGTTATGTCTTCTTCTTAAAAATCCAACCATTATGAATAAGGTCAATTCTTGAGGGCAAAAGAGGATATAGAAAAGAACCAATTCTTGCTAACATGATACTACATACTACTTGTCTCTTTTTTCTTAATAATAGCCAAATAATTAGTTAATTGTATTTTAAAGTTAATTATATATTTGTGCTCAACAGGCTGTAATTAATTCACAGGGAAAAATGCAGTTTAATTTTTGATTCATTTACAGCGAAGTAATAAAAATAATTGTACTAAAGGGAGAACTTGGAGAACAACAATGAAACACATAAAATACAGATGAAAATATGTGAAGTATAATACTTTTGGGCCACATAGTCTCTTCTTGCAACCACCATAGGCTTGTTTTGTGTTGCTGCGTGCTCCTCCACTCTGTATACTGCTCTACTGTGTGCTGAGATATGCACATATGTATTTACAGCAGATGATGGAGCTTTCAGATCATTTAGATTAAGGATGAGCTTACTCTGCAGCACTGTGACCTACCTCATTTAATGACTGCAATAGCCTGTAATTGTGATCTGGGTGGTTTTAATGATCTGGAAAACACTATGCATGGCCCATTACATGTTATATTAAGCTGATCATTTTTAAATACACACATCTATGGACATTAGACATTAAGACAAAATGTGCATATCTGAGTTTGCAAACATCAATAAAAAGACCTGCCTGTAATACTTCCAAACATAATAGAACAGCCTTTGAAAAAGCCATCAGTTTAAACTAAAACTGTTGGAATTTTTTGAATTGGCTTATAAAATTTAGACCTTTTTGCAGTGAGTCATTTATTTATATAACTTGGTCATACTATCCATAGCTATTAAAAAATGGAGTAAGACAGATCTTTTGCCATTCCATTTCACTCCTTCCTGTTATACATATTTCAGCACAACTGGAAGGAATATCTTTTGTTTGCATGTTTTAGATGTAACTGCGAAGAGCTGTTTCTTAGACTGACATTAGAAAATGTTGACTAAGTTGCTATCAGTCTTAAAGCATTTTATCCCCAAAAGTTTTGGTTTTAATGTAGGTATGTAATGCATAATGTGAGGTAATACACTACTCTTACACATCTGCCTAGAATCAATAATCAATTACTTTAAATTAACAATTATTTTGAGATTTCAACTAAAATGCTTTTACTATATTTGAAGAGAATTTTATTTTTAAAAATATATATCAAAATCTTCCAAAATGAAGATCTTGAAAGGAGTTACAAAATCAAAGCTCCATATTTTGGGAAAAAGTCAGGAATGAGCTAAGGCAAATGACTGGATCTGCCTGTTTTTATATAGCTCATAAAATGAGCAAGAGTTCAGAAAAACATGACTAATGTCAAAGATTAGTAAAAAGTTTAATAGTGCCAATTATGTCTTTGCATGATCCGTTTAATTGTCTGGTATAGACCAAGCAGCTATTACAATGCAATCAGACAGCACAGGCAATTTATATCATAGCTATTAATATTTGCCATATAAACGACCTGAAAGGATTTTATCTGAAGCATGTAATACTTATTTCTGATTTTTAGCATTCACTTTATCCAAGCAGGATCTGAAAATCCCATGTGAATTTGAAATCTAACCTTCTATATTGAGGGAAAATATACATGTGTACTCTGACAGTTGAATATTTTTGGGGGGAAATATTGTTGATGGGACAAATTCTGAGGCTTCTCAGTGTGTATTTTATCATTCTCTTTATGGAAGTTGCTATCCAGGAAAGATCCCTGTAGGAAGTAGAGTTCCCATTGGAAGGAGGATGCCACTAGAAAGTGGCAGGGAATATTCTCTGGGACGAGTGAATTTAATACTTATTTGTGACACTCGTGAGCCAAGGGCTGTGCTTGTTTGTCATTGCCATAAAAACACATAAATACACAAGGCCCTACAATTCCCATTCCTTATGCTTTGCATAAGCAAGAAGAAGCAGAGATCTTCCTCCATGTCAGACACCTGAAGAACAAGGCCTGGTGCCGCCTGCTGTGGCCCAAGCACAGTCCCTGCTCCCAGGGAGTGACCAGCACCACTGTGTTTTATACAGGGTCAGACCCAACATTGGTGTGGCGAAAACCTGGAGGTGCCCTGTGGTTCTACACCAGGTTAAATTCACAGACACTTCACAGTGGAATTTTGCAGTTCCAAACAGTGTGTACAATCTGTTTTGCTGAACTTCCAAAAGAACAGTTGAAAGCTATAATGTTGAAGCCTGACTTTTGCCACTGCTTTCTCTGGCCATGTACCTTCCTGTACATTACCTTTATTTTGTATATTAGCTCATTAAAACATGCTGGTGTGCTCAATTCAGTCCAGATAGCTCAAGGAAAACTCAGACTCAGGATATGAAAAAACAGAAGATGCCAAAGGGGATGCTATCTTACAACTTCATCAAATCAATTTCAGAAGTTGTCACCTATTGTTAATTTTTACTTTGAACATGAAGTTTAGTTCACTGTATCTCATTGCCTCCATTTAAAACTCTGTTGTTTTGAAACTGGACAGTTTCATTTTTCTAATCACTAATAAAATTGCTTAAATGGAAAGAGAACTGGTATTATTTATATTAGGTTGAAAGTAATTCACAGCTGAAGGAATTAAAAAATGCAAATTATTTGACAAAAATGAAAATCAAAGTTGAAAAAAAAGTGGAAAATTTCCTTTTAGTATTTGATTATCAAGATAGCAGAGATCGCTTAGGAAAGATCATATTCTTTATAAATATTATGAATTTCTAAATTATTTTTGGCTTTTACTCAACGTACAAGAAAATATTCTTGTCCTGCTGAAACCACTGCATACTAAGTATTAACAAGTGAAAGCTAGTAAATATTTTCCCTAAATATAAACTCAGTAACTTAGAGATAGTATTGATTCTTATGACCCAAGCAATTACCTGTCCAGAAGCAGTGTTCTTCTGCCTCCCTGCTTCCAAGCTATTTCTTTTTCCTGTTGGACTATTTAGACTCCTAGATAACAGTTTTGGATTATGATTGTATTATTTACAACCTACTGTCCTAACACAAAACATTCACTGAAAAAATCAGATGTTCATTATCATGCTCTTTAGTACCACCTGTACCACAGGCGCATCTTTCAGATTTCTTCAGTCCATTCTATTGCTGCCTTTCCTTCTAAATACTCCTTAGACTTTTCAAAACACAATCAAATATAAAACCAAAAGATCTTTGTTTTCTGTGTTGTGAGTTGCAATGCTGACATCCATCCACTTATTTGATATTCCTCTGTTTTAGTGAAAGAGAATGAAAACTACACTATCATACTTCCATGATCACATCCTCTTGTGTCTCTTGCTGGGACACTGGTGGACAGACGCCTTTGCAAACCTATGCTCTGTAACTTGAATCCACCTTCACATGTGATTGATAAAATATGATGCATTTCAGTTTGGGATACTATGTTTTAGCTGTTGACTAGGTTACATGATCTGTAGAAGAAGCAGTATATAACAGTGTTTTCAGTGAGTAGGGGAGCTTCAGGCAACACCACCTGACAAATGTCTTTTAATGCTACATACTAATTGAGTTGAAAACCAGCACATTCTTCATGAAAAAAGAAATAGCAGATCTCCAAAAAAAGGGATTGAGGGGGTGGGAGAACAGGAGGGAGAACATATAAAAAGACACCTGTTCTCATTAATTCAATGACTACTGTCAACACAGTCCTACTAAAAAGAAGGATAAAACCCATAATAAATACTCTTCAAACTATATTCACGAGGGAAAAAAAAGGGAAGAAATAATGCCATTCTAGTTAGATGTAGCACAAGGTCTGGGTGCACTCACAAATGAGAACTGATGTACTGCACTAAGCAGAAACGCAAAGATGTAATCGGAAATGCTCATGTCGCCGCGTTCATGCTTCACATGGGATCTATTTTCAGTAATCCCTAAAAATCAAATTCTCCTATGTACAGGATGATGATACTCTGGGCTTTTCTTGTAGCAGAAAATTAAACAGTTTTTTCCTTTGTCTATTCACCATGCACAAAATACAGGGATCCTCTCTCGTTATGCAGGAAGCATCCATAGCTCTGCATGGTAGAGCAGTTCCAGCTAATGGGCTGCATATTGGACAGAATTCTGTAGCCATTTTATTAATGGATTACTCCTAGGAGAGCTTACCTACTGTCATTGGTTTTTTTCCAACTTTGAGGCATATGACTCACAAAAGGAGGATATAAATATTTTTGAGGCATGACATGAAGCTAGAGAAGAAAGCAAAATGCTACAACAATAAGTCTCTTAACAGTATACAGAATAGGCATTACATGTATCCTTTTGTACATGCAAAAAAGACAGCTTATCCACAGACTATAACTGTCAATAAAAAACCCCATCAAGGCTGTGCAAATGAAGACAGAAACTATTGTCCTGTTAATACAAATTTAACTTAGGAGACTGCTGGAGTTTCTGCTTGAGCTGAGTAGGAAGGAACAATTTCCAAATACAAGGAGCTCAGTACTTAAGAGTCTACAGGAGACTTCAGATGGGTCAGCCAAAAATACTATATTGAAACTTTTGTGGTCTCCGCTTGGCATTCCTGATGCCTTCCCATCCTCTGCCAGAATGGAGTCCCTGCATGTCACACAAAAAATACTGTCACATTCCAAGTGTTTTAATATGACAAAGATATATTTCTTCACTCAAGTAGAGAGATGGCAGTTTATTTTGTTTGCATGTTATTTAAGGCTAGATGGGAAAAGGATAATATTTTCAGCTGGACTTCAAAAGCACGCTTGCCAAATAAGGCAGAACTGTTTTTTGACAAATTAGAATGGATGAATGTTTATATGTAATCTGTCATTTATTTGTACAAATCCATATTTAGCATGTAAATAGATACTTAATGCTGGACTTTATTCCTCTAGTTGGTCAAACCCAAACCCTAATGTGCACTGTGCCAACAATAATGCCCCCAAATCTGTATTCCATTTCTAAAGTTCAAACCTTTTTCTAAATAAAAATGGCAGTTTTCCAAGAATGTGACTTGCAGTAAAGATCATGGTTGTGCTGGGATCCAGTGTAATACCCACATGACATTTATTTCTTTTCTCTCTCTGTGAGCATACATATCCTTCTCACAGACCTATTTCTGATAATTAAAAATATTTATTCTATTTCTAAGAAGATTTAATCACTACTTCAAATGAACATTAGTAGGATTAAGCATCATTCAATAGGATGTACCAAGTACAACCAACCATGGAGAATTTGATAGAATCATAAAATTATTTGAGTTGGAAGGGACATTCGAGCTCATCTAGTTCCAATCCCCTGCCATGGGCAGGGACAACTTCAACTAGATGAGGTTGTTCAGAACTCCACCCAGCCTGGCCTAGAATGCTTCCAGGGATGGGGCACCCATAAGTCCATTAAGCAATCTGTTCTAGTGCTTCACCATCCTCATGGTAAAGCATTTTTTCCTAATATTGAACCTAAATTTACTCTCTTTCAATTTGAACCCATTCTCCCTTGTCCTGTCACTACATGTCCTCCTAAATAGTTGTTCTTGCCTCATCTTTCCTGTAAATTCCCTTCAGGTACTGGATGGCTGCAATTAGATCACCCCTAATCCATCTCTCTTCCAGGCTGAACAATCCTAATTCTCTCAGCATCTCCTCATACGGGAGGCACTTCCATCCCTTTGATTAACTTTATGGCCCTGCTATGTACTTGCTCCATGTCCTTCATGTCCTTCTTCTGGGCACCCCAGAGCTGGGTGCTGTGTTTCAGGTGGGGTTTCTCTCACCAGAGCAGAGCAGAGAAGAGGGGAAGCACCCCCTCCCTCACCCTGCTGCCCACGCTGCTTTTGGTGCAGCCCAGGACACTTTTGGCTTTCTGGGCAGTGACTACACATGGTCAGGTCATGTCCAGCCTCTCATGCACCAGCAACCCAAAGTCCTTCTCAGCAGGGCTGCTCTCAATATGTTCATCTTCCAGCCTTTATCCATTTCTGTATATATATCTGTATCCATTTCTGAATATATATCTAATATATTCTTCTTTAAATTTCAGTTAAAGAAAAGACAAGAGAAACCTGTGGTTTACAGTCTGAAAAATATAATGCTGTTAACCTTTATTCTGTTGTTAATACTGTACTTTGT
This sequence comes from Cyanoderma ruficeps, assembly GCA_008694505.1. Classification (NCBI taxonomy): domain Eukaryota; kingdom Metazoa; phylum Chordata; class Aves; order Passeriformes; family Timaliidae; genus Cyanoderma; species Cyanoderma ruficeps. The sequence goes on from VZDJ01000782.1 coordinate 29,019,687, forward strand.
TAGCATTGCTTATTGCTTTTAAATATTATTTAAATGTGTGACCTATACCAGATGTTATGTTGAGGCATTGGATACAAGCAAGTTTCAGGGACTTGAATAGCACACAGTCTGTGAGATTTGATCCCCTGAAGTTTCCAAGTACCCAGCTAGTCACTGTGGAATGAGATTATTACCAGACTTCAGAGTTCTAACAGCTTATGTCTAAAGTCAGTGAAGAAGGCATGAAAAAGAGCAATTACCCTCTTTTCCAATAAATACTCAAGTAGTTGGGATGAACGATCTTCTGTGGGTGTACATTATGCTAGGTTAATTATAGTGTTGGGGGTTTTTTAATAAGGATTATTGTTGTGGTGTGGTTTTGGTTTTATCAGTTTTCTGTATGCATATATTCCTTGCTTTTATACTGTTTTTATAAGTTATAATGGTTTGGTCCATGTACCTCATGTTTAACCCTTCATGGTTTCCCCTGAGTTATAGTTATGTGTCAATCATCAGCTAACGAACCCCCGAGTCCTGTCCACTTCGGGGCCTCACTCTGTTTCTGGGAAATTCCAGGGAGTGTCGAATGATTGGCCAGGATCCAAGGAGTTCCCTCCCTTGCATTATTGATTTGTTATATTGATTGTCATTTATGTACAGGGCCACCCCCTCCATACCCCTGACTGGTTCCCCACTGTGGCCTTCCCCCTTTTCTCCACCCCCACACTTAAGGTGTTACACGAGGGAGATCTGTGCCCTCGTGACCAGGCTGTCTGGTGGACACATGGTCCCGTGTGGGCCTCAATAAACTCCAGCAGAAGTTCCCCATCAGAGTCCTTCCTTTATTCCTCACCATTGCTCACGCTGCCGCTGCGGCAAAGCCCCACAGGATCGGGGAAGTGTCTCAGGATACAGAACCGAACCTTCACTGCGGGCGGTGTCAGGGCTGGACAGGCAACACGGGACAGGGGCCCGAGACACACCGGACCACCACAGATAATTATTAGACATATGAAGTCAGATTAGGTGCAGTTTATCCTCGGACAAAACCAGAACTCAAAACAAAGTTGGACAGTTCATGGTTAGGGCTTTGCATCTGAAGAGTTCTAAGGGCATCACACAAGAACTAGCTGTGATTTTGAACTATCATTTTCAAAAGATCACATTTGGCATAGGGAAGCTATGCCAAATAGTCTTCACCTGACTTCTTCCTCAATCATTTTCTCTGACAAATTCTGTAATATTTATCTGTAAATAAAGCTACTGAAGTGCAAAAGTTATCTGGAGGTGCTGATCCCACAGCTTGACATGATCATTAGCTTTGGTACCTCTGTGACTAAGAGGTAGGTAGGCATGGAATGGAGTGGGAGCAATGCAGGTTAGTGAAAGAGATCTTAGGGTCCCCACATGCCTCATTTGGGCGCAAAACACCAATTGAGCTGTAGGCACACTGGTGCTGATGAATTTAATATCCTGCCTGTCTACCTCTGGTCAGCAGGCAGTGTCAGCAACAAGAGCTTGGGAAATTCTTACTGCAGGGAAGAAAGAAGGCAGGGGAGTAAGAACAAAGGAAAAAAGGATGTTGGTTTTTGGTTGGAGAAAGATACCAAATCATCAGGTTTTTTGCTGTGGCTGTTGATGGCTGTGGTCTGTTGTTACCAGCAGGGACTTCCCCTTCCCAAGACAGACAGGACTGGGAGACTTGCACAGGGAGGTTGCAGATTTGGTTTTCTCCAGCTGCTTTTACTGCAGATCCAAATGCCAGTGAATGCCACCAACCCCACGTAACAAAGTGAAGGTAAAAGGCCTTTGTAATTTTTGCCTGTTATCTTAAAGGGATTCTGCAGCTCTATGTAAAACCAAGCTCCAGCTATCGGGAAGTACAGCTGTCTTTATCTGCCTTCAGTAGCACTCATAAGCAACTTGCTGCCTCATTACCAAACCTGAAGCCAGAAATGTATTTGCACAGGGACAGAATGTTCATGCCCAATGTCAGGTGAAGGACATTTGCTTTCATTATTTTTCCCTTGTCTCTTGTATTATTCACATATTTCCTCTTCTTTAATGTCTCTTCTCTTGATTATTAATGTATGAAGAATGCTGGCTGCACAGTTCAGAACATGACAACACCTGAGAAACCCCAAAGAAGCCAAGCATTGATATGTGTTATTTATAGGATTTCAGGCTTCTCTGCATTTCCCTCAGTTTCTGGGATTTTATAATTAGAGGGAGAAAGACTACCAACTCAGATTCAGATGGTGAAAGAAGCTCCAGAGTTCTGTATTGACCTATTTACGCCAGAACTCCTCTTTAATCGTTAAAACATTCCTGTTTTAGGGGGTCAGAGGCTTCATGTATTAATGCACAAAGTCATGGGAGTGAGTTGGATAATTTATTAATTGCTTTTATGCACCACACCTAGGGCTTTTTTGGAGAAGGGTAAAATATTTAGTGGATTAAAACAATGTGTTCAAATAATTTATACTCAGTACAAGTCTTATGAGCTGCTCCACGAGATAGGGTTGTTTAGCCAGGAGAAATGGAGGCTCAGAGGGAACCTAACAGCTCTCTAAAGTTTCCTGAAAGCAGGTTGAAGTGAGGTGGGGATCAGCCTCTTCTCCCAGGTAACAAGTGACAGGACAAAAAGAAATTTCTTTAAGTTGTGCCAGGGAAGGTTTAGATTGGGTATTAAGAAAAATACCTTTACCAAAAGGGTCACCAAGTGTTGGAACAGGATGCCCAGGGAAGTGGTTGATTCACCTACCCTGGAGGTATTTAAAATCATAGAATCATAGAATGGTTAGGGATGGAAGGGATCATCAGTTCCAAAATCTGGTCAAGATTATCTAGTTCCAATGCCCCTGTCAGGGGTAGGGAGACCTTCCACCAGATCAGGTTGCCCAGGGCCCCATCCAACCTGGCCTTGAACACTTCCAGGGATGGGGCATGTGTAAGGCCCCTGAGCAACCTGTTCCAGTACCTCACCCCCTTCACAGTAGAGAATTTCTTTTGAAAAGTGTTTTGAAATGTTTCTGTGAATAATGATATGTGGACAGCATTTGACCTCAGTTTGGAGAGTCAGGCAAAACACTACCTATCAGGGTCTTCCAGCTGAACACATGCACACGGCTCTCCACCCATGACCAGAAGCAATGACCTGAACAGAGCCCAGCACTCTGCTTGGAAGAGCTTTTCCAAAGGTATTTCCTCATTGTCTGGACCCAACTGGCCACTTGAGACCATTGAGTCACTGACTCATTCATTCGCTAACTGCTGGAAAAGACCAGAGCAACTGACAGAGTGCAATTACCACTCAGAGTCTCGCTATTTTCTTGCTTTAGTCACCAAAAATGGTATTTTCTCATAGAATACCTGCAACACTAAATTTCTCTTTTGTGTTCACTAGGAAAACAGGAACTCAACTTTTTACTTGCTCATAGTCCTCTGAAGGTATTTTTTTTGAAAATGTAGTTATTACCTTTTTATTTTAGATACCACCATTAAAATTGACAGAAGAATGTAAAGTGTATATACAGGGCTGTGATTGCTGTCCGGTTTGTTTAAATTAGAGAAACTCTATATTTTGAAATTGTACAAATAACTTAGAATGTTTGGATTATGAAACTAAAGATAACGGTTAAAGGATATGAAGCTGTAAAGGGATATGAAAAGACAAAGAGTGATTAAAAAAATGCTTCTTATTAGTCTTCCATTTTCTTTAAAGTCACAACTTGCTACCAGTCATATAAAACAGTGCCAGGCTTTATGCCTAGAGAGTCTCTGGAATATTTCTGTTCTTGGTTTTTTCTTGTAATGTTTAAAGATTAATTTTTGTCAAAGGGCATATTTATTAAACACATTCTAACAGCATTTACTCCTATGCAGTGCCACACGATGTTTACTTATTTTTCTATTTGCCTGAATTTTATATTAAGTAAATACAAATTAATTGCATACTACTTATAGAAACTTGCTGCATGATTGCTTGTTACAGCCCTGTGGTATAACTACTTTCCTAATTTGGATGATTCTCTTTCAAAAAAAAAAAAAAGTAAAATGCCCTCAATGATAAGCTTCATCATGAGGACTGAAGGTGTCTTCTGAAGTGTGTCAAAAGTGACAGGAAATGTCAGAATTAACTTGGAAAGTTGCCACTTCACCAGATAAAGAACCAGCCCACCAACTGGTACTTGCCATGAAATAGGTAATGAAATAGGGCGTAGGAGGCCCTCGGTACAGTCTTTTGGAAGTGGTTTCACTCTGTCTTCTTAGCACAACATAATCATTTTCCTCCCTTTGCAGCACGTGCTGCTGGGCCACACTACCCATCATCCCATGATATCCAATTGATACCTACTGCAGTTGATCAACTGGACACCAATCAAACAGAAGGGGAAAGAAGTGCCTAGATGCCACAGTCCAAAAGGGGCACTGAAATGCAATCAGTAACTCTAAAAGATGTGACCCAGCCTTCTTGGCATAGGCGGAGACAAGTTCAGTAACTCCAGATTTTTCACCTTTTTTTTTTCTGTTACAAGGACCTGATTTCCCTGTTGATTTTAGCAGCCCTTTCTGCCAATATATATTGGAAGTTTTCTTAGGATGGCTGCAGCTGTTGGCAGTTTTCTATGTAAGGTCCTGTTCTGGTTTTAGCTAAGATATAATTTCTTCTCAGTAGCTGATACAGTACAGTGTTTTAGAACAAGAATGGTATAGATATTACACTGATGTTTTGGGGTTTTTTTCTAAGTCCTGTTTATCCTAAGTCAAGAGCTTCCTTGTCTCATGTTCTTCTGGAAAGGAAGCATGCAAAAGAAACTGGGAGGGAGCATATCTGGTCTAAGTGACCGAGATTGACCAGAGAGATATTCCATGCAGTGGGAAGTCATGCCCAGTATAGGAACAGGGAGGAGCTGTCCAAAAGGATGGCTGATCTGGATTTGGGAAGAGGGGTCTGACACTGGTCAGCAGGTGGTGAACAAGTGCATTATGCATCACTTGGTTTTCTCCTTTCTATTAACATTATTATTATTATTTACCATTATTATTGTATTTTATTTTATTTTAATTTTTATTACACTTATCTCACTCAAGTTGCACTTTGAATGTCTTCCCCATTCCACCAGAGTTTACATTTGCATTGTAGCAATGAGTTATGTGAGGAAGGAAAGGCTGTAACAGACAAGCAGCATTGTTTTAACTGTCAGAGTACTATTATAATGCTTGTTGGACCCCTAAGGTAATTTCCACCCTCATCAGTCTCACACACAACCACACCTTTCTTCCTAAGTGAAGGCAGCACAAGAAACTTCCACAGAACCATGCTTAGGAGGGCTCACTTTGTCCATATAGCATCCTCCCAGCCCTGGGTCTCTCCTACATCACTGGTGTCAGCAGGAGGCAAAGGCTGCCATGACCCAGCCCTGCAGCATCACCAGGTTCCTCACATGTGTTTCCCATGAATGAAGTTTGCAAAAGGGAAAATCTAAAATGAATGAATCCTTCAGATCAACCCTTGCACAAAGATTTCTCTCTCTCTGCCACGATCTGGAAGATTAATGTGGTGAGTATTCATGGTTGCTAAGTGCCTGTGTATTCCAGTCCAGGAATTAATAAATGCCCTGCAGTTGTTCAGTCGCAATGAGAAAATTACAATCAATTGGCATTTTTAATAAAGAAATTAATGGTACACTTCAGTTAGATGACACTGATAAGTGACTGCTTCAGGCTGAACTACTCATCTCTATTTATAACTGTATAGCTGAGGACAGAAAAAAAGGAAGGGATGGGAGAGAAAATAAATCCCCAATGAATCGCTATTAATTGCTTCCCAGTGTACTGACTCACCACATTCTTCACCAGAAGATAGCTTTCAAGAGTTTTATTTTTTCAGTATTTATCTGATCTCTCTGTGTAAATTTACACCCCTGAGCAGAGCACCCTGCCCTGTCTTGGTCGCCAGAGAGAAGGGGGCATTACTGGGACCTGGTGACCTGGATGGTGTCTGGCACCTGCTTTGAGGTGAGGTGGATTGCTCCTTAAACTAACAAAGGAATCTAGGGTGATTAGCAGAGATTTAGCTCTGACCTATTTTAGATGTTTGTAACTAAGCAAGTGAGTCCCACTTGGTGCTTTTCTTGCCTTAATTTCCCATTAAAAAAGTGATTATTCCACATGATCAAAGACAAGTTGTCTGTGAGATCTTCCAGAGTGAGAGGTGTGCCATAATGACTGACAAGATAGAAGAAGTCATGAGTGCAAGAGAGCTAAAACTGTCTTTGTATAGACAGGTGTTGCAGAGAATATCAGACAGCTCAGGTTGACAAATTCAGTTCAGCTCACTCAAGAATCTGTAAACATTGATATTGGCTCAAACTTCATCTGACTCCTTTCACTCCTGGCAGCGAAATCTTGGAAATGCGTCAATGTGTTATTGGAAAACTCTTGGGAAGCATTTCAGAAGTTCTAATTCAATCCCTAACCAGGAAGTATAGAAGGAACAGGGAAAATAAATGTTTTTAAACCCATTAAAGCATTGCAAAACCAGCTGTGATGGTGTTGAACAGAAATGAACTGTGTCTCTGAAAGGAGCAAGCAGGCTTGGCTTGCCTGGCACACTGGCACGTGCAAGAGACACAAGAGGGACGGCGTGGATGCAGGGAAAGAGGCTGTATTGCTGTCCCACTTGTAAGTGCTGGGGTGTTTTTACACTGTGAAGAAGGATAAGCAAGCTGATACAAGAGCACCAGAATTTTCCTCCCATGCTTCTCTTTCCCCTTGGCCTGTTGGAGCTCAAAGTAAGAAATCCTTCTAACATTCCATGATCTGTGAGATGACAGGTCAAGCTGCAGACCGTAATGAACCGTGAGAGGTCGGGATTGCCCTGCAGGGCCAGCACCAGAACATGACCAGAACAGTGTCATGGAAAGCTGCAGCCGCAAGGGAGAGCAGGGGGAGGACACCAACAAGCTGCTTATGAAGGATTTCTTGTGGGTTGCTTTGCTTGGGGCATCATCATTTTGGGAATCACAGACTAACTGCCAGATGGAACCTAAGGATTGTGCTACTGAACACAAGTCAATGAGGCTGCAGAATAAAAGCCTCTTTCTGACAATCAGTACAAAAATCATCTCTAGTAATGGAAAAGATTTTATGATACTGACAATGAAGCACTAAATTTGCACCAAATCTCCAGCAGTAGGTATGACACTGGGACATGCATTTAGCAAGTTTTGGGGGATGGGGAGGATGAAAAGTACAGAAAGGTGGCTGGAGTATTTCTTGAATCCACTTCTCACCCTGTGTGTCTACAATTTCAACAAAACCCATCTTTTTTTTTGCTACATTCACATAAATATTATCTGCATAAGAATGTAAACAACAGTAAAAAATTGGAATCTGGACACAGGTCAGCTCTTTGAGGAGTGCCTGCTTTCTGAAGACATGCATGTGCACGCAGTCCTGCAGCTTACATCCTATAAGATGTAAGATCATGTCAGACATGAAAAGAATAACTTTCCATGCTAGAGCAAAAAACAAGCCAGTTATGTCTACTAATGTCAGAAATACAATACAAAGCATCCTATGCCTTAAACTGCATTTTCTAGCTGTATCTACATAATGCTTTCAACAAAATTAATTGTGTTTTTCCATTTTTGTTGAGAACTGTGAATGTTGATAGTGACCCACTCCTCTTGCCTTGTTGGCAATTCCCTAGGCACAGCTTTTTCACATGTCACTTGGAGATGCTGCCCAGAGAGAATTCACTGCTGAGCATCTGTGTTGTGCCTAATAAAATGCTGAGGTGTGAAATGTCTGTCACAGAACAGCACTATGTTGAAACAGCATGAAAAAATATCTTCCCAGCCCTCCTGGACAACTGTGGAGCAACATATCTCCTAATCTCTTCTGAAACCTGCAACCTCAGGTAAGGCCTTGATTGCACACAGAGGCAAATTAATAAGGATTGCACCCATTTTTCACCAGGCTTCACGACTGCTTTTATTCTTATTGTAATTTTGGAAAACTAAGCCTATGAGGGAGGGGGAAATGATGGGATTGGTCTTCCTTCAGGACCCCTCCTGACAAATGTGTGTTTCTGGCCATGAACCTGTGTTCAGCTCCTCATACAATGCAACATCCCCTTGCTCAGCAGTTACTGTAGCAACAGCTTTGCCTACACTCTTATTCCTTCATGAGGCACCTTGAACCGTCCCCTTTTCTCACAGACAGAGGATGCAAACCCCTACTTACAAAAATGATTTAATAAAAACAACACTGTTCTTTAGAAGACAGCAAATGTTCATTCTTCTGTCTGCCGCATCTAGAGCTCAGTTCCCTACAAACAGAAGGAGAAATGAAATCAGCTGGTTTTCAGAGCTTTTACAATAACCTGGCACAAGGTGCATTTGTTCAAAGGGCACTGCTAAGGGGAATCAGCCTCGATCCAAAGAACTCATGAAGCTTTACCTCTTTTCACTGGCCAAGGGTCCAGCTCACACTGCATCTGCATACAGACAGAATAGTCACTTCTCACAAGAAACACCACAAAATCTCACGAAACCACATTCATCAATAGGTGGGAAAAGCACCTTCGACAGAATATGGTCAGACAAAATTTTTGGTACCATTTCAATCTCCACTAAGCTCTACAAGAACATGGGATGTGCTGCAGTTGGCCTGCAGAAATCTGACATCATTGTTATTGAGAGTTGTTTTTATTAGCACATGTGTATGCAGTAATAAATAACTGCTTTAAAGCATTTAATGTAAAATTTGCCCCCATAAACTAGCAGGAACATACCTTGAAATTTGTAGCATCTACAGATAAGCTAGTGTGTGAGAACAGTCTATGGTTTTGATTATAAAGTACTAATTTTTAATTCATTAACATATATAAGCACTTAAATGACCTATAGGTATTAAAACTTGTTTTGTTCTGAATACACTTTTTTTGGTATTACAAACCTCACCCAGTGTTTAATTCTAGAAAAAAAATATTTATTGTGAAAGGTATTTGCTGAATGATGTTTGTTTGAAAGCCTGCTTGGTAGCACATAAACCACCACCAGTATCAGCTGGAACAAAGGCAGAGGACCTGTAGCTCAGCATCCAGCACATCTGATGACAGACTGGCAGAGAGAAAGGGCACGTCCTCATAGCTCAGAATTTTCACTCCATGTCAAGCTTTTCCTAATAAAATCCTTGGAATCCACCTGCTAAAGCCGTTGGTCTAAGAAGCATGCTTATAAAAGCCTCTGACTTTGAGGTCTGCTTTCTGGGACTAAATCATATTATTTCATCCTCTGAAGGAAAGCTGACATTAGTGGGACTTGGTGGGTACATTAAAGGACAGAGTTTGACCCAGTGGCTTAAGAAAAAAATAAGAGACAGGACTCTAAGGTTCAAGTCCGTATTACTGCTTGAGAAACTGAAAGGAGGAAATCATTGCCTTACAAAAAAAAATAAAAATTGGAACATTTTTGGCTGCAAGACCTATAAATCCACATCCACATGTGCATACTTCATATTGAGGACTTTGTAATAGTCTGGTAGTCAATCAATCTCTCACTACCTGGTAGCTTGGACAGGTCAGGAGAGATGAGCCCTTACTCTAACTTTTTGTTAGAGATGGCAGAAGAACTTATTTGCAGCTACTTAGAACTTTTATTTTTTAACCATCCTTAAGCTCTGAAGAAAATCATGCTGGAAGTATGACTCCAGATGATTTTCTAGGAGAAGCTTTCAGCAAAGGTAATCCTCCTGGCTCTGAGAATAAGGCTAAGGGAGGCAAAAGCATTGTTTTGTCCATGTGGGCCCAGGGGGACTAGTTCAGGTGGGGACTGAGAGGCTCAGCAATTGCAAACTGCTCCAACTGCCAGCTCTATAACTTTAAAGCCCCAGCATGTGTGAGCACACTGGATAAAGAAGTCCTCCCCATGACTCCAGCTGCTGGCTTCACTTCTGACTAATGAGAGGCAGAAGCAGAAGAGGAAGAAGGCAAGTGGCAGGAGAAGGCAGCAGAGGTGCCACAGATAAATGGAGAGGAAGGATGAAAGGGGAGTGCTAGTCTGTAAGACACTTCCACCAGCACAGGACCCGAGACCTGATCCTCAACAGCTTTCTATCAGCAAATGCCTGGGAAACCACTGATGGAAACAGCATGGCAGTCCTTTCAGGAGATGGCTCAAACAGTATGCTATTGCTGTTGGTTGCTTCAAGTCACCCACTACCAGAAACCTGGACTATTTTTGCCTGCTGAGATGATCTGGACAATGACTTGGACATTTTCAGCTTTCCATTTTTAAAAAGGGGAAGAAATTAAATTAGACTACTCTTAAAAGAACACCAAGATTGCAAAGTCAAGTGCTGAAGAAATGGGAAATGCCTGAGTCCCTTTGCTCTCCTGCTACTCATGTGAAAGGACGGAGCTTCACAAGAAGTGACTACATGTTCATTTTTCTGTGGGCACCCTGACTCCTTCAGAGCAGAGGATGGCCATTGCTCAGAGCATGAAAGCTGGAGTGTGGATGAGGTATTGTGAAGATTGCTTCATCCAGACATGGAAAATATGTCCTGGGTCACACAAGGCACTACAGAACAGTTTCAGTCTGTGGTTCTCATTTTGTTGTCATGAATCACAGATGTTTTCCTCTGCAAATAAAATCACAAAAATCTGGGATTTTTTCTGTTGTAATGTTATTGATCATATAAAGCAATCCCCAAGTTCTTAGGGGAGAGGTGATGTTTTCATGAGATCAAAGGTGAGAAGAGGCAAAAACCTTCCAAATTTTCAGGAATGCAAATACATGGGATGTGGAAGAACAGCAGTAAGTACAGTTGTAGACCCTATGGGAAGAAAACAAACATAACAATCCTACTGTTAGAAACTGTCATGAGGACTATTTTCAAAGTGTTCAGATCAAAGTCAAACCAAGCCAGCTCTGGCATTGCTCTCTAGCATCAAATGTTTGACCTTACAGGTGTGTAACTTAGCAATCTGCATGTTAAAGTTAGGTATGTGGAAAAAAGAGATACAAATACAGTACCCTGTACCCTCCATTCAATTGCTTTTCTGAATTCACGTCAAATTACAATGACTGCAAGCCAGTGAAATGTTGATGATCTCTGTCCAATGTTGGTAGAGGCAGAGAAACCAGCTTCAGCTGAAATTATATTTTATAGCTAAGAGGAAAAAAGCAGTCAGGCACTGAAGACTTCTTTTGCCTAGCACTTGAAAGAGAGCTCTTTCTGTTGAAAATCAAAAAGCTTTGGTAAGGGAAGGGAAAAAAAGCATAGCTCTTGGCTCTACTGTTTGGTAAAATAAAGCACGTTTTCCAATGTTTTTCTTCCAGCATTGTGCTGAAGATAATTTAAGAGCAGTTCAAGAATCAAAACGAAAGCACTAGTGAAGAGACAAAATAGAGGAATGGAAATATCTTTCTTATAAATATCTCCAAAGTCTAGACCTAGACAAAAGCTGGAGCTTACCAAGTCAGCAGACCATTTGGCTAAATTTGGAGAGTTCCAACATTTTGCAGCTTCCTCATTGCATAGTTATCAAAGAAAAAACTTAAACTCTTCCTAAAGGCATGGATGTAACACCCAAAGTAACGAGGAGTCTTCTTTTAGAACCTATTTCTGTCTTTCGCATCTAGATCTAGAAAAACAGGACATAGAATGATAGGGAGTGGGGGAATAAAAAATCCCCACAAACAAAAAATACAAATTAAAAAACCACAAAAACCCCCACAAACCCTCACCACTTACAAACCACATGCTATGTTTTTTTTATTCTCAATATCCTTGTTTCTCAGATGCAAACACTGTCAATATCCAGTCAGTATGTGCTGGACTTCCATTCGGACAAAAGAACATTTGAAGGAAGGGAGCCCTGGCTATTGCAGGTCTTGTTATTTCTGCAACTGAATAAGCTATCATTTTAACATTAAAGTTTTCTGGGCTTAGAATAATTTCATAAGCTCTCTAGAGCCTGACAAAGAAAAGGAGACAAAATCAGAAAGCTATCAATATCTCTTTTCTAACATTTTCACTAGAAAACAATAGTAAGGTGTACATTACATTTTAACTGGAATTTTTTGGAAGAAAACAAAACCAGAAAAAACAAAACCAGAAAGAACAAATATGCACCCCCCACTAAACCACTTAATATGCTTTGCCAGCAAACATATTAATTTGTATGTCTTGGATTCTATCTGCAGCTGATATTCTCTTTAATCAAAAATACTGAACAGAATCAAAGAAAAAAATGCTGATTTATATTTTATTGCTCATGTTTTATCTTTCTCACTTGCATAAAAGACCTATTTTCTGCACTGTTAACAGATCTTAATTTAAATATGTGAACACAAACATTTGTATGCCTATTTTACATACAAATATCTTGTATAAGTAAATAACAATGCATACATATATATGTAGATATGTAAGTATACAGATATACAAGCTTCAATTATTTTTAAAAATACATCAAAGAAAGTCACTATTGTTATCCACCAGCTGTGACCAGAACTGTCTCTTTAACATGCTGCATTTAATGAGACATTATGTTAGCATTTCCCACTCTCTGTATTTCCCTGAAAAAAAAAATCTATGTTAAAATCAGTAAGGGAATTATGTAAATAAAGTACCAACCCTGATGAAACAGCAATTATATATCTCAGCAGCTGTGTACATCCATTTATGATAGATGATTAACTAGCAAATTGTTTGCGTATTTGTTTCATGGAGCATTTGGCAATTTAAATATTAGCTATGAAGGTTTAGCCAAAAGTCATTAAAATGCTTAGATTAGTATAGATCACAGGTGGTACTGTTTTAGGAAACTTATAAAATGCCAAAATGTAAGAGATATCTTTAAGCAGAGGACTATATCCACAGGGGGTCCCATGGGATGTGAGTAGGGACCAGGTCGGACATCTAATCCACCCACTTGGTAGTTCATGGGGACTCGAACCAACCAGGTTCTGACTTCTCCTGTTTGAGGGTGATTTCAGCCCTAACACTGGTGCCACTGAAGTTGCCTTGTCCTTTAGGCCTTTTGATAATCTATGACAAGGGACACCTTTGCTACAGGCAAAATTTGAGAATATCTCTAGAACTTCACAGGTAGATCTGAGCTGTTTGAGACCTAGATTCCAGCTCCACTTTCATGGATATTTAATGTAAATAGCACAGCCACAAGTGCTATACTGGCACTTCATTACAACACAGAATTCTTCTCCCTTTTTTGCCTACTGAATGTGCAAATTTTAGACGGAAGAACCACGCCCACCAAAAGGTTTGGAAATATTTTGTAATGTGGGTTTAAACCTGCGCAGAAAGGACACTGCATCTTGTTTTCCTGCACTTTGAGTAAGTGTACTGACATCTAAACTGTGGGAAAGAGCAGACAGCGTCTTCCAAACGTGACTAGGGTGGGTGAAGAGAGCTTACCACTGTCATCACACAAAGATTACTTCGCTGAGTGAGTGGAATATAATTGTGGCTTGTTTATTTTTGTGTTTAGTGTCAAATGAATAGAGAAAATCAGAATTAGTACTAAAATAGATGAAAGTTTTTGTGTACTTCATTCACCAATTGCTGTAGCAAGTAGCATCCACCAGTGATAGCTGCCTAAGTACATGGGTTGCTCTGAAGGCAGGCATGTTCAGGTTCCCTTCAGAGCTACCCAAGTCAACATGGGTACACACTTTGGAGTTTAAGAATTCTCTGAAAGGTTTTTTCCTTCTTTTGCTCAGAGGGATATTGAATAGTTCAGTTCTGCTATTACTGTACTTCATTATTTTCATGAGAACAGGTACGGTATCAGAAGGGACAGTTTGGCCCTTTCTATTGTGACAGGCAGCTCACAACTGCATAACTCTAGGGAGAAGTTGCTCTGCCTAAGACAATTTGCATCAGTGCACCCTGGCTTGTTCACCATGTGTTTGTCCCTGTATTTTGCTGTAAGAGAGGAGCTGGTGCTTCTGCATCTACCGTGCCAACCTCTGTCTGCTCTCACCCCTGACTCCTTCCCACCGTCCCACTTTCACCATCACTTACTCCAATCCCTGCAGCTGCAGCCCTTGTTTCCAGATGCACAGAGCTCCGTGTCAGCCAGGAGAAGATGTGCATGTGACCAAAGAGTTACCCTGTATCCACTGCCAAACCTAGCACAGACACTGCTCTGCTGGTGCTGATACCCAGAGATCATACAGCTCTAGCTGTTGCAGAAACCGGGCTCACTTGCTGTTTAGTGGAGAACAAAAAGCATCCGCATAAGCTCACGTGTAGCTGCAGCTGCAGTGCTGTGGATGTATATGTGTACAAATTACAGCTGCACCCTGCCTGCTTCTCCCTGCCATCTCAGCATGCCCCTTCTTTGCCTTCTGCCCTGCTCTTGCAGACCCCCACTCACCTCCTCCCATCAGAAAGGAGACATCTGAGCTCAGACTGCAAGTAATGAATTTATAAACATTGTTTTGGAGGTTTAACACAAAACAGAAATCAGCTCATGATCCCAAAATCCTACTGATTCACCGAGCTATCATCAGTATATGAGCCCATACCAGTTTAATTTTGCTGCGAAAGTAAGCTGAAGAGTTTAAACTACAAGTTGCACCTGGCCAAAAATGCACTGGTTTTAGTGCTTTAAAATTCGAACCACATAACACATTTTTTCTGTGTTCTGTAACTCGCCTCAGCTGATACCTCAGTAGCGTCAGAGTTTACATGGATGATCCATGAGGAATTAGAGAAATACATTGTTTGCTCTATTTGTGAAACATACTTTCCAGGAACAGTATTTCCTTCTGTTCCCTCCTCTCAAATTTCCTCCCAGCCTGTTGCCATGGTAGTGCTGTGTGTGTTCACTTGGCTTACAGCACGAGCTGCCTATGGCAAGGAGCTATTATTTGTGCTCCTCTATAATGTAGTTTTGTCACTATGGACATAGCAGCCCACGCAAATGATCTTCATTACAGAAAGCTAACAGAGGAGACCAGTCATTCATCAAGATGATCATTGACTCCCCAGTGAGGTGGGGGCTATGCTTTCAAGACCAGCTATAATTTATCCCAGCAAACTTGATGATACGTGGCCATTGTTGAGGAAAAACTGAGAAAACCTGAGCACAACACACAGCCTGTGATGGGGTTTTAATTTTTTTCCTATAGGTGAAGAGAATAATTTCCCCCTTTAACCTGCTGTGGGGTTCTCTGTGAGAGGCATCAGGTGACATGTCTGCCTTGCAGCAGTGCTGGGGGACTGGAATGCACTGTGGGACATCTTGTTTTGACAGATTCATGCTAAATATCAGATTAATCAAGTTCAGCCTTTCTCATTTTTCCTCATTCAATGCCCAAGATGTTGAAGACTCCAGCAGGAAAAACAGTGGAATAAAATCTGCTTGAAGAGTTGCCTTCCTAAATTAAGCAGGATAAAAAGGTGACCTGAATTTGTTTGCTTGTCTTTAGACAAAGAACTCATGAAATCTTAAAGAGCGATTTTTGACTGTAAACAGTGACTTTGCCTGTTTAATATAGCTTTAAAGACTTACACTGCCTCCCTCCACCTCCGGATGATGGGGTGACTTCCCAGGGAATACATGCAGAAACATTGCCTTGCTCAGGCTCTGTGCTTGCAGTGGCTTAAATAACCAGTTTCTAGCCAGTCTGGATGAAAAAATAACCAAAACATAAAAACATAAAAGTCTTTCTGATGTGTGGAGGTAGTGTGAGCTGTCTCAGGGCTCCTTTGCTGGCTCCCCAGCAGGCACTGCTGGCCTCACTGCTCTCTCCATCTCTAATCTACGCCCATGGTGCAGCTTTGACAGATGCTACCAATCACTAGCACCAAAGATACTGTGAAGTGATTGTCTAAATTCAGGAGAGAGCCTTAAAATCTTGCTGTTTCAAAATGGCTTATTTTGATGCTTTCTATTTGCCTTTGGGTTTGAGTTTTCAGAGTCATGTCAGTGATTGCAGTCATGAAGCCTGCATATTTTTTCCTAAAATGGGACTTCAGGCTGCCATTAATAGCTTCTTTAGGCAGATGAAGCTTTAAGAAAAAATCAAATGTTTTAAGACTGGTAATAAATTCTTGAGAATTATCAACATTTTATGTCACTGGCTCCTTAGCTGTTCTCATTTCTTCCTGCCTCAAGAAACCAACTCCCTCATGTCAGATAAGAGAGTCAGGAAACATGATACCCATCCAAAACTGGAGTGCATAAACACAGTTTGCAGCTCAAGCCGATTTCATCTCACCTTCTTTAATAACAGCTCCATTTTAGAACATTTGGAGAGCAGAAAACTAAGAATAAAGTAATGTTTCTTCTGATTAAAAAATGCTCCAAATGGGCTTTTATTTTGAAAGAGTCTCATTTAATGTACAGTGAAGCTTCAGAAATTAGTACATGGCAGAGTGAACTGTAGTCCTACTGAGCGAAGTGTAAGATACTGAATAAATCATTTTGATTTGACTAAGAAAAGTGGTCGAGGTCTTTAACTACTGCTATAATAGAAATAACTACAGTTTTTATGTGAAGAAGACTTTTAAGAATTTCTGTTTGTGTGTGTACATGTGCATGAATTGTTACTGTTTGTAAGTTTACTCATAAAATAAGAAAAAATAAAGTAACCCTTTACTTATTGCTATGATGGAAAAACTGCAATTGAGAATTGCTGCAATTGGAAATGAGAGTCCCCCTGCAGCGGTTGTCACAGGAAGAGAAAAGTCTGGCCCTGCTCCAGGACACATATAAACACAGATACAAGTTAGAGGAGAGAGAAATGAGTCAGGGTGATGAGCTCACATTAAAAAAACAAAGTTTAATAGAAAATCAAGAGTCTCAGCCTGCAGTAGAGGATTTTTCAGGATGATATAACTTTTATTAAGTGGCTTGAAATTACATTATTATCCAGTACTTCACATACCCCAAAATATTGACATGTATGATGTTACATAATTTTCCCAATGAGAAGGAACATTCAAAAGTCGCTATGGTACCTCAAAATACTGTGACTTCCAACAGTGGATCCAAGTGCTACAGTTTCCAAGATTTCAAACATTTGAAAGAACATGTGCAGACCTTTTTTGAAATAGCTGTCCTTGAGTATAGAAGATAGTCCCCTCTTACAATTAGCTGAATATTGTATGTACATCACCATAAAACTTTGAAAGGATTGGGATCAACTTATTGTTTGACAAAGCTAAAGCAAGAATGGTAATCAATCCCTTGGCAATGGAAATTTTAAATTTAAAATAAGCTTTACAAAGCCTTTGAACCTTCAAACACTTTATCCTTAAGAAATTAATGGGTCCCTGAAGAAGTCTTATTTCCCTTTCTGTTTCTGTTATATATACTTCAATTACATTAATCAACAATGCAACAAAACTGATAAAGACCAACCTCCCAGAAAATCTTCAAGATGCCTCTTTGCCACTTCTCCCCTTTTTTGCCCTTTTTGGATTCTAAATTGCTCAGGGCTCTACAGAAAAATTGTACTTTCTGGTCTTTATGGTCTATTTTTTTCAGCTTTGGTTTACTGTCACAGTAACACCTCCCTCCACCCCTGACCTATTCCTCTCTCCAGCAATTTGTGTTGACTGCGGCAACACCTGCAGATGAAAGCAGCCCTATGTGAGAGGTTTCCTTCTGCTGAACCTGGAGCAGCACTGAAGAGTCCTTCAAATGTTTTTCTCTTTTAAAGGAAATTGGAACTTTATGGAACATTTTCTTTTCCTCTTAGGAACAATTACCATTGTGGTCCCCAAGCTGCCATGCCAGCCTCTGCCTTTGGGCAAAAATGAATATATTTTTCAAGTTTCACTACATCAAAAACTCCTAGAAGTGACCTTCCTTGTTACAGGTATAGATTGTGGATGCCTTTATTGTGCCTACTCTTAAATCCCATCATAGTTATAGTTTCAGTCTAGCTCAGCTTCTCCCAAACATGAAAAGCCAATCTGTGTGAACTGTTGACACTGTTTTCCCCTCTCGGTTCCTTTGCTCTCCTTAAAAACCAAGGGCCTAAAAATAAATGTCTCCTAGCTTCAGCCTTCAGCCTGGTACCTCCTTGCAGGGCTTTGTAAGGTGCTCATATCCACCATCAAGTATCATTTTTGCCTTCCCTGTGATACTTAGCTGATCTTTCTGCTAGCATTACCTGGAAGCACCACTGCATAGAAGCTGTATGCCTGCTAGTATTTGTATTATAAACAGCCTACTTAGGGGTTTTATGTAACTCAGAGGTAAGAATTTGCTTTTGGCTGAGAGCTATTAAGTCTCAGCCAAAAGGCAGAATTTTGTTTAATTTGACGTAAATAAAACTGATCTGCTGTGACAGTTCTATTTATACCAAGGGATGGGCTTTTGTATTTAGATCAGTTTATCCAGATACCACGTGAGGATTGAGGTGCTGACAAAAAGGCTGTTGTGTTGGGTCCAAATTCTCACAGCCTCTAGCAGAGAGAAATTAAGGGGCAGCCAATGCACAGAGAGGCAGGCAGACACCATACCCCACCCCTCCCCATGCTCCTCCATAGGATGCAAGAGGTCCCAACAGTATCATGATGTGCCCAAGGCATTAAGAAGAATTTGGTCTTTTCCTTGGCTGTCATATAGAATATGCCTTGTTGATTTGGAATTGCAGAGAAGTAGCTGGTAAAGAGGACTGGTCACTTAGAGCAAGGCTCTGCACAGCCACTGAACTTTAAACAGCACCTTCAGCCCTGAGTTTCCTGGGTACCACTGCCTTGAAGTCAGAGTGGGGTGGAGAGGAGAGAAAGACATTCCTCTTGTACATTTATGTACAGTCTTGACCATGTTGACATGGCTCAATTTATCTGAATTTCATGCTTTCACATGCAGATTCCTTATGCTGCTACCTTTCTGCTTTTTGCCTTCCTCTGCATTAATCTCACATAATTTGCTTTATAAATAGGTTCAAATGTCAATGTGTCTTTACTGAATTTACCTTATATAATATATATAATATAAAATATATTTGCCTTATATGCACCATGCACACACTTTTGTTTTTTAAGCTGTGAAGATGAGAACTATTGACAAAGGCCATTAAGTTACTTCATTAGCATCTCAAAAAGTAACATTAATGGACTGGAATTAAATATCTAGGATTTTTTTTTCCAAGGAAACTGCAAAAACAGTTTTGTTGTTGGAAATAATTATGGATATGGGTGTTGTTTTTACAATGTGAATATTTAATCGCTGCAATAAAGACAGTGACTTTTATTTTAGGAGCTATTATGTAGTATAAACTTCTGCATGTCCCAAACTGGCTGCAGCCATCTTGAAAAACTGAAGATAAGTGTAAGACAAAACCCTAAAATTCACACCACTTACAAAGTGTAGCTATGCTGAGATGACTGCTGATGAAAAGTTCCTTTAAGTTTCTGTACCATTATAAAAAATAAAGTAAAATTCTTGGCCTCATTTTTCTGCCCTAGTGTAAAATTTATGACATTTGAGTGAGGAGCCATGTTTCATTTATAAGTGGAAATTGGCGGTTATCTGCTAAAGGTAACATATTTCTTGTTTCTGTACCCATTGCTGTCTGTAGAAAATAAGTTCTGAAGTAAACATATAAGAGAGAACTGCACAAGCAGTATAAACCCTGACGGCTGGAAGGTCAAGTGCTAGGGAGACCTGGACTTCCCTGGTGACATTAAGTTACTCCCTGATGTTTTCCAGAAATCTACCACGATTTGGTGGACAAAGCAGAAAAAGAAGCATTTGGTGAGCAGGACTTGCAGCACTTGTGTCACAGAAATATTCTGAAACAACATCGCCACAGACTGTACAAGTGTCCAGAAACAAGGTCTGTTTATAACTCCGGGCATTACAGCAAGCAGAAACCTGAAGAAGGCAGCATCAAAAGGTATCGCTGGTAATGAATCTGCCCAGCATAGGACACACGAGGAAGGGAGCACAGCAAGCATATTAAGAGAGGATTCTTGATCCAGTGTGGTCAGACTGAGTGGGGAGCAGTAGATCTGCCAAAACATTCAATAGAAATTAGATGGTTTTGACAGCAAGAGCAGTGAGAAAGTGGGGCCCAAAAACCACTTGGGAAGACTGACCAGAAGGGAGTGCAATGCAGGCTGTTCCTGGGCCTTGCAATCGAGAGAAGACAACACAGGGTAGAGGAGAGGTCTTTAAGCCTCTGGCCCTGTCTGGGCCTAAAAAAAATAGTATGAATATTTCACCAGGAGGTGAAATATGGACAATTCAAAAACCCATAAAGTATTCATTCATCCTGGGCATTACAGGGTGATTTGTTACACCTTGCCACAGACTTGAGACTAGACTTTGACCACTGAAGCTCCCTGGGACTTTGATGCAATAATTTACAGGACAGATTTACAAGGCAGACACAAGAGCAATTTAACATCTTTTCTTTTCCTGCTACTGCCTGACTGGCACTGCATGCAGCTCCCCCGCTTTGCCAGTTCAACTGAGACTCAATCCATCACTGATTTATGTGCATATAAATCAAGAATAAGATCAGAGACAGACCCTTTGTATAAAAGAAAAGTCTGTTTTTAAAGCTTGAGCAATAACAGCAATTATTAATAGGTTTAACCCAAACCCTGATGTACAGAGCACAATAATATTGGGAAATATAGATTGTGGATATAAATTTTGTGGGTGGTATAATCAAACTTATCACAAAAATAATAGTCTTTAAAATAAAGGACAATTGTGATTTAAGTTACTTTGACAGCTCCTCTACCCCAGTACAAAGCACTGGGATTGGTCAAAAATTTTTAATTTGACCATCTGCTTTCATATCTATAATTTTATTTTTTTAAAAAAGAACAAACTCTTTTCTTGCTCCCTCACCATATCATCTGGTTTTTTTGATAGTGATATGCTAGTGTGCATTTCCATTTTCTCCTATTTTTTTCCCTAGACTACCACTCAGAACTTTTCAACATGGATTCAAATATGTGACAAAGAGAAAAATTAAGAACTGTAACTCCTTTGCAAAACTTGTCTTTTTTTAAAATAGTATTAAACCTGTGCATCAGCCATCTCTGAATGATATCGAATTGGAAATAAAAAATTTTCTGGGCAAAAAGCATGAAGGGGAAAAAAATTCAGGATTGCCTGGAGAAGGTAGGCTGTATGATGTTAGGCTACATAATCTACAGTACGTTTGTACATTTGTTTACTATGGCTGTGCAGCTTACCCTGCCCTTCCCTTGGTGTTTCTCACCTCATTTTCATTCAAATTAATGAAAACAGAGTTCAAGCATGTGGACCAAGCAGCAGTAAGCCACCAGGTCTTGGACTCAGCTGCTTGACTCTCTTCCATTTCATTTACTAGTATAGATATACTCAAAATATTAGAAACAGAGGGCAATCATATGGAGGAAAAACAGCCATCTTTTTATCAGTGATATTACCATAGGTGAGTTCCTGGTCACGTAATCTGTCATTGACAGTGCATCATTTATCTCTTCTTTGTTTTGTTGTTTTGGTTTTTATTAACATAGATGAAAGTTTAAAATTAAGTAATTAGATACTTCTCAGCAGATGTTTAGTCATGTTTGTGCTTATGCTGCAGCCCTGTAACAAAGTGATTCAAGCTGCCAAGGGCACATGGGTTGCTCATCTGCCACCCTTAAGGTCATTAGCATTTGCTCAGGGGATTTCAGGGGATCTGGACAACTTTGAACTCTCCTGTTCCAAATTCACCCTAGAGAGAGTCTGTAGGTCAGTTGTCAGCATGTGCAATACATCTGGTATAGCAAAATGTTTGAAAAACCTGGGGCTTGTGACTCCCAGACTCTCAGCATGTACTGGGACAGCTGTGAAAAGGGACACAGGGAGCACAACACTCGCTCTGAATTGAAGGTTCAGATTCTGAATTCTGCTGAATTGCAAATAAACTAATTAACTAATCCAAACTAATTAACTAATCCAAATACAATATAGCCATTACTGAGTGAACAAATAACCATGCAGATGACTAAAGGAACTCCACGACTTTACTTGATGATCAGCACATGAATTCTGAGGGGGGAGAAAACTCAGGTCACATAGTCTGCTTTCTGACCAGAAAATCCACACTATTGCAAAAATTTTCTACCACTAGTTTAGAATGTTCCAGGACGGTTCTGGAAGGGCATGTTATATAATTTTGCACAGCAGAAGTATAGCTAAGTCAGCTTTAAATAGTAACCATTTCAAACAGTGTCTTCACAGACCATTTTCACAGTGTTATTTTCACAGCAATAATGTCTGCATTCATAATTACAGTAGCAAGTTCAAGACTTCTGGAAAATGAGGGTAAAAAAATAGAATAAAAGAATGCATGTGGGGAAATGAGATTGGGAGAGTTACTCAAGCAGTGAAGTAATAATATATTCTTGTATTAAGCTGAATAATTTTCTAGTTCCTATCTTAATATGTAGAATAGGGAATTCTGTGTCCCTAATGTACTGATTTGGTCAGAAAAATCACCCACGCTGTCTTATACAAAACACTGAAGCAGACAGAACTAATTTCCATTAGCACTCACATTTTTCCCCCAAAGCATCTACTTACCACTAATATAACTGCTCTACATTGTCCTCTTATTGTCCTGGTTATGAACAAATCATTAGCCTTATTTTGTTAATGAGTCCTAGCTAACAATATTCCCAAACTGGCTGTGCTCTCATATCTTGCAGCATTACAGATAGGTGCATTCCATACATTTATTTTTGTACCAGGAAACTCTGGAAGTTGTAGTGAGGTAATTAAGTAGCATTCCTTGACAAATAAGACCTGTTCCAGACAAAGCTGGAAGGAAAAAGTCGAGTTTGGTTTCTGATTCATTTTTTCTTAAGCACATGAAATTTTGCTGATTCCACAGCTTAGACTTTGTATTTACAGTAGATAGCACCCTTTATCTTAAATATTGTAATGAAAAGCCTTAACCATCCTTGAGCACTGATAGGTATTCCTGCTCCCTGTTACAGAAGAGCAGTTTTGGGAGCTGTTGTAACTTGACACGTGGGGATCAGCAGCGGGAGAAAGAGCTCTGTGCCAGTGCTGGGAGCACCTGTGGTTTCACATGGATGAAGGAAGAATGGCAGGGTCTTCCCATGCCCTCACTACCTCTTTTCCCACGTCAGGCATTCAAACTTCTTTAGGGATGCATAGGAGCAGGCAGATGTGCATAACCTCCTGTCTGCAGAGCTGGGCAATGGTGAACTTGCTCTGGAGCAGAAGCTGCACAAATATACATTCGTATAATGAGGTCTCAGTGCTGGACCTCTTTAACTTTATGGATCTGGAGCCAGTGTTTTTTCTGGACCACAGGCTTGTGCCTACTTTTTTCAGGACCAAAGTAGCTTGTCTCTGCCTATACATGCCCAGAGACAGATCAAGTGTGCCTAACAAAAGGGTCAACTTTGTTCTCTTTCTGATCAGTCATAGTAATAAGATGTAAGCAGAGGGAATGCTGGACATCACTACTACAGTTCCCGAATTTGTCCTTTAAAATGATATTATTTCCTTCTCATGGTAACCACCATCCATAGCTGATCAAGCCATGGGATAATCCTAGCAAGCAGGACATCAGTGTGCATGGCTCCTCAGCTGCCCAGCCCACACTTAGTCCCAGTATCTGGGACACAGCTATAGTACAAAACCCGGGTGCTGACAACACATAAAAGGAGTTAAACCACCTCCCTTGGCCATGCTGTCATTCAGGGCTAACAGAGCAAGAGGCAGGGACCTAGTGGCTTTCTGCTGCTCAGTCACCAATATGGCAACAAGTGCACCAAGGGAGCGACCATGATGAGCAAAACTGCAGTCCTTTTGCAGCCAGATACGTGCTTTATGGAATTTTTCTTCATTTTTGTCATCTCTTTATTTAAGGGACCTTTTACACTGCTGGCTGTGAGGGGAGACAGAAAACAATTAGAAGAAGCTAGTGTGAGAAAACAATTAGAAGAATGTGTGAGAAAACAATTAGAAGAAGCTAGTGTAAGGGGAGTGAGGGAAGGAGATATGGAAGAGGAAAAGATGAGAACTGTGGTGGGTAGAAGGTTGAAACTGATGCAAAAAATACATTAGTGGGAAAGCTGCTGCACAGACCACAAAACCCAAGTAGGCAATATAAAACTAGCATTTGAGTTAGACTTTAGGATGAAATAGAAAGCCAAGAGTCTTGTATTAACAGCGGTGTTGCTGTACTTGTCTCTGAAGGTTCTCTATTTGAACTCAGTAACAGGCATATCCTGAGATATTAAATTCTGGCTTTTGGCCTCCAAATTGACTTACCACAATATCATCCCCACCTGACTGGGGATAAAGAGATTATCTAAACAAACAAGACTTACCCTCACAATTGCATGGATAAATTTCTCTCCAGCTATTACTCCCAGCTCTTTGCATATTTTTGTGTCACTTTTTGACCTGAGAACAAAGAGCTTTCAGAATATATATATTTCTGCCTTTTCACTGTGTTTTGGAAAATTATCATTGCTGCTATTTACTTGAGCTATGGTTATACACCCTCACAGGGGATTACATACCTTATTCCCATAACAAGCAAACGGTCCCTCTTGCCTCCCTAATTCCACAAATCCACATACTCTCGAGAATGGTGCTATATAAATACCTAGATAGATAAATCAGAAAGATATTTCTTTTCTCCATACTCTGATAGGAAGGAATCTGGGGAGTGTGCATTCCTCAGTAGTCTCTCTTTGTTTTTATAATAAAGTATATTTTCTACCACTCCAGCAAGAGAAGATGAGAGATATCTGGTGCCAATGAACTCTTGTACCTGCTTAGAATGCTACAGTGCTCTTGTTTTTAATATTTAAAGCTGCAATGTTGCCATGTAACTGGAAAATAGCTTTTTTGTGTTTAAATATTTCATGGCTTGTTGGAGTCCAAGTACAAGAAGAATTTCTTTAGTATGTTAGAGGCCTATCCTGACTTGAAAAGGTTTTTTTAACCCTTGAATGTGTAAAAAAATGCTATGTATTACGGGAATTTAATAAGCATAATTTGATTCATTCAAGGGATCATGAAGATCTGGAAAGTAACATTGTCTTTTAACTTTTGTATAAACCTATGTTAATCTTCTCAATATGCTTTTCTATGTTGGAGAAAACCTTTCATTTAATATTGCAGCTCTAGTTTAATATCTCACAATTTGGCTTCTAAAAATATGTGTTTCCTTGTAAACCATTTTCTCATTGCAGACTTCCAAAACTAGGCAGTATCAAACCCAAAAGCTTCTATTTAATTGACTTTGTAATTTCCATTCCTTTCTTTGGTGCTTGAGTATACATTTTGTTCACTTCCTAGAACAGGATTGTGTATGTGATTCTCTAGGCAAAATTAACTTCAGAACAACCAATTTGCAAATTCTTCTGATTTCCAGTGCTAATAGTTGATAGCTGAAACGTTATATCCTGGAATTGTGTGTTTGTACACTGATGGTTCTGATGGTGAGATCAGAATAAAACAGAGGTTGGAAAAATCCATTCCTGGTTATCAGTGATGTAACAAACTGATTTGAGTCAGTTCCTGAACTATGGCAATTTTCTGCATGTTCTCCTGGACTCTCAATGGTTTTAATTCCAAATAAAGTCAATAGTATCCTCATCTGGGAGTTGAAAATAGCTATCTGCTTTGTACTGAGATCCTGAATGGTAGGTTTATTGTGAAACTGAGGAAGAGAGTGGCATAGAGTAACACCTTGGGAACATTTGGGAATGGTGACAGCGCAGCAGGGTGCATATAAATATTTAGGTGTAATAAACAAAAGCCCTTCAAATGCTTGGAAAAGAATCAAACTGTCCTCATGAGATTCTCCAAGTTACAGAAATATTTGCTTAGAATGTTAACATTAATGAGTATTTTAGGGTAAACCATAATTAACATGTTTAGAGATGGGAAAAAAATGTATGGAAGATAATCATCCTGCTCACAAACACATTTGTTTGTTCTTTACATTAAAAGTTAATGATGTGTTCTGGCAAGCAGAATGAAGCACAGATGATGGTTTGAAAGCACCCATGCCAGATGTTCGCTCAATATTTGGCCTATTTTTATTTCCACACTCCATTCTTCCCATATCACTCCCAAATGTTTTCTGCGAGGCTGGCCTTCGGGCTACTGTTGCAGGACATTATTCCCTGGTGCTCATCTCCTGTTCCAGCAGCAGCAGTAGCAGAGAACCACCCCCCTGCCACTGGTTGTTCATTTCAAGCTGGGTCTTTGGCTATCTCAGCCCACAGTTTTAGGTGAACTCAAAATTCACAACTGAAAAAGAGATTCTGTACTTGCTCACCCAA
Organism: Cyanoderma ruficeps; assembly: GCA_008694505.1. NCBI lineage: Eukaryota > Metazoa > Chordata > Aves > Passeriformes > Timaliidae > Cyanoderma > Cyanoderma ruficeps. Next base: position 29,046,000 of record VZDJ01000782.1, read on the forward strand.
TACACCTCATTAGAGCATCCCAGAGAGGACTTGGATGCTACAAGACTTTTGAATGTAATGTTAGTACCTCCCTGGCTAGGACTTGTAGCCCTGAACTGAGAGCATTTGCTGTCTCAGTGGTGTGGAGATGTTGACAGGCACCTCAGAGTGCAATTAATGCAAGACAATACAACAAGGAGAAACCTGTGGTCCAAAAACCAGAGAGTACCAAATGTACTTTCAGCATTACTTTTGCCTATTTCTATGCATATAATTTATTATTTCCTTAAACATGATGAAGATACCTTCTTTCAGTTCACAGCCACAGATTTAGTACACTGACCTAGAATGTGAGAAATCATGTTCGATTTCCTTTTCTGCTCTAGGGGATGTGAATCAACATCTGCACAAAGACATGGCTACCATGTTAGTCTGGAATAAATACATGGAAAATTGCTCTTGCTGCTTGACAATGCATGGATAAATTAAAATTTATTCTGATCAGAAAGGAAGTGACTCTAATGATGACTTTATATTCCTGTGCCTATAGTAGAGAAGAAAATCTGGAGTCAGCCATGTTCCAACAATACTTGAGACAAAGTTAAAATGCATTTAAACATGCATTGGAGGATGGAGAATTAAAGTTCCTGTATTTTTTGTCCTAGATGAATGTCCTAGCTGATAGACTTCAAAGTCAGGCTTTGCTGTCTTTAACCACTGGGCATCACCGGGCTAATACAGCAACAATCAAGAGGGATTTACAAGGGGCTGTTGTTTCTGAGCAGCCCACCCAGCAAATGCAGGACCTTGTGCACTAACTGGCACAGTAGGAAAAGTGGTGCTTAGCCCAAACAGAACTCCCTGCAGCCCCTGTCAGATGGATGTGCTGGGTATGGGAACTGGGTGTGTGGGCAGCTGTCGTGACACAGGTCCCCTGCACTGCCTGGCAGGACCAGGGGGACTCATTCAGTGCCCAGGACAGAGCCTAGGGAGGTTAGACACCCCAGTGCCTAGTACCACCAGGATTGCACTGTGGGACTTGATTACAATAAGTGAAGTTGTCAGATTAAAAGATGGGAAGTGAGAGGGTGTGGAAGATGCAAAAATGAGAGGGAGCTGCTTTGGCAGAAGCTGTGAGAAGCTAGTATGAGGGATTGTTAAGCTGAGGCAGTTCTAAGAAACTCAATACCCCAGAAAGATCCATTCCTTTATTCTGCCTGCCTCCTGCCTCTTTGAGAGCTGCATGTGAACCCAGTGGTACCACTGGTACAAGGTTGTGCACTGAGAGAGCACCCACGGGGGATACTGCAGCAGCTCTTCATTTCCACCAGGTTACAAACTGCCCGATGCAAAAGGCTGTGCCTCAAATTTCAGATGATCCCAGAAAAAGTATGAGCCAAACATATACATCTGAGAGTAATATCTGGTCTGTTGTGCTTTGATCCTTCAGTGAATATTGAATTTTAACTATTAAAAATACATGAAAAGTTTTCAACAGCAATCAAACAGCACCTTCACCACAAAAAATAAACCTTCCCCAGTTTTGTTGCTTTCTTGAAGTCATAAGTATATCAGGCTATGTGCTGAATTCCCCCTTGTAAAAGAGCAGAAATTTTGCATTTTGCTAATAATCCTCTTCACTGTATGAACTCCAGAAATTAATATACCTCCAGAGGTTATCTGGAAGTCCAAGTCCAAAAGCATTAGTCATACTACAGAAATGGCAAGCATCATTAGCCTTCAGTTAAATATATCAAGTAAAATGACAGTTTACAAAACAAGGGAGTAATGGCCTGCAGTTAAAACTGACAAGGAGTAGCAAGTTACATACAAGGCAAAACTTTGTGAAGTAACAGTGACTGTGTAAAAAATCACAGTGCACACAGCAGATTTTCATTCCTGATCAAATTATTTTGGTGATGGTACATATCTACATGTGCCAACATTATTTTTGATTAGTCCAGTTGCCACATGTTGAGTTCTCCCCAAGGAAGCCCTGAAACAGGTCATTTATGCAGGATGCAGAGAGTCCTGGGAAATTCAGATTCATAAACCTCCTCCTCTTGTTTAAGCTCTTTTGATGAACCCAGCTGTGTTCTTGCCCATCCAAAAAAAATATCTAGTAGGACCACCATGGCTGCTCCATGGGAGAAGTTAAGCTGGAAATTTGAAGAGCTCAGGTGGAAAGGATGAATAGAAGATACAGGACAAAAAAAATTGTAATTGCCTTTAATTATTCACAGATAATTTATTGGAGGCACAACATTTCCTGATTCAAAAGTATAGATTAACTTTAGCAGTCTCTGAGTTGCAGAAAATTACTATATTAGAAACAAGAAAAAATAGCCTGTGGCACCTTTCCAGAAGAGATTTCGTCAAAATCTGAACAATTTCACAGAAAAATTGAAGTCCATTTCTGATGTCTTGATGACCTAAATGTAAACCAAATTAAACCAATTTGCTCATAGTTCTAAATATTACTTCCCAAAATGAAACAAATGTTGGAACTGGGATTGTACTGGGGACAGAAGTTTCATTTTTCAAACATACATGCTAGAAACTATAAACTAAAGTGAAATTAGATAGTCTGCTTTTATTGAGACTCCCCCAAAGTAACGTGATCCAAATAGACTCAGTGGTAGAGCTGGTCTAGGATGATTTGATAAAATGTTTTTGATCTGAAAGTGATAGCTCCAACTAAGCTGAAGAGTTTTATGTAAAGAAGTCATCTGAGAAGAATTTGCAGTAAAATTAAGTCCAAGGTGCATCAGAAAAGTGCCAGCCTGCATACAAAACTGTCTCATGGTTTGCCTGAAGGACAAATTTCAATCTGTGGCTTGGCTGCTTCATCATGAGAAATCCCTCATCCCAAACACTCCTGGGCTTTCAGGGTCCTACTCCTACCACAGTCCCACCCTATAGAAGTTCCCTTTCTGGAGCTGCTGTTACTGGCTAGCTGGCCCTGGGAATCTATAGGTCAAGAGTTTTCAGGCCCTGAATCTCAGGCTGAAGCGTGGAGTGTGACTTGTGAGAAAAGAGAGTGGCTCTTGGTGGGTTTTCTGATGGTTTATTTCTCCAGGAAACCTCTCTAGGTAGGTGGAAGGCAGAGAGGGTCCCAGGAGCCCAGGTGTGAGAGAGCGAAAATTCCTCTGCCCTTGGGTTAAGTACCCAGGCGCGTCTCCAGACAGGAAAGGGCAAGGGACCAATTATTAGAAAGGTGTATTAGAAAGACAAAGGATGTAGGTGGCATCTAATTCACCTGGACAAATCAGGGGTTTCATCCCCAGAATCTTGTAACTCTAGCAGGGTGATTGACAGAGGGAAGTTCAAGGTTGCACCACTGGGGGGTTTAGGGGGGTTTGGGGGGGGGGATTGGGACAAACCACTACAAACATACAAAACCTTGGAAAAACCCGAAACATGCACCATAACACCACCCTAATGCTATTCATGAGACACAAAGTCCGAAAAACTGCATCTCCTGATCAAGCCCAGCATGACTCAGCTTTGTATCAAAGAGGATATCTATGGAAAGTAGGAAAAGTGTGGCTGCTTCTCCTCTGAGCCCTCAGAGGAGATATGAGGTGATATTTTCTCCTGAGCTGAGGGTCTTTGATTCCTAAAACACCTGCTTCATTTCTCACTCTCTGACTTATCCCAGAGAGGATCATTTGGTGTCTGGGATTTACAATGAAATAGAAGTCCTGAGTTTAAAATGGCTTTACCTCATGGTCTCAGGGAAGAAATGAAATCCCGCAGAAGGATGCCACACTCAGAGGAGTTGCTACCTATTTCACAGTCTTCCATTCCAGGAATTTCCATCTTTCCAGAGTCAGAAACTGAGATTTTTCTTTTTCGAACTGAGAACTATAAATATCAGCTTTGCTAGCAGCCTAACAGAGAACAATAGATCACTCTCTACATATCTATTCATGTCTGTGTTAATTATCTGGTAGATTTATTAAAGCCTCACAGTGTTACAGGCATAGAATCAAAGTTCATTACAAAGACCACCAAACATTGCCAAAGTGACTCATCTGTATTTCATGATGTCAACATTAAATTTTTCTTTGCCATTATAGTAGCAAACGTTTCTGGATACTGATAACAGCAAGTTCAGGGGCTCTAGGACTGGACACAGATGTACTTGTGGTGGGGAACCTGTGTTAACTGCAACTGTACTTCAAACAGATTAATCTTGCAATTGGTTTGAACCTGATTTTGCATTAGATTTCCTTTCTCATAATTATCAAGTAAACTAAAATTACTGTCTACTTGTGTAAAAATATCCATTAAAGCTGAAATAAACCAAGCAGGATTTGTGTCATTAGTCATAAAAATACAGCAGGTGTTTTTGTTCTCTACTAACAACAAAATTTCTCTATTCCCCTTCACCCTATGCCACCCGCTATGGCTCCATTTGTAACTGACCATTGCTGCTGTTTGCTGCCCATGAGAATAAAGTATTTGCTACAGATAACTTTACTTTGGCTTAACCTAGGCCTGGACAAAATAAGATTTCCTGATAAATACGCATAGATGTGAAAAAATACACTGGCAAAAAAAAAAGACTGACAGACGTTAAAGCAAAAGCTCGTGGATCATATTAGATTTACTTACAATTAAATCTGAAATTTGCACGTGGGTGGCAATTTATTTGCAGGTCAAAGACTGAAGTGAATCTCTTACCAAACACCTGCTAGGAATATCTAGCCTAAAATTCACAGTTTTCCATCTGGAGGGAATAAAAAAGGGTGGGAAGCAGGCAGCAGGCCTAGATAGTCCACACAGAGAGATTTCAGAGAAACCAAATGGTATCAGATGGAAAATCTGGAGCTGGGACTCTGTAGAGGTCCAAGCCTGCTGTTGGAGATCTTTGGGAGCAGAGGAGCAGGGAGGAGCTGAGGTCTTTCAGCAGATGTATTGGCAAATTCACCATAGCACTGCAGGATTGCATTGATGGAAAAATATTTATCTCTGGCTCTCTGTTAGAGTAGCTGAAACTTTCTGCTTGTGAAATATTTCCTTGTTGCATGAATTGCCCACTTGTTCTGCCTTTCTGACCTTCCACACGACTTGTCCAGTACAATCTGACAGACTGCACAAAAGTCCCATAAAATCAGACGCCTGGTGCCAGACAATGATTTGCCCTCACTTATATGAAAACTACCCCAAAATGGCTGCTGCTGTGGCGATGGAAAGCAGAAAGTAATTTATTAATGAATACCTGTATTCATCCTCTACACTTGTCTTCGATGGCAAGGTACCAATAGTTTAGCAAGTGCCATGTTCTGACATTCACTCCAGAAGTTCAGACTGTCTCAATGGTATGGCAGCACCAGTAATATAAAGTACACTGACTTTCTCTCTAGAGCAACATTATTTATGCATGACATGGAATAATGCCTAACAGGAGCAATGAAAGGAAGAAAAGTGCAATGAGCCAGTGTGTATATGATATGACCTTGTTAACATTTCACTGCAGCATAATCTTTTTGTACTTTCAAGCATGGTAAGTTAATGCATGCCACTGTGAGACATATTGGAACTGACAGACAGACATGCATTTTAAAAACCCAGCTCAGCAACTGTCACTTTACCACTACGAAAAAGTATAAGGGACTGAAGAATGATGAAGAGAAACCTTACAGTAACAATAAAAATCATCACTCGTATTCCTCAGTATACATGCAAATACCCTGTGGCTTCCATCTGCAGAATTTGATGAGAATAATCTAAATGAGAAATGCATATTGTGACAAACAACTGAGAGATTAATTGGAATTGTGAATATTGGCATGAAAGGCTGCCAATTGCTTGTGAATCTGAGGGCTTGCTACCTACATAGAAAGCATCCAGTCAGGGCTGCAGAAACCGGTCTTGGAAAAGGTTATATAGCTCAAACTGTGTGCATGTGTAATGCAGGATCTCTCGTAGGAATAAACCTGAAAAGAATGAATGGCATGTGAATAGGACACATAATTTTAAACCCTATCACTGTATAAGCTTGTTTAGATTGGGGATTTTGAAACTGGCAAAGCATTTTCTTTCCAAACACCACTTATGTGACAAAGGAACTTGACTGAGTGGGAAATTGTGAGCTGTCAAGTGGATGTTGTATGACATAACACAAACGTCTGGTATTAGTTGCTTGATCCATAATATACCACTGTTAGTTCAGGATAAAAAACTGAAAAGCACAATAAATCTTTTGCATCAAATATTCTACTGACAGGCAGCAGCTCTGCTGCATACATTTGGGGTAATTCTGATGCCTGAGAATCTTTGGCAAAACCACTTGACCTTTACGTAGCAGAACGAAGATCTAGTTTGTTTTTTGGTGGGTTTTTTTTTTTTGTGAGGAGAAGAATGCTGTTCCATGGTACAAGTGCAGTCCTGAATGTGCTCTTCCCCTGAAGTAGCACCTTTTTCCTTCTGTCCCACCATAATGTGCTAATTGAAAAGTAATAAAGGATTTTTGTAAAATCCAAACTACAGCCTCGGTTGTGGTCATGACTCAATTGTGTAGACTGCATTTGCCAGTGAAGACTTCTTCTGTGAAGACTATCCTGCTTTGATATAAGTTTTAAATAGTTTGAAAATCTGTTCATTGTCTTGCTTCTGCTCAACAGCAACTCCAGTGCCACAAGGCCCAGCTGCTCTATCAATGTATTATACATCAAGTCCTCTATGTGATGTTTCTTCCAGCCCTTTACTTGAGTTTCTGGTCCTGTAACATAAAAAAATACAGTTCTTCCTCTTTGAATCATTAGAATGTTCTTACTTGATCACATATTTGGTCTTGACTGAAGTCCTGGTGTAGAGTTAGAGTTTTTTCACAAGTTTTATAGTATTTGGGTAGTGGTGAAAGAAATTAGTTGTAACATGATATTTAAAGATAACTGTAAGCCTCCTGAAAGAAGAACAGCTAGCTTTTAAAATAAACTACGGTGGCCCTGACTGAGTCCTGGAGTTCCTATATGTGTTAGGGATATAAAATTCTCATTAAAAAAAATAACCCAACAAATTTTCTTCATTCTTTTTTTGAAAATAGAAAACTTGAGGAGTGGTTGAAATATATGTAGTAGTAAATTTTTTTTTTGCTTTAATTATGAGGAATAAATCAATAGATCCTACATCTACATTGTGTATAGAAAATACAAAAATATCCTTAAAATAAATAAAATGAGGTAGAGGACAGTGCTTTAAAGGGAGGTTTTCTACCCATAAAAGAAAAAGTAATTTTCCCTGACACTTTCCCTATGAAATAGACCAGGGGAAAAATAAACTGGAGAGCACTAACATATTATGTTGTGAACTAAAGGAAATGTTAACCATACAGGTTTGAAACAGTTGGTATCTTGAGCTCTAATACAAACCCCCCCATATTTATATATAAAAAGCTTGAAAATTTACATGACATCCTCATAGATGCATTCATTGTAATGTAATACATGCAGCAAAGTATTATGTGCTAACAATAAATTTGGCCCCAAAAATATTGCAATTATTGTTGCCATAACATTGGAAAGTTTAGTTAGAGGATAAATGCACTGGAAATACCTAATTACTTCACTGGGAGTACTCTTCATTGTTGAATGTGGTTTAAACCACTGAAACGAAATAGTAAATGCAGCAATAAAATAAATCAGTAATAACATCTTTTTAGACATTATTCCATCCTTTTTCTCTGTTTTTATTCTAAAAGAAACAATTTCTTGTAATTTTTCTTATTTTTTTCTCAAGGGTCTAGTTTTTCCATCCCAAGCCTTCCAAAAGGATTGAAGGAAGGACTAAGGAGGATGTCTTTCGGAAAGTCTTCAAAGTCCTTTCCATGACTATAAATCATGGAAAAAAATTTGTTAAGAAATCTGATTACATACACTGTTTTCACAGCAGGAGTCATATCTTTTAGCCAGGCTTGGACTGAAAGAAAAGAAGAGGGAAAGGAAAAAAAGAGGAAGAAGGCATAGCACTGGCTCCAGATCATCTATAAACTGCACTTGTTATGGTTGTCCCTCTATCAGGAGATCAGAAATGAGATAAATGCAAACTTCAGACATGGATCTGGATCTTTCCTGTCTCTTTGGTATTCGTGTCAATGTTTGCTTGTAGTGGCATTACAGAGAGATGAATCTGCTGTAAAATAGAGATCCCAAATGGAAAATTCCAGACTTCATGGTGATGTCCTCCTGTGTTTGGCTTCCAATTGCAAACCTGAATCCATATTTGACCTTTAAAAGAATTTGGGATAGTCTTTTCTTGAATTTTTTTCTGACTTTGGAGGGTGTGTCACTTCCCATTACGATCACAGTTGCAACAGAGCACTTCATCTGATTGGTTTTTATACAGTGAGATGCATCTTTCATGAAACCACGATGAACATAATTCATAATAACAAGGGGAAGGTCAGCTTGTTTTTCAAATATTCCTCAAATAATCCCCAATCATAATACATTATAAAGATTTTTTTCTATCTCATTAGCTGTATTAATCCCAAGACTGTTAACAAAGCCCCAAAAGAGCCTTTAGGAAAGAATTTTCACAAAAATGATGCCTTCCAAAAATGGCAGAGATACATTGAAGACCTTAGAAAAAACAAGCAAGTATTTGGCCTGCATAAATCTTTTGAAGTTTCTCATCATCATTATTATTACTAGCTCAGTGAAGTCAGCATACCAAAGCAGCAATAAATATTAATAATTGTTTCTACACACCATTGAGTGTTTTAAGACTGTATATCACCAGTGGTGGATAAAGCTCTAGAGGTTTGGACATGAGGTTGTTCATACAAGCAAGTTGTAGTTCATATCTCTATCTGTTTTTTTCTGAGATTGGAACACGACTAAAGAGGAAATTCATCTCCCTGGGGAGACGGAGAGGTATCTGTGCTTTCAGAATACAGCAGCTTGGTTAAAAAAATGACACTGATATCTGAATAATCTCTGGGATTCATTTCTGCAAAATTGAAAGCAGCATTCATTTTCCATATTTTCATTTTAGAGCAATTCTGTGCCAATCTGTCTTAATCACTTAAGCTGAGCAATGTTTTGATGGCATATGTGAACCATCATGAAACATAAGTTCTTTCCACTTTATTCATCGCCTTGCAATTCTCCAAGTCCTTCTCTTCATCCAGTTGCCTTGAAAACAATCCCTTGTCTTCAGCAGCATCTTTCAACTCCAGCACTATCCTTCTTGCCATCCTGGATGTCTACTGCCATTTCATTTTGCCTCTTCTCAATGACTTCCCTGCCATATGATGCTCAGCTCTACCCAAAACTCAGGGGAGTTGGACTTAATTTTAGACAGAGGCCAGAGTGGTTAATTTTAAATTCAGATCCAAATCTGCAGTTTCCTGTGTCTTTGGCCTCTTTGATACAGCTTTCCAGCTTTGGCACTCCCATGCTTATTTCATACTCACATTCCCCAGTGTGTGGGAGTGCTGTTGTTTGGGTCAGAGAACTGGAATTCCGGAGTCAGGAACTCATATTCCCCTAAATTACTCCCTTCATGGCCTTTACGAGTAGCCATTAACTTGTTTATTTCAATGACACTGACATGGGGTGTTTCTCTTTTTTCATGCCAACTTGACACATAGTTGACATAATTTTTGGAAGCTCTGTTTATCTAATTTTGAAAGTAATATCACTTTGAAGCTATGAAAATTGGCAGTTTCTTAGTTTGGCCTCTGTGAAACTGAAGCATATTAATTCAAGAGCAACTTTCAAAAATAAGTGCTAATGCATCCAAATTATCCATCGTCTACCTAAACAAAAGACATATTTACTAACCTCACAGAAAGGAGTTTGGTTGCTTTTCCTTGCAGACCCAGCTGCCTTCCCAACCTTCTTATCTTCCTGGCATCCAGATGCTCTATTCTTTCCATCACCAGGAGGGTTGTCAAAGGTCACAGCCTGCGGATCGCTGAACTAGATTAGCTTTGCAAATTACTATAGCACTCAACTCTCTCATCCAAGATAACAGCAAAATGGTCCTAACTTAGTTAATGATTCTTTTTACCAGATTATTACTATCTCCAAAAGTGCAGTTATCACTTCTTTTAGTGCACTTACCACATCCTCCAAATATTGCAAAGCATTGCATGCTATTTTACAGTAGCTCACGAGCAAGCTTGCATTAGATACAGCATGTTTCTCCACTTGTTTTATTTAAGCAAAGACCTTAATCAGAATTATTTTCCTTGCTTATAGCATGAACTATTGATTCAAACCATCACTGTAGAGAAATACTAACATTCTCTCAGACTGTGCTGGAATTTGGCCGTCAAAATGTACCAGAAAGGCAGAGATAAAATTTATATTCAAGACCATAGCTGTGCTACACATTAAGCCAAGAATCTGAGTTTCCTTTCAGAAGTTCCCAGAGGTGTTTTTGCCAAATCTTACTGTTAAATCACAACACATGATTTTTGGGTTTTAATTTTAATTCTCTTATGGGTTTGCATTTTTTTTCCAGATCTAATTTATATTTTATTCTACATATGCCTTCTTAAGAGGTTGAAGTGTTCATATGCTGTACAAATTTAGGTTTCCACACCCATTTCTATTTTTTCAGTTTTAGGAGGCACATTATAACATGTGAAATCAGTTTTTCACAGAGCCAATAGTAACAGAGGCACATATTTCAGCAGATTAATAATTCTCTTTACTGTAGATCTCATGAATTCTTCTCCTCCCTTTTCCTTCTGCCCTCATGATTTTAAAGTCCACCCAGTGATTTCAGTGATCAAGTCACATTTATACAATTATATGCTTCAAAGACATTTTTAAGGGTAAAATTAAACAAACAAACAAATAAAAAAAGATGAATTGGCAACATGAACAATTTCCTCTTTAATAACTACCACAACTATTACAAAAACCCACAAAACTTTCTAATTTAAAGTGGAAAACATATTTTCTAACTTGGTGGTATTCACCATCACTATTATCACCACCACAAAAAACAAGAGTAGGAACCAGAAGTGGTGCATGATCAGTCATCACCACAAAAGAGTGTTCTTTTGGGAACACAGTTGGTTTGGGTTTCCTGTCCCTAACTTTAGCATTCCAAGTGCTACATGTTTGCTCTGAATTAGTCACATAGGATTTCTCAGCAGGAAACCTCTCATTTTGAATAGATGAGTATAGATCACCCTCTGGAACTGGCTGTGTCTCTCCAAAGATCTCAGAGGGACCTACATGACTGACTTAGAATAGATGTCCCCATGTTTCCTTGAGGATGGAGCTATATTATTACCATGTATGTAATACACATTTATTTGTGCATGAGTTTTGCTGTACACATACATAAACATACACATAAAAATCCATGTAAATAAATATGTATCTCCTCATATGTTATAAACAAATTTCACAATCTAGATACATCAAAGCTGGGATAATGAAATATAAACATACCAACCAAACTTTAAATTATCTAAATTGCTATGTCTCTTAAATTGAAAACAAAGGTGCATTTGTTTGCTCCTTGCCATTCAACCCAATCTGGCTGTCCNGGCCCAGTCAAAATGATTTACTACCAAAGGTCACTGTGCCCATGCAACAATATAAACATGCCCAGGTAGCAATTTAACTATAGCAGAACAAAGCTAAAGCAGTGCTATGGCCAGGGAGAAGCAGCACGTATCCTGCAAGCCAACCCAGGAAGCAGGAATTAAAAATGTTGAAGCCAGTGATGGTAGCTGAGACCTTACATATAATTACTGAAGAAGTTCACAGCTTTTATCAGCATTTTGCTTTGTAAACCAAAAAAACACGAATTAAAACAATAAAGTGCTTCCCTTCCTAGTTCTTAAAAGGAATCTAAGCAGAGAAACCCATAAACTATTAACAAAATGTACAATTTCTTTCTAAACCTCCCCTGAATTCCCTCTACTGATTTGAAAAATTGATGGAGAAAATGTTCAGTTAAATGTATTAGTAATTTATAGTACCAAGAAACAATGCCCTTATCGTGATGCATTATAGAGCAGCTATGGAGTAGACAATGTGATCTGATACATACATATGATACCATATGGTGTGATTATTCACCTATCTATGTGAAATATGGATTGTGCAAAAAATTCAGAACTGGTCCAGATAAGGCTTGGAGCTTAAGCAGAGCTGATAGGACAGTATGGCATGTATTTCTTTTTTTTTTTCCTGGCACTGAACACAGATGGTAGCTCTTTTTACAGGCTACTAGCCTCAGGAATCCCTCCTTCATGCTGCTTTTATTTTGGTGTGTTTTCAAAGGGTATATTTCTTCTTTGGTACCATAAGGACAAGAAAATAACAGTCTGAGGCTGCTGTTATTTCAGTTTCTAAAGAACAAATAAAATAACATATATAGATGAAAAGGCGATTCCATTTTATTTTTCAAATACTTGGAAATGCAGATAATGACCTTGCTTGGCTTTTGTTAGTGCAACAGCCATTTCATTGCAGTGTAATTCCACAGAGGTTGAATTTCCTCTTATGAATGAAACATATTGAAATGTAGAATCGTATTTTTATCACATCACCATACCTTGTTTTATTTTCATTTTTATGGAGTTCTAGTAGTGCTTGGTGCTAGTACATGAGTGTGCATTTGTCCCTACACTTTTCTGGTTCTGATTTTTCAGCATTCCTGCAGGCCATCCCATGAGAGCCATAGTGAGCAAGGTGGGCAACACACGCCTTCCCATGGTAATGCTCCTCAGCTGGACCAAAAATGGTTAATGTGGGTGATGTGCAATTCCTTCATTTTATCAGATTTTTGTTTGAATTATAAAACTTTGCCTATTTCAGACAAAAAATACAGCACAAAAAATGGCTGTGTTTTTTGCTCATTTGTATTTCAACACTCTATAGGATATGGATTAACAAAGATTAATGTTATAAACAAAAAATCAGAACAGTCATAATAGCTATCTAGAAAAATAAACAGCAATGTTCCTCTTACAGAGCTGGCATCCACATTAGCTAATAAAAAGCTGTCAGAAACTCCTATGTCCCAAGGACAGCATCCTTTCTGAATCATTATTGCCATGTACTAATTACAATTTCTTTAAAAGGTGAGGAGCTGGAAGAGAAAAGAAATCCTGGCAGGAGCACAAGGATTTCTTAGATGGAGTCCACCCACTGAGATGTTTGTGGAAGCAGCTGTAGGCAGAAAAATTATTCAAGTGGGATCTGAAAATGATTCTCAGAAGGAGTGAAACAACATAAACACTCAGCTCATTTCCACGTTTGCACTGTATTTAAAAAAGAATAAATGCTGCACTATGACCAGACAGAGAGTGTGTTGGGAAACCCTCAGTATTTCTCATCAATCTATTTTGGAAGGCATTTTTGGTATTAGGAACGCTGATAAAGTTATTAAAGAAGGCACTTTCTTTTCTCATTAAAGTCATTTACCTGCTACTGTAGACAACCATGTTGTTACACTTCATGAATACAGTTATCAAAAAGTAGCTTCAAACTGTGGTTTTAGGCTCCAGTAACTTCCTAGAAGTCCAGCTGAGACTCTTGCCTCTTTCATTGCCAGACCTTTTTGTGTCCAATGTGAATGAATTCACGTGGTTTATACCCTTGCCCTTCAGAAGAAATATCCTTTTGCTCCTGGAGACATGCTTAGAGAAATAAATGGTGCCTTCTTCAAGACTTTCCTTTGCAACATAAAACTAGCAAATTCCTTTTTAATTCTGTCATGTGACAGGGTTTCTGTTCTCTGAGTATTGTCCTGGTCTTTGCTTTCACCTATTCCTGTCTGAGTTCACCTTTTGGTGGTAGATCTAATTGAGACTGCTCTGACTGTGCCCCATGTAATCAATAGCACTTTAAACCACAAAACATACCATAAATCCATTTTAATACTTAAAAAAAGAAACCCCAAAAATGGCCCAGGAGAAGCACGAGGACATGCAATATTCCTATTTTTTGAAATCCAAATTCATGGGTCACCAAACATTTAAACCTTATTTGATGACAAAATAACTTTCTCATTTTTCAGCCAAAGGACATGACTGATCTCAGCATGCAGCTAAGCATATCAGTTTCTTAATGGTATTAAAGAGAAGAAAATTTGATAGGGATAGGACTTGTGAGAGTGATTATTCCAGGCTGAGAAACTGCATATTATCTTTAATAATACTGAGATAAATCCATAATAAAAGAACAAATTATTATTTGTATTTTTTGCACTCTCAAGTCCCTGAAGCCTTTAGACAAAGAAAGAAATCTGTGTCCCTGCCCATCCTGTTCTCCACAGACACAGGACGAGTCCAGGATCCCTGCCAGTCCTGTCCTACTCTTCCTTTCTGGTTTTATAAAACACTTCATGTACATAAATTTTTGCCTAACCTTTTGTATTGCGCTATTTTTTATTTTTTTTAATGTAAAAAATACCTACCTGGGAGTTGGAAGAGAAAGCTGTGAGACAGTTCAATATTTATCCCCCTTCAAATGTGACTGTCTGCTCTGGAGGATGCCAGGTGCTTCAAACACTGCCAAACATATGGCGGGGCTGCGGCGCAGCCGCCTTCCACGGGGAGCTGAGCTAATGGCCCCACATGCATTTCATTTAAAAATATGGACAAGTATTCAATCAAAATGAATTTTGTCATCTTGGTCAGAACCACATTCAGTCTGTGTTGAGAGACTTGAAAGGACGCTCCGCTGCCCATATTTTATAACAATGACTCATTCAGCTGCTGTAATCCCAGTCAGATATAGTACAATGCTATTCCTTGCCTGTTTCTTTTCTTTCAGCTGTAACTTTTCCTCTGCTATGCACAAAACTCAGTGGTTGTCAAGAAGGTCTTGTTAGCACCTGCTTTAGGGCCTAGCTACTTATATCCAAGGCTTTGCACTTTCATACTCTTTTTGCCCTCCAACTCTGACCCTTTTTCTCAGAGTATGAAAACGTATCTCATCTTTACCTTGGAGCTACAGGACAGGAAAGCAGCTACGGTTACAGATCTGTATGATACAACCTTTTTCCTGATTTGTCTGATGAAAAATGTATAAGCAAGTAGAAAACATTATTATCCCAAAGCAATTCATATACAAAAGCATAACAACTGCACCAACCCCAGCAGAGGCAGCAGATAACTCAGCTGTAATATTTTTTGTTTAAAAGGGATTTTCCTTCTATCATGGTTTCCTAGACTGGTTTCAATGCTCATTAAAAGAATCGTTTCAAAAAATGCCTTAAGAAATCCTGCACCAAGTAAACAGTGAACCTCCTCCCTAAAAAACCCAGAAAAAAAAATGGCAGAAATAAGCATGTAAATTAATCTGTGGGGCTCGTTACAAAGATATGATCTGTTTCAGGAATGAGAGTAACTTATATATTAAAGGCATGAAGCAATTTTAGAGGTAATGATCAAATTAAATGAAAATATTTTTTTGCAAAGTAAAAAAATCATAATTAAATAATCAAACATCCAGTGCTAGGCTGCATTCATATCAGGATATGAATTTTCCCCTAATTTAGCAAGAAGAGGGGAAAAAAAAAAAAAAAAAGAGGAGGAAATAATAATTTTGTGTTGCCCACAAATAAATACATCTATATATAAAAAATATGTTACCTCCCTATCCTCTTGCCCGTACTGGGTAGGTGAGCTCCAGACATTACATGCTGGGCTCTGTGTGGGATCACCCAGCTGAGCACTGGGCACCCACCTCTCCTCATCCTGCAAAAACCATCACTTTGCTGATGACACTTCCCGTAACCCTTGGTCCCAGTGGGTCTGAACCCACTGTGACAGCCACCCTTGCCACAGCCTGCCCAAAGCTGCAGAGCAAAGCTCTGGGGAGACTCTGGCTTGGGGTCACAGGGGTGCCCAGAAGCCAAGTGTGGATTTCTTTAAATGGCTCTCTGATTCTTGTAGGGGTGGAGGGGGCTGAGTGAGGAGCTAAGGGTAGATTATTCTAGCTAAATAATCAGCAGGCTGAAGTGGCTAGACCACAGGTATTTGGAGACTGTAAACTTGGTGTATGCACTGACTGACTAAAACAGCTTCTCGACAGCTGTAAGTTATTATATAGACACTGGGCTCTTACATCCTTTATTAGCAGCAACTGAAGAAACAGCTCAAATTTGGTTTTGTCTTATGCACAGCATTATGAAAACATAATGTAAGGATATTCCTCTATAGATTGTTACAGCATTTCTAAAGACATGACGTCATAAAAATGCAAGTTAATTAAACTGCTTATTAAAAGTCCTAATTACCGCTTATTAAAAGCCCTATTTTTTTAACTCTATGAACTATTTTAGGGGGGTCCAAAAGCAAGAAATATTTATATCTACCTACATATGCATAGTCCTTTCTTGCAATCAAAGTGAAACATTTGAATTATCATTATTACATTTATGGCCAGGGAATGTGACTATTTCTCAGCTTGTATGTGTTTTCAGGGATGATTTCCTCCTGACTAAGGACCAAAGGTCACTTGTGGAAAGGTCAGCCAACATCTTGTTCTGATTCAAAGATGGGGAGATACAAGCTCCTGCACATCACATCCGACTGTGTCCATTGTGTGTGCGAATGGGAACAGCTGGACATTGTAACAATCATCCTTATGGGTACAGGCTACATCTCAGCAGCTGAGCAGCCTCTAAGGTGCTCCAGTCTGAGTATGTGTACCTTTGTAGAAGCAGATCACTAAATAAAACAGGTGACAGTCTTTTTTTGTGCAATTAAACCAGCCAGGTATGCACTCCCACTTGGGAACATAACATGGTTTGAAAAATCTTGAAGGAAAGAAAATCCTGCTAAAGGCGAGAAAGTTGTACAGTGTCTGTCCTGTATAATGAGTAAAAGAAAGAATTTCTTCTGCTTAAGAGTATAACAAATAAAATGCAAAGCAGACTCATAGGTTATGGGAACATATTTTCAAATTGATGAGCAGACACAAGTTGAACTCCTGACCAGCCAAGAGATGCAAAACCCCTCATCAGTTGTAAAATGGAGTCTTACAGCTTTTTGAATGGGACTGAATTGTAGGCTAAGGAGAAGTTTAAACTTATGATGAGTCCTTTTGTCCTTTGTCTTCTAAAGAAGGAGGCATTTGTTCATTTACACCCCAGCTACGTAATCTCATGCCTCACATTTTTCTTGGCCTTTATAAAGACCTTTTATTTCCTTTCTTCCCACAACTTCACTGGTGTGATTTTTTGGCTCCCATCTGAAGTATCAGAGATAGATCTCAACCAGAGAGAGAAGACAGGATACATTGGTGGTTCTACTGAAATATAAACATCTTGAGTGCCTTTGAGGTATACCCTGAAGGTTATACCTGCCACTTGACAGATCTGGGGCAGCAAAGGAATTTTCCCCAAAATCAGATTAATGGAGATGATCAAATAATCTATCTTTATCTGTAGGATAATGTGGTAGACTTGTTAGGATCATCTGACAAATAATTAACATCATAACCGCTAATGAAAACTGATATCAGCAGTGAAAAACCTTGATCCCCTCAGCTGTGTCTGTGATGTATAACAATGTGTTCAGACCTTTTGCTATAGATCTGCAAGTTATCACAGGGAACTGGCAAGATTTGTGGCTCCTTTGTGGTTAAGCATCTATTAAATGGTCAAATGCAGTAACAAGTAGCTGGGCTTAGTGATCTAAACAGTCCTTTTCTCTTCACATTCACATAGTAATTTTACTTTTTGCATATACTAGGCCTGCTATGCAAAAGAGATAAAGGTAAGTGATGTCTCACTGTAAGGGGACCTGAAGTGGCAGATTTTCAACATCAATTTCCAGATGAATGGCGTGGTGGTTTCACTGGAATCTGAGGTCATGAGTGTGTGTATAACACTACTAGGACAGATCTGCTGAATTATCAATAACAATCTGTTCTCTTGCTCTGATGCTATAAAATTCCTATGCATTTGTTTCACAAAAGCTTCTATTTCAATATGTCTTAAATATCTTATTAAAAGAATTATTCTATTATCATTTAATCCAATGTGTTATGAATATGACATTTGACAGCCTATGCCTGAAAATTCCAGCTGCCTTTCTGGATTAAGAGCATAACATTTTACAGCCGTATGTGGCAAGCCACTGGGGTCAGCAAAAAAGAGCCTGAATTTTCTATGCAGATCAGGAAAGCTGCTGATGAATTGTTATTCTTCCCCTTAATGGTGGTCCCAAGTGACCAAATGATCTGAATTATCTTCTCATCACTAGTGGATCTGTCTCTCCAGGGAAAGGTCAAAAATAAGACAGGGCAAGGAGTACAGGCAAAGAGTTGAGCATGCTCTGAAGCCCTCAGCCCAGTGCAGCAGCGCAAAATGCAGGCATGAGGGGCTGATTGAAGGGCTATCCTTATTCCCACTCCAGAGAATGCCTTGTGTAAGTCTTTTTCCCACAGGAGGACATTTTGTTAAGTGGTCTGGATGAAAAAGCTGAAGGATGGTGCTTGGCAGGAGGCAATGTCTGCTTTGGAAATGAGTGGGGAGAAGGCAGACAGACAAGTGACAAGGCAACCACTGGCCACTGCCCAGCGGTTGCTGCCCTCCATGCAAACATCTTCTGCCTTCGAGGTCATGACACAGCAGGGTACTCAAAGCTTATCTGTGATAAGCCAGGAGAAAAACAAGAGTGAGAAAGCCAGGGAAGGAGTATCTTACCCAGGTGGTAGAGAGCAGATTCACAACACTAATATTTGCTAGTGATAGCTCTGGGGTTCAAAGACCCCTAGATATGGTACAGGACTTCATTTCACTGTGTGAACTCTGAACAAAGAGACTGTTGCAATCCTAAAGTTTTTCTGAGTAGTAATTTAATCTGAGTACTTTCCTCTGAGCAATTTAAATTTTATTCTCAATAAATCAGACTAGTAAAATAAGAATAATACAGAGGGTACAGAGCTAATTTCATTTATTTATTTTGAAGTGGTGCCAGAGGATCTTTTTAGGACTTTGGGCATCTTACAATCAGGTGTGGATATCAGGATATGTCACAAAACTAGGTAGGACCTGGATCAATTTCTGTTGATTTTGCTCTCCATTCATGCCATTATACCAGCTGTCCATGGAATATATTAAACACTGTTTAAATAGTTAC
Organism: Cyanoderma ruficeps; assembly: GCA_008694505.1. NCBI lineage: Eukaryota > Metazoa > Chordata > Aves > Passeriformes > Timaliidae > Cyanoderma > Cyanoderma ruficeps. Next base: position 29,065,060 of record VZDJ01000782.1, read on the forward strand.
AAGTACTTTAGACTTCTTAGAAAAAATGACAGTTTGTGATGAGGACTGAAAAAATATCAGATCAGGAAATGTAACTTTTCCTCTAAATACTCAAATAGCTTTCTATTTTTGAAAAGCTGCCAGCGAAGCCATCCTAAGTGGTTTTAAAATTATTTTGAGAAACACAACTGCAATGTATTAAAATGGATGTTAGACATGAAAGATCATTCAACTCCAAAAAGGACAACTTTTATTCAGTTCAGATGAATATTTTAACTAAAATGCACCAAAAGGCACAGAAGTCCTGCTTTTTCTTCAACTGTTTTCTGGCAAAGACCAGGTGAAACAAGAAACTCAGGCAAGAAATGGATGGGGACAGTAAAGAAGCAATAGGAAAGGTAGGAAACAGTGGATGTCACACACGAAGCATATGCTCTCCTGTTGCTTCTTTACTGAAGAGAAGGAAAGGGTATTTCAGCCACTTCATCCTACCGAGGCTTCTGGGCTGATTCTGAGGTAGCACAATTCAAATAATTTCTAGAGGTATGTGTGTGGATGTCAGTCCTGAGCATGTGACTTCTGGTACCATTTTCTTCTCAAACAGCTCTTCCCAGCTGGGGAAGCAAGTATTAAGCTGGAATGTGCCAGTCCTTGGCTGCTGAGGAGCCAAGGGCTAGGCAGTGTCCAAGCAATAACCTTCACCTTGTCCAAGAGGCTCCCTGAAACCTTCTCACCTCACACTGAAAAATCCTCACTCACAGCACCTGCAGCTGGGGATTTATTTACAGAATAGCTTTCATTAAATTTTGATAAAAATTCAGTGTTGGCAGGAACCACTTTTCTCACTACCAAGTCTTCCCTTTCTATTTCATAAAGCATGTCAACAGCACACAGTTAATTACAGCCTTGTTCTAAGGCTAGGGATGCAGTGAGGAACGCAGAAGTATCCAGGGGAATTCAGGGGAGTGATATTAATTGAACCATCTCAATTGTAATCACAGAAGGGACAAAGAGAGGTCCAGACTCCAGATCCAAAGCCAGGCTGCTGATGTTAACCTCATTGTGGCAGATGTTTGTCTGAGCAGTCCTTATGTTTGCTTACAGAGATCCTGCAGTCTGCTTCCACAACCTTGTTCCTGAATTTATCTGTCTGATGGTGAGAAACAGTCACGTCAGTACTGAATGTAGTCTAGAGTTTAACATTTTCCTTTTGAAAAACTGAAAATTATAAACAGCTAAACAGTCTCCTTTCTAGTAAGGTGTGTTTAAAGGAAGATGAGATTCACATCCTTTTAACTGTTCCTCATTTTTTTTCTTCTGTCACTCTCCTCCAATAAAGCAGGAGATGTGACACGAACAGCAAACCAAAAGCAAACACCAAGCAGAGCCTCTGACTGGATGCTTTCTCTGACCAATGGTTTTAAACATCTACTTGCCCAGGAAGTGCAATTTTACCAAACACATTGTAAATCAAAGGAATATGGACCCCTCAGCAGTGAAGTGGTTGATTTGTCAGGCAGATAACAGTGGGAATGTAATTTCTATCAGTAAGGCTGATTCCATCTTTTCTATTCATGAAGATTTTGATGGATTAGGTGAGATCAAGTAAAGCAAACGTACACACCATTACATTCATGGAGTAAGATGTTCTTTGACAGCTTATCCCTAAGTACATTCGCAGGGTGCTAGCAGTGTTGTCCCAGTCTCCAAAACTCATGATGACAGTAAAATGGAGATATCAGAAACTGTTGAAGAAGTGTTGCTTGAGTGGAGCACACCACTGTCCACAGACATGGCTGCTTTATATTTAGTCTAATACTTATACTAAGAAAATTAAATAGTCAACATTTTGCTGAAGACACTGTGTTTGCTGCTTTAGGAAAACGTATCTCCCTTCCAGAAAGGGATGCATTACTACATTCACTGATCTTGAATCAGATGCAGAGGTATAAGGAAAGTACAGATGTGACAAGGGAGAGCTTGTTACTTTCCAAACAAAACAAAATCCAACAAGAGAGGTTTCTGTGTTTTGCAGCCAGAAAGAAGCATGCAGAAATTATAACAAGGCATTGCTGTGACTCATTGCATCAATAATCATTTCCCATGATATCTGCTTGCTGGATATATCTATTTTCTCTTGTCTTATATTTAGTTCATGAGAAGTCAGTGAGTGAAACCATCTTCTCTGTTTGAGCAGAGATATCAAGGAGATATCAAGTTCTGAGTGGGCTAATTGCTACTTCAATATAAAATAATAGACAATAACAATCACCATTTAATGACTGAATATTGGGAATGGCAGGGCATACTGTTCCCTCTGGTAGCAACTGATGTTGTAGCAAAACTGGATAATCATCATGTACCCCTGAAAGGAGTAGAAAAGGCTGTGTCCTGTATTTATACCGGTTGGGGTGCTCTCCAGTTTATCTGTGAAGACAGGCTTGCAGACTCTTGACATATAATTTGGAGATAACTGGATCAGTTCTTCCCAGCAGATGTAAAGCAAAGAAGGCTCTGATGAGAGACAAAGGGAGAAGGATTTGTTCACTGAATAACGTAAGTTCCAAATTAAACACAAGAAAATATAAAGCTTAAAGAAGGGCTTGAGGAAGGAAGGGGGTAGAAAAGCAGAGATAAAGCTAAATAAAGGGATACTGTAGAAGAAGCTTTGCTGTGTATTGGAGTGCACGTTGTTGGGCATGGAAATGAGAGGAGATGTTGTCATTCTGCTTTCTGTGCACTGAATCTTTAAATGTCTTAAGATGAATGTTTTTCCTTGCTCTGGAGGCAGCTCCGAGGCAGCTGCTGTCTTGTGTTTCAGTGCAGATGCAGAATAGTACCAGACCAAGATGGTTTCCTCCTCCTTGCTGACCAGCAACTTCTTTTAAAATTATTTGATTTTCACTTTCTGTTTTGTTGTTTGTTTTTTATTGTTTAAAGTTCCCTTTCTACAGGAAATTAAAGCAATCTAGTCTGGAAGATAAAAGCAATATACTCTGTAAATAGGAAGATTCAGTCTTGTGGGAATTGCAGATAATAATGGCAGTGCTGGACACCTACTGCCAACCAGTCACCCAAGCTGTCAGATGGTGCCAGGGTTGTTTCCCTCACGAGGAACACAGGAGCACATGACACGTGGTCTCAGTGACATGGACACCCATGCTGCAGTGCACCACACACCTCCAGCTCTCTCCTGTCCTTATTTGGATTATTTTCACACTACCCAGGCTGAAAATTCTCAGAATTAAAACATGCCATTAGCAGTCAGTTCAGCACATCATGCCCTGAAGCGCAGTCAGGATGACTCATACTGCAGTTTTCTTGTCCAGCTCTTGTATTGAGAGCCATAAATCAGTGGGGTCACAGTCTCAGCTTTTGCCTCATTGTCCCCATATTTCCACTTGCACATCATATGCCTTAACCCACTGTACACATATCTGCCCCATGTCTTTCTGAAAGTCTCTGCACTTTGAATAATTACATGCAAATGGGGTCACCATGCCACAGACCTTTAACTAGCATTAAACCCCTTAAATATCACTTGCAGTAGAAGATCCTAAGGGTTATTCTCATTCCTCTGTGAATTTATCCCACAGCTAAAATTCATGCTTTTCTTTTTTTTTAATATGCGATAATAGCCAAAGTGCACACTTTTGTCTGTTAACCTTATATTGATGGAGGCAGGACAAAGCTCACAGTGCTAAATTCCAACTTGAGTTCAGCCTGTTCTTTCAGTGCAGATGAATGTACAGAGCTGAGCACTAACTTTGATTCAACCATGAGAAATAGGAAAGATGTGTAAAAAATACCTGTGATTATGTATAAATTAAACATATTAAAAAATTATGGTAGTGCAAGTCTATCCATCAAGAAAATGACGGCCTATGGAAACTGTAACTTGTAGCCCCCTTCTTTCCCATCAGTGACATGAACTGTCTTGTAAACATCGTCTGACCACTCACTACATTGACTGCCTATAGAGACTCTCTTCAGATTGATACTCCCATTAAATGGTTTAAAAAATTCGTCAGGGCAAGGAATGTACTTGACTAGTGAATTACTTTGGCATGAAGGATCTCCCTGTAACAAGCAATAATGTCTTTTATGTAAGACAGAGATCATTCCAGGGAGCAGAGTCAATGCTGCAGACAGCATTTGAGCAGCTCTGTGTGTTTGACAAGCTCCCTAATCCACTTCCATTAGAAAAAATAAAAAATTAAAAAATAAAATATAGAGTCTCTAACTTTCCAGAAAAGCCCACGTAGAGGAAGAGAAAGGAAAACTGGAAATAACACCTGAGTCTTGTTACCTTCTGTCCCCTCAGAACAATTCTATTGAAAGCATTCAGCTACAGTGGTATATAGCATGTAAGAGTTTGAATAGAATTTAGAAGGGTATCTACTAGTGAATGGCACACAAAATAAAAGAAAATGTATGGCCTTTCAGCCTCCAGGTCACCAGGTCGAGTCCAGCTCACACAGCAGTGATGGAGGTCATTGTCACTTGAGGGCTTCATGGTCAATATGACATTGGCTTCTGAGCCGGGAGCTGCAACATTACAACTCTTGTTCCTCACCAGGAGATGAAGACACGACATTGCTTCTGCAATCCTCTGCTCATTCAAATTCAAATCACGTTAATATTTGAGGATAATAATTATCCTGGTAAACGCATGTACATCTTGAATGCTGCACTACCTTCTATATTATGAGCATTATTGCTAAAAAAGGACACAGTAAAAATGCATATCACTTAACAATTTCTTTTCATTGGTGCAAACGTCATGTAGGATACAAGCTAGTGGAAAAATCAGACCATGCCTGTAATAAAAATTCTTAATCAATTGAAAGAATTCTGGTACACTTTCCTTTAAATAAAAAAATTGCCTGCCCTCTTTCTGCATTATCCAAAAAATTCTTCTCCAACAGAGCTAGAAGGGTATGGGCATATAATGCCCCCTTTTGAAAGGAACAATCTTAAAATACTTACTCATTTTTGCTTGGTAAAATTCCTACCCAAGGAGTTTTATACCATGGAGTATTTTAACAGGGATTATGAATGTATGTGAGGAGGGATTTTTTTTTTTTCATAAGTGAGAGACCAAGTGAACAAAGGCTATACTGTTCTTTCTAAAATTAAAACTGTCTTCAACTACCTGCAATCAGGAATACTATTGTAATACTGGGATGAATCAATCCATCTTCCCTCTGACTATGACTTTTTCTGCAGTGTTTTATGCTGCAAAATTTTAGCAGCACTCGCTTGATAGACACTTTGCCTTACAAGTCTTTCTTGGCACTGATTTTCATCCTCCTACCCTCATATTTTGAAACGTGTTTAGTAATTTATTCTTGAATCCATCTGTGTCAGTGCTTAAATATGGATTTTAGTTGTGAGTAAAAAGCATTATGGTCACAGTCAACTTTAAATTTTCCTAGTGCGACTACATTTTATCTACAGGAGGCTAGGTGTGAGGCAAAAATGGAGGTAGATCATTTTTATTTAAAGAAAGCTTCATTTTGTAAGCAATGGAATTCACAGAGTTTAAAATGAAGGCTTGAAAGCTGGGGTGTGCAGGCTTGAAGACTGAACCAAAATCCTCTTGCAGAATCCATCAGGTACTTCAGCACACCCATCAGTTTTGCCACCAGTCAGTTTGGATATTTATGGGATTGTAAACTAAACTGCAGTGATCAGAAACAGCAAAGAGAAGTCAGAATTCTGGCCCCGTGAGGAGGTCAAAAGATATGCTGCCTACATTCTGCAGTAGACAAAGCATCAAAGTGCCTTGCAGGAAATTCTGCATCCTTTCAACCACCCTGGAGCTGATATTATGAAGCTCCAGTGGGATAAATCCACTAGGAATCTGCTCAGCAACATGACTAAGGGCTCCACAATTCTGGCCTATAATTTTGTTTCTGGAAGCCATTTTTTTTTAAATCTGTTTGTACATGAGGAAATCAAATGCTAAATTTCACATCCTCCCCCACACAGATTGCAAGACTCATCTAATGCACATTTATGTAGAGTCTGATTCCCTTGCTAAGTGTTTCTATTCTCCACCCAATTTGGCAACTAGTGAACAGTGCACAAAATAAATTTAATTGATTTGTACAGGTATTAAAACAGATTATCATCTACACAGTTTTGAAAAGCAGACACTGCGTGTTAGCAGACACTATGGGTTAGCCAAACAGATGATGCGAACTATAATGATTTACAAAGGGTTTCAGAGAGCAGGGTATTAGCAGACAGTAGATCACATTAGACAGTGAAAGAATTTCACATTTATCCATCAAATGACAAAGAAGATCCAAACTTAATCATGAGATGTTTTATATATCCCAGAATGATTGATTTAAAGCATCCATGTGGATATTAGGCATCAAATTTTCATACAAAAGCTCTTGATTTACCTATTCCTGCAAACCATATGCGTGATGAAATGCACCCATTTCCAGTGAAGGCCACAGCTTTCCATCCAGCTACTGACAGCAAACAAACACTTCACCCAGAACACAAAACTGAGCATATATGTGCAGCACCAGCATATCTAGCTGTGCTGAAAATCCATGGCTGCCCACCCTCTGGAGGAAAATATTGACATACTGACATATGGCTGATAAATATGCAATGCAAATATCACCAAATTGCTGCTTCCAGCATGCAATTAATAAAGGAGAACTCTAGGAGGGCACATTAGCAGCCATTCCCTCTCTTGGAAAGGTTGTTGTCCAGAGTATTTGGGAATACTGTTACCCGCTTTGGTGTCCCTGCCTCCAGCTGCCTCTGCTCATGGTGTGGTGTGACAGGAGGATGTCAGGGTGCCTGTCATCTTGTGCCTTCACCCTGACTGAGCTGCAACAATGGGCAATGGTGGATGCCCAGGGATGAGCATAAAGCCACGACATGAATGCAGCAATCTCAGTGCAGTATGCACAGTGACGATTGTTATTTTACAACAAATGAAATTGTGGAATGAAAATGAAAAACCTTGCCTGAAGAAAAAGGAAGCAAACTGTGAAGTTGTCGTGTGAAGAGACGCTTGTTTTTCCAAGGGCACAGGATGTTTTTACACAATCAGGGCTATCAAACTTGCAAAAGAAATTGTATAGCATATTTTTTAATCAAACATCTGTGACAGCTGAATTAAAACATTAGATAATGGAGCTAGGTCTGAGATTTGAAATTTGTTTCTCTTTGTTCTACAACCCAGGAGATCACTCTTTTTTTAATGCCTCCTCAATGTATGAAATCACTGTAGTGTTCTTTACACTGCTTCAGGAATTACAAAGGCTGGAAAAATACTTTTCTTGGGTAATAAACTTGTAGTTGGACTGAATTTTTCCCCTTCTACACTAAAAACACAGTCAGACTGTTCTCCTTATCCAGCAATGACCAGTGCACAAAACTGACCAAAACCCTGTTGTTTCACCTGATTTTGAAAGATGTCTTTTAAGAACAAGGTAAATTCCTAGGAAACACTCTCCTCTGAGTCTGATGTGCTTGCAAAATTACAGACATTGTAGCTTCTAGGCTTTGATCCAGAAAAAATGCATGTGTCTGACTTCAAGGGGGATTTTCATACACTTAATGTTAGCTACTTACATACTATGTTGCACAGAAGTCTGAGCATGATGTGTTAGCAATAATTATTGTTCTCTGAAAACATGCAAAAAGCATTCAGGAAAGGTTGAGTTTAGTATTCAAGTGTTGAATAATCTAAAAGGTTATCCTATCATATAATAAAATCAGAAAGCAAAAAGGAAAAAAACCCACCACCACCGCCACCAACAACAACAACAAAAAAACAACAACAAAAAACCAAACATTTCCTGGCAACACTCTGAAATATATTATTCAATTCTAGAAAGGCACCAGAATTTATTTCATAGTTTCAGAATGGATTTTATAGCTACATAGAATTTTCCATCACTGAAAACCTCAAAGGACTTTATAAACCAGGACTGAATTTTATCTCCTGGTTATAGGATGCATACAGCTGCTGTTTTCAAAACTCTGATCCAATTTCTTACCAGCATCTCTTTGGAACAAAAGTCAAGGCGTTGCTTTTCCAAAGTGCCACCTGAAGTATCATGTGCAGTTCCAGTGAGGTCCTCTCCCATCCTCTGCCCTAATCTTCCTACCTGTGTATTACTTTCTACATGTTTTCTTCTTAGCTATTGGAATAAAGAAAACCTGATCAAATTTCAAAGGGCAAAATACTGAATGTATGAATAAAAAGAATAAAATTAAGATTGATTGCAGTAGACTCACATTTTATCCAGAGATATTAGTGGTATTTGTTTAAAAAATCAGTGAAGTAATAATGATTTAAAAATCTTGTCAAATAAAATCATATAGTGAAATGAACCATTTCCACTGAAATTGGAAAATAACATATTCATATCTAGTACTTCCATTCTGAAAACAATATCATATAACCTTCAGTGGCTCCAGTTTTAAAGGTGACCTATTCTTATATTTCTGCAATTTTTTTAGGCAACAGTTATTTCCACAGTAGCCCTGCCTCTGTGGGCAGAGAGGTTTGTATTCTATCTTGGCTAAAGTGCAAGTATGGCTTTGTCAGGACAATGTAATTACATCAAACACAGACCCGGTCCAGCCTCATGATGAAAAAACTACATGACTGAAATGGACTTTCCTTCCCTCCTGGGAAATCTAGAATCCACTTAGGTGTTGCTGCAGGTAAATATGTCTTAGAGGCTTTTGTGTCTCATTATTCGCCCACCTATTTGCCATTACTGAAGAATGATGTAATGAGAGAGAATTTAAAGTATTTTTTGGACACTGGGCAACACAGACTGGTCTGATCTTGTTTTTCTGAAGTTACTTGGCACTGTGGATCTCTAAATAAATATAAAGTCATTCACAATCAAACAGGCAAGAAAGAAATGACAAGTGTTTTGACAGTGCTCAAAATAGTTTGAGGTATTTTTAGCATATTTCTGAGTCGTATTAGCTTAACCTGTAATAGAATATAAATGAGCCCATATGGCAGAGATGTAATTATGTTCCATGTGAGAAATCCCTGTGGTAGATTTGGGGAAAAAAACCTCACTACATGTGCCTTCTGGAGGGCACGATTTACACATGATTACCTACTCATTTGCATTGAGAGGAATATGAAGTAACACAATGCTAACAACACGGTAATGAAAAGGGCAAGCAAAGACTCCAGATCCCTGGGGGTGCTGATCCCTCTGACTGACATCCAGTTAGGAGCAGGGAATTCGTCCCTTTAGGGAGTACATTTTATGAAGTGATCTTTGATTATGTGGGCACAGTAATCACGAGTCTTAATTATTATTACTGTGAGAGAATGGACTACAAATCTCCAGGGAATGTCTCTGTCACAGATACTTTGCCAGCGAATGCTGAAAATTTGTGTTTTCCCAAGGATCGTTTTCATTCCAACCTGATATTTAGCTGAAGCTTCTTTGACTACTAGTCATGAAACATTAAATATAGATTAGAGGCAGAGAGATGTTGAAAGTTAAAATTCACCGGAGGTGCACACCCGTGCACTTGAGAGACAGCCCCAAATGTTGTCCAGATGTTGTAGCAACAAGGCTGAGGGTTCCCAAGCTGCAGCACAGCCACAACAGAGGAGAAAGTGGATGTTTAGCATTCCACTGGCCTTCTGTTTAGTTTACTTGTAGTGTATTAATTTAGCAGAAAGTCCTAACAGCCTGTTAGCAGTAGATGTTACCAAGTGTACACTATCCTGAAAGAATGAAGAAATTCTTTTATAGCAATAAAGGGAGCAATTCAAGGCATGTAATTGATTTTCCACATTTTAGAACTGTGATAAGACTAAGCTTTAGCAGCAGAAACATGTGTTTGCAGTTTTGTCAATGTTCTTCAATGAATCAAAAAGAAAAATAGGAACCTATAACTTATTGGTTAGATCGTTAACATGCGCTGGGCATTTCGGTGGCTATTGAAGCATTTGCCAAGAGCATGTCATCTTCTAAACAGACTCAGAGGTAGTAGGGATTGCTTTTTGCCACAGGACATGTTTTGGTGATTATCTAAAATCATTCTTTTCCATTAGGAACACCATAGAAGAACATCAAGGCTTTTTTAACTAGCTATTGTCATGTTTGTGCACTGTCCTTCCTTACATCCTTTTTAATCTGGAGGGGCAGAGAGGCAGCAGGGCAGGGCTCATTCACCCCTGCAGCATTCCCAACTAACTACTGCACATTGTGGCATCTGACAGCCAGGCTGCTGCCCCCAGTCTTCACAGCAGTAGTTAGAGTGCTCTCTGGGCCTCCCCATGAACATCTCTGATGACGCCCACCAGAGGAACTCAGAGCAGAACCATCCAAACAAATTTTCAGAAAGGTTTTTGGGTTCTTCTGACACCAGAAAGAAGACAGCACAGAGTGCAAGAACTTAAAAGAGGTCACCTACTAAGGCTTGCAAAACGGGTCACCTACTGTCCTCGGAAACTTTTCTATTTCGCACTTCTTCCCACCTTGCATTATGAGAAACCTCATATGCTCTTTGTGAAAAAAAGAGAGGACACATCCTCAGAATAACTTATTTACCAGGATATACAAAGGAGATACAGAAAATTTGAGTCTTATTCCTGCTCTGTTGGCCTTAGAGCAGACATGTGGACCCAAAACTTTAGTCCACTTGACATGCTAAGCTTGAACTGCGGACAGATTCTCACTGCATTTCAATAAATAATTGTGGAGAGTGATACAGGCTGAGATGGTGACACTCATCGGGAGCCATTGAAGAACAGCAAAGTTTTCATTGACTGAGGTAGCTGTGGTAGAGAAAATAACAGAGGCTCATGTCCCCACATGTCATTTGCCTCAATTCTTCTGTTGGAAGTCTTGCCAAAGTGAGAAGGAAACAGCTTGGAGGGATGCCTGCCCACAGCCAGGAGGGAAGAGGGTGTTTGCAGCATTGGGGGTGAGGAAACCATCTTCTGGCATGGTGAGGAGTTGGCAAGGCCAACGGAGAGTCAAACAGGGCAACAGTAGGGCAGGGGAGAAAAGATGCCTCAAAGACTAGAAGCAAGCTCATTCATGTTTACTCCCTCAGGACAGCACAGAGCATCCCCCACAGAGGATGACTTCATAGCTTTGAAACTAGGTAAGCAAGCTTCAGAGAATAGGAAATGGGAATTCAAGACCCTTTAAACTGAGTCTAAATGTTTGAATTTGGGAAACAATGGGAGTAACTACCTGAGTTTGTCACCATCTCATTACCATTGGGTTTAGGGTAGCAGCGGATGATGATCTTGTTTGGCTCTTTCATGGTCAAACATGGGCAGCAGAGATCAGCATCTGTACTGAGGCAGATGGTGTGGTTATGGCCTGGAGGTGGAGGAAAGGGGACAGTAGAGACAAACAGTCTCTCTGGGCCTCCACAGGAGGGATGGACCCTCTGCACCACTGCTATACACCACTGTGGGTGATGCCTTTGGAATGCCATGCCCTTCGACCACAAAGAGGGATTTTAGAACACCTGAAATGTGTTGAATGGCTGAACAACATGCTTGGTGCTCCTTCTGCCAAAGGAACCAGCATCTTTATATGGCCACAAGGCTTTTCTTCTACAAAGCAATAAAACCATAAGGGCAAAATATGGGTGAACTCATTCTCTTATTTAACATGACAGCACGGAAGAAACAGAAAACCAAACAAAATCCCCAATGGTTGCTCTATCCCATCCCTCCTCCATATGTGTCTCCTCCTTTGCAAAAGCCGTGCACAGGGAAAACAAAGAAGTAGTTCCCCTCCCAGAGCTTAGAGGAGCTGCGTGCAGTGACCCCCATGGGCACTGCTGTTTACATGGTTACATTATCAGTGACCACACACTCTGGCTCTGCTCCAGAACTCTGCAAATACTTGTGCAAGGTGCAAAGAAATACCATGGGCCATGCAAGGCTCCCATTAGGGACATCATGGGAATGGAGGGTACTCTGCTACAAATATAACCAAACCCTTCTCAGCTATTTCTGGTTTCTACTCTCAGTTTGCACTTAAGAACTCCAAACAAACAGAACTCTCAAGCAACAACACAGCTCAACAAGACAGCACCTTTGACTGCTTTCTAGCCTACTTTTTTTGTTTTGTTTTGTTGTAGTTTGGAATATAATTTTTTAAAAGGAGAAAGAAAAAAGGGAAAAGATACAGGAACCATGTGTGCTTCGTTGCAAATGCTGCTCATGTAATTCTCTTTGAAGTGTGCAGCAAAACTCCTTTGTAGGTTAATGAGAAAAGGATCAGGCCCTCCGCAGTGAACTTGTGTTGAAAGCAGATAAGATCTTGAATCATTCAGTGCCAAGCATGTTATTTGTGTAACATGGGCAGGCTGAGTCAATCTCTGAATATTTTTAATGGGTGTCATCATGAAGTGTTAATTCCACAAGCTAAGTTGTTTTGCAGTTTGCCTGTGCCTGCTCTCCAGGCTGCCTTCCCAAATGGTACATATCCACTTACTGGCTGCAACAAAAAAGCTATTTCCAGAACTGCTGGAGGAAAACAACACTTCCGAGAAAATATAAAATATGACTTTTACAAAGAATTGTAAAACCAAATGATAGAAAAAATACTGGCTAGACATTCGGATTGTCAGCACACATAGAAGTAAAAGTAGCCCCATTTCAAACAGAGATTATTACCTTCCTTTTTTATGAAGGAAAAAATCAAAACAAGTATTTGGTAACTGATCATTTTTGAGAAACTAACCTCTTTTTACAAAACAGAGGACTGAGGTACTGAAGTACTCAGATGCTTAGACAATGTCTGCCCCTGGATGGTATGTATATAACCTTAGTAAATAGGGTCAGAAAAACACTGAAAACATTTTGAATTCTGATGAAACTAACTAAGCACTATGAACAACTTTTGGATAAGAAATCTTTGGTTTTGACTTTCCTTTTTTTCTGTTCCCAGGACCTCCATGCACTTCCTAATGCATCTTGAAGCCAAGATGAAATTACAGCCCTCAGGAGGCCAATGGAAGGCTCACAATTGCCCGTTGCCTTCAGCAGAGCTGGGATTTTACTCTTACTGTAAAGATATCTTAAGAAACACTGGGCCCAGCTGCCCACTCCTATGGAAATATTCAGCTGGAAACATAGCAAAGCCTACCACACAATTTCCTTTCCATTTTTCCCTGTAGGGAGATTTTTAATCTTGGAGTGGAAAAGAGGATCCAGGGAAACCTGTGGAGGCCTTGTAGTTGCCATCTAGAGGGAGCTGGTTCTGGCTGGGCTCCTCACCTTGCCCTGCTCCCCATCCCACCATCGCCTCAGCCCCAGGTTTGCAGCCCACTCTGCTTGTCCCTCTTCCATGATCCAACAGAGGGTTTGTCTTGTTGGGATTCCCAAACACCCAGACAATTTGTTTCCCTGCCTCTAACCTTCTGTGACTCTGGAGCATGTGCTGGAAGACCTGCCCATGGTTTCTGTGTGCTCTGGAAAGCCATTCCCTTCCCACATGTGAGTTATGGTGGTCTTCAGCTACCCCTGGCAAGAGAGGCACAAATCCTGCACTGCCACAAATTCCCAATTCAACATCTCAAACCTGGCCTGTGCAGACAACCATCTCCTAGAGCCTTCCCCCTTTGCAGTCCCTCTCTGATCTTTCCTTGCCTGCACACCACAGCCAGCTGCCTACCCAGGCCCTGATTCAAATCTCTCTCCCCCATGTCCTCACACCTGGGGAGAGCAGCCCTAACACAACACTAAGGACTCCAGGCTTAGCAGTGCTCAGCACAGCACTCCCCATTTGCTGTCACACGTGGGCTGAGAGCTGGTATGCCTCACCACTCCAGAACTGCAAATCTTTCTGTCAGGAAGTGGGGATGGTGCTCAGACACTGAGTTAAGTCATCCCAGTTGCCACTCTTTACTGGAGTTGGTTAGAATCCATTTTCTTATAACTGGGCACCACTTCCTTCTATTAATTTTGTTAACAGTGAAATGCCCAATCCTACAAAATGCTAAACATCTGAGCAGGCTGCAAAATTTTCTTTCACTTCCCTCAGAATTAGAACAGCTATTTTCCTAATTAAGAAGTAAATAAATAAACTACTTACAGTCTTTTAAGAGACAGTTTCATGTTAAGAGGAGACTAATTACCCTCCCCCTTCACAGAAAATAAAAGTGAAGCTTTCACCATTATAGAAAAATAAGTACTGAGAAGGTAACGAGTCATTGCAAAATCTGACTTTGTGATGAGCTGGTTTTCCTGCAATTTTTTCATTTATAAAAATATTTTGAGAAACTTCCCTTGAGGTTTTGTGTTGGCTTTTTAATTATTATTTCCTCTTTAGATGCAGTTGTAGATGGGAAGGCTATAAATGAAATACTCATCTTCCTGAAGGCAATCATAGTGGCGTGTTGCAGCCTTTTCTTCTCAATTTCACATGGAGTGAATTTACCACAGTAATATTTTAATTTGAACAACTGGAAATTTTTTACCCACCCACTCTGTACTCTCAGTATTAATTCAAGATCAGCTCCTTTGGGAAAGTATTTGTGCTTGTATTCAAAAGTGAAATGTCAGGAGTAAATTGTCAAATACCTTGAGAGTACGTCACTTCTCTGTTTGAACAGCAATGATTTTGCGATGAACATGATGCACACTGCACAGTCAGTTCTCAACAATAAATGGGGATCTAACCAATTTATTTTCTGACAATGGCTGGAGCAAGGACACTTCCACAGGAGCTACCTGAGAGTGACAGGCAAGAGAGAAGCAGAACAGTAGGATGGGGATGTTGTAATGGCATATACTACCTATAGTTTCCTCCCTCTAATGCAGGGATTAAGAGTAGCCAGGATAGTCTCCAAACTAGGTAGGTGGGGGAAAAACAAAAGAGCCAGCACATGGCTTGGGCAGCCAGGAAAATTAGCCAGTTCAGCACAGCCTCAGCAGTGCTGCTGCCAGTAGGATATGCGTGGAGTTTGCAGGAAAAGGCCAACACTCTCTGAGTGAGAGTAACAGACCAGTGCCCAGTGGAGCTACAGGCATTGAACCAGAGGTGGGCAAGGTGCCAGGTGGGGCTGGCATGTTCTTGTGTTGCTCAGATGGACTGCACAGTCCTGTGGCCGGCAGTCCTGCCCTTCCGTAGTATTCTGAGCCTGCTAGTGGAGCTCAAACAGAATTACCAGTAACCAAGCAATAGTATTTAACCTGAACAAGATAACACAACTAGTCATAGAGCATCACTGAGAGATACTTTTTGTCTCAGGCAAACACAGCCAGTGAGACTAGCACTGAGTCACAGAACGTAAAACACTTACGTGGGATCTGAATCATACAAACAAGTGTGCAACAACACAGCGTCAAGACATCCCACCTGAGGGATATGGGACATTTTCATTTTTCTTGTGGTCTTCATCATTAAACTAACCCATAAATATTCCTAAATTTGTGTTGCAGCAAGTAATTAATATTAACCAAGATATACTAGAACTACACAAAAATACCCTAAATACCCTTCTCTCTCACCCAAAGGGATCCTGGGTGATATCACAAGGAGGACAAATTCCACCTAATGTGCTGCACTTTTGACATAGGGTAGCATTCTATGTTAGCCTAGGATAACACCTTATTAAATGCTGCAGACCACTAATATTGCAACCATCCAAATGGCAGCAAATTGCAAATAAAACTCTATCACTTCAGCACTTCTGAAGTTATTTCTTAGACAATCCATTGAAAATAGTTTACGAGGTGGCTGACAGAAGCCTCCCAGTGCAGCATGTTTACAGCAGTTTAATGGTTATTGTGAAGTTTTCACCCTAGTGAAGCTCAGTCGTGCCCAATACTTCTCACACACTGCAACAAAGCCTTGGGATACAGGGAGAAGGCAAGGCTTGTGAGGGCCTCACTTCATAAGAGGTTGGTAGCTGAATGTGGGTCTGGGTCTTCATTAAGCGTTGTCTGAGTAGAAAACTAGAGTTTATTTACTCAACTTCAAGATAAGCAACTTAATGCTGCTGATTTGAATGCAAACAAGGGCAAGACCTCATGCCTGAAAGACTCTCTGATGTGGTTACAGTGGAAGTTTAGAATAAACACAAATTGGGATCTGAAACACATTTGTCATGACCTACAAATTCAGCATGTTTTAATTTTTTTTAAAGCATTGTCTACAACTGAACTATCAAAGTGGTATTGCTTTTATCTGGAAGATGTTACACTTGCAATTACATATTGTTTATTAAGGTCTATTTTGCTAATTCACTGAAATCTCTCCCATATGACAGAAATTACATTAGCTTCTCCATTTAGTGACCTCAAACGACAAAAGGTGCAGAACGAATTTAAGTTGGCATGTAAATGCAATTATGCCTTTCCTTTTTTCTTACAGGGCTTATCTAGTCTGCTTTAACACCATCACTAGGTGGTGATGGTGTTTAACACCATTCACAAATGAAAATGGGGCTCACAATGCTTGCAATGTGTCCAGGACCTAATCCTAGCATGCTTAGTTTGTCCTTAAGAAGCTATTTCACATCTTAAAATACTTGTAGACTTCTGAAAACTAAACTGTGGAAACCAAGGTCTCAGCTGTAAGACCAGCCTTGCTTCCTAAACCTGCTAAGCCATTTTTAAATCATGGTACTGCTATTTCAAAATTGATCAGGGGCTTCAGAACTAAGCATTTCTCTTTTATGCTGTAAACACAGAAACTGCAAAGGAGAAATGCAAGAAAAAATGTAGTCCTCTTTCTCCAAATGAATCATTGCTAAGCCTTACAGATCAACTGAACAACAGAGGCACGAGATTTACAAATATGAAAAACTCTCACAGGTATGGACACAAGAGCAGCTCTCTCTTCTAATAGGTCTAAGCAGATTACTGACTTGCATTTTTGAAACAGCATTTGAATTCAGAATCCACATGATCCATGACTCCAAGTTTGCACAACATGCAAGCAATGATGCTCTGGGTCCAGCAATGCAAACAGCAACCAATAAAATCTAGGAGAATTAAAAGGGTGGGTGAAGCTGATATTCAGATTTTGTACAGTATTGCCAGTCATGTACTGCTGTCATTGGAAACATCTATCAAATAGAATGCAATTCCAGTGCCTGAGCACTAGAGGGTAAATTCATGATAAAAACAGAGCTGTGCCTCAGTTTCCTTATTTTTATAGGTAAGCATTTAAATGCTTGACTTAACATCTCTTCATCTATCTTGAGTTTTGCTGGCTGAAGCTCTTTCTGAGGCCATGCAGCACTGGGGTGGAAGATTACATCACACAAATGCAAACTTCTTGCAGGAGTACTCTCAATAATTTTAAAGTGAGTCATGCCAAACTGAGGATTACTTTCTCTGGTCAGCTTCAGGGTGCACACCTTTTTAGAAAGGACTACAGTGTCAGTCTGGAAGTTGTCTCTTGTGACTGGGATTGGCAAAGGACTGATGAGATACTAGCCCATAACCTATTTTGAGAAATACCCATCATGTAAATAAACAGGAGTCTCTTCTCATACCTAGCTATCATCCCTTCAAATAATCATTTTTTAAAAAGTGCAAAGGGATGGGAGCAGAAGGGTGGGCATCATCCAGAGGGTAGAATTGAGACCCACTAGTCTTGTCTTGCCCCTCTATTGGAAAAAAACAAAACCAAACACAACACAAACACACACAAACAATGTGCATAAACCAGAAATTTTGGGCATTACTATAGGAACAAACCAGAAATCCTACTCCTTCCCAATGGGATTTGTTATGGAAACAGCATATAATTTCATTCCAATGCCACAAATTTGCCACTACATTAAAGAGCATTACTGTTACTGAAGGATGAACAGAAAACCAACATCCCCAGCTCTTCAGGCTACAGCCCTCTTCAGGGGAATGGTGATTTTGAGTGCCCCTTCATTTCAGGGTATTAATATATCCCACGAGAGAAAGCAAAGCTGCTGAGTATGGAATGCCTAAACAAGAACTTCAGCGCAAAAACTTTGTTATAGTTTTGTTCTTACATAAACCTTGTCAGGGACAAGAGAAGTGGGAAAAACTGCTTCTTTGTATCCTGATACTTTCCACTTACTACTTACATTGATACTTTCTACTTATACTGATACTTTCTCTACTAACCATGGCACATCAATTACCCAACTATGTTGTAAAAACCCCCATCTAAATGCCCTGGAGCAATGGACAGATTTCTTTTTAATAGTAAACCACTACTGATACCCTATGCAAAAGATATCTTTGTATCTTATTAATAAAGCATCTGAAATACAATTACGTGCTGAGAAATAAAATATAAAAAGGTGGATGGGCTACACAGCCCCACAGCACTCAGTGATGATGGTGACCTTTGCAAATTACTGCCCTGTGAAGGGTCACAAAAATTAGCAAACAAAAAAGCAGGGGATGCTTTTTCAACAGATTTGTGAATTTATTGCACTCTCTAGTATATTTATTAAAATAACCAAGATTGAACATGGAGCTTTAGTTCGGGGGGGAAAAAAAAAATTCCAGCGAACTGAAGGGGATCCATATCTGCTGCAAATCTTCAACTGTAAACAGTGACATTTTACTTCATGTAGAAAAAATTCCATTATTCATCCCTGAGAAGTATTTTTAAAAATTTCTCTTCCCATCTTTACCATAAAAACAACATTCCTGTTACAAATAAACGTGTTCTCCCACCCATAAATAAAGCACATACATTGTTGCGAGAAAACAGATCAGCCAAAAGGGCTGAAATGTAATTATACACTGCCCAAAAAGAATTCCATTCTGACTTAAAGTGAATAGCTTGTACTTCAGGTCATTAGGAGAGTGCTGACCAGCACAATTTTAAAAAAATGTCCAAATATCTGAGAAAGCAGGAACTATGTTTGTGTAGATCAAAATTTAAAGTAACAAGAAAACCCTGTCCCTTTGTCTCACCTTAGAGAAATTCTATTAAGCTTCCCTTGCTTCTCTATGGCTGTTTATACATCACGGTTTGAAAAAAGTAAACAAGACAAAAATCATTTGTAAATGCCTCCAGATCTACAGAATGAAATGCTTTACACTAGCTTATAACACTAAAAATTAAAAATCAAGTTCGATAATTAACCAGTCTTTCCGAATAAACCCACACTTACTGAATGGCACTTCAAACAATGAATTACAGAAAAAAAAAAAAAAANAAAAAATAATAAAAAGGAAAATGAGAAGAAAGGCTGAGAGAACCCTTGTCTACAACCAAAAAAATTAAAATAAAAACAAACAAACAAAAAACCCCTACCCACAAACAAAAAAATGCCACCCAACCCACCAAAAAACCCCCACCAAAACTGGTGAGCTTCTTTCTTCTCCTGCCATATAGCAGATCTCTTCTTGGATTTCACACCACTGACCATGCCCTGTCAGAGACCTTGAACAGTTTACATTACTTTTTTTGAAGGCCTAATCTAGACCGGCCCAGAGATAAAAACTAAAATGCACAATGAATCCTACACTGAATTCCAGCTTGTTACTGTGAACTCAACATAAGGAAAAAAGGAATCCCACACATCTTGTAGTAAGTATACACACTGCTTTCACACAGTAGAAGTTAGAGGAATACGTAAAGGGACAAGATACTTTTGTACAAAACCTCAATTTATTTCAGAGAAATTAAAAATATGGTATTTAATATATATAAATTTCTATTCCTCTATAAATATAGATGATCTTGTGATAATGAACAGAAATAAATGCATACCAAATTAAAATAATTTTGCATTTCAGGGTATGGTAGCCATAGATAATGTTTATGAACCTAAATACAGGCATTTGTAATATAAAAAAAAGTTTAAAACAATACAATCGGGAGAGAAGCATTCTGCTGTTTTTCATACAGAGGTCTACATATTCAAATGCATCTGTCGAAAGTTACAATTTCGTCTTTAACTTTTTTAATGTATTAGAAGCACAATCCCACACACCCAGGAGCATACAAGGTAGTAGATATACTGCACACATCGTATCTTATCCTTGCAGTATGCAATGTTATTTCTATACCGAAAAAAAAGGGGAAAAAAGACAGCAGAGGCTCTTTCAGGTCTCACATCTGACCAGTGCTTAAGCATTCTGTTTGTCTGTTTTCCTTTCCATTGTTTTTACTACTGGCAAAAATCATCACACCCTCATAATGTATAATGATCTAAATCTCAATGAATTAAAATTCAGAGGAATGGCAATGGCTCCAGTGTTTCCCATATGAAGAGCCGGTGTATGAATATAACTAGGGGGCAGGGAGGAAACTAACAAAAGCCCCAAACTGAATGCTGCGTTTTATTCCGACGAAGCTCTTTTCACGGAGCCCGTATTTCCTGATCCTGCTGACCCCAGCCGGCAGCAGCCCGGCGGGGAGGGACCGGGGCAGGCGGCGTCAGGAGCACCCGCGGGGCGCCCCCGGACTGCAAAGTGCGCTTAGAAAAAAACCCCAGCAGGAGGGAATTTCGGTGTATCTCTGTCGCCATCCACCTCCTGAGCCATCGGAGGTACTACAGGTGCAGGCGGTGTGAACCCCAACTCGTGCACCGAACCGGGCCAGCTCCTCCCGAGCCCTGCGCGGCACGGCCAGACCCCGCAACCCCGGCCGAGGGCGGGCGGCGGCCGCCCCAGCCCCGGGCACCGCGAGGGGCTCTCCCTCCACAGAGCGGCCCGCCCCGAGCAGGGCTGTTTGTACCCCCGGAAAGGCCCGGCGGGGGTCAGCGCGGTCGGGGCTCCGTGCAGCGCCGTCCTGCGCCGTGCCCGGGCTGTTCTCCGTCCTCCCCCTGCAGGATCGGGCGGGAGTCCGTGCTCCCCAGACGGGGCCGGGGCCGGGGCGGGAAGCAGCGCTCCTCCCCATCCCCACCTCCACGGTACCGCGGACGGGCGGGCCGAGGCCGGGGCCGGGACCCAGCCCGGGTCAGGAGGCGCTCCCAGCCGCAGCCCCGCTCCGGGCCCTCCTGCTCATGCAGCTGAAATTCCAAGCAAAGCCATTACAAAACCTGTGCGGGGGAGAAGAATGGGGTTTGTTTACGATTCTCTTACCGGCAGCTTTTCCCATCCTGGCCTACGAAATAAAAATCCAAAGCTTTTTTTTTTCTTTAAATAAGAAAAAAGGGGGGCGTGAGGGGGAAGCGAGGAAGTAAAATCCACAAACAGGTTAGAAGTGTCCTAAATAATTAAAAAGGTGAGGTTTTTTGCAATTTAAATACAAATATACTTACAAAATCTTACAGAGGCTATTTACATCCCTCTCCCCCAACCTGACAGTGCGTTCAGCTCCTACAGGGAGACAGCCCGAGCGGCATGGGGAGGGCAGAGCCCGGAGCTCCCAGGCACTGGGTTCCCTCCGGCTCGTCCTCCGCTCCCCGCCGCCTACGGAAGCCACTCGCAGTCCCAAAAGTTTGCCCAGACTAGATCAGGAGCTGCTTCCCGAGGCAGAGCCTCAGTCCTCCTGCATCCCCCTAGCCCGGCAAGCAGGGGTCTCAGACCGTTGTCTCACCCTGCTTGCTGTTGGTGAGCCTGGTGTAAAACTTCCTCCAGGAGTTCAGAGTTTTCCCAGACCAGATCCAGAAGCCCGAGGTGATGCCCACGATTAAGGTCATGAGATACTTGATCATGAAGACAGTGAAGTCCGGGCTCATGGGCGGGTGGTGGCCGCTGTGGTTGTTGGGGCAGGGAATGGCATAGCTCTTACAGCTCTGCGTGACCCAGCTTCTCTCCCACTGTTCCCTAAAAGCTTGCTCGTAAAAATAGCAGGCAATAACGATGGTGGCCGGCACCGTGTAGAGGACGCTGAAGATGCCTATCCTCACCATGAGCTTCTCCAGCTTTTCTGTCTTGGTGCCATCATGCTTCATGATGGTCCGGATCCTGAAGAGGGACACAAAGCCAGCCAGCAGGAAAGAGGTGCCGATGAACAGGTAGACGAACAAGGGGGCCAGCACGAAGCCCCTCAGGGCATCCACGTTGTTGATGCCCACAAAGCAGACGCCGCTGAGAACGTCCCCGTCCACTTGTCCCAGGGCAAGGATGGTGATGGTCTTGATGGCCGGCACGGCCCAGGCGGCCAGATGAAAGTACTGGGAGTTGGCCTCAATGGCCTCATGGCCCCACTTCATGCCAGCAGCAAGGAACCAGGTAAGGGAGAGGATGACCCACCAGATGGAGCTGGCCATGCCAAAGAAGTAGAGCATCATGAAGAGGATGGTGCAGCCCTCCCGCTTCGTGCCCTGCGCCACGGTGCGGGAACCGTCCTCGGCAAAGCGCTCGTTGCAGACCACCCTCTCCTCCAGGAGGAAGCCGGCGATGTAGGCCACGGCCACCGCCGTGTAGCAGCCTGAGAGGAAGATGATGGGCCGCTCGGGGTAGCTGAATCGCTTCATGTCCACCAAGTAGGTGAGGACGGTGAAGAGGGTGGAGGCACAGCAGAGCACGGACCAGATGCCGATCCAGGTGCGGGAGAAGCGTAGCTCCTCGGGCCCGAAGTACATGAGCCCGTAGAGGCGGCCGGGCTCGCAGGGGGCCCCGCAGTCCTTCTCTCCCAGGAAGCGGTAGTTCAGGTAGGAGGGCACCTTCAGCGCCCGCGGGCAGGTGAAGCGCCCGCGGGTCTCGCCGGGCCCCGGGCCCCCGGGGCCGCCGCCGACGCCCCCGCGGTGCGGATTGCTGGTCCAGCTCTCGGGGCGCAGGGCGGGCGTGGGGGTGCCGCGCTCGGAGGCGTTCTGTCCCACGCAGAGCTCGCCAGCCCCGTGCACCGGGAACTTTTCGCAGCGCAGCGTGTCGGGCCACTGGAAGCCGAACTTGTTCATGAGGGCCTCGCAGCCCTGGCGGGCCCGTTCGCAAAGGGAGCGGCAGGGCGGCAGGGCCTGCTCCAGCACGGTGCACACCGGCGCGTACATGGAGCAGAGGAAGAACTTGAGCTCGGCCGAGCACTGCACCTTCACCAGCGGGTAGAACTGGTGCACCTCCAGCCCCGCGTCCTCCTGGTTGGTGTGGCCGAGCAGGTTGGGCATGATGGTCTGGTTGTAGGCGATGTCAGTGCAGAGAGGGATGGAGATGGGCTGGCAGTAGCCGTGGTCAGGGATGGAGATGCCCCGTTCGCCGTTGTACTGCGATGCCGGCAGCTGCCCCCCGGCCGGCAGCGCCGCCGCCCACAGCAGCACCAGCAGCAGCGGCAGCCGCGGGCACCGGCCGCTGCCAACTTCCCCGCCGCCGCTCACCGCCGGCCCGCGCCGCTCGGCCATGCTCAGTCGGTGTCGCCTGCCCTGCCGGGCTCCCGCCGCCCCGCCGCCGCCGCCGCCGCCGCTGCTCCTCCCGGCCCGAACTTCCGACTCATGAAGGGAGCGGCGGGCAGGGACGGGGCAGCCCCGGCCGCCACTCACGCGGCCGCGGGGCGCAGCGCGCAGCTCTGCCCGCACCGGCGGCAGCGTC
>VZDJ01000782.1:29088473-29302426 GCA_008694505.1 Cyanoderma ruficeps
ACCGGCGGCAGCGTCCGCCGCGCCTCCGACTACCGCCGCCGCCGCCGCCTCCGCCGCCGCCGCCTGACCATTTGTGCCGGCCCCTCGAGCCCGCGCCCCTCGCCTCGCCGCGCCGCGCTCCCTCCGACCGGTTTCCAGGCGCCCCGCAGTCTGCTTCACCGGAGGGAGGAGCCTTGAAACCGACGCCGAACTTTCCTGCGTAAGGGACCGTCTCCCAACGCCTCACCCGGGGGCGGGCGCAGGCGGGCGCGGGGCTGCCCCGCTCCGCGCACAAAGGCGGCGGGGGCGGCGCTGGGGAAGGGGCCCCGCGGCGGGGCGGTGATCGGGGGGACGGGGCTGTGCCGTGTCGGTCGGCAGCGCGCCGGCCCCGGCTGTCCCGGGGGTGTTTTTGGATTCCCCGGAGATGACGATTGTTGCAGCTGTTGAGCGGCGCACCCGGGCTGGGCCGGGGCCCGTCACCCTGGGTGTCCCCCGCCGTGCAAGCAGCCGGGCTAATCCCGGGCGGGGGAATCGATGTTTGGCACATAGCAAAGGGCAGGATCGGAGGAGGGACCCGCGGCACTGCCAGGACTCTGCTGCGGGGAGCAGTGAGCAGTCGGGGTATCTCTGCAGGTCTGAAACGTGGGAGACAACGCTGCGGTCACTCGAGGCGCGGGCAGGAGCCGCAGCAGCGCTGAAGGCACAGACCGCGATGTGGCACTTCGCATGCACGGTGATGTTGGAGTGGCTAAAACTCGCCTCTCCCCAGAGACACTTTAAGTAACTCTACCGAGCTATTGCCAATGTGTTGTCTGCGCCTTCCTCCCACCGTGTCCACAGCAGCAGCCCGGTATACGAAAATAATCCCAATAAGGGCTTTCCTGTTTTCCTTCCTCCCTCTGCTTAGTGGACAACTATTCCAGTGTGACTCAAAGTCGAATGCTGTGTGACTTGCAATACCTCCCGTCAGGTTTTTGAAATCCGTGCTATATTCTGGGGTGGGGGTGAATGGGCATACGGTGACCGCCAGCAGTGGCCATTTTTGCATGCCTGAAGCCCCAATGCACAAACAGAATGGAGGTCCTGTTGGCTCCCCCGAAATGCATAGTCCAGAAAAACGATGAAGGCTGAATAGGGGATTTACTGTACTCATTGGAACTGAGTAAGAATAATAAAGTGTGCTCCTGGAGAGAAGAACCCTGCCCTGTTCTCCAGACATTCAGTAATTAAGGCTCTCTGTCATCTGTGCAAATGTTCTTATATTTGTCTGAAGGTTAATTCTGCCATTCGGAGCTGAACCAGGCATGGAACTTCTCCCACCAGCTGTCTTCCGTCTCTGCAGTGTGCTCCCACCCTTTCTGCCTTACATGTTAATTGAGCTCCAAAAATCCATTAGTAGTAAGACAGCTCCAGCATTTATTTCTAGCTGTCAGAGGTGGCAAGGGTTAATAAAAGACATCCGTATTTCTTGGATAGCTACAGATAAAATTTGGACCATGCTATTTAGGCCACTTTCTTTCTCCCAGCAGTACTGTCCCACATTCAGACTAATTAATAGCAAAATCTATGCTGTGTAACGACTGCAGGAGTGGGATCATGTTTAGAAATTGCACATCCTTAAAAATGTCGATTGCTGATGTCCTCATTTACTGAGGTTCATTGAGTTCTGTCGAGAACTCTCTTCTCAGAGGACCATAGTTCAAAAATTATATGCACAAATACCTTTTCCCGTCTTCTGCTGAACAGTTTGATTCCTTAAATATTGTATTTATAGTTTGAAGCTACAGACTTTTCAGATCTACATCAGTAATTAAAATTATGAACTTCTTTCTAGCACAAAAACTATTTATATTCAGTCCTAAATAGCAGTATTATTTCTCTGCTCATCCTAAAAAAGACTGAACTGGATCTTTAGATCAGAACAAGTATTATCCATGCTCTTTCTCATAGACAATGAGTGTGAATTTCTAACTGGCTCCTTGGCTTTCTGGCTGTCCTCTTTAGACTGGGGGACACATCACACAATCCAGGAGAGATAATTAAGATGCCTAAGTGCATCATCAGTTGGTTGAAATTCTACCTACTGGGGTCTGCATTTGAAATATTAAGGAAACACTTTTCAAACTGAAAAACACCATCTCTAATAACCAAGAAGATTGTTCTAGGAGAAAGATCAGTGTATACAGATAAGGTTTGTACATGTACATAATAGATTTTTTCAGACCAACCAGTACAGAAGGAAAACCAGCTACATTTTTGGATTAACAATCTAATTTTGTTTGTTTGTTTGGGGTTTTTTTCTGGTTCTGAAGCAGTAACTATCTAAGTGCAGTAATTAGCTAAAAGCTAAATGCAGCTTGAGAAAAACTACTTGAAGTTCAGATGTATCAGTAAGACTAGCTCAGAAAGAAAAAGTGAAAATGGGATGGAGGTAGTATTGTGGGGAGAAGAACAAGGGTTGAGAGCTGGTAAGTTAGGAAAAGTTTCTAGGACTTTCCCATTTTAACTGTTTAATGATTTTTCACATAACAGAAAAAAACCCTGTGTGGAAAGAATCTTCCCAGAAGCACTTGTCCTACATTTCAAACACCCCAAACCACAAAACTCATCATTAGAGCATAATCCTTTGTGGCCCAAAACACCAGATCAGTTTAAACTGTGCCTGAGCAAGAAATACAAATTTTTTTTTGATGCCCATCCACTATTACAGCAATGAACACCCCCAGCCATCAAATCATCAGCGTACCCTGGTCTTACATTTGATGTTCCAGGGCTGTACTTCATCCAGTGCACAGCTGCATTCCTTGTAGTTCTACTGCTGAAAACAACCACTCAGCTCCAGCGTGAACTCCCAGAGGCCATCTTCATAGACCAAACAAACCACTGTGCTGTTTGTGAGGGAGTCTCTCTCACAAATCAGATATTCTCCCACTCCTTTCAGACCTGATCCTTAAGGGAAACTACAGAAGGGGAAGCACAGAAGTGCACATGGGAACTAGGTTTCCTAACTCTGCCCAAAACCATGGACTCAGTAGACTTGCTGGTATGATAGTACATTATAATTTCCTCCTACTTCAACATACAACACTGCCCCCTCCCACTTACCCCTCTCCAAATCAACAGACTATAAGGTAATTGTCTCTCCTTTTTGCTTAGCTAATAAATGCTTTTTTTGGCCATCATTAACATCATCAATGTCCTCTCCATTCTAAAGCTATCATCTTCTTCCTTTCAGAGCTGGCTTAATTAATAAATATCTTAGGAAATGGTAAGCAATTGCTCTTAACTGAAAGGTGATTCTAACCCACAGAAAAGTGTGACCAAGAGTCTGTCTTATTTTTCCACATATATGTCTTGGTCTAACAAAATATACTACTTCTTCATGCAAGCCCAGTACTGCACATCAGATCCACAGGAAATTATTCCTGTGTGTCTCTCTTGTTCTTTTAATGGTTCCTTAGGTGTCCATCATAGGTGACAGTTGGAGAGAGGAGACGACTGGATGCCACCTTTGCTCGAGCCAATATGACGGTAATCATGTTCTTATGAAGACACACAGTGTATTTCTTAAAGCACAGGCACTCTGCCCCCTTGCCAAGGAAAGACAATCTTCCATTCTAAAAGAAACAAAAATATGGGCATTAAATAATAATAAAAAGGAAATTCAGCTTTTACCTCAAAACAATATGCAGATGTTACTAGGTATAGTAGCCATTAGGGGAACTCTGGCAGGTAGGCAGAATGTGAGTTTTGTCCTCTTACATTGTTTATGTACCAATAGTATCCTTAGAGTGCTGTTTTGTGCTTGCTTTACTTGTTATGGGAGACAGGGAGAAAAAAAGTAGTTATGTAAATCTTTAATTTTGGAAAGAAACAGAGCAAAAATTCATCACAGGATTTTCTTGTTTTCCTCTGTGTGACTGGCAGAAATAGGATAAAGTGAATGCTTCCATTCTACAGCACTTAAGGAAAACTTGTTTCCCTAGAGGAAATTATTCAGCTTATCTCACAGACCTATGTTACATACAGAGAATCCAAATATAAGCACAAATGTGTATGTAGAAGGCTAGTGAGCACCCAAACAAATAAAATGTAAACCGAGATGATAACATGAATTACATTTGTCCATCAAATTAAAGCAAAATTTATGCTTAAATAATTAGGGGTTTAGTTGATTCAAGATTTCATTATTTAGATGTCAAATAAAGGGTTAAAAGTAAGATAAGCACAATTCAGTGGGATAAGTTAAAGGTTGATTTTTGTCTCATGTTGAGCATGAATCTTGACTGATAAGAACAGTTAATATTTTTTGTGTGCAGAGCAATTAGTTATGTATGGAAAGAAAAGATTTTTGAGATTTGGGTAGAGAGAGGGATTCAAATATGTAATCTGCAATGGGCAACAATGTGTATATTAAATTAATGAAGTTTCTTGGGAGTTTCCAAATGAGACAGTATAGATTCACATCTCAGGTGGGTCTCATTTCAGCTCTGAGTACTGGCAGTACACATCACACTAAGTCCTCACAATGAACAGACAGGGACACTTGCTGAAAAATCAGTACAAAGATTGTAAAAGCAGTGAAATGAAGGAGAATCAGTACAAAGATTCTAAATGCAGTGAAATGAAGATGATTACAGTGTCATACATCCCAAACTGTAAGATGAAATAAGGTACACCCTAACATTGCCATATTAAACTACCGTATATTTTGGATGATAAAATCCTTAATCCAGATAATACATGCTCCTTAAAGTAAGGTGTTTGGTCCTAGAAGTTGACACTGAGGTATACAAACCAAAATTCTGGAGAGAAAGTACCTGGACAATCTCCCAAGCAGCTTTTACAGTTGCATGGTAAGATGCTTTTCAGTTTGCAACATGCCAATGACAGCCATCTGCCTCAGGGCCATGGGCATAGCATCTCACAGACATAGTCTTGCCAGGAGAACAAAATCCTTAAAATTTAAAAGCCTGCCTTCAACATTTCTTGGAACATCTAGAAGACTCTTGGAAGTATGCCTGTGCTGACAAAAATAACAAACACGTGCAGTGATTGGCAAAGAAAATCAGTAGGAGCTGAACACAAACCTTAGGGATGGTGCAGTCAGCAGCCAGAATACTTTCTGCAGCAAAAGGTCTCAAGGCTGTACAGCCAAGTGCTCAGAAAGTCACCTCAGTGCAGAGGCAGCTGTTATTAACAAGCATTTGAGAAGATACCAAGTAATTCTCTGACCATCGGGTGGCCCAGGTCAGCTTACCCCCAAATTCATCCTACTTGCCTTGCTATATGCCTTTTATTAATTGGCTATATTAGTTTGCAATTGTCAGTTTAGGTTAAAAATTGTACTTTTATTTGTATTTGGGGGTTGTGGTAACAAGAGAAATAGAATTTATTCCTGCTGAGTGATACCTATTGTAACATGACTGTTCTACCAGGTAGCATGGGCTAGGAATAAAGAGTAAATTTTGGCCAGCATTGGTGTAAGTCAGGCCCCCATTACAAGGATTTTATATGTTTTAAAGAGGCATGAGGAGAAGTGGTATGCACAGTCAAAGCAGACTACAAAGAGTCTCTTCCTCCCAATACCCACAGCATTTTTTCCATAATGCTGTTTATTCAAGATAGATGGAGTATGTGGAGATTTGATTTGGTTTTCTTTTCTGTTCATAAGAAATGTAGATGATCACTGGCAAATTAAAGCCGTATGTTGCCTGCCTTCCTTGACATGTTCTGCGCTGGGGTGAGAGGCGCAGGGGCTG
Source organism: Cyanoderma ruficeps (assembly GCA_008694505.1). NCBI lineage: Eukaryota > Metazoa > Chordata > Aves > Passeriformes > Timaliidae > Cyanoderma > Cyanoderma ruficeps. The sequence continues at coordinate 29,094,215 of VZDJ01000782.1, forward strand.
CAGCCCGGCTGCTGCTGCCAGAAGTTTTCCGGAGAACAAGAAAAAATCACAACTCTTAAAAGGGCAATTGCAGATCACAGCTCATTTTGTTCAGAGAATGCGAACATTTTTACTCTCTTTTTATTTCCCTTTCTTGAGCAAGTTCTTCTACAGTTACACACAGTGCCTGAAAACACAGACTCTCTCTTGTTCTTCAAACACAGAGAGGCTGATTTAAAGGCCTAAGATGGCAATCCTTACTCCCAGGAGTAGACCTGCTGATTTCACAGATACAAGGGAAAGGAGTAGAGCTTCGTAAGGCTGTGATGCAAGGAGAAATTATGTGATGAGCTCTTACTTCTGGCCTCACGCTGCTCTTGCTGTATTTCAAGTACGTTCCTTTTAAAGAAATGACTCCCCATTTCCACTGATGTAAATGAGATTCAGATCATATTTGCTGCATTACTATTTCAAGATACACAAATTGAAACGGTGTGTATGTGTCAGGTGGGGAGATAGAGTGGAGGAAAGTTGTTTTTCTATGTCTTTTAGGTGTGTGTGTATTTTCCATGAATGCTATTTAGAGAGTGAGCAGGATGAGATCAGAGCAGGAGTAATTCTCAGCCTGCATCTGCCTTTTCCAGTGGAATGTGGCTTGGTACATGTTAAAGGACAATCTTGACTTTCCCTTTAGAAGAAATTTTTGGGCTTTTGCTTTTCTTTGTAAAGATAGCTTTAAATATTTAACCAGTGTAAACAGAGGCAGAATGCCCATCAAGACGGAAAGGAATGTGCCACAAGGATCTGCTTGTGAGGATTTCTCCCCTAAATACGTTCTTCATCATAAAGGAGGGGTCAGCTGTATTTTAAAAGAAATTGGTTTTGGAAATTTTAGGCTGTTTGTGTGAAAAGAATTATCTTTGGACAGGAGTAGTGTTCTAGACCTTCCTCCAATTTTGCAGTTGACTTTTCTACTTAGCATTTCCCCTACTCTTTGATCCTGGCTGCACAGCAACTGCTCAACACTGCAGCACTCTGATATCCCATGTGGGCCCCTGATAAACCATCCTTAGCCTGATCCCACAGTCTTCGAGAAGGAGAAAAAGGAGCACTTTATAAAAATCCCAAAGTTCACAGTAGGGAATGTTACCTTCAGGATGATGGAATTTAATTTCCTATTGTCACAGGTTGTCATTCTGTATTGCTCAAATATGCAACCACAATGTTTAGCCCAACTGCAAATATGTTGAATATATCTCCTTCCCTAGTATCCCTATCAGAACATTACCCTATCCCATGACAGAGGATGCATCTAGACTCTTTGCTTCTGGATCTTGTGATGGCTCTGTTTTTATGGGTGACCAATAAGATTGCATCATTTTTACTGGATTTGGACTTATCTGTGGAAAGCCACATATTTGCCATACCCAGGGATGATTATTGTAATTCTGTATACTTTCATATGGTATTGCTGGCTTTAAGAAAAGTATCTGAGGGTTCCCAGCAATGAAGACCAGGAAGATAAGCCATGTCACCTCAGTGTCCCAAGTCTTCTGTTCCCCTCAGCTGTCCACGTGCTCAATACAGAGCCTATAAAAGTTTGCTTCCCTATCCTTAAGTGTCGTGCTAGCCTGATCCCAGCCATGTCAGGGATGGCTGGTCTCAGCAGGCACAGCCCACTACAGCTGTATCCCACTGCAGTAATACCTCAGCCTCGAGCCTGCTCAGAGGGAATGAGCCCATATCCAGGAGATACAGCTACTGCAACATCTGGCTGACTGAATCTGTAACATCCAAAAGTTTCTGGCATGCTTATGCACTTCTGTATTTTCAGATAAAAACACCTCCTTTTCCCACTTCAGCTCTCAGTGGTAGTCACACCATTGCAAACAAGGTTCAGTCATGCCCATCCTTACATATTCTACCTGGAAAGTGGGAGAGATTTCATGACTATTCTTCAATTTTTAGAGCTCTTTAATTCATGAGGAAGGATTTATATAAAAATATGAACACTCAATAGAAAGCATTAGGAAAGGATGGAAAGGGAAAAGACAGGGTATTTACCCTCTGGCTCTCAAGTGTTGGTATCTGTTAATGTTGAAATCATTCTTAAAACTCAGGAAGTACTTTGCTGATGGTGATTCTTTTGGACATTGTTCCTCTGCCATTTATTACAGCTAGATAGATATAGTCTAGCTATTAGGATAAATATTAGTTATTTGGTATTTCTGCAAAGGCATTGTGGTTTCTACTTCTGTCTATTCCTATTTCTATACTTTTTTAAAGCCTCTTCTTTGAATACATCACGACTATTTAAAAATGCAGACTGATTTAAATATTTACTTTAGAGTCTTCACTGTGCTTACACTTACATTCTCCCAAGTACATAGGTGATGGCAATTCAGAGTTGGAAGTCTGGGTCCTCCTTTCAGCAGAGAAGGGCTAGGAGCAACTCATCCTAAACTTTGTCCACACTGCTGCCACAGCAAGCAAAAGCATTAACCAAACTGCTTCGGGAGGCACTTTTCCTTCCTTCTCACAAGGAATGTATTTGTGACTTCATAGTGGCAGCTGGCCTGCCATAGAAGTCAGGCTGCCATGAAACCACAGCCTTGAACTCACATCTCTGGGATATGTCAGTTAGCATTGCTTGAACATTAAAAAAATGTGACAGAACCATGTTCCCACATATTGTGTTCAATAGCAGCAGGATTAAAGATACTTCAAATCATAGCAAGTCTAATTGTGAGCCAATGTAGCACTCTGAGTACCAAGGACAGGCACTAATTGGTTTTTGCCATGTCTGCTATGCCATTTTTATTACTTTTTTTAAATTCACAATGCATAGCACTAGGGATATGGGACTTAAAGGCTTGTCTTATTTTGGGAAAAAGAATGCCAATATTAAACTAATCCCTTGTGTAGACACTCTTATTTCAGTTTAAAAGTGCCTTTCATGGCATTAGCAAGTTGATTCCTTGCTGACATAAGCTTAATCAATATGAGGCACTCAGCCTGATATAAATTTATCTCCATGATGGGGTTGCACCAATTTTTCTATGTGCCTTTGAAAAACCATTTAGTTAAATCATTTGCTTCTTCAAATTGGCAAGTTCTCACTCATTGAGGATTTGAAGTACAACAGTGCAGGCAGCTGAAAAATGAATCACTTCAGTAAAATGTAAAGAACTTTTTGCCTTTGTATGGTGCTACCCATTAAAGGTCTGAAAGCTGCAAATATCAATAAACTTAGAGCAGCTTCGCATCTATGTTCTTAATCCCCATCTTCTAAATGCAGGAACTTAAATGAAGACAAATGAAATGCTTTTCCAAGGTCAAAAAAAGCATATGTAGTAAAATGGTTTCAGAATGAGACCAATGACTATGAGTATCCCTGGTCCCAGCATCTTTTAGACACCTTATATGTAAGAAGTACTGGTACCTGCACTTTCTGGTACTCAGCACTTTAGAATCAGATTGCTAGGGTTGGATGATGTATCTGGGAATAACTAGTCTGTAATGTCTCATTTTAGTTTTATAAATAAAAGACTGCTTCTTTTTGAATGAAGATCTGCCCTTGTAATTTTATCACCACCTTACTAAATATTTATTTCTAGTGGTATCCTCCTTTAGCTATAAACGTACACATTCTAATCTCAAATTCTGAGGCAAAAAGGATATTCTACCACTTGTTATGGCTACACCAAATATATTTTTTCAAAGGATAAACATTTCAAATCTTACGCTGTAAGCAGAGCTTTTTAGGCTAAGAAGAGAACCACAATGAGAGTATTGATGCAGTACTATCACCCATTTCTGGAAAAGTGGTTGTGGTCCAAAGAACCACTCTGTCTGCTCTGTGTTAAAACAAAGATATTAGTTTGAAGCTGTGTAAGTGATGGGTCTGGTCACAAACAAAACCACAGATTAGCTCTGTTGGAAAAAATATGACAATGTCAGGTCAGATGAGCTTGAATCGATCTCCTCAGATCAGGCTCAGGTTCAGATGGAGCAAGGAATGCTATGGTTTGACTGATTGAAAGGTAACTGCATGTGAAATAGACCACAGCTGGTGTTTTCACCATGGAGTGCTTGCTCACTGTGCTGTGGAGTGATGCTACTAAAAGTTACTGAAATTTGAAACACAATGAAAATGCTTTCTAAAGCCTGAAAAAAAATTTATATCCTTTGTCGTATATTTCAGATTTATAGAATTCTATAATGTGGAATTCAGTTATACCAATTATTTGCCAAACGCGTGGATACTTACAACAACATTAAGCTACAAAGACCATAGTTGTGCAATACAAATACTGTCTACAATTACTGCAATTAAAAATAGAAGCTTGAGGCAGAAGCACTTTAAAAATATTTGCAGACCGATCAAAAGTCTTTCTGTGCTCCTATTCCCAGAGTACCTGGGCATCTCAGCACCTCAAAATATCTAATGTGCTGTTCTAAAAGATAAAAATACTGCTTTGTCTTCATTTTGGAGAAGGAAATCTAAGGCGGAGATTAAAATGACCTGTTCAAAGTCAGGTAAGCAATCTGTGATAGGAAAGAGAATTTAACTTAAAGCTGGCACACACATTCTTTTTTCCTGAGGCCTATTTTTCCTGGAAAGCTTTGGGGGGATGTGAATCACAGTTGTTTCAAGCCCCCTGAGGGAGATGATCCCACACCCTACCCACTCCTGTTGTTTCTCCCACAGAGGCACCTGCAGGGCAGTGGAGAGAAGCAGAGCAATGTGCTGGCCCAGTGAAAGCTAACCAGCAAAGCCCACTGTAGTTCCAGTTGCAGCAGTTTCCTCTCCAGCCCTTGGCATGGCTGTAGGGGTGCTAGTGCCAGCAGAGGGGAAAGGGGAGGAAGGTGTGAGCTGAAACACAGGAGAGGAGGGAATGGTTCCTGTCAGCAACAGCCCAGCTTTAATGGGCATGAAACAGCCATGAAAATGCAGCTCAGGCTGCACCTTTCCAAAGAAAATTTAATCATTAATTATTCTGACTTGAAATAAAAAATCTAGTCATAGCTGGACCAGCCTCTGAGGTGGCAAATGTGGAGGAAAATCCCTGTTGTTTTGTTCCTTCCAGTTCTGCAAAGGGAAATTGAGGGGCCTGAGAGTAGAAAAGACCTTGAGTCACCTTGATGTTGACTCTTTCCCTGAATAGAGGGGCAGCAGAACTTGAGGCCATCATTTAACACCTCCCCCCTGCTGTGTATGGCAGGACTGTTGACAACAGATTTGTTTAACATCTCAGTATTAGTCCATGACCAAGCTATCAACTTAAACTCTCTCACAGCAGCATGCAAACTTCTTAATATCTATTCTCTCACCTGAAAAGCAATCAAGATGAGAGATGAATGTTCTAAACCTGTTTATATTTATATATTTACTTTACTTGCTTCTTCTCCCTGCCTCCCTTTCATGCTCTAATGTCTCTCTCAGCATGCCATTGTCAATAGTAATTCAAATTACACATCAGACCATGGGAGCATCTCACGTTATCAGTTAATATGAAGGGAAACTCCAAGTACAGTGGTGCACAGCAGTCTTGTGATCTCTACCAGGGTGGGTTGTAGAGCACTGTTTTTGAAGGGGCTGTACCCCTCTGCTGCTGTGAGGAGACAGCTGCCTGCCATTGAAAAACTCTGGACTGGGTGTATGGACTTAATTTAATTAACCAGATAACCTGTGGTAAATGTACTGTGAGTGGATCTCCCAATGCCAATACTCACAATGCAGAGCATGGGAGAAGAAGCAACCCTTGGTAAAGATGAAATGGTGCAAGAGGAGACACTCTGAAACTCTGCCCCTTTTATGTTGTGGGTAGGAGGCAGTGAGTCCTAACTGCTTCTCAACGAGCCTGATCTATGAAGTTGAGAACATGCCACTGTCAATGGGTATTTCTCATATTGTGCAGCAAATCCTCAATGAATACATAAATTAAAAAAGGCCTCGATAAAAGAAATTTGACCAGGTGTAGGCTGAAAATTTGAATCCTCAGGATTCAAATTTACCTACATTGTAAAATATTTGGAGTAACTATTGAACGAGAACCGAGATATGGAACTGTTCAATTAAAAACAAGGTTGAAACCCCCCAACAACTTTGCTGATTAGTGTTGGGTGCTTATTTATCTCAAGCCAGTCAGAGAAGATTTGGCTGGGATTTGAAGTGGAAGTTTCATAGATACACAGCCTTTAGCATGTGTCCAAATATTTCACCTCCTCTGCCTTTGGCCTGTGTATAGACAATGGCACTTGGGCTGCTTCTGACTGCACATGAAAATGAGATTTCCTTCAGCACGTACTTTGCTTTTAAAAGCATTATCTCCCACTTTTTTCCATTTTTCTAGACCTCAACAGTGCAAGAGACTCAGATGATCTTTTAGAAACAGGAAGACAAACCATGGGGAGGGTTATTTACTGCAGTGCTTGTGATAACTGCTTTTTGACTGAGCTAATGCACAGGACACCTAAAATCATCAAGAATATCTTGCAAAAGTACCTACTGGCCTAATCCACAAATTCTCTTTGCATGTACATAGTCATTATTTCACTACTTTAGTTTTTTCTTCAAAAATTCTCTTTCTATCTTTTCTTAAAGCAGAAAAGAACCAAGGAACTCACAATCTCATACTTATGCTAACAACTTTTAGCCCAAGGAACATAATCTGCGTTTACATTTTATCAAGATAAATTCCAGACATCATTTGTTTTCCCAGACCCAGATCTTGGCCTGTATTTCTCACAAGTGGATAATCACCCAATAAAAATAAATAAAAATGTCACCCTACCAAATTAATATCTGACATTGCTCATAGCTGACATTGTTCAGAGACCCCTTTTGCATCCGCTGGAGACGGCCATGACTTCCTCACTGCTGCTCCCTCACCAATTCTATGCAGCCCATGTAGCATCTGCCTCTGAGCTCATTATGCATAGCTTTCTCATGTTGCTGTAGACTAATGATAAAGAAATTTGGTGTGTGGACATTCCCATTTTGTAACCAGAATCTATCCTATCTTATAACAAGAGTCATTATAATGCAGACGGTTAGTGTCCACGATTACAGCTTATTTCCATGCCATGCTGGAGGAGAAGAGAGATCTGAAGTTTAAGGTCAGAGCCTTTAAAAAATGAAGAAATGTTTCCTGCAGGTGCTTGGTTTATAATTGCCCAAGACAGAGCTGCTTTTATAAGGATTGTTGTCATAGTAAAGTTCCCAAGAAAAACGGGGTGGTTTTTTTTTTTGTTAGCTGGTTAGATTTTTTTGTCCTGGCATCTGTTTACTGTCAGTGGACGCCCACAGCTGTAGCCAGGAGTATGCCTTCACTTCTGGCCTCTGATGTGAACAGCTTTGCTCTGGCCCTGGGGAGCTGCTGGGCAGACAAAGCAGTAGGGAGCAGGCAGCACCCCAGGTGATAAAATGTCCAGTTTCCATTCTGATGTATGGGAAACTTTAAAAGCTTTGATGTCTGAAGGCATATGCACTCCAGCAGAGAAAACTTCACATCTCATCTCTCTCTGCCCAAGAGTAGATCTTTTCTATTATATCACAAGCAGCCTGACAACACAACACATAAAAATTGGAGCTATCACCATAGCAAGATCATGAACCAGTTTTCCTGAATATTGTTATTAAGGCAGTTCTTAAGCAAGATAAAAATTGGTAGTTTAATAAGTCTCTTTAGAAGTATGCTAAATATACCCAAAATAAGGCTCAATGCCATTAATTTGACTAAAAAATTCAGAAGAAAATATAATAATGTGAAAAGTATAATGGAGGAATTACCACATGAATTCTCTAATTGCCTAGATTCTAAAACACATAAGGGTACCAGGGACCTGGCAGACACCGGAATCCATAATTTCCACTATCATATGTTTTTGAAGTAGAAAGAATTAAGTAAACACATTCTTCACTATTTAATTAAAGGAATGTACACTCTTCCAGATAATAGCCTTGACAGTGAACCAGAAAGCACAGCTCTGTTCACACTCAGCTAAGAAAGTGCAACCATTTATTCCAGGGAATATATTGCAGATCTTGATCCCCTTGGTACTGAGCAGGTAGAATATGCTCTTACAAAGCCACCCCACATTCATCCAGCAGTGGAGGCAGAATATGTCCTCTCATTTATGCTTCACCTCACAGTTCTGCTGTGCTCATGCATGGGGAACAGTTGAAGTTTGAACTGCCCTGGTCAGAACATGCCCAGTTCTGAGCAGGGACAGAGGTACCATGAGACAGAGCGTGCCGGAGCTTTGCTGCTATTTGGCTCAGAAAGTCTGGTGGTTTCATTGGATTTGGGCAGTTAGGGAGAGAAAGTAAAAGAAGTCAAGGAGAATTAATAAAAACATGGTGATATCTGAAAAGATCTTGCAGTGACCATCTGCCTGGAGTTGTATGCCTAGGACTGCAGACAGTTGTTCATTTTTTTCTATGTATTACCACAACATAACTACAGAGTTGCAGCCTGTAGAATGCACAAGTTTTTAGTTTCATACCCCTGTTTCCTTTGCACTTTCTATGAGCAAAGAATGAGCAGATACCACAGATCAGCAGCTGCAAAGTGACCTGCAACCTGTTATGCTCTGGTAGCTGATCTGGGCACTCAGTTTCTCCATCCAATTTCAGCTAAGGTTAAAACCCCTGGGGAGAAGAGAGAGCAGACTGTGCTGTGAGCATTTTAGCTCTGTACATCCTGTGCCATACTGGATTGCTTTTTGGAACACCAGCAGAAGGAGAGAAACAGCAGCTATGGAGGTTGCAATGGCAGGAGAGGCAATGTATGCAGCAAGCTCCTATCCAAACAGTTGCTGCTAAACCCTGGAGATCCACAGAGCAGACTTGATGACCTGTGTTGGCTTTCAGGCTTCATACAACTGCCTGCTGCAACCAAGAATTTTAAATCTGACTGCATAACATTGCATGTTAATGCATATGGAATGGTTTTCAAAAGCTGTGTCCTCTCCCATGAAGATGGAAACTTGGGTTTTAGGGACCACTTTGAAGAAATCAGACTTCAAAAACAGCATAAATGTGGCTATATTAGCTGTGTATATAGCTATGATAAGCTGGGCCTTAGTCCAATAATCCTGATCATGATTTTTTGGGGGGTTTTTTGGGTTTTTTTTGGGTTTTTTTTAAGTAAAAAATATATTTGCATCACTGACTTGAAAGGTCCTGGTAGCTATGTTGATTGTTTGTTGGTTCTACTTATTTGCAAACAAAGAAAAGTGAAGAGAACAGCAAAGTGGTCAGAAATGGGAACAGAAAGGGTCATGGTTGAGTTGTTGAAAGCTGTCAGTGCAAGTGCCAGCAAAGAGGCCAAAATAGGCACGTAAAGGAAGACAACGAGGTTGCAGGTAAGCAGCTAAAGGAAATACCTCCACCAGTTTCAGGGAAAGGAAGATCCTGCTCATCCAGCTAACTACAGAGACTTTAGTCAATGGTGGAAAAAAAAAAATCCTGAACATATTTACCAACATATCAAGGCCAGTTTCAGAGGAAGCAGATGGCCAGAAACAGTGTGACTTCACAGCAGACGCAAGCTTTATTGATCAAATTATCACTCTCAGAAACTGATGGGAGGGGAGTAATAAAACTGGGTTAAAAGTTCGGGAGTAAAGCAACTTGCTTGAGTGGGTACAATATAGAGGGTGTGGATATATGGAGTTTCAGGCAACTGTAATTATAAAAGGTGTGTGTTAAGACTCCTGTAGTGCAGTAAGAAATGTCAAGAAATTTGGTAAGTCCAAGTTGGATTTAGGAGCAGAGGACTTGGAATCACACTCATCTTCAATCCTGAAGATAAATGTTGCTATGAGATGCCTTGGAGGGCATAATTTTGAAAGATCCGTAGCAAAGCCTTTCAGTAAATATAAATGATATGTGATTACTGGCAAATAGGTCTGATTTAATGAAAGCTTTTTTTTTTGCCATGTTGGAAAATTAGTAGTTCCAAGAAGATGAGACTTCATCTGCATGCTGCATCTTGGAGAAGAAAGACTACATACTGTGCTGACATGTAGCGTAAGGGAAGTTACAGAGAAGTCTAGTCCTACATGTAGTTATATCCACATCAGCATCAGTTAGTTCAGCATCAGTGTTTCAGTAAAGATGAATTAAAACAGTCATGTACCTTAGTCAAAAATGCTGCACAGTAGGTGATGAGATTATGGATCAATAAGGATAATACATCTACAATCCATATGGGTTTTTTTTCAAATTTGTTATTACTTCATGGACTAAGAACAGTTCCAGTAAATTAGATAAAATTGTGAAAAAGACTGGAGACCGCTCTTTCATTGCAGTTAGAAATGGAAAACATTTTAAAATACCAGAGACTGGGTCAGGAAATCAAGGCAAGGGACTGACTTTAATTAAAAAGATTATAATAACGATGATACACCAGGCCATACCAATACATAAAGAAAAGAAAAAAGCATTGAAGGCCTAAAAGCTAATAATATCAAGATCATGACTAGATATTGCATTAAATTAAGCTTTGTTTAATAGTGGAATAATCCCTGAACTGGAAAGACCAGCAATGACATAGTGTTCCCCACATCTGGAAGGACACTCTAGAAAAAGCCAGAGAAGAAAAGGACCATTTATCTATTTTGGATTATAATTAAAATGCCTATGTTTTTTACAGCCCTAAAATTTATCTGTCTGGCTACAGAAATAGTCATAAACCATCATCACCATAAAAAACTTGTAAAAATGCCCCACAAATTCAAAGTTTTTTTCAAACAAAGGAGTCAATGCAGATTCACTCACCTATATATTTAGCACACATGCACATACAACACACATCTGCACAGTAAGTAGAGAGAACAGATAAATCAAATACACAGAAACTGCAGAAATATCATGTGCTTGCCAAGACTCAGACACAAGTCTTCACAGGAGTCTGTTTGTAAGCCAATTCATATTTGAATAATTGAAATGACATCTAATGGAAATTAAATATATACAATAAAATAAATGTGTGTATTCATCGTTATGACAAAAGTATTAATAATACAAAGGTACAATATTGAGATCTTCCAGGAAAACATCTTGTCCTAGAAAATGTAAGAGCTTTGTGTTCAAAGGATTTAGAAAATAAACTCCCTTTCTGTGGAGCCTTGCCCGTTGGGATTTGGCATAAGAAAGAAAAGAGAATTTCTAAGAAATATCAGGTTCTCTTTGCTGGCGTATTTTTTACTTTGTTCTGAATGGAAACAACTTGAGCTCAAAAGGTAAATTTCATTGACTGTAGATTTTACTAAGTGTGAGTTTAGCAGAGAAAGCAAAAGAAATCGAAGGATGTACTAAATATGACTGCATTTTACAGCCCCTTTCTTCTTCTTCTTTTGATAAGCACTTAACAGAAGTCTATTCAGTGAAAGCTGCCAATTCTTATTTTTACCATATGTACAGATTGAGGATGTCAAAGGAAATGTGTATGGCAAATTAGGGTGAACTCTGTGGCCTGAATGTTAAATGAGAGGGCAAATTATGCAGGATTTGTCTACCATTTCAGTGCTCTCATTTGTGATGTCTTTGGGCAGGGCACCTTTATAAGACTATCCTGAAGATATTATCATAATGGAATGTTTTGCATAATGGAAAACACAGTCACCTCAGATCTTCTTTTGCATGACAAACCCTTGATTAGAAAAATAATAGGATGGAAATGGAATTTGTGTTTATACAGGCAGGCGTCAGAGCCAAGAAGAATGGAAGCTGACCTCAATACACTGGAGAACTGACATAGGCAGATGCAAAACCTCTCTTTACAGTAAATTTAGCCTCAAAATAGACTGAGAAACAAGCAGGAGTCATATTTAAGTCTTCTTACAGTGAAAAGTTCTTTATTCATGAGAAAAGTATCTGTGATACTTTTCTGCAAAGGATATCACATATTTTTAAATTACTCATAGCTCTTGTTATACTCTAAGTTCCACATTACACCCCTGTGAAAACAAGAATGTTTTGATATTTGACAAAATGGGAAATGTTTTAAATTTTCTATTACACATCTGATTTAGCTTTGGCAATGTACTGTCTTTAGTCCATTGAGGTACAGTTATAAAATGGAATGAATATCCTGCCTTAAATCAGCAGAGCCAATCATGTACATAATTAGGAGCTGGATTATTTTCGGAATTGAATACAGCCATGCTGGTGTACTCATCTGAATTAAAGCACACATCTGCATATGTGTTTATAGGATTGCTGCTGATGTGCACATGCCATTAGACACGTAGACCTGCTGGTTTTATTTAGTTAGTCAGTATTAATTACAAAGTTTATTCTGCAAACAGAAACAGAAAAAATCTCAAAAGTGTACAATAATTTGGAAGGCCCTGTACCTTCAGGGAAATTGTAAAATCAAAAGGTAGATTTTACTAACTCTTCCCTTCTTACTGTCTAAGAACGTAATGTGCTATTACGTGACTGGACTTCACGTATGTTCAGCTTAGAAGACAGCATTATTTCATTACTGTCAGTGATTGTGGGAGCACAAAACAGTATTGTTCTCTGCCATATTGCACACAGGTTGAAGTGGATTTTGGGTGATAAGAATTCCAACACATTGTGGAATTTACAGAAGAACACAGTTAAACTGCTTTAAAATAAAATAAGTCCTAAAATATAGTACCTGCGAAGACAGTGTTGTGATAGTGGGAGTTCTACCTGATGGGAGAGTGAAAGTGCTAATTACAAATGTGCTCATGCTTATTTCTACGGCTGCCCTGAATTAAAGAACACTGGCCAGTCCTGATATTTGATATAAACTGAGAAGAGAATCAGTATATTTCTCTGAGGCACCTCATCTCCATGTGATAAGGATAAAATCTTAGCCTGTCTTTGGTTTTCTGATTGCCATTTCCTCTCTGTCTTCCTCACTGTGATTTGTTGAGATGATATTAACCTGATCCAAAGGCTCTGAACACCCAGAATTGTCATTAAAAGCAGCAAGGATGGGTGTACCCAGCATCTCTCAGGATCAAGCTTATAATTTTTAGCTGTAAATATCTGTATGACTAGAGTTACATGTGTCAGCTTGAAGATAATGTCATGATTTCATTGTGGTCAAATATTTTGAAAAAGGAAAGCATGGCTGAACTCTGCCCAGTGTCTGTTCATGTTTATTATCTTAACAGTAAACTCACAGCTGATTGCAGTTTGGCCCTTACCAGTTCTTCCTTCTAGCAACATACTAAATAATTTCAGCTTGCTCAGGAGCAGTTCAGTTTTAAGACACAGCTTTATAGAGAACTGACAGATAATACTAACCTTTTTTTTTTCAGCAAAATAATTTTTGATGTAAAAAATGATGCACAAGTGGTCGCAACATTCAATATACATATATGAACAATGGCTAATGAAATACAGGAATTCAACTTTTCAATGCCTGAAGAAGCAGATTTAATACTTAGGTTTAGTACTGCAGATTTCTTCACCTGGTTTTGAGTGAGCTGTAAATAGGCTGGTTGATTAGAAGACTAAAGAGATAACCCAATTTAATGATCATACATAACATGCCTACCAGAATTCTCCACCTCAATAGTGCAATAGTTACTTTATTTGAGGAATACTTTGCAATGTATTAGAGAATGAATCTCTCCTCTTCTTCCACAGCAAGAGCATGCCAGCCAGACAATCGGCTGCTAGCAGTCTGAACCCAGAAATACATGTTCCCAAATGCTGCTTAATTCACCTTCTCTGAAGTAGTGCTAGCATTAAGTGCGGCTGCATATTTAAGGTCTGTATTTGTTACCCTTCTCTGCTATCCATTAATCGATTACTGATTCAAAGCTGCACTTAATCCATTATGAAAATAGTTACATTTGTAAAAAAACCATTCTGAAGTAAGAATCTGAATTGTAGTAGAGTCTGTTCAGGCCATGCTCTGAGACAGCTAGAGCATGCCCCGGGGATTATTCCCATAAGACAAACCAAAGCCAGACTCTCTAATGACACCACTTGCAAATGCAGCAGTCATTTTTTCTACTCTCCCCACTTCCAGTAAGCTCATCCTGCATGCCTTTTAGCCAGCCTTAATTTTGGTGTCTCCTCTATCTAACCCAGTGAGAAACAGACAAACAAATCCCGTAAGGGCAGGCAGGAAGTTGTGAGAGCTGTTACATGGTTATTGTTACTAGGGAAACCACTTCCTTAGTATTCATGTGTTCAGCAGATCTGTCTGGCTGTGTCTTGGAGTCCCAGGCAATATCATGAAATAAATGGCAACCAGGAAAATAAACCCAAGCCAGCACAAAATACGGTGTAAGTGTCTGTGATACTTAAAATTAAAATCTTGTTTTGGTAAATAAAGTCTAAGCACAAGGGGGTGTGTGTTTGGAAGAGTATGCTATATTCTATTCCTCTTTCCCTCAACATTAATAAAATATCTGTAAAAGCAATCAGTACTGATAGGCTAGAGTTAAAATGCTAAGCCCAAGCAGCTACATTTTTTGGCTGCTGATCTTACCTCCAATTTCATGAGCACTATCTATATCCAGGCAAAGGATGAGTAGAGCTAGTACTTTTCTTTGGAAACCAGACTGTAGTGTTGGAACTCATCTCTAAGAACAGATCATCCATGCTCCTACTTTATGGGACAATTCTTGTTTGTTTGTTTGTTGGCTTTTTTAAGATGCAGTTTGTTCCTGAGTTCAGTCACAAAAGCATGTGACTTACAAAACCATCAGTAAAAACATCTCGAGCAGTAGCCATGCCTCTTAATGTTCCCTGTATCCCTTTTAGCATAGTTTAAACAAGCAACAACAGACGCTCACCAGCAGTTCCTATATTTCCACAGCGATTTGGATTCAACACATTTCATCCTCAGTAGGAATTCCACAGCTGATTAATTGATTTTGCCTCTTATCCATCTTGCTGAAAATCTCAGCTGAGTGATAAAGCCTGAAGAGGATACACACACCTTCCCTAGAGCACTTCCAGCCTCAGGCTGTCAGTTCCAGTGCTGGCTGCATTACAAAACCAGCTCAGTGTTCCTGCTCTCCCTGATGGACTCCAGGCACACAGCCGGTTTGCTCATTCACCAGAGCTTTAGGTCTGGCACTTCAGAAAGTTATTGCTCCTGAGGATCTCGATAACCTCAAGCCCAGCCAGAAACAACCATCTCAGTAGGTTTGTTCTTGCTTTAGAGTAGAATGAATTGCAGTGGGGAGATACGGTGTGCAGCATAACTTTGCAGTATTACAAAGTTCACTTGCTGCTAGAGAAGGACTTCTCTAAACAGACATTTCAGAAGACAACATACATGCACAAATGTGACCAGTTACAGGCAAGACTGCAGGAAGGATAGTGGTACCTGGTTTTCTGAAGAAATGGGGGTGAGGAGAGCAGCAGAGAATGAAGGGACAATACTTTATTGTAAAGTAACCCTCTGATAGTAGAGCACAAATGATTAACAACTATTTGGGCCTTGCTGAAGCAGGCTCACAAACAGGGTTATGTAAAACAACCTATAAACTGAGATAAAAGCAAACACAGTAGATGAATAAAGAAGGAGATCTTTTTGACTCTACAAAAATCGCTATTATTAAAGATACACAAGTGTTTCAAGGCTTGCTTCCTTTTTTTTTTTCCCAGTTTTATACATCTTGGGGCTAACTATAGCAAAACTACTCCTGATTTACAAGAGATAGAGAAAAATAGAGAAGCAGGACTGCAGGATTTAGAAATATCCCTGCTCATTTGCCTCTCAGCATGTTTGTGTCTTAGCATGATCTCCAGCCTGATCCCTAGTCTACAGTATATGGGCTTGTGCTAAGGAGAGACTTTTGCAATTAGAATTACCCAGCACAAACCAACAGAAAGATTCTGCTCATTAAGTATATCCACTGATGGCATTAAATAAAGAGGCACATGTGAGCTACAGCTGGGAAATACAGGGAACTGGAGTTCATGAAGAAAAATCTGTTGGAGAATTACAGAAAACTCTCACTGATATCCCAAATTAAAGATGATCTAATAAATATGAAACTGAGTTCCAGGTTTCTTTCAAGAGTGCAGCACTACAGGAAGCAGCTTCCACAGTTCAGATATCTGGATGTAAAGGACAAGGAGACAGTGTCCAAGCCAAGCAGTGTGTTCAGCAGGGCTAGGTATGGAATTTGGCACTGAGGGACAAGCATGCTCTAGTTGGTTTGCTATGGCTCCTCCTGGCCATTTTACCTAGGCTGCTGTGTCACGGGGCAGTAAAAAGGCATTCACTGGCCCCTGACAGGCCTCCACCTCCAGTTCAGTATGCACTTTGGTTGGACACTGCTGAGAGCTGGAAGACTACTTAGAGAAGATATTTCTATGGACTTTCTTAATTCATATATCTTTCCTCAGATATTGGCAACCAGCTTTGGGGTTGGAGGACTAGAGAACTTTTGTGCTGAAAATTAAGGCCATTTTGATGGAGACAGCCACGGTGCACACTAAACCCTGGAAAGTGTTGAGTGCTTTCCACACCCAGATGGGCTTGGTCTCTTGAGACCCCCATGCAGTGGGCAGTTGAGTTCTTGGGAGCATTCACAGAAGCACAGCTGCCCTGCTTGTGGGTCTCCACGTGGCAAAGCTACCCCAAATAAGGAAACTGCCACTTCACTTCCAGAGAAACCTACAGTGCCAGAGGGACAGCTAAAAACAGACAGTGACACAAGAAGGCGTGGTTCAGAAAAAGTGGCAGCATCAGGAGTGGGGCAGAAAACCTGCTCATTTGTTGGATGAGGAGTGCAGGTAGCAGAGCTGGAAACACCTCCTGTGCTTCTCTGAAGCTGTAGCTGTTGAGAGGCCAAGGGCCAAATCACCCATCTCTCTTGTGCTTTGAGATGTGCAAGTTACAAAAGCAGACTGACTCACCCCCTCCCAGCTGAGTTCACACTTTCAGTGAGAGCTTTAATAAGAAGCCAGGTTTGCAGGAGAGAAGAGAATGGGGTTCCACAGGGCAGCCCAGATTTATGTGTAAAAATCCTCCAGCTGGATGTGACATCTCAGTGAGGATGGAGAGCACCAGGGTGCAAGCAAGCAGTACAGTTTCACTGTTCATGGCTCAAAATGTTCCCAAAATGTCCCCCAATGTACTCATAAGACCTACATTTTGAGATGATCTGCCTCTGGCCCAGCTCTACTTTCAGTATTCTGAGGAGCAGTGCACAGCAGCCAAGAAGTCAAATAATGGATATTGATGGTTGCTGCTGTACCATCACAGGATGGTTTTCCTGTGACAGGCCAGGAGGGAAATCAATGCTGATGACAGCATTTTCAGCCAGGAACTGCCCAGAAGTCAAACCTGTCAAAAAGCCATTTACAAACTCTAAGTGAAAACAAAGTAGCCACAGCTTTTAGTAACACTGCTCCGAGATCAATTGCTACATTTTCCACACATCATAGAGCGAAATGTTTGCCAGATATATATATATAGACAACAGCTGTTTGATGAGGGTTTTGAAAAGGGAAGACTGCTTTAGGGCCTCAGGTGCTAATCATGGAAATCAGTTTGCTGGAAAAGTCAGTGCAACTGCATGGCTAGTATGTCCACCCAGCCCTGTGGAGCAGGCTGTGACTCAGAGAGGGAGCAGGTATCTTAAATGCTCCCAAGGCAGGATACAAAGAGGGGGAATGAACAGCAGAGCTCAAGCCAGAGCTGTGAACAGACTGTGCAAGGAATCACTTAGTCACAGAAAAATGCAAACACTTGTAACATCAAGTCAAATTTAGTCAGCAGTTTCACCTGAAATAAAATGTAAAAAGGATTACTTTGGTGGTTTTGTAATAGTTTTTTGCTTTGACTTTTCATGCAAGACTTACAAACTGTCTTGAAAACAATTTCTGAAACAACAGAAAATGGGAAAAGAGTACTGTATGCCACACCAACTACATCTTTTGAGACTGGAGGCAAATATCCACTCCTTTTCCTACCTTATTTAAAGCTGTGTCTTAGAATCACAAGGGCCCTCCTACCTCCTTCACAATAATACTGATTCTAGGTGGGACAAGTTCAATTTTTTTGCTTTGAAGATACCTGGAAGCAGAGAATGGAAAATTCAGATGAGTACCCTAGACAACAGCCCAGACCATAATTATCACCTATTTTCTTACTCAGTGAATGTTCATGAGTTAAATGAGGCTGGACACATCAGCATTCAAGAGAGGCTCCCTTTGTATCTGTGCAGCCACAGTGAATTTTCTTCACCACAAATACCAACTCCTTCAAGTGGCCAAGAGCTCTACATCCTTCAGAACACAGGCAGCAAGCAGAGCTAGGTTGCTGGTGGAGGAGGGACACGAGGCAGTGCACACCACCACAGCTTCTGCTCTTTTACCTGTCCCACCCCACAGCTACAGGTTGCTCAGCAGCCTTGAATCCAGCAGAGCTATTTTCTCAGGCAACATTGATTGCAGAAGTTTCACTTGATCTGCCCATGTGGTATGGTTTGGACAGCCTGGCAGTAAGGACATTTTTTCTGAGAGGAAAACCTGAGGATTATGGAGCAGTTAGAGTCTCTTACCTAAAAAGTCAAAGTTCGCACCAAAGGGATATTCCCTACCAAATGGCAT
This sequence comes from Cyanoderma ruficeps, assembly GCA_008694505.1. NCBI lineage: Eukaryota > Metazoa > Chordata > Aves > Passeriformes > Timaliidae > Cyanoderma > Cyanoderma ruficeps. The sequence goes on from VZDJ01000782.1 coordinate 29,112,774, forward strand.
CTGCTCAGCAATAAAAGCTAAGAGAAAGGGCAGGCATTTGTCATCATGATGTTTGTCTTTCAGAGGAGCTGCTAGGCACACTGAAGCCCTGCTTCCTGGGAAGTGTCTGCACACTGATGAGAAGTAGAGGACAAATCTCATTTTCCTTTACATCTGTGCATGGCCTTTGTTTTTGTTTTATTAAACTGCCTTTATCTTGACCCAAGAGTTTTGTCCATCCAATTTTCTCCCTCCCAGTGCTGCTGAGGAAGGGAGTGTGGTAGGCAACTGGCATCTACTGAATGCCATCCCACCAGTCCTTTTTAAAAACCAACACGGGGCACCCTCTTTGCAGTAAACACTGTGCCTTCGCTACACTTAAGGGCCAAATTCTGATTAAGCTCCCATTTCAGTAGGATCAGAACTGGTCCAAACCACTCAATTTTCTCTCTCAGACTCCCACAGAGCCTGGTTTGGAGATGGAGGTAGGCAGCACCTTACACACAAAGCATGTTAGGCCTCTTTACACCCAAAGGGAGAATTCTGCAAACTGAGATTAGCGTGCCAGGTGAAGCCACAGCACGAAGGACTCTGCAGACCTGCCTGATTTTTTTCCTTACACATCTTTTTCATTTGTCACCAAGCTGAACAACATTTAGTCCACTGATGCTCTAAACTTTCCAGCAAAGTTTGGAAGTGAAGCAAAACCGAATTTGCAATATCCCACATCCCAGAGGGTTGGACCTGAGTTTAGGTTGTGGGTGCCTTTGTAGCAGGATTCTCCAGGACAAACATCATATTGAGGCTGCTGCTGTAAATGTTTCCAAGTCGGAGAAGAATGTAACTCTGGAGCATCTGAAAAAAAACACTCTTTTTCAATATAAAAATACAAGAAAATATGTGTGCACAATTGTCTCATTCCCCAGAGTGTTAGGCACATAATCAAAGGAGAATCACTATGGGCTTTGTGGCACAGAGGAATAGAGTGCTCTTGCTTTATGAATGAAGCACTACAGCTGAGCAAGTACCATTTCCATGAGTAAAGACTGCTTTTAAGGAGAAAATAAATAGATGGCATCTTCTCCCTAGCAAAACAACAAGCCACAGGTAAGCCTATTCTAACAGCCAGTGTTCAACGTTATACTTAAGTGCAGTATTAGACTAAAAAGCACCTAATTTTACTTGAGCTGATTTTAAATGTATCTTGGTGCATCTCAGCTATTGTCTAATCCTTTTGTTTGAGATGTTCTACATTAGTCAGCCACTTTTGATTCATGTGCTAACAATCCCCCTTAAGGCAGGTAATTCACAATGTTCACGATGTGCAAAGTGGCACTCCAGTTCTCACAGAAAGAAGTCAGTAAACTTTAAATCCCAGAGCCCCTAAACTTATTTTGCATAAATTGCCCTCACAGGAGGGGAGCGGAGATCCGTTTATATGCATCTCCAGTATCAACTTAGAATTCAAATCAATTTTTCAGAACAGTGGGAATGCTGATTAGAGACAAATCACGGCAGAAAGCAAAGGCTGCAACCAGTTTTGAGTATAAACAAAGTAAAATGTGAATGACTTCACTTTAACCTCTATGTCCTACTTCAAGTGTCTTTACCATTAAAGGTTTCTTAGCACAACAATTAACAGAGTGGAGATACATTTTTGTTAAATAATGGCCTCCTACAGATGGCATTTCTTTTCCTTTGGTACTGAAGTTACACATGATAGCATTTACTCCCGTAATGAGAATAGGTTTTAAGCCTAGTAGCTGTTGATTTTGCCAAGACAACAAATGGGACCTTTATGCTAATGAAAGTTAAGATTTCAATCTTTCCACTATGATGCAGTTTCTGTCCTCAGAAGATCCTGAGATAGTGTGCTGTTTCAAATGATGTTATCCCAAGCATAAAGAAGAGTTTGGATTCCTTTTTTTGAACTGCAGTACTTAGACAATCACATTCCTTTTCCCCAGAAATTCATACATCCGTATTCATAGCAGACCAAAAAAAAAAAAAACCAAAAAAAACCAAAAACCTGTCATCACCTCAAGGTAAAAAAGAGAACTGTGAAACAACGGTACCAGTAAAATCTGTAAATATCTTAAAACAGGACAAAATGTAAATTTCTCTATTGGTAAACCACGTAGCTGTGGCAACTTATATAATCAACAAACTATAAGGCTATCAAGGTTGACTTCCTACTTAAGATGGCATAAGCCATCAACATTCACAAAGTGGAATCTGGACACAGCTCCAGTCTGTGTTTAAACTGCTGTGTCTGTCTTAGCAAGTCATCTTGGACAAAGTCCTAATGCTACTGATATCAATGCAAAAAGAAAAAAAAAATATTTCAGGGTTTCCAGGATTCCAACAGACTTCAAACCAGATCTCCCCTGCCTAAATGGTAGGATGAGCTATTAAGTCATTATTCTCTTAGTGGTAGTCCAAATTTACCAAGCGCCTCCTCCGACCAGTGAAGCTTGTTATCCCCTCTTGGTAGGTTTCATTGCTAACGATGATCATTCATTCTAGCACGGCAAAATGTTTTCTAGAAACCCTTCATTCCAAACTAAAAGCAAAACCATGAATATCGAAATATGGCGTCTAAACGGAAATACTGAAATATCTGAAGATGGCAGTTTGGAGAGTTTAATGATATAAGCCCGTGGAGTTTGAAACTAAAATAGTCGGTGATTTCTGGTGTCTGCAGTGTCCCATAGCTGCACACACTGGAGAACTGCATTGGCTCCTGGCTCTGTAGCAAAAACCCAAAAAATCCCTGAGATCTCCAGCCCCATAGTCATTCAAATGGAATCCTGTCACTGGGCTGAGAAACCTGAGCTCCTGGCAATCCACAGGTGAAGGAAGTTAATTAAAAGATAAGTCTTTCTCTCCTGATAAATCAGTGGTTTCAAAGCTGCTGAATACCCTCGCTTTGTTGGGAAAAACTTCCAATCAGCTCTAATCAAACAGCCCCAGATTAAGTTAAGAAAAGCAATTTAATTGAAAGAAGGTGCAGGGAGAGCTCTGGGGATTTGTGTAAATGTTGAGGAACACCTCAAAAAAAAAAAAGTATGCTGCTACAACCTCAATTTCTTTGTTGGGACAGTGTAGTAGTGAGGTATGAAAGAAAAATAATCAGTGTGAAATTCCCCATTTTTCTCTTGCATGGCATCCTGCAAGATGGGAACAGTGCAGGCTGATCATCTGTTAATCAGTTGTTTAGGTGGTTACTACTAGAGAACAAAAGAGATCATATGTGTGGAAAATAAATCAGGCAGAGGTTCAAGACAGATTAAACAACACATTTTCTTTCTCTCTTTATAGCAAATGTCCACGTTAAAAATGGGGGAAAAAAAAGGAAAGAAAAAAAAGAAAGAAAGAAAAAAAAAAGGAAAATCCACCTAAGGCCATTTCTCCTACTCAGGCTCCAGAGATATCTTTAAAAGAACTTGGTTGCATTTTTTTTCTCTTTCTGTATTGAAGAAATTAATAAAAGATCAGCATCTGGGGCAAGAATGAGTTTGATACTGTGTTTTACTGATGGAAAACTCCAATCTTCAGGTATTCACACCAGTCCAAAGTCCAGCTGCTACACTGGCTCCTGCATGGATCTATCTGAAGGCAGATTAGGGATTTAAGGCAATACAATATACAAGATTGAAGGTGTTGCACATGAACTGATGGATGTAGCAAAGCGCTTTCAGATGTGCTAAGACGGTGCAACAGGCTGCCCAGAAAAGCTGTAGCTGCCCCATCCCTGACAGTGCTCGAGGCCAGGGCAGATGGAGATTTGAGCCACCTGGTCTACTGGAAGAAGTCCCTGCCCACGGCCAGGGGATGATCTCCAAGGCCCTTTCCAACCTAGGCATTGTATGAATCTATGCCACCCTGCAGGTGACCGCGTTTGGATGACTCTGGGAAAGAAGCGAGGTCGGGGTTGGGGCTGCCCGTGACGCCAGAGGCTGCGGGATGCAGCAGTCCTGAGGGCCAGGCTGTGGCAGCTCAGGACACCGTGAGGGGAGCGAGGGGCCTGGCTTGTCCCAGCACCCCACACCCACCCTGGAACCGTGGCTGAGCGGGGAGGAGACCCCCCCCCCCCACCCCCCATTCATAGCGGCATTTCCTACAACCTTCGGAAAATCCCAGTGGGAAGCCTGACCCTCCCCGATCCCGCCTCTCATGGCAGCACGACTGCTCCGCCGCGCCAACCCCAGCGGGCCGCACCCTGCCCGGCTCGGCATTTAGCGCTCCTCCCGCTCCGCAGCGGCCACTCCGGAGCTGTTTTTCGCTCACGCTGGCGCCAGAGTTGCCGTTTTCCAGCGGGCGCAGACGCAGCCCAGCCCCGTTCCCGGCCCCGTTCCCGCCCTGCGCGGGCGGTCCCGGTACGTGGGGGTCCCCGGTGCTCCCTCGGCCGCCGGGCGGAACCGGGCACCGGCAGGACGGAGTTTCACCTCTGTGGGACTGCCCACGGCCGGTGATTCAGGCTGTGGCCCTGCCCTCCCACCGGCCCTCCCTATGCCGCCATGTCCGCGGCGCCTGTGGGGAACGAAAGCTGGTCTGTGCACACCGGGCATCTCAGTGATGTCAGGACAGCCAGCGCACCTGAATGTGCTCCTTGTTCCTTCCTGGCACTCCCTCCTACCAGACAGATTTCTGCAGTCAAAACATTTTGGTGCAAAGCAGCTCAGCAGCCTGAGCTGCAGGTGCGGGAATCACCGGGCCCAGTGTTTGGAAGGGTGCTGTGGTTTCTCACCCTGAAGTTCCTGTAGAGCTAACTCAGGCCTGGGGGGAAGGGGCTGGGAGATGCCACCGATGGTTTGGTGTTTTTTAGACACAGCACTAACAAGGAGCAGGAGACAAAGTTGCTTTACCTTCAGTGTCTCATCAGGCTTTCAGTAAGAGCTGATGTTATTCCCAGGCCCTGGCTCCTTTCTTTCGCTGGTGAAACGGGTGACTCCTTCCATCCACGTGGCACTGCTGCCAAACTAGGGTTTGTCACAAGCATCCTCTCCCAAAAACTGGGTATTATTTACTTCGGCAGTGCTGTCATAGGGAACCCTGCTGGCTAACACTGCAGAAACACACTGGTGTGTTCAAAGCTCTGTGTTATTACAGGTGGTGAATGTATAGTACACTTCCTCATATTTAGGGGCTTGTAAGGGCTCATCTGAAACCCTCTGAGATTCTCCCCTTTCCTTTGATCAATTGTCCTAAATCTAAACTGCAAGTGCTTGGGGAAGGGATATCCAAATGTACCTTTCTTATGTATGGGTCATAAAAGAGAGGCCCAGCTAGCAGTATGGTGAACATTTTGGAAATTTCTAAAACAAGGGCATTTTCTAAAACACCAGAACTTGCTTGTGACCATGTCCTAACTGCTGCCAGGTTCATGACCTTGCCCCCCCGATGGCATACATATCTGTCTTATGCCTCTCTCCTGCTTCCTCCACCTCTAGTCCTGGTGCACCAAGGGATGTATCCAAGAAGAACAAAAGAGCTTGGAAGAGTGGCTGAAGCTACAGAGCAGCAAATCCTCATTCTGCTCACCCGCTGCTGTCTCGGGGCTGGCAAAAGAGTGGGGTACCTGTGGCCACTAAAGGAGCTGCTCCCAAAATTACAGGCTCCTGCTATTCCAGATTAGTCACTGCACGTGCATGAGTGCAAACTAAACAGCCAGCAGTGAAAACACATATATTGCCCAGATGTATACAGGCATTTCTGGAGAGAACCAAGTGGATATGGGAGACCAGAAGTGCAGCTCTTCCATGATTCACATCCCCATCAAGGAGGCAATTGTGTTCCAAAATACCCTGTGTGAGGCTGCTGTAGAGTACAACCTTCCATGCAGAAACCCACTTCTCCTTTGCTGTCTATATTGTGCATTACAGAAAAAAAAAGAGATTATGGAAGAACATCTGAGATAGTCTCTGAAAGTTGTGTCTCCTGACGCAGCCAAGTGGCAGTTCATGTTTACAGTATTTCCCAGTGAATGCTGGTACATGCAGTTTCTCCTGCTCCACACTGACACGATGCCGGGCATTTGGTCAATGAAGAACTCTTCAGAGTCCTGTTAGAGCACAACACTTTGACATGTCTTTGGAGCTGTCTGTACCGTGAAACATTACTTGTTTTGAACACAAAAGTTACACTTTGTAATTGTGAGAAACTGTTCTAAAATAAATATTGAATGTTCAGGCTTCACCAAACACCAAGTGAAATATTATTTCAAGATGTTTTTGCCCATGCAAAGTTTTGAAAATAAAATCTGAGTATGTACCTTGGGTTTTGGTTTGTGGGTTTTTCTTTCTTTATCTTCTACAAAAATATGGATCTTTAGGCCTGTATGGTATATTCCAGAGCTGTGTATACAGCTCATTTTTTTGATGTATGAATATCTCTGAGCTCCTCGGGTGAAAGCTGGGGACAAATGTACAATTAGCTGGATTGTAAGATTAACACCTACGCTTGTGATACGTACATTGTTGTCCTAATTCCAGTTGAAAGGTGAAGTTGAAATGCTTCTATGATATCATAAATCTCCTTAGGCTTCAAGACTTTACTGGGATATACAGCAGTGCAGTATCTGGTATAGCACTTAGAGCCGTTGCGTCTTTTATGTGAATCACCATATGAGTCCTTGAAAAATTAATTTTAAAATGTTTGATTTTAATTTAGCAGTTCTTTCAAGGTAGTACAGCCCCACCAATCACTACTGGGTCCTTTGGGAAACAAGAGAAAAGGAAAAAAAAGAGAACATTTCTGGAATCACTTTCTTTTGCCCAACTTGGTATCAGCTGGCAGAAGCAATAACGAAGGGGCTGCAGGACTGCTCTCAGCTATTATTGTGCCTGGCTTGCTCTCAGCATGACTCACTGCAGACAATATATAACACCACTCGCAAGGGAAATGAACAGTAAATACTTGGCCCTGGAAATTTTTTTTTAAATCTCTTCAGGTTTTTTTTTTTTCTCTCTGTTTTGTATCCCTTTATCCTCGCCCATGTACTATATAAGCCTCTCAAATCTAATGTCCCTAACACCACCCCCCACTGGTAGCAGCAAGCCCTTCCGCTGCTGTAGGGTTTACTTTGCAGAGGTTTACAAGGAGAGGCATTATTGAGAAACTGTATGTGTTAACCCAGTGGCACAGGGTTGCTCCAACACCTTCCCTCTGTTTTTTCTTTTCTTGGGGGAGGGGTGGCTGCTATTCCAGCTAAATGCATCTCTGGCTTTACTGTAGCACCCAGGCTAGCTTAGGAAGAAAACCTTGGGGCTAAACAGGCTAGGAGTGCAGCCAAGGGGGTCAGGAGACAGCTTTAAGGATTACACAACATAATTAAAGGCTGACTCTGAACATGCTTCCTGGTACCCTGTGTTCAAACATACAAACCTTTTTAGGTAATAATTCTTGGTCCTCATTTGTATCAGAGGGATTTGTAGGTTAAAGTTGCCATACAGGTAGTGAGTCAGGAATACAAATTATTCATCCGGACTATAAAAAGGCAACACCTTCCTAAACCTGCCCTGGCCAGTGAGAACTGAGGGTAAAAAATAAATAGATGAGCATGCATGTGTTTTCTTAGTTTGTTTTTGTGCAATGCCCTCTGGGTGCAGGTGATTTCATTCTGCAGCAACTTGCTAGATTGAACATGAGGATTCTTTTCCTGAAGTGCTCTGTGATCAGAACGGGGCCAGAACATTGTTCTACTGGATAAAACCTGAGACACTGAAGACCCACATTCAAGCTTATACTGTGCTAGCTCCAAGGAAGACCCTTTTATCTTCAAATATTCCTAATCAGCTGGAGCCGAGACTATAATCTAGGTCCTCCATTATTCATATTCTAGGCTAGGGCTGCTGCCCCATCAGCCTACACAGTATGAGCACTTGCTCTCCAGCCATCCCCCATCCCAATCAAAATGACTCCTATAGACTCTTGTGTTTGCTAAAACAGCATATTCTGACATTTCAGGGAAATATTCTAATGAAGTCTATGCAAACTGCATTGATTTAGCATTCATTGTCTAAAAATAGGTCCTAGCAAGATGCTGGTACCAAAAAAGCTAGAAGCAATGGAAATGAGCAGAAAATACTGGACACACATATTGATACTATATAGCGTGAGCAAGCACTTGCTTATCTAATGCTATGATGCACAAATAGACAATGAGTCAAGGCAGCATACGCTCACTGATGGAAATACATAATCAAGTATGAACAAGGATAAATCACACTTCTGCATCAAAGTTGTGAAAAATGCGTATTGTATATGTTTTGCCTGATTTTCTACCAGAATTATCAGTTTTCTATTTCAAGAGCAGTTGCAATAAGCCAGACTTCATCCTCCATATGATGATACATTGACCTGCGGGGTTGATTTATTTATTTTTTTTTTTTTAGAATAATGGCTTTTCTACTACTTTGGTTAAATTTCAGTGTGCTATAAATAGGTCTCTTGTCACATATATAACAAAATGGAAAGAAACACCAAATCATTAACTTACGATTACAGGCAAAAATGCGAAGAATCTCGCCCTGTGTAGTCAGCACTGCCTTGCAGTTTTGATGAAGTTCATGTTTGACTGAATCAGTGCCTAGTCTTTTCAACATATTACTGTCTAGTGTACTGTCTAGTGTCTGCCTGCTCCCAAGTACTTCCCATTCCTTAAAAATCTCTTGTTTACAACCATTTCCTTGTTTGGTTTTTGGAGAACAAAGAGGAAGAGAAAGGCTTTATTCCTTGGGTTAGGTCTAGATCACATATACAAAGGAGAAGAGAGACTCTGCTACACTTTATTCAATATGATGTTACAAGAAAACAACAGTTACAGCTGACAAACCATTACATCTTTCATAATACAGACAAATTACAAGGTGTAACAAATAATGTGACATTTATTTTACTGTACTGCTTACTATGCTGTTCTTCTGACGTATATATATATTTAATTACATTAACATTGTTTTCATGTACCAGCCCTCCCCTTTTTTATTTGTTAAAAAAAGAACACCTCTTAGTGCACCATACAAAAATCTGCATGGAAGCTCACAAGCAGGAATTTTGTATGCAGCACCATTGAAATGCATTTTGGGGGATGGGAATGATTAGTGCATCCTTTCAGATTTTTTGCTTATGTGAAAAATGCAAGGCAGTAACGTACAGTCACTCCACCTAAATGCTGGTAGGGGAGAATATTGTTATGCTCAGTAATGCAACCTAATTCTGTTTATATGGGGTATCTGCATTTTGCTCCTTAGTCTGTACAGCCTAAACCTTTTATATAACAAAGATTACAAACCCAGTAATATTCACAGATGAATATTTTGTATATGAGCATATCAGAGCATTGACTACACATTTGGTTGCGTGCAGTGACAGAGGGGTGTACATAACCCATCAACCCACAGGGTATTTATTTATTTATCTTACCTTCTCTTCCCTTGAGTCTGAAGTGCAGAACTCCTACAGACCAAGGAGAAAGCAACGCCCCTGTGTCTCTGTCTACTGCAGATTGAATTTTCACTGTTGTATTGATGACTTGTCTTAAGCCATGTTTCTGATTAAAAGTAAGAGTGAGAATTAAAAGGACCCCATACAGTAATGTAATGTCAGAATTATTGGAGTGTCCTGTCTGGGGTGGTGCCTGCTGGGTGTGGATTAGAGTTGATCTGAACCCAGCAGGAGAGAGGACTGAGCAATCTCCAGCTGGTTGACTAGTGAATTTAGGTTCTGTGAACTTGAACTTGTAAGGACTCTCCATATCATGCAGACCGTATCTACCACCATCTTCCCTTCGCCATTCACTTAATATTAGATCCCATAGAGAGTTAGAACATGCCCTCCCGCTTTTATCTGCCTGCTATACCTGCTGCCCTGTCGCTGCTCTCCCATCTCGAAGCAAAGCCACATTCTCTCAAGTATCACCAGGACAGATCTACTGGATCTAAACTGCAAGTTAAGCTGCTGCTAGCTACTGACTCTGGGTCCTGGAGAAACTGAGATTTGCTCAAAGACTATTGGTCACTGAAGCCAACTTTTGACTTCAACAATGTGATAATGTTGACAATGTGAAACATCACCTTCCAGGCACCCACAGCAGGTCTGGAAGACTGGGCTACTTGTCCCTTTGAAGATCCTTTGGGGAACTGATTTCACAAGGATGGGAGAAAAAGAGAATTACACTACTGATCTTTGCTGAAGCTGTCTCAAAAGCATTGATAGAGTTTAAACAGTCCATTCTGCAACACTGAGAAGAGCTGTGGTGAAAACAGCTGGAGAGGTGGGCAGCTGTCTGGGGTCATTACTGATGGGTGTCAGGCTAACCATGCAGGTAAGGGCTCTGCTGGTAGGGAGAAGAGGGAAATAAAGCTTTAGTGTCAACTGTTCCTTCCCTGGCCAAAGGAGCTTCTACTATCTCAAAAAAACTTGATATTTCCCAGCAGATTTGATGTTACAGAAGATTAATTTGCAGTACTCATGTGAAAAGCACCATCCTGCTGAGCCTAGGTTGCCTTGGTGCCAGGAGAACATCCCCAGGACTCAGAGCCTCCATGGGAGAGCAGCAAAACACCACAGGCAGTCAGGGTGCCCAGAAAGTAGGTGCAGAAATAAGAGACCCTGGTCACTCCTTAATGATCAGTAGGTGAGACAACTTCATTACTGCTGAAGATTAAGTTGCTATTTAGAAACTTAGATATTTATGAACTTTTGTTCAGGCAATAATTTGAGTTTGAAGATTTTTGGATCAACTTTATTTCAGTGGTTGCTTAAAAGTGGGAATGGGGCAGAGAGGAAAATCTCACGCGCACATGTGTTCACACACATACACACACATACATACCTTAAGCAAACACTGTACGTAAGTCACTATGGATAGTAATGTGCTAGGCTTGTGGGAAAGTTGGGGAATTACTCTCTGTATTAAACCTTCAGATGGTTAGTTGAGCAGTGTAATTGCTTGCCTTCAAATTTAAGCTGTCAAGTAGAAGCATCTATGAAACTACCCTTATATTCCTAATCAAAATCTTTGTTACATTTTCAAAAATTCTTCAGATTTTGCAGCAAGTTTTTTTTTCTAAAAATAGCTAATTTTAATCATCAAACTGCACACAATTTAAGTAGCAAAGATAATATATAAAAGACTTTTCTCTTACAAAAAAAAAGAAACATGAAACCCAAACAAACCACGTCTAAGGCAGTTTCAGTGTGTGATAAATTCAAAAGTTCAGTGGTCACTTTTCCCCTTATAAATACAGGGGAAGAACTGTAGTTAGTTCTAAATAGGATTGTGACTGAAAGTGGCTTTCAGATGGCTTTTAGCAGATCCTGAAACAGAGATGTCATTGGGGGAAATTGTCTTTTAATGGCTGTGCAAATATTGAGAATATTTCCACAGTTCAGTTCTTTAAAAGTGTAGACTCCTGTCCTAGTTCATTAAGAGACCTTTTGCAGCTACTTGTGCATTCAAGGATTTGCCTTATTGGGTGTCTTTTTTCTTATTAAACACTGCTGGAGTTTAATAAGATGGCAGTAGCACAAATCCCTTTCCCCTCCTTTTAAGCACTGAAAGCTAAACAAAGTGTTACCGCACTTCCTTAAAATGTAATTCAATGCATCCAGCAAGCAAAGGATGTCAAAATTATGTGTAGAATAATATTACCTAGCAAGTGCTTCTGTCCAAGCAGGACTATAACTCAACAGTGATTTTTGCACCATACCCTGCCCTTTCTGAATGCAAAGCTGTAAACAGGGCAGTTTTTTCTCACCCCTGAACACAATGCTCTCCCCATCCAAAATACAGCAGGGGCTTCTTTTTCTAAAATCACACACACAACTTAGTTTCTTGCAAAAACTTGACATTTGAATGATTCATTCAGAAAAGCTATCTAAAGACTAAGGATGATGTAGTGCCTTCCAATCAGCTCAGAATACCTATGGGAAATAACTCAAAAGGTGCTTTGGTGTGGAACAGCAAACAGTCTGGGATGAGGAGATTTCTCCACCTTGTTTTGTACGTGGCTAAGTAACACAGCTAGATTTAATGGCTCATTCAAAGGAAGTTTTTCTGTACCTCAGTATCTGCCTTGAATTAAACAGAACAGTTTCATCATCTCTGTTTTCAAAAAAAATTCCAAAAAGTAACTAGTGTGAGGAAAAACATAGAGATGTTACCCAAGACCCATAAAAGAAAGATATACTCTTGAAAGGAATAAAACCATAAGGAATTCACTGTGTATCTGTCAGCTGCATACATCTCATCATTTTTGCTTTGTCCTTCTGACAGGCCTATTTTGAAAACTGGCATGCTACATAGCCTAAGCAGAGTAACCAAATTTAGAGTACTGAAGTAAACATGCAATTATTGCCATGTTTTTAAATGGATATGAATGGTCTGAGGGGATAATGAAAAAATAAATAACCCAACAACACTTGAGGAAGAGTGGCAAGGTGCTGTAATTGTCAGCTGATCAGATGAGTTGGGCTTGCCCTGGGAAGAAATAATCTTCCCACTGGTTGCAGACTATGCACAGCCCTCAAAGAAAACACAGTCCTTTATGCCACAGTTGGCTCTTTTTGTACAGTTGTTACTGAAGAAGTGTGAACACCAAATGTGTTGTCTGAAAGTATTTAAGACATTGCTGGTGAAAGCATAAAAATCCTTACAAAGATGCAGCGCTGCAGTGGAAAATCAAACAAAATCAAACACAAAAGACTGAAAGAGTACATGCCATGTATCAGTAAGCAAAAGCTTAATCTTCACATAGTTCTCTGAAATCACAAGGTATCCAAATGCGTGCAAGGTTTTAAATAAATTGCAGGGAAAAACAGGGTCTTGCCAGCTTCAATTTTCTTTTGAATCCACCATAGAGTCAGAAAGGAAACAGGCCGTGGTTCCTTCCTGGTGTCGGCCTCCTCATTAGGTTTTTGTTTCCCTCCTCCAACCTGGTAAATTTAATCCTGTAAGGAAACAATATAAATTATAATAAGCCTCATGAATTGCATTTTAAAATGTTGGTTTGTTTGTTTGTTTGTTTTTCACATGGTAAAAGATAGGTTAGGCCAAAGCCAGTTATGAAGATGCCAGCTCAGAGTGAAGGGCAGACTTCCAAAGCATGTTTAGAACGGGTACCTCAGGAAAATCAACTTAAAAACCCAATGCTTTCAGGGTGGTCACCTAAGTGAGATATATTAATCCATATTCATGTGTCTGTGCCCCAAGACCTAATCTTCCCAGTTGCCATTAGCACTGACATTCTCCACAGAAATTATAGACAGCCATAAACAGTCATCTCTTCTAAAGGTGATCACACCCCCTGAATGCAAAGGAAGCTTGCTAAAAATTCTGGCAGAGCTTCAGGAGTTTACAAGTTTTTCTTGCCCCCTTTCTTTTTTGTCCCCTTTCTCTCTGGTGATCTCCTCTGTAACAATGCTTGTCACTAGTTTTTGAAAAGGTCTCGTTAGGTTTCCTTCTGGAGAGTTGTTTGGGGCACCCTGAGACAAATTGCAAACATTTCTGTAAACATAACCAGGTTATGGAGCTTCTCGGTGTGCTGTATCTAAATGAATTCACCTTTATTTCAGTATATTTCTATTACTAAGCAGATAATTGAAAACTCTCCTTTCAAATATAAAAATAAACACTATCAATAGCTTTACTTATATTGTCTTTCACTCTACTGATGTAGAAGCTCAAAGCAATGGCTGGACTTGCACAAAGGTATCCTGATGTTTTTGAGGTTTACACAAACCAGGAGGCAGGCTGAGAATGTGAGACATGAAAACAAAATATCCAATAACTGCAAGAGCCTCCTGAAGGCTGAATGAAGGCTAGATGAACTGGATGAACTGAAACTACTAACAGGATTTTGTAATTAACATATTTAACTCTTAATAAATCTCCAAGTAGAATTCTATGCCAAGTAATAAAGTGAGACTTTTTTGAGAAATTCTGAAAATATATTTGTTAAATTCTCCAAGACTAGAACTACAGACCTGATACATTTTTAAAATGCCTTTGGCAGGAAGACAGATGTGAAGGAATTTCATCCCTTAAAAAAAAGAATGGTGAAATATTCATTGCGCATGGGACTGGTTTGTATTAGCATGTCCTAAAACTATTTAAATCAAACTGGATGAAGGTGCCAGGGAATCTAGTCTAGCCCTCATTTCAAAAGCAGGAGAAAAACAAGGCATGGGTTTTAAACTGCAGTTTCAAGCATAGCATTTTAATTGTGGCTTTCAACAAAACACCCCAATGTCTACGCAATATCTTAACTTCCGTAATTTCCAGGGGTACTGTCATGATTCTTGAGAGCTCTTCTGTTCTTTAAGCACCAGGATACCTGAACTGGATTAACAAAAGCCTGTTCTTAAGCATCTTGGGCCTCTTGGAGCTTGGTCTACCACCTCTAGAGTCCTTCTTGGGTTGTTTCCTAAATGCATCCGGAGTTTGTGTGGATTGTCTATTCCACATGAAAGTCCCACTTTCCCCATGGTCTAGAAGGTTGGATGAAATGCCAATAAATCTTGTTTCAAGGAATACATTTGAGCTGATGCATTTAGTTTACCTTAAAAAGCTTAAAAAGAAAAGCAATATTTGGAACGTGCAGAGATTCACAACTGCTCAGTGATGAAACATCAGTGATAATACTCCCCAAATTCCAGATTTCCCTTCCTTCATGAACACTTTTCAGGGGTGTTCTTTTGGGAGCTCCTTCTTGGAAAGAAGCAACTAAACTCCCAGAGCTCCTTACAATGCTGAGGTTGCATTTACCCCCACTGCCACCTACACTTCAGTTGTAGAAAGCAGGCTTGCAATTTGGAAGCTACATCTGCCCAGATCCAGAATAGCTGGCCTGATTTCAGGCTAAACCCAAATTACTGGAGTTCCAGAGACTGGCATAAACAGGAGGGACACCTGAGACAGGTACCAAAATTGTAAGTATAGAAAAGTCTCTGGATGGATGCTTTTCTAGTAGTTAACAAATTGCTCAGAGGGTCATTGCTCATTTGAGAATAACTGCAAATTAATTACACAGGATTTTCCTTTCTATCACTGGACCTCAGGACAATTTCCAAATGAGGTAAGTATCATATCTCTCCTAGGATTATGCTACAATTTCCCAGTAACAATACTGCATTGTCTGGTTTCAAGTTTGGCTATGTATGCAAAGCTGAGGGCAGGGCCTGAGCTTGTGGAATGAGAAATACCCTCATTAGAAGCTTAGCACTTCCAGAATCAAGCCCTAGAACATTAAGAGATTCTTTGGGAAAAAAAAATTTTTTGCACACTGGCCACTACTGTCAGCACCAATGCAGATTGCAGACAGAACACTGAAGACTAAGAAAGGGTAGCAGAAGTTACAGGTTTCCTGCTCTGGCTCAGTATAAGGCAGATCACAGTTTTAAGATCACAACTCTACCAGCTCCAGCTTTGCTGGATCCTACTGTGCCAGGGCTGCAGCTGGTTTCTTGTGAAGTTTAGAGACTGTGTATGGTGGCCAACACCACCCTCCACCTTCTGTACAGGCTCCAGATTGAAATTAGATCACTGGAAAAGAACATGATTTGATGCCACATTTCACTAATGGCTCTGGGGAAAGTTAGAAGACACAGTACAACTGGAACCAGGGAACAATATGGTGGTCTCAGTCTCTGCAGTGTTGAAATGTGCAACATGCCTGGTTTGGGAAGCCAGCCTGCATGACAGACCCACTGCTCACACCAGTGCCAGAATGGGCAGGGTGTTCTGAGGCTGAATCCTCAGAACCCTGAACACCGGAGGTGTTTCTCCTGTGTATGAAATCCTTACATAACACAACAAGTGTAGTGGTTAGGAATAGATAATGTTTGCATTTGAATCCCTAATTCTCTGGATGTGTATTGTCAATTCCAAAGTGGAGTCAACAGGTGAAGTCCCTTCCCCTGCCTCAGAGAGCTGTCGTGGAGTGGCAGCTTTCTCTTATGCTGAACACAGGTATGTCACTTGTCAGAGGAGTGCTGTAATCACTGTGCACTCTCTCTTCACATTTATTTTTGTTTAAGACGAGACATCAAATAGACAACTCTCCTAAACTGGAGAAAGAGGAGCACATCTCTTTATCCATAGCAGAAAATCCACAACAAAAAACCCAGAAAATTTTAGACTGGTGTGAACCAATCTTTCTATTAAAAAAGCATTGTTTCTTCAGTGTGGCTCTTGAACTGAAACATCAGTTGCTCGCACAACAAAGAGCCAAGGCAGGGCCCTCTACACAGTATTGCCATTCAGTTCCCAGGTGGCTTAGTATTCCATGTTTGTATTTTTAAAGATACATTTTAGAAATACCCTTGCTTAAAATTTATATATTTCCCTCATCATACAAATCCAAATTTTACCTGGTGACTTCACAGATTATGTTTATGGCCTCTGGTCATAGCTTTGATTATAGAATTGTAAATTGTTAAATGGAATATTTACAACTTGTGATTTCCCAAGAGCAAAATAGGGATCTTTCATATCTCCTTAAAAACCAAGCCAAAACAACAAACCCCAAACAAACAAGCAACAACAAACCCTGAAACATAACAGACTGCATTAAAAATGGACTTTTTCACCACAGATCCTGATACTTCTGGTTGTCATGGCATCTCTATTAAACCTAATAGCTTTCTACAAGTAAGTTCATGATTTCCTTGAAATATTAAGTGATCTACATGAA
Organism: Cyanoderma ruficeps; assembly: GCA_008694505.1. Taxonomy (NCBI): domain Eukaryota; kingdom Metazoa; phylum Chordata; class Aves; order Passeriformes; family Timaliidae; genus Cyanoderma; species Cyanoderma ruficeps. The sequence continues at coordinate 29,129,450 of VZDJ01000782.1, forward strand.
GTGACTCATTTCTATGTTTGTTACCCAGAGAAAAGATCTGCTGCATACATTCTGTTTGTCCCAGACCCCGAACGGGATAGAGTGTTAATGCACCTTAGCCAACTTCAGAATGCAGTAGCTGTTGATGTAACAGTGGTTCTAGAAAGGCATACCAAAGCTTGTAATTTAAACGTTAATCATACTCTCAAGACATGAGGCAGAGGAGGGTGATTAAATCCTAAATATTTTTCTTTATTTCAATTAGTGAAAGAACGCCCTGTCCTGTAAAAATACCAGTTCAATACGTGTTCCTTTTGGCAGCATCAGCATCCTTCTCTGGGTACTTTTAATTTCTGCATAAATTATCACATCGGGTGGAGCTGTGCTCCAGCAGAGTCTTTAGCATGCAAAGCACACTCAGAGTGCCGGTCTATTTATGTGGCAGCTGATGAAGCAGTATTATAAGAGTATTCCAGTTTTAAAATAAAAATGTGAGCTGACAACTGGAGATACTGTATTCTTTATGAGCTGAAACATGGAGGTATTTAAGATCATCAACAATAATACTCTTTCTGCTTCTCCCTCCACCACACATGCAGACACCACAGATACTGTTCATCCTCTCTGAAAAAAAAAAAGTATAGTATTAACAGGTGATTTTCCCCACACCTTTTATTCCTACCTTTGTTAGAAAAATCATTTTAAAAAGCCAACCAAACATTAGCAATACTATTTGCACTCAGATAATATCTACATGCAACTTGTTGCTATAAATATTAATTAATTGGATCACCAATACCCATAATGCAATTTTATTTTGACCTACATGCCCTATGAACTAGATATTTTTTGGATTCAATTTCCTTAAAACCAACTGTCAGCATCATGTGATGGAAGAGATGAAAAATGAAAATGAGCGTTCCTGCTGTGCAGGTGAGTGACCTGTGGGAGACAGCTCTGCCTGCTAGGATTTTTACACGTACCATCAGACACAGACCAATTGATTAGATCATCTTATACCTGCCACCGACTAGGCTCAAGAGACTAATTAGAGAGAGTACTGCCTGCGCAGGCACCCCATTGACACCTAATTTGCTCAGCCAAAGCCTTTGGGGAGAATGTATTATCTCTGCAGCTGCACTTCATGCATTTCTGATTTGAGGCATAAGCAAGGACTACTTCTTCACTCTTTTGAGCAAACTGAGTATATAAGCCCTTAAGTGCTAAATACAAGCAGACAAATTAAATCTGGCCAGCCGCCATAAATCCTTTTCCCCCTTCAAATATATATACACATATACATGCATACATGTTTTATTTTATATCTATGTCCGTGATATATGTGCACAAATGCAAACATACAAAAAATGTGTATGTATGAGTCTGAATGTGTGTGGAAAGGACGGGTATATAAAGACATTTCTATAAATATATGCTTTAAAATATACAATTGTCACAGTGTATAGTGTGCCTTCCTTCACAGTGAAGTTTCACTTCTGTGAAATTTAAAAGAAATGCATTTGTTCTTATATATGAAAAATAAATGATGTGCAGTGTTGTTAGCTCAGGCTCAGAATTACCCCATGGACAAGGCTCAGTAGATTGATGCCTATAAAGTTGCTCTGTGTGTCTTCAGAGGTGCTAGTTCAAAGATTATTTCAGTATACAGCCTAGCTTTGTTGGAAGCTTTTCTTCGATGGCCTATACCTTATTTGTGGTTTCCTGAGGAATACTATTCACTAAGGCTAAATATAAGGTTACTTAATTTGCTTTCTGCTGGGCTTTGGTTTTATCTAGTTATCCATGCCCCAAAATACACAAGAGAAGAAAGACTTAAGGCTGCCATTAAAAATTTATTCAGAAAAAAAGAAAAAAAAAGAAGAAAAAGAGACAAAACCAGGGTTTTTTGACAAACTGAGAAGGGTGTGAAGAGAATAATTTCAACTATAGGCTGGTTAGTGATTCCTAAACTCAGAAGCCTTGTAACACACAGGAACATAGTGGATTTGCATCACTTCTAAAATAGCACTGAAGCCAAGTATCCTCTTCCCTGTCATGTCTACAAAGCAACTTTCAGGAGCTGAATAAAGCTGAATTATTGCAGTTTAATTTCAGTTTCTGTCAAAGCCCACTCTGACAACGTCAGTTTATAGTGTCAACTCCGGATCCTGCACCCCTGTAACTAAAGAAGCAAAGAAGCTATAGCAAAATATGTGCAGGTTATGTGTGTGGATAAAATATCAGGTGTAATCTCCTTTGTAAAACACACTATAAATGTGACTTCCAGTCCTGTTGTTAGGATGGGGCATAACTCAATACAGAGAGAATATCCTCATCTTTCTCCTCTCACATAGGCCACATCTTTACCAATTCACTTTGTATTTCTTTAGCTATTTAATATCATTTAATGGTTAAATGACACCTCTAGATTATCTTGGCAATTGTTGGCTACTACTCTTTCAAAGATGCAGCACTGTACAGGATACTAGTACACTATAATTATAAGTGCTGTGAGTACTTAGCAGTAAACCATATTTGACAAATAAGTAGTAGAGAATTAACTGGTTAATTTTTTCTGCTTTCTTCTCTTGTGTCTTAGTTATTGCATTGGTATTCTTATACACAAGGGATTTCCCAGGCTCTATCTATAGTGATGAAATTGCTGTATATTCTTCTCCACAGTTCTAACATATAAATCATAATACAGATCCTTATGGACATATTGCTGTGTTACGAATTTCTCTCTCCACAAAAAATTTTTCACAGATTGACTCTGCCTCTAAGCAGAGCCCTGCAACTCAAAATAGATTTGTGTGTGGGAGTTGACTGCAGTTTCAGCGTGGGTGTGAAAGGATGACCCTAAAAGAAGTGAGTGCTAGACAAGGATTGTAAACTAGTAAGAGAATAAAAAGCCCCATAATAGTAATACTAAATTATTTTATGAGCATATTTTAAATAAGTGACATAACCTTTGAAAGGTGAGATGTCTATAGCACTGTGGATATGGAGCTGGAAAACAGAAACCGAGATTTTGGCTTTGCTGCTGAGTGTGACTCTAGGCAAGTCATTTCATCTCACTGCAACCTGTTTTGTAACAAGGGCCCTGGTTTATGTCCCACCCTCTGGGTTTAGAGTGTTTCCCAAAACTAGTGCACAGTTTCAGCGGGAGTCAATAGTTCAAATTATGTAAATACAGTTAAATGTATCAAAAATGCAATATTAGAACAGTTGCAACATTTAGTAGTACTTGAAATCTTTACTTGGACCGTGAGTTTTCCAGATGGTACCTTTATGCACAATATAAGTTCAAAATGAAAGTCCTTCATCACCTGACACTGTGAATGTGCACCCAATAGTCCAGTGTGGGAGGATGATTCTGAAGAGCCAAGACACCCTTAAATTACACACCAGTTGCTAAGCAGTATATATGCATATCAATAATTGCAAACCAACCATGCAAACTTTGCACACAAGTCTCTACAAAATATTATAATTAATTCCTTCATAGTGTGTCTTGTGAGGAGAAGAAAAGGAATACAAGTCTGATCTTCACTGTAATATATTTTATTCACAGTATTAATTTCCAGTGTTATTTGATAATGTGATTGGTTTCACAGTTGATTTGTAGGTATACTTTTAACTTTTGAGTGGCTGTGGTAACTTCCAAATTAGTTTTCTACAAGTCTTTCAGCAAAAATTCTTTCCTACCCTAGCTGCCCACAGCTGAAGTTTTTTCTTTGAGTTGAGAACAAAGTCCACAAAGCCCTTCACAATTACCATTTGAATAAGGCTTCACATGAAAAATGGCCAGGACTGAATCTACTGCACGTCTTCTAGTCTTTTAGAATAAAGCACAGCCCTCTGTGAGTGAGCTCTGGGAAAACTAGTACTTCAGATGAAGATAGTACAAAAATAGCAGTGTTATTGAGCTTAATACAGTTTGCAAGCAAAGCCATGGAAACCTTATTAAAAACAAAAACACAAATTGAGGATTTTGGTACACATCAAGAACAGAAAAATATTAGTGCTAGTTTTTTGCAAGAATATACTCCTCAAACTTGACAAACAGCCAAATCTCTACAACTTCTCCTAATCTTTTTTCTATCTGATTATCATATGTCTAAATCACTATGTTTCTCACCCTGATAACTTGCAAAACAGCCTGCAAAAGAGGAATTGACTGAACGTGAATTGGAGAAATGCTGTCTCCCTGGATCTATAATGAGAGAACCTAAACCTACAATTTTTGCCAGTGTTTGACACAATAAGATCCCTATCTCAGTGGTAGCATCAGCTCTCATCTCTGAAACAGATAAGTAAATGCTGTGCCTGAACAAAATTTGTAGATACCTTAATTAAAATATTTGAAAGAAAAGCCTATCTGTTACAGTTGTCTATAACAGAACTCAGAAAGGAAATACCTCTTGGAAGATGATATAAAGGCATTAATGCCCTGTTTAACAGGTTTGTTACTGGTTTGAACCCGTCTCTGGAGAAAAGGAGCTCCAGAACGGCAGCTGAGAGATATGCTCATTGCTAAATTCTCTTGCAGAGCTAAACAGCCAAGGGATGGGAGATTCAACTACAAGCAGCTGGGTGTCAGTGAGCTTAGCTGTGGTACCCTTCTACCATGTCTCACCTCCGTGGAAGAGCCAGCATAAGAAATTCCCACTGCTCCAAACCTAATTCCTTGTTCCTGCCCTGCCACTTGTGCCCCTGTCACTCATATAGTAAAATTTTCTGTGGAACTCTCTGTACACGGTATCACTAAAGGTATCAGAAGTGACATTTTTATGTAGAACTTCATAGTGAAGTGATCCAGTTAACACCAAACTTCCAACCAGCTTCATCACAGCTAATGGGGTTGAAAACTGGTGAATGTGCAAGAAGGAACTGCTTAGATAGAGCTAGACAGAAACTTATCACACTGTTCTTGTTTACAAAGACAAAATGATGGAATAACTTCCTTATTTTTCATCAGCAGCATTCCCCAGTGCATTACTAAGAACAAAGCTTCATTCTAAAATCCGAAGCCACCTCCCAACTCACAAATGGCTAATTATTTTCAGGTATCCAGAAACACTGTGAAATCTGCCTTAGCCAGCCACTTAGGGGAGCAGACAGAAGTTGTCACATAATGACCTACTAATTAAAAAGGAAGAAAACCATACTCAAAAGATCTGGGAATACTCGTAAGATAGCCTAATAAGGATAATCTCCAGTACACGCTTCAAGGGAGCAGCAAACAAGAGATGGCTGAGAGCCCATTACTCTGATTGGAAGTCCTTTGAATTTTTTTGGTTGGCTTTAATTTTTTTTAGCAGCAAAAATATGTTGGCCTGCCAACATATCAAGGAGCTGTTTAACAGTTTGTGAAACTTCAAGTCATATTTAACCAGAATACAGAGAATTTACACAGGATAGAAAAGCATCTGATTCTTTATAGGTCACTATCTAGCTCTGAATGAAGAATATAACCCTAGAGTTTAGGGAAGGCAGATCAGCTGTGCCCTCCAAATACCACAAATGAAACTTAGTCACTGCCAGTGTCAGGAATTATGGTCGCTATATTAACAGTGCTATTTATCAACTCAAACCTAAGCATATTTACTTATTTATTTCTATTATCTGCAACACAACAGCTGACCAACTCAAAACCCAAATGAGATTATGTGCTTGACCATCTCCATCCACTCTCCCCATAACAAAAAGTGCATATTGTCACAGAACTTAATAAAAAAATTATTTCCCTGTCATGGCTTTTATCTCCAAAGCAAAGTCTGCTGAACAAAATGACATGTGAAAGACTATATGCCTGCCAGATGACTCATTAGCATTTACCTCCTCCCAAAAATTGACCTGCCTCATGCAAAAATTAAACTATCTGCAGGTACTTAAAAATAGGGCATTTTGTATATGTGTGATTGTTAATATTAGTCAAGTTACTTTTCGAAAGCTAAGTAGCCTTGGAACAAATTTAACGCTGCTGGTTTAATCAGTGTAGAGTAGCTGTGGGATAGTCTAGAGATGGGTGTGGACCATTTTGCTCTAACAAAGATCCTTTGGAATTTAAAAATGCCTCTGCAAGGGATCACAACACTATAAACTACCTCAGACCCCACAGATAAATGCTGAGTATTAAGAAAACAAAGTGTGAATGTTTATCACTACCACAATCATTCTAGTAGCCTGCAAGTACCTACAGGCAGCTTGGAATTAGGTTACGTCATTTTCTTTTTCCTTTGAGAAGACAGGGTGAGTGTTCAGGTGCAGAAGGAACAGGTAAATAAAAGAAAAAAAAATTCTATTTCTCACCTGCATTCTTATTTTCATTAGTGCTCTTCCTAGAAAGTACTTTTCAAACCAGCATGGAATTTTTAATCTGGAATGTGGAGTTATGAATACCTTTGTTTTAGCTTGATGGAACAGATATTATTGCAGCTGCATTCTGTATAGTAAAGATCCTTCTAGCTAAACACCATCTGATTATACAGTCTGTTTGCTGCTGTGACTTTTGAGAGACAGAGTATCATGGCAAAGTGGTCATGTCAATTAAAATACATTTTATAGAACAGCACTGCAACCCTTAAGTACATATAAATTAGACAGAAAGCAGACCTCACATACTGAAGCAGAAGGATCTTTCCCATGATTATAATATATTATATTAATGGCAAGTTTAAGTAATAGATGTATTTGAATTTTGAAATACATTTTCAAATAGGATTATGTCCTAAACTCTTAATCTATGTGTCCACCCACACCATGAATGTCACACAGTGATATTGACAGAGATATCAGGAAGTCTTTGCAGTTGACATTTTCAAGCCTCAGTTGTTTCCCAACCTGAGAGTTCTTAAGACTGGAATGGAACGGAGGAGGGAAAAAAAATCTCAGTTTAGGAAATGCAATGGTATCTTTATGAGATATTGCTTGTCTTCATGCTCATTCCCTAGAGGGCATGCTGATACTTGCTGAATACTGCTATGCAGTCCTTTCACCTATACAGCTCCCACTTGGGATTTTTGCTGAAAATCTGTGACATTAGAAATAGTTACTGGCAGCTTCAGGCCAGCTGCTGTCTTCCCTGCCAGTTCCATTTTTACATACAAAACCATATGGAGCACTGAAACAGAAATACTTCCCCAGTGCAGTCTCTGTGGCATTAAATGGAAAAAATGTTCCAGAATTAGCACCTCTACAGAGCATCACTACAACAATAAGGATATTTTGTCTAGTACATAAGGAGATCACAAAGCAACTCAGTGATTTTATTTCTCAGAGTTCCCACTCCAGTTGGGGTAAGAAGCATTTCCACATGTATGACAAAGATGTTGAGATATTATGCATGGTTTGGGAAATCCAGCATGAGGTTCCTCTCATAGACTCAATTTTTAGAAAACAAGCAGGATCTACACTCTCTGAAAACCAGACCTCCTTCAAACATTACAGAGGCTTCCCCCTTCTTTTTTGTTTTTTAAAAAACTTACATGTTTTTAAAAACCAGTCTCACACGCTAGAGAGGCTTGTGGCAGAAATAGTAGATGTCAAATCAAGTGCAACATACTGTGCATTTTGTGGTATGCAAAGACAGGGATCATGGTAAGATGGAGTACTAAAGGCTTTTCTTTCAAAAGTGCTATAAGCATTAGTTTTCTTGTAACTGCAAGAAATACTTAATCTTTTTTTTTTTTTTGAAGCTCCATTATAAAAGTAAGGTTTTGCATAGCTCATTTAAATAGTTTAAATGACACAAGGTTAAGAACAGGAAAGCCTTTCACCAAAGGTGGTTAGTCCTTTTCAAAGATTTCATATTATTTGAAGCTTACTTTCACTGCATTCTTTTACCTTGGCTGCTTCCCAAGTGGGTATAAGTTAATTAAATAGGATTTTGACCCTTTAACCTTCCCTATAAAATGCATCTTTACCTAGCTCTATTTAAATAAATCAGATAAAAAACCAATCTTAGCAGAATATATATTTTTACAGCTGCGGAAAAAACAAACATGTCTATTAAGCTTATTTGTAAGTACTTAGTAGTCAAAGCAACAGCCAAGACTCATGGATGATTTTAATTAAAATAAATCTGGGTGGGCACATAAATTCATTTACAACATTTTTTTCCATCTGAAACTTCTCTAGCATTACTGAACAGCACAGCACTACAGTAAGTTCTCATGTGTTTGTGGCGACTGAAGGTCAATCCACCTGATTAGCTTGTACTCGTGTTGAGTAAGGCAAAATGTGTAAACAGTATCTACAAAAAATATCAAAGATATGAGGCTGAAAATTGTTACAGGAAAGAGGAGAAAGAAAGAGCAGAACAGATGGACAGATAACAATTATACAGAATGATAGCCAGCACCTCTGTAACTGACATGCTCTGGCTTTAAATATCAAAAGGAGGTGAAACAGATGCACCAGGAGAATGCTGAATTGCTCTCTACAAACAGATAGTGTGGCTTTCTGTATCTCATTAGCCTTTTTCACCTTAAAGTACAGTGCTTCTGATTATTAGACTCTTCCAAAAAGCCTTTTAAATTCATCCAGAAACAAAATACAGTTTAGGTATGAAGAATGATAGCAGTTATGTATGGAGAAACGAGTAACTAGCTCACATATAAAGAATGAACAAAGAACTAAGCTGCCTCTTTGTGCCTAAGTGATGTGCTCAGGTCTCTGCATAGGCAGTAACAAAGACGCTGCTACTGGAGTCTGAGCATTGATCACATCTCTCACCCCCAGCAGGGACTTCTAAAACCGAGTTCATCACTCAAATAAATCGTTCCAAAACGCAGGCCCTTAGTTTGATACATTAATAGCAATACCATCTAACCACCTCACTGGTGATTATGTTCAAATTTTGCAGCCATTGGGTGATAAATACACATCTTTTCAAGGGTGCTAGTTTTTGATCCTTGATTGAGACATGTTTGCCCCTTTCCTGACACTTCTCTCAACCCATCCTTGCTGAATAAACAGCAGAAAGATGGCAACAACAATCATATCATGCACAAAAAGCCCCCACGAGCAGAGATGAGCACAAGTGGGGAGGCAGACCTGTGCACTAACTCACATTTTCCAGGGTGCAACTCATGTCCTCAGTGTAAGTACTGGGGGTTCTTAATGGCACCATGCATCATGTTTTGTCCACTTTTGTCAAAGTATGTTACACCAGGGATGTTACCATGCACAGGCTGTGATAACAAGGATTAACAGGAATAAGGTCTGCCATTTCTCACATTGCACAGGAGAGGATCATATACTACCAACAGCAAGACTTCTCTGCTCCCCTTCATTATCCCCAAAACAAAGCTATCTAAAGAAATATGTAGCAGTAGAGAGTCTCCAAAGGAGACAAACAAAAAAAAAAAAGGCTCAAAAATGGCATTGGAAATTCTGGAAATTATAATAAATAGTTTAAAGGCATGTCAACAGCCTGTAACTCTCCCTCCTCAAACATTTTTATCCTGTCAAGTAATAACCGGCAATAACAGTACTGCAAACTTAGAGAGATACATTCTTTGTCCTTTGAAAGGGCTTTGCATAGAGTTATTTTAATTATTTTCCTTCTATAGTAAGTAGAGGATGAAAAAGATTTCTGAAATAAGAAATGTTATTGTTAACTCACTAATCACAGCTGAGGGACTTAGGGGCAGTCTGGTTCCTGAAATATCTTTGAGCTTATTTTACAGAATTGACTTTGTTGGTGGTATCCCTGTCACATGGATTTCAATGCATAGCACCAAAACTTCCTTTATGCAGAAGTTCAATGGACAACACTGGACACTGAAATCATATCCTCAGAAATTCTAGATCACTAATACTTGAAACATGGAATTTTTATTAATTTTAGGAAGTTAATTTTTCATTTGTTAATGCCTATTTATGAGGTGATGAGTTTTGAGTCAATGTATAAATTACATGCTATGTTATTTATTTTTCAAACATAAAATACACATCCCTGCTGTTTTGAGAAACTACTGACCCTTAAAAGTCAAAGCAAGGGCTTGATTTCTCTCCTTTGATTCTGCGGGCACCACAGATGAGAGGGTTATGAGCTTCCCTATTTTGCTTCTTGACATTCAACATGCTTATGGCTTGGGACCAACAGAGGAGCTGGGGGCAACCTGGGTGTCAACACATAGGAAGAGCTGCTAAGGGAATCTTGGAAAAATGCTGAGATGATGGCCAAGGAGCCCCACGTGGCAGAGCAGACCAGGAGGGGAGTCTGCAGCCAAAGCCAGGCACTCACACAGCTACAAACTACGAGGTTTCACAGCAGAAGCTGCTATAATATGGAAATAGATTCTTACCCTCTAGGCCCATATGTCATCACACCAAGCTAAGCTAAAGCTGCCAACTAAAATGGGCAATTTCACATGAACTTGGCAGGGTGACTGCCAACACAGAGCTTGTTTTCCACTGGTGCCACCCACTCTGCTAATCCAATTCTGTCTCCTGATTTGCTTTTAAATAATAATGAACACAGCAGATGGGAGGGGAAAATGTTGCTGGCTGTTAAGCCAGCATGCGAGTGAGGCTCTTTGCTTTTCACACATCTTGTGCAAACCAGCTCTAAATGCAATGTCAAGTGATTAATAGTGGTTAAACAAGAAAGCCAGGATTTGCCATGTTCTCAATCATTTAATCTTTGACCAGGACACGCAGGGCAAACAAAACAGTCAGAAGAATAACATGTTCAAAGAGAAAGAACCAACTTCCATGACATTTAACTTTGATAAAGGTAGGGATGGACACTTCTTCCCATCCTTGCAAGTATCATTTTTGGTGGGTTTTTTTGGGCAGTGGCATAATATGGGGTTGCTAAGCACCAGAGCAATATTAAAAATACCTTTCTAGTTGAACACGCAGTAATCAGGGCAGGCATTATTGAGCATAATCCCATGGCTGACTCCATTTTGTCAAGGAGAGAGGAACCAGGCTGAAGCACCAGGTTAGGGAATAGGGATGTGAAAAAAAGGGCAGAGGGAGGCAGGGAGAGGCAGTGGGCAGACAGCAGAGAACAAACAGCCAGGAGGCTGACTGTCACTTCAGCAGCAGCAGGAGGACCTATTGTTCCTGGGTCACAACATTATCTCCTGCCCAACAAACAGCAGGTAAGCTTGTTTGCACAATGCACCGTGTTTTCTCATGTCAGCCTGACGCAGAGGATAATCACCTCCTACTGCTACCGACTGACCTCACACTGAGGGCTGAAAGGTAGGAATCCCACTGGCAACATATCTCAATGAAGGTGAAAGATGGTATCAGTAAGAAGGTATCAGTATGATTCTATACACCAGAACCTTCTCCACTTTATCAGTTTCTGAAAATTTGGGAACTTAACAACTCTTGAAAGGAGTTAAAATGCTTGTGCAATATATCTAATCCCTTGTACACCTGTAGCAGTCTTTAACACAAGATCATTTTCTTGTCCCCAAAGAAACCTTTGCCACATTTGCTGTTCAAACTATATGCTGATTTTGTAAGACAAAGGGTTTTATTGAAAATAAGACCCTTGATTCCTTTATTGTGGAAGCTGGAAGGTCTCAAGTAAGTTGAATGGGCAGACAAGCAGACAAGAAAAAATAACAAAGTTTCAGCAGCTGAATGCTTGGAAAGTTGTATTTGAGTCTTGCTTCTGCCATGCTTCCCATGTGATGCTAAAAAACTTATCAGAGATCCTACAATACTACAGAAGTTATGTTAACTTTTTTTTTTTTTCCTAACAGAAATTCACTTGGCAGCTCTCATTTTCTTTGTAATCCAAGATGGATCCTGGCTGGGGCTGCAGATATGCTCAGCATTCACAGCTCCAGCTAAGGTCAATGCAGAATGAAATCCAATCTGAACACATTGAGCACTAAAGGATTCAAGGAGCTCTGAAAAATCAGGCAAGAATAATTGATTAATTTTTAACAATTGCCATTTTAATACCTGTGCTTCAGCTCCTAGTGCATAAAATGGACACCTTGATACCATGTCAGCTCATAGGGGTACTGTGAAAGTGGCTTCACAGTGCTGACAAAGAACTAAGACAGAATGCACATCATGAAAAGCCACCATGGAAACTAAGGATTCCATATCTGGTGCAGATTATGGACACTATAGCCATAATGCATAGGATGAAACACTGAATGATGAAGATGAAAGGAAACATTAACTATCCATTTGTGTTCACACTCCATTATCCTACAGAAAAGTGACTTGAGGGCCCAAAGAAATGAGAGTATATGATCCTGACAAATGAAAACTGTAGATGAGTGCATAAACCACAGGTGGACAAATTAAAATTTGAAACATTAATTTTTGTATTTCCTAAGTACTGTTTGAATTTATCACTTTAATAAATTTTGTGGAGCAGACTTTAGAAGACAGTGCTGCTAAGAACTAATGGTACATGTTCCCAGTTAGTCACATACAGAATGAAGAGATTCCTAATATGAAACATAAGCTTGTCTCAAATTTACTATCAGTTTCTTTGCCTTTCAAGTGAAATATTTTGTCTGGTTTGATGTTGCAAGACCACAGTAACATAACTTGAGACAGCAAGCTTTGATAATACAGGTTAACAGATATTTCATTGTGTAAATGCCACAATCTCTGTTTTTCCATCTAATGTAGGGAGTTCAGCATATGCCTTCTAAAAGCTGAAAGAAGTTCATACAGGCATCTGTACTGGCCTGTTCTTTGTACTAATTAAATTAGTTTCCCGTTGAGTAAGTAAAGTACTGGCAGCCAGGAACAGTTGGGGAGACAGCTCAGAGGCTTAAGCACTGAACCATGAACTTTTCTGTTTACTACAACATTAAACAAGTAGACACTCTTGCTGACATTATGGGGAATGAAAGAGCATTCTGTTAAGATTGTTGTTTCATTACTGTTCCTGAACTACTGATCTTCGTAAAGAGACATTTTTAAGGATACAAAAGGGATTTCATTTGATACAGTTAACTAAATAAACTCATTATTTGGTTTAAAAATACGTGTGTCAAAGTTAAAGCTGAATTTGAACTTCAAACCTAAGGGGTCAAAACTCAGAAGGGAGAAATAAGTCAAAGTGCCACCCAATAACCCGGCTGTGTCTCTGGTTCTGCACCTCCACTCTAATGATCACAAAGATGAAAACTTTGTATGACACATAGATCTTCAGCCCAAGCACCTCACAAGGGGCACTGACACATTGAAGGAGTAGGGCAAGAGACATCATGTCTCTGATCTTCTATACTAGTGGCTTTCAGCAACTGCAGGAGAGTTTGCCATTAGTTTAAATAAAGTATAATGACAAAGACGCACAAGCAGTATATGAATGGAAGATCTAAATAGCTGTTCTTACTTCAGTTTCATTTTTCCTTGTAATGTAAGACCTCTTAAAATATTATAAATTGTTTACATTAAAATCTACATGCTTACCACAGTACATATACACTGAGCCTTTGTGTGCATATATTTACCTTGAAGCTAATCTCTCAATAAAAGCCCTTTCTGAAAATAGAGATTTATAAAAAGAAATACTGATAAACTTTCAACTATAGGGACTCTAGTGGTCACTGCAAAAACAGCATTGCAACACAAAACCTGTGTGATTTTGCGGATCACCCCATAAATCTTCCTTTGTCCCATGAGTTTAAGTTTTCAGCCAAGAAAAACAACATTCTTCATAAAATTAATGAAAACAAGCTGCTCTTTGCCTACAGAAAAAGATTTTTCTTAATTACATTTTTTTGCTTTGAATCATATATCCTGTAGTTTGATTAAATTCCCTTAGAAGTCAACTAAAAATTAGAGTTTTGCAGCATGAACCTCAAACGTGGTGTTTTCTTGGAGAATATAAACCCACTGTGCCTTTGGAAGGTGATATTTAAAGCAAGAATAAGAGCAATATGCAAGACAGTTTTTATTATTTTCATTATGTCACTGCATAAATTTATTTTCAGGGCTTAGAGTTTGCAGAGAAATATGATCTGGCCAATGCATTTATTAGAAATAAATGGTCTGTGTAAATGAATGTAGATAAAGCAAGAATACTGGAATTCTGGTTAATCCCTTGAGGCAGTAAATCAGGATTTCTAAAGCACTTAATGCAAAATATCTGCATCAAGGGGTTAAATATATAAAATACGAAAAGTCAAAGACAAGAACTAGATTAAAAGGTTACATGGAGACCGTGTTGAAAAAACTGGAGCCTGCTGCTAAATAGATATCCAACAGGCATTTATTTAGGTTCACTGGCTGCAGTAGCCGCTGGCATACTCTAAATGAACTCATACAACAAACAAAAATCAAATTCTAGTGTCAGTCTTTGATCATTTTTCAGTACCAAAGCAGAAAATTTCATAGAGAACCACGCTATGTGGACATGATTAAGCTAATGCAACTAATTGCCCTAACTGAAAAATAAAAATGCCAGTTCTCTATACCCTTGCTGCATCCTCATTGCCTCAATACTTCAGATGAGCCCTGTATCCTTTCCTGGCAGACTGCGCCTAATCCCCAGTAGGGACAGCAGACAGGGAAAAGACATCACTTATTAATTGAAGCTCTAATTGAATCAGTTCCTATTTAGCTGAAAATCTCCCTCCACTCCAGAGTGAAACCGGTCCCAAAACCTAAGTCTTTGCCAGGCTTAAATCATAATCATAATTCAGACTGAAGAACAATTTTCTTTTTCTCTGGCTCCCAATGCTTTTGTACAAACAAGACTTTAGAAGACTTTTTGTGTATGTACTACTAAATAAGAACTATTTAAAATCCTAAAAGCCCCAAATCCTAACCAACAAAAAATTAATATATTGCTCATTCAAAAAGAGTGTTCCCCAGGATTCTCTGTACACCAGATGTATTCCTAACATGACTGCAGCTATCACCCATGACCAGTAACTGTTGGCTCCAAAGCTCAGAGGTGCACTTTGTTTTAAGTTCTAAGGCAACAAGACGTACCTTGAGATATATATATATATTTCTGCTTTTATGCACACACATGGATAAAACTGACCTTTATTTTAAAACTACTGTAGCCCTGACCCTTTCAGGGGCTCCATGCAAAGAGGCCAGTACCCACACAGAGCTTGTTTGAAGCCAATGTGGTTTTCCCAGTGGGAGACAGGAAGAGATGGGAATTACTGAGTTAAATTTGTGTATTGGTATTTTCAACATAAATTAAATATTTGCAGCTAAAGCAATAAATACTGAAATTCTACTACACATTTATACCTTTTAGATCTCTGGGAAGGCAAGTGACCTTGGTCCTGCTTTTGTTATTCTAAACTTTAAAGTTTTAAACTTTAAATGAAATTTAGTCCAGATTGAGAGAAGGATTCCTACACTGGTAGGAATACACTGATTTCCCCACACTGGTACTCCAGCAACTTCATTTGCTTCAGTAGGTCTTAATCACATCCCTAAAGCTAAATATTTTTTCAGCTATATTCCTAAATTGAGTTTTGGATGAACAGCAGAAGAAAAAAAAAACCTTTTATATGTATGACAAATTACAGTGCTCATCACTTTTGTTCAGCAAAGTCTTATCAAATACTATTTTACAATTCAAGGAATGCATTCAAATTCCTATGAAGAGATCCAGAGGATTAGCTGTTGTACACGTCTTTTCCTGTTTGGGACAAGGCTGACAAAATCTGAATGCTGAAGGCTGAAATTCTGAGCATGGTGAAATGTACTTGTTAGACCTTTTAACCTATAATTGATAGCAAAAGCTAGATGTTGTAAAATCTGAGCCTAGCTGAGCAAGCTTTAGGGCATTTTCTCACTTGTTATTTTGTCTCTTGATTATCATTCCTGCACAGAAAGAAACTACCAGAAATGCCCAGGGAATGGCTAATAGTCTCAAAGCTACTATTTAAAAAGAAGATATTGATAGAATTAGCTAACATATAAAAAATGTGTGAACTGTGATTTGTGCTTATTATGCACACAGTTTATTTGTAAAAAATGGCTGTTATGATTACCATACATTTGTCAAGCTTGATTGTAAAATGGCACTCTTTTGACCAGCCATTTCTACAGTGACACAAATACTACATGAAGACAACGTACAAGTATTTACCTGGGAGAAGAAAGCCTTGAAAATAAAGGACATTTTAATAATTATTTTTATTCATTTCACAAAGCAGGTACCTTAACTCCCCTGGGTCTCAGAATGAGTGTGTGAATATCCAGAGAACATGCTATCACAGCATTGCTAATTCATCTGGATTTGACCTCTGAGGAACAGTTTGTGTCATCCTGGAGCAAAAGCTCTGGTAAAACATTTGTCTAGATAAAAGACCTCAAGCAGTTAACCTGCACAGCAGAGGCAATGCAGCTGGGCACGAGGATAATGACCTCTACCCAAATGGGGAAGGTACATCAATGTAACACTATGACAGCAAGACAAAAGATGACGGCAGCTCAGCAGGAAAACATTAGCAGTGATATAATTCTTAGTACTGTATGTGAAGAAATGCCTTAAGAAGTACAATGCCAACCTGTTTTTACCTAATAACTATTTCAAGTTTTAATATTAAAAAAAAAAGCACTCGACTTTGTTCTTCGCTTTTATTTTAAGCTCTTGCTTTCAGTCTGTTTTATTTTTCCCTAAATAAAAATTCTGATAGAAATAAATACCCCGTGTGGGTAAAAGTTACAATTCAGATGAGATAAACTTTCCTCATTTGATGCATGAATTATTGGATGGATGTTTTTCTGACTTCAGGTAGTTATGACACTGTTCTTAAACATAAACCAGAAGAACTTGATGAGCCTTGTTTAGCAAGTCAAACCTGTCCTAACAGACAGATTAACTCATTTCTTATGCAGATTATTTACACTTAGGATACTTTTCTCTGTTTATACTGAAGTTTTCTTCTTTCTGTTTTTAAAAGGAGACACTGTGTCACATATCCATTATTTTTACCAGGCAGAATGCCTGGAATATTTAGCTACCACTCTTTTAGCACCACACCGAAAGTTCTGGGTTTAAACTATTTATTTTTAAAGTAGTAGCATGATCAGGCCTGCATGCTTATCTAAAGATCTTTGCTTTATGAGGGAGATTTTAGTCTGTGAGGTTTCCTCTACACATGGTAGGCAGCTGTCAGCAGCAGTGAGCAGGGCGAGGGGTCACTGCAGCTGCTCTGTGAAAGCACAGGGTTCCATCAACATCGCAAAAATCCTGCAGAGTGGGAGCTGGGAGACCACGGATTAGAGTACGTTGGAGTGTGTATATAAGGTCACACCATGTCTATCAAAGTGGTATCAAACTGGTACACTGTACAATACATTTTACTGTGTTCTGTGTTCAAAGAAAATAAAAGGAGAATGGACATTTGTGTAGCAGAGCACGGTTTAATACAGAATTTCACATTGTCCTTTTAAATAGATGGATTTACTAAGTTCACAACGACATGTCAAATATACAAACACAGTGGAGATGTGTTGACTTGACAGAGAACTAGATTTCATGAATTCTTCAGGTCAGACATGAATGAGATCAAAATAATTCTTATTAATTAAAGAGTAGAAAAGACTACTAAGACAAACCAGATGTTCACATTTCCTGAATCCTACACACTAATATACATCTGTCTTTGTATACATATGTCAATAGTTTCCCATGAAGTGCTTTTTCATATCTCCTCATGAAACTTCACTTTGATGAAATTGGTAGCTGTATTTAAGATAACCTTAAAATAAGGATAGATAGGTAGCAAACACATAATTCTGATTTGTGGGTAGACACAAATCTCTCCCAAATTTGCCTGTTTCAGAGGACAGTTACAGGATATTGAATGTCTTATATGTCATGTTGTATAGAATCCACAGAATCCAGAGATTTGTAATTCTCATTGCTAGAATGCTTCAACCAGATGGACAAAATTATCCTTCCCAACAACAACAGCAACAACAACCACAACAAGAAGTTACTGACCTGACATTTTGTGTTAGGAAACAAGGAAATGGGTAGGGCAGCAGAGAATTTATTCTGGCTGAAATATGCAACAAAAGGAGATGACTAGACACTAAACAATATCTCCTGTTTCTATCTCCTATTTTGTGCAAGCTGAAAGCTAGCAGAGGTATTCAGGCAAAAAAGGTTTATCAAACTACATCTGTCTACAAAGTCAAAGGGTTGATGACACTATTTGATAAAGTCAAAGGGTTGATGACACAGTTTTATGCTGTTTCAAAATTGTTTCCACAATTTTACAATTACTGGTAATCACTTTCAGCCATAGAAAATAAGAAATGTAGGTGCAAAGAATAAAAAAGGAGAAAGCATCTGGTTGCAAACTGTACAGTTGTGAAGTATAAGCTGCTGAAAGAATTCAAATGGTATGATTTAGAATAAAGCATCCCAAATATCTCAACCAGCAGGACTCTGTGACCTTCAAATTTCCTCTGAAAAGTCCTGATGTTTTTCTGTTCATGGGGATCACTTTAAAAATTGCTGACCCTGGCAAAGATTGCAAAACTGTCAAAAAAAAAAAAAGTTACCACCTTAAGCACAAGTAAATTACAAACCTCCCTTTCTCCTTGCCATAAATACCAACACCCACATGCACAGAAGGCCCTTTAATCTCTTCCTCACAAAATCCTTCATGCCTGGCATTCACTTACACATGCATTTGCAGTTATTTTTCACAGGCAATTACCATCCTGCCCTCACCCAGTCATTACCCAATCTTCCTGGACACACACATTCACTTGAAGGCATCCTCCTCCACTTCAGCTCTTCCCACACTGAAGCCCTCTCTTCTTAACCACTGGCCCAAATACACCTGAGCTGCTGAGAGCTTTCTGAGCCACCAGAGCTCAGCGTGAATGGGCTTTGTCTCTTTGGATTTCTCGTTTTCTTTTATTTTGAGCAGAAAATCTTTGATGCAGGACCATTTCTTCCTGCTTTCCTGGGAAAGGCTTCCCCTTACACTGGACAGGCAAGAGTTTCCAAGACTGAAGAATAAATGCAGATGAATTCCCCTGGCAGTGCCAAGGTGTATCCTCAGCTTCACTGCTGCTGACCCAGGTCTGGTCCCTGACTCTGTCCCCACTGTCTCTACAGTTTTTTACATCAATATTGCTGCCCAAGCACAAATGCTCCCCCCTCCTACAACCATCAGAGAAGATCACACAAGGGCTGCCAGTCTTAGTCTAGCCATCAAATAATACTTCACCTGCTTTACAAATGGTTTCTCAATCTTTAGTGAATTATTTTTGTACATGTCTGAATAAATGAAAAAGATTAAGGACAGTTGGTGGCAGAAATATGAAAAAGTGGAAAGTTTCCCATGGCTTTCAGCCTTGTGATTGCTCTTCTAAGCCACAGTCTTGGAGAAAAAAAAATGATCTGCAAATGCTATCTTATTTTCTTGTAAGACAGGAACACAGCTTTATCTTTTAAAAAAAATTTAATCCTAAGGACTGATCTTTCTAAGGAAAGTTCCTGACAAAATGGAAGGGGCAAAGAGTCATAAGAAAAACATCTGAAATAGGTTTTTTCACCAGAATGATGAACAATTCTGTCACCCACTTCACTTTGAAATCCTATTTGCCTATATATCCTATTGCAAAACCATGGTACAGTGCATATTTTTCTCCCATCAGTCCGTTCTTGCTTTTTTCACAGGTTAGAGATCAGTTTCTTACAGCTTGTAGAGCACAGCAGGAGCTGAGCAGAGGTGACACAGACAGCCCTATGTCTGTGTACCTGAATTCCCAACTTCCACAGTTTCTTCTGCAACATTACTGGGCTCGTGATAGATGACTATTTCCCTTATTTTCTGTGGGGCATAACCATTTTTCCACTTGATAGGTCAGCCAGCTAGATAATCAATACATGCAGACCAGTGGGCCCCAAGAGTCATCCTGTAAGCATGATAATTACATCCAAAATGCTGTAATTAACAACACGCACCACTACAAGCTCCACTTTTCAAGTGACCAGAGCGATGATTCAGAGCACAGCCCTGTACCAAGCTCCCATTTTAGGCTACAGAACTGGAAAATTGAGAACTCTCCAATAATTCTATGTTAAAAACATCCTGGTTATAATTATTATGTTATGCTGGTAACAGAATTTCATATATTCATTGACCCATATTAGAGGAGTAGGGCAACCAGTAGCTAGCTAAAAGTAGTTAACTTGCAATTAGCTCATAATGATTTCATTACTTGGCACACTGTTTTCTTACACAAAGCTCCCATAATTTCTTTTCTAAAATTACAGAGAGAATTGCTGATTAGGAATCTCCATGTGAGCCTGGAATTTATGCACTTGTTTAATTTCAAAATAAATAAAACTAAATTATATACTTATGCACATGTAGGCCAGGCCTACTGAGATCTTTAGCAGAAACATGTTCAGGCTTTCAAAACAGAGGTACAGCCATTAACAAAATAATTTCCATCTGCAAAACAGTCTTCCCTTCCCTTTACAGTATTTGCAATAATTTCAGCAGGTAGCAGAATATTTTCACAGCAATCCTAATCTTTGTAATACATTTGAAAATTTCTTTGTGCTTCTTATGTGTTTTTAACAAATGAAAAGCTGTGGATTTGGAAAAATTCTACATGTATTGATTACACAAAGAAAACATCTAAACCTTTGATTTTATATTCTTTCTAAAAATGTTGATCATATTTCCACATATGTAGAAATTTTTTGGAAACATCCTTCAACATTTGTAAACAATAACAAAGAACCAGAGTCTTCACGTTTCCCTTCTTTGTTTTTGTTTTGTTGTGGGGTTTTTTTGTTACCCTTTGCATTCTCATCTTCTGCTTCGCATTGGTTTCCCTATCTGCTCTTCTGCTTTGGTAAGAAATCCTGCTGTATGTCTGGGAGAGTTAGTAAGGAAAAGAAAATCTTGCAGTGACAGAGCTGCTCTGCAGGCTGACAGTTCGAGACATGGCTTCTAAATAATTCAGTCTGGGACCAGACATGGCAATTCTGTCTATGCAGAAATACCTCAGAGTCGAGGTCAAACACTTCACGTTGTCAAGAGCAAGCAATTATTAAGTGGAATTTCCACACTTTGAAATGGGCTCATTGCTTGCTTTCAACTATATGGGTAGGAAATATTACTATGTGTGGACTCATGTCACCATCCTTAATAAAAACCCAACAAAACACCCTCAACATTTGTGACTTTAGATTATTTGGGAGTTTAATTTTCTTCGGCATTTGAGTTGATATTGCCGGGTCGGTATAGTGGGAAGTTGAGGGCTAGAGGTGTTAATATCACAAACAGGGATGGTTACCATCACAAAAAGGTAGGTTATGCAAAGACAGCAGTGAAATGCCATGTGATTTAATATTTACACTTCACTTACACATATAATTAGCTTTTTTCCTGACAAACAAAAGCACATTTCTATTTTTACCCATACACTTTAGGCAGGCTAAATTGTATAAATGCAATAGGTTATCTGAAGGCTAAGAACATCCTCTAGGTGTGTGCACACATCTCTGCACATGAGTTTCACACAGAGTAACTTACTCAGCTCCCAGAGAAGAGGATTTCTTAGCACAGTTCACTGTCCCTTTTGCATTGTTACAAAACAAATGCTGATGACAGCAATAGGAATAATACTTCCAAAAAAAGGGGACTGTTTAATCAAAGTCTGTAGAATGCAAATTCATTGTGCTATTCAACATGAAAGTTCTTTTCAGCTAGATAAAGGATTTTTTGAGGGGTTGTCTTCTTTCATTATTTTTTTCAAACAAGCTTAGTGTCTTAGGTCTGGAAATAATCAAACTGGATGTGACTGTGAAGTATAACTCTGAAAATGCTTGCGACATAACTCTGGCCTGTTGCAATGTTGTTATTATAGTTCTAGTTTCTGCTGGAGCCATGGCCATGAAGCTGCACAGGAGTCATTGAAGAGTGTTCACAAAAATACCCTTTCCCTCACCATCCCTCAAGCAGCATGGATTAAATAACTGCTGCTCAGCTGCTGTCTTTTAAATAAAAATATTCTTTTCATTGTACATGTAGCAATGGCAGGCTGAAGTACATTTTGCCTTTGCTTTCTTTTTCACTCCCCAAGTCACGCACCACCAGGCAGGACCACAGTGAGAAAGGGTTTGGCATGTTTTTGCTTGTTTTCTTTTAGCACAGGCAAAAAAAGTGCCCAGAGGAACTTCTTTTCTCTTGTTCAACATGGACACAAAGCATCAGAAAACAGTAATTATTCAGATCCTAGAGAAAAGGTGTGAAATTATATCACTGTTTCAAATGAAAGTTCAGGTGTTTTCAGAGACATGCCCCGTATCTGTGATGAGTATGAAACTTGGTACTGTTGGTTTATGCTACTATCCTGTTTTGTTTTTTTTTTTTAATTATCCACAAATGGTTTTATTCTCAAAACCATGTTTTTTTCCTACAGAATTGGAAGTACTGGGGAAAAGCTTAGCCCAGAGTATTAAGTGGGTCAGGGGAAGACAAAAAATAGAAACAGATTGGTTTTGTAGAGGATGTGAGAATGGTTATGTGATCTAAAAAACTCCAGATTCAATCTTTGGTGGTTTCTACACCTAAGATTTCTTGTGAGGCAGACTGAAAACACAGTATTATGCATTTGTGTCATCCTCTGCTCTTTTTCCTACCACTTCTCAATGGCAACTGTCAGGGACAAAACATTCAAGTTGATGGATTTTTAATCTGCCTCAATATGGATGTTTTCATGTTGTAGGAACCTTAAAAACTCCAGTTTGGGAGGCAGCTAACCCTGAGATCCTGAAACTACTCAGGACAATCTACCTGCCCTGTGAGCTCACTCAGCTATTTTTTGAGAAATGTACTTCTTAAGCCTAGAACATTATTTTAAAGCTGTAGTGTCGTTATCTACAGGCACTTTTAAATTAAATTTCATGTTTAATTGTATGCATTTTCCTACTAATCCTCAATTTTGATACTTTTGGAACTGGAGTTCGTGAACACCTTGACGATAACGACTAATCAATATCTAATCCCATGATTTGATTCAACGTCAATGCGTGTCCTACAAATTGCATTTTTCTTCAGTGAAACACAATACTTTATGAAAAGAATGTGTATTTACCATAGCAAATAAAAATCTTACAGCACTATACAAACAAGGAAAACTGTTCTGGTCATCTGTGACAGCCTCTAAATCCACCATCAGAAACAAAAATATCTGTTAATAGTAATTAAATATTTCCAGCAGTGTGTAAAAAAAATCTCAGATGTCCAGTTATTATCTGATTATCACAGATGCTATACTGTGCTTTCATTGTTTATCTAGCTGGCTGATGGTTTCCACTGTCGGTAGGTGACTCAAACTGCATCCACAGCACCTCCCCAGCCAGGGGTGCTGGAAGAGTACCACATGCAGAGATGTCGGCATGTTTAGCTATTCTCAGGAATGTGAAATATTGAAAGCCGAAGACAGAGTCAAGACTTGGAAGTAATGCACAAAGCTTAAGTCAATTCTTCTACTTATATGGCAAAGCTGAGAAAGCAGCTTTTTATACATATTTTCTCCCATTATACCTCCTCTCCTCCCACACCAAGAAATACTCTCACTTATGAGGACACTAGGATGTGGTTGAGGCAAATGTTCCTATATATGGAAGAGTTTGAGTTAAAGATAGCTCTTGATGACAGATCATGTTAAATTCTCATCATGCCCATGCTCCTCACAGTTACTGTAGTAGAGATTAAATGATGAAGGAGAAACCCACTATTTAATTCCAGATGCTTCCTGATGGGAAAAAAAAACTTGAAAAACCGAGAAAGAATCCTAAATTCCTGTTTCTTTCCTCTCATGATATCATCCATAATGTTAGCCTGCATCTTTCAGTGAACCTGACACCTGAGCAAGCATTTATGTTTTCAGTTAACAGCAATGTAAAGGTGCCAGATAATATTTGTCAAAAAATGGTGCTGTTTTTCATTTGAGATGAAAATCTCCATAGCCAAACGACCTGCAAGATCAGTGCTGCCCTGTAACCATAATTCAAACCACAAGCCTATAATATGTGGTTTCTACTGCCAACAAATAATGCTTGCTGAATATTTAATAAAGTGTTCAGAGACTTTAACACTATATACAAGCATTTTCCTTAAATGGATAAGGACACTGATAAGAAATGTGATTGCCATTTTTATTGTCAGTCCTGAGGTATGTGTGTAAATGTTTATCATCTTTACAATCTGGTTCTACACAGACAGGATTTTGTAATTTTTAAAGTCGACGTGTTTGCTACAACAAATATTTCTATCACATGCCTTTTTCTGGTTTTAGGTTAAAACTTTATCATCTCCTAAAAGTGACATTTTATGAAATCTTTCTTTTTGTGTTGAATTCCTGTGCCACTTAAAGACATAATGAGGACTTTTTTCCCCAAAACATTTTTTAACAGGAAAACTTCTAATAACTAAATAGTAAGCCAAATAAAAGAGGACTGAGCCTGTATAACCAGAAAATACACAAGACTGCTCTCACTCTGCATGACAAACATAGAAACTGGCACAGCTGAGGACCACACTGTTCTGGAGACAAGAGCCTCCTCCTCCTTTCCACCCTGTGGGAAATGAAGAATGGCTGGTTGGTCCACATAGCTGCAAACCCATTATTTCTCCTCACCTCTCACCTATCGCCCAATCTGCCTCCAAGGCTCTGCAGGTGATCCCATGGAGGAACAGATCCTTACTGTACAGGCAGACAACATTTGGCACGGACTCCTCTGCCTGAGGATTTGACTCTGAGTTCAACACCAGCAGGACCACTCTCTCCACTATACACTTCTTACCTGGCTGGTAAAGCTTTCTCTGTAAAGATGGCCTGTGCTCTACTCATGACACTGGGCTCAGCAATCCTGCCATTCATTGCAATGCTAAAAGAAACCTGCTCTCATTCACGTTTCTGTCTGAGCAGCAGGAGAGGTTCAGGCTCCATTAGGGGCTTCAGGGCAGCTCGAGCCCCCAAGAGCAATGCCAAATGAGGGCTAAATGGGCACATGCAGCCCATATCCCAGCCCCCTCCATTGCATCCAGCTCCTATGGTGGTCTTTCCACAGAGGCCTGCAGTGGGGCTGTAAAAATACAGCATGGTAAATTCAGAATGAATATGTAAAGTATGTGTACATGGGCGTGCATTCAAGATGTACACTTCACAGCTGGATTTCCGAACTGGCAAAGCCAGAGTGTAAAAATGAAAATCATTTTCTATGAGACAGTTTCAGTTTTGATAAAGAAACATCATTCAAGGAGTGAAACAGCACTCAGGGACTCCTTTTGAAATTCCTGCAGCTTCTATCCAGACTCTTGGTTTCAGCTGTTCCCTCCGCCTCTCCATGGTTAATTTTAAGCATCCCATAAACACACATGGTGGGAATGAAGGGCAGGATTGAGGGGGAAAAAAAATGGGACCAACTTCATTCTCATTCCAGACAAATGGGGAACAAATGAAACAATCCAAGTATCAAAGCAATTTACTGTGAAGCTTAGTGGCAGACTGACAGAGACTGATAGTTACTTAAACATACTGTAAGCAGATTAATGATAATTATTTAATAGGAAGCTGAGTACATTGTATCTAGTTTAGTTACAAGCTGTACAGATTGCTACAAGCTGCACAGATTTCTTAGCCTTTTCAGAGTGGATAAAATAAAAAATTACTATGTGCTAGAAGCTTCTTTCTTTGCTGACAGGAACCAACTACACTTTTGCCCCCTCTTAAACAAACCAGTGTACTTTTCACTCCATAAATCTCATATTACTTCCTTCCTTTTCATTTATTTTGAACCAGAAGGAGGAGTTTTTAACAGAAGTGCTCTATGGCAGCAGGAGGAAAACAGCAAATCAGGATGGAAGCCACATAAGGAAAGTAAATCAAAAGTAATAAAATCATGGAGATCTAGCAAGGTTTGTGGGGGGAAATGAAGTCGAAGTTGACTGAATCCAGAGCTGGAGAAACATTACACATGAGAAAACACCATTAAAAATAGGCTGCACTCTTAACAGATGAGATGGGAAATGAAGTAATAATTTATAGCAAAGATAGGAGAAAACCTGCCAGGTTTGCAAATTTCAAATGAGATGCAAGTTTGAATAAAAAGTGATAATGAAATGCAAGCACACAATCTTAAGGGTAGAACACCATGGAACAATTTAATTAAAAGGAAAACAATATGCTCTGCAACACAGGATCAGAAATAACATACTGCCCAATGTTTCTTTTCAGCTAACTAGATAGCTCTGTATCTGACAGGGCAAGCAATACATTCCAGTGCTTGAAAAATTTTGCATAAAGGTTTGAACTGGGCCTGAAAAAATATCAGTAAAGACTTAACATTTTCCAAAGGGGTATTTTCTAAAAATTCTTTTATCTGATTTTAAGTAACGTGAGTATGAAACAAATGGAAATGTCTGTGGGCATGAAGAACTTCTGCTATGCATGTATACCTTTTAAAAGTAGCTTTACTTTCAAATGTAGAATATGCCATTTTCCCGCCCCCAACCCCTAAGAATGGTCTTAAAAAATTCACACAGTTTGTCAAGCCTTCTAAAAAGGAAAAAACATCACACCCTAGAAATCTCATATGTGATATTAAGCAATTCAATAAAGGAGTAGCTTATTTTATATAGGATATTAACTACAATATGGGATATTGCAGAAGAAGGTCTGCAGATTTGCAAATGAATGTCATGCATGATTTATAAATGCAAATATGAATAGTAGGTGATAATGAAATACAAGCAAGCAAATACACATGATAGACCAGATACCCTGGGGAGGTGGGGAAAGTGTGCTGCAGGAAATGTACTTTTTCGAATGTCAGAACTGGACCCAAATGGCATGAGAAAGCAGCATCTTGTCAGAATGGAATTATAGGAAAATAGCATGTGGATAATACCAAATGAAGGTAAAGGTAGAATGAGTGTTAACAGTTGTGTGAGAAAATACACTACCAAGGTGTATTTGAAATAAAGGCAATAATCTTAGTCTCAAAAAAAAAAATACTTACACTGCCCACTAAATTTAGTCAAGATTACTTCACCTCAGAAAGTCCACAAAAGAAGACAATGTATGTGGATGAACATTAGCTTAAGTTAATGGACATTCTTGATTTACTATGATTAGTAATATACAAATACAATACCCAAGAGACAGACAAGGAATGCAAATTCAGAGGTGAGTAACAGCTCCTGGGGAGCCAGGGCAAAGCCAACACCAAGAGGAGCTTTTTCACTCAAAAATACCTTTGGACACATAGCACAGGTGCCAGCAAATTTCCTTCTATGTAGCAATGACAGATTGAAGGAACTAATCCATGCTTTCCTATATTTTGACTGGTTCTGTAGTTAACAATTCGGCTGTTGTTTAAACGGGACTGTGCATCAAGAAACCTTACAAGTTTTTTTTTGAAGAATTATGTGGAATTCTTTTTAGGGAGGAACTGGGGTCAGGGTTAAAAATGCACTCACCATATACAACTTTGCCTGACAAGAGAGAGGAAGTGGCATACTTTGATAAGGCTGCCAAAAACCCAAAGAGGGTAAAGTCAGACACGGGTCCATTAAAAAGAAAAAAAAAAACAAGAATAAAAAGAAAAAAAAAAGAAAAATGTGAACTGTGTTTCATGTGTCTGCCTATTTCATCTCATCTTGGCATCATTGCAGTAGCTGTCTGCTGTTTTCCTACTGCTTTTTAAAGCTGCAATGATTTTTGTGTTGGTATGCAGAGAGGCAGAGTTTGATGGGCTTCCAAATCTGTATTTACACTTCAACAATTAGTCACACAGAGCTCTATCAATATGCAAATTATTAAAACAGAACACTAATAAAACAATAAAATATAAAGAGTTTAAGTATCTAAAATTATCTGTAAGCTGTAACTTGATGCCTCATGTAAAGCCTATACGTAGATAAAATGAAAGCTTGGACCACTTTGACAGCTAACTTTTTAGAACAGTTTTCCATCAATTAAAATAATAGTTTTGCCTGCAATTGAGCCATGGATATCTGGCTTACTTTCCTTTCATATATTCCATGATCTCTACCTGAAGCAGCTATACCAGCTCAGAGGATTTAGTATAATGTTTTAGGTAGCACATGTAAAGATATATTATAAACAACTAAACATGAAATATAAGAACAAGGAAAAACCCTCCTTAGAATGGATATGCGACATATTGGAGTATTTATATACTATGTAACAGACTGCCAGGAGTACCTGGGCACCCAAGATATCCACAGGATGTTACGAGGAATGCATTTAGAAAGGAGCTTTCAAAAGAGCTGCACAGTGGCTGAACCTTCAAAGGGTTAATTACACAGATGAGTGTCTACTCCATTTACTGATAAGCAGAAAATGATGTAATTTTTTGGATTTATGAATGCTGGGGTCAGTCTGTATCTTGCACACAACAGTGTCTGTCTAGCTCTATCCCCTCCATGCTGGGCAGAGACAATCCCTCTCCCGCCTGGAACCCCAGAGCCCTCTAAGCCGTTTGCTCCGTAACCTTGGCAGCTGGGGCTAACACAATTCTTCATTTTTGTTTTTGCAACTGGGCCTCTCTAAATAAAAACTACAGAGCCTTGTTAGCCAACAACTGAGCGTGAAATCATGACATTGCAATCCTCTACTCTAAGACTCAATCAATATTTTTCATTACAGATTTGTACAGTTAGGTCAACAAGAAGAAAAATGCACATGGAGAGAAACAGACAAAACAGCAGAGAAGTACAAAATCTCTTCCAAGCTGTAAGATTATTTTCATTATAATGATATAAAAAACACTCTGATGTAGTTTTTAAATAAAAATGAAGGAAACCTACATTAGACTGGACACAACAAAGTGAACTGTACAGCCTGTAGTGACACATCTTGATAGTACAATCTGTTTGACATTCAAAAGGTTTACTATTCCTTTAAAAAAATTACATCATTGTACATTAAGCAAGTGTAAATATAAGAGACAGGTTTAAACTGCTGAATTTTCTGGATCGTATTTTCATGGCATTAATTAGTAGGAAGGAGAACTAGATAGAGGCACAAGGCTAAGCTGGTACATTTCAGCTTGAGAATCAGGGGCAATCTGCTCCACAATGTAGTTGCTGCTCTGACCCATTTCCAACAAGTTTTAGCCCAGTAGTATACACTGGACCACTCATTTTCCTGAATCATGATGAAAAGCATGAAGATAGAACCAAACATACCTGAAATTTTTGACAATGCATAGGTGGTCACTACAGACTTTTCTAGGCAAACTTTTACTTTACCTTCTACAGTTTTGAGGGCAGGGTAACAATCCCTAACATGGAACCTCATGATAAATCAGGATAATTTGGTAAATAAAGAAATAAAGACCATACCTGCATTTTAAAAACCTTATTTTTACATAATCAAACATTTGTTGAAATAATGTTTTTTCCTGTATTTGAAGAGAAACATCACTTTGTACCATCAAATACTCTTACTCCCAGGAGAATTACGGTTACAATAAGCCAAGTATGTATTATGTGTTAGATGTGAACCTATTTCAGAGCAGCTACATTACAATGTGAATGGAACCTCATATGTATGTACATTCTTGTTGAACAATCACTGCCACTTAATAATACTAATATGAAACCATGGCCTTGATCTGAAGGACAGCCAACACAGAGGGATTTAGAGGGATTTTATAGTCCTAGTGACTATTTTACCCTAATCAAGTTGCTTGCTGAAAGCCCCAAGATCAATTTTTCTTCTGACAGGAACACCCTCAGAAAGGGTGGCTTTATTACAGGTCTATATTGTTAAACTATTTCATCTACTGGAAGAGCATCCACTCACTTGTCCCAAGACAGTCTCACTTCTTGGTAGGAATTTGTTTCTTCATATGTAACTTCAATTTTCAATCTATCTTTCCTAAATCCCAAACAGACCTGTTGTGCTCCATCACAGTCAAAATAGTTAATGAAGACTGAAAAAAGGAAAAGTCAATTTATAATCTACAGAGGACTGAAGTTTAACTTTGGTTAGAGCATGGTGCTATTAACACCAAGATTGTGGATTCAATCCTGCTACAGGACATAACTGATAGAGTTGGGCTTGATGGTTCTTGTGGGCCCCTTCCAGCTCAGAATATCCTGTGAAGTGTTTATACATTTAAAATGGCTTTTGCAAACTGAACTTCTTGTCTTGTTCTTTGTGTCTGCAGCAAATAGAAGAGTAACTATGGATTTGAACCACAGCAGGAACAGCCAAGTCTTTCTTGGCATCTCACAGAAAGGACAGAAAGACTCTGGAACAGGCTACTCAGAGGAGGTGGTGGTACCACTATTATTGGATGTTTTTAAAAACAGGTTACTCAAACATCAGTCAGAATGACACAGATAGAGCTGATTCTGCCTTGGGGAAGGCAGGATAGACTCGATGACCTCTTGAGGCTCTTCCTGCCCTATTTTTTATGATTCAGTGATTCAGCACATAGCTTTGAAACACCCTGGGGCTTGATTCTTTTTTCACCTCATGTTATTTTTAAACTGGTGCAACTTCACTGACTTCAGTAGAGCTTTTCCTCCCTGTCCTGCAGTAAGTGTGAGAAGAATCAGAACTCACATTTCTTACACAAATGGAGACTGGGTCTACCCTCCCACTGTGCTGCACAGCTGATTTCCTGAGATAACATTTTTTACCTCTTTAAAACAGGCAATATCAGTGATTTAAGTCAACCTTTGTATTATTTTAGTAAAAATCTGAGTCCCATTATATGAAGCAAAGGTGAAAAAAATTTCAGTAGAAACATTCTTTGCACTCTTCAGTGAATGTCAACTTTTTCTCCCAATGTATTTCTCTTTGTGTAGAGATGGAGCTTGGGAGAAAAAGTCCACCTCACCTACTGAAGGAAGCCACAGTACATAGCAAAGAGGAAAAAAGGAAACAGGAGGGCAAATACTAAGTATTTAGCAGTGCCTCAGAAACAAGAGCACAATACACTACAGTTGGCTGCAACATCTTGCAGGGTATTCTAAAAATGTTACAGACTGGGGGCGGGTTTAGCATGTGAGCTAATAAGTGTGGAAACTAATCACATTCCCATCCATCAATCTCTAAGGACAAAGAAATAGATAAAATATGTCAGAAGCCCCTGAAGCTACAAAGCATCTAGAATACTACATATTTGAAGATGTCAGAGCTATCCACATTCCACATGCAGTCAGCAGGTTTACACAGAGCTTCAAATACCCAGAAAATCTGTAGTCTGTGCCACAGTCAGTGAAATACTATTACACTGCACCAACTTCAAACAGAGGAACCACAGAAAACACAGTCCATACTGACTAATTTGTTCTTTGGCTATCTTCATCCATAGATGTTACCTATCTAGGGACATGACTATCTCTTGTGATAGTCTCTCTCTCTACATATATAATATCTCAAACATATTTTCTGCTAATTTGATTTTGATTTCAATGGATAATAAATTGCCTGCTTATTTTTTAATGTGAACAACATTCAACACCAAATAGTAAACTATGCTTTTCATATATTTAATCTAATTCAAACTAATAATAAAAACAGAGAAATGGTTCTTGCAAATTCACTGTCTTCAAAAAAGATTGACGATAAATATAAATATAAATACTATCAAATATAAACAAATAGAAACAATATAAATAAATATACTTGCAGGTAGATTTTCACTTTCAGAAAATTCACAGAAATTAAGATTTTAAAAACTGAGAGACTTCATCTGAAACATGCTGCTCAGGGCTCCAGCACTTTTTGAGACCTTTGGGAGAGCCTATCTTCTGATCAGTTCTACAGTGGTCACTCCTTTTCTGTGCTCTCATATCCCAGGAACAGCTTATGCAAAACTTCATGAAAAAGATCGTGAAGATACGAATGGAAAAATTTTCATAGGCTGCTAATTCCAGTGGTAATTGAACCTGGCATATTTCCTCTATTCTGGTCTAACTGGGATTTGAATATTTGTTTCCCTCAAGTAAAGGTTGTGAAATCCCCTGAAACACAAAACTATGATGAAAAGGTCCCTAGTGTGCAAAAAAGACTTCATTTACTTGTGCAGTGCTTTGAGATTTGATTCTTCACTTGAGTACCAGATTTCCTTGGGATGATGAAACATTGTATAAACCCCAAGGAACATGGAAAGGCTTAACTCCCACTTCTGGATTCCTTTCATTAAGGAAATGGTATCTGCAGATTTGGTGGGAAGTGGCAGGGGGTGTAAGTTTTTGGCCTGAGGAACAGTTAAAAATTAGTGACAAGGTTTGAAGATGTGTTCAAAAACACAGTTTATCTAAACTCAGAGAAACAATCTTTTGAAGCCCTTTAATGCCATATTACTCAGACAAACCTGCACAAAGTTTCATGTGACAGCAAAATATACAGCCTAGTCTCTTAAGAAGTCCTCTGTCAAGCATCCTCCACAGTACATCAGAACATGCCTTCTCTGCTTCTGAATTTGAAAGCCTCTTTCGCCCTGTTCCTTTAGAAAGGTCAACTCTGCATCCAAGTTTATCATAAGGTCATCTTCCTTTCTGTGCTTTTTTTCTGCCATTATATTTGCTTATCTCAATTAGATTCTGAGCCTTTGAGATGGGTGATGGCAATCAGAGATGCTGTCATGTTAGTTACCACATGCCAGCTCATTTCCAACTACCCAGCTCTTCCAGAAATGAATGCTATTCACTTGAACAGGACCTTTCTTTAAATTGCTTGCTTGGTTGGTTTAGTTTGTTGGGTTTATTTGTTTGTTGGGTTTTTTGTTTTGTCTTCCAGCAATGCACCATGCATAATGGGCAAGGCTCCTCCTCAGCCTGAGTACTAACCTTACTGGGTATTTTCTTAGGGAAAAAAACCCCAAAGTTACCTGAAGCATCTTGAGTTTGTAATCTTCTTAGTATTACCTTACTGGTCAGCTGCCCAGATCTGTTCATAGGTAGACACTGAAATATCTGCAGTCATAAAAGGCTATATAGAAAAATAAAGAGGCAACGAAGTGGACATCTTTCTAACTGTGAACCTTCATGACTTAATCAGGGGCATGCTTGTGTATTCTTTTTAGTCAATCTTTGTGCACCTCCTCCCCTTGGTACTGGCATATGGTTCTTTAACCTGACCAAAATCTTCCCATCTGCCACTTCTCCTGCTCATCATTAGTAGTTCTTTGCTTCAGTGTAGAGGCTTGGACCTTGATTCCCTTCATTGAAGGAGATGAGCAAGTCAGCAGTCTTTACAGTGCTCACTAGAAGTGATTAGAAGCAGCATTTTCTAGCCCCAAAAATTTGGTTATATTTTTGTAAGACTTCTCTCATAATTAGAGTTAAGAAAGTTCAATAAATGCAATTTAATTCTGTCTCAGTTTTTAGTTCTTAATAATATTATGAATTTCATTAATAATATGCATTAATGGGGTTGTCTGAAATTGTGCATTAACATTTCTCCTAAAGCAATATACTTTTTATCTACATGCTATTTTCCTATCTGTCTGCATAAGGCCCCTAGAATTTCTTCTAAGATACAGCAATTCAATAATTACTCAAGACTTCCATCTACAAGTTAATATGAGTGGAGCATTTCAGTATCATTGAACAGGCAGGAACGAATCCCAAATGGAAACGTCAGCCAGTTACCTCAATACAAATCAGATTTTGTGCAGAGGGGGGTTAGCAGTCTGCAAAGCTGAACACGTGGCCTGAGATCTCTGCATGAAGCAGTATTATTTAACATACTATTACATGGTGCTTAGTGTGACTGAACCCAGCCTTGTCCTGAACCATGGCAGCCACATCCTAAGACAAACGTAAAATCATGACATTTCTCTTCCATAACACACAGAACACATTCCTAAACAAAGACCAAAATTTCTAGAGTCAAAGACAAAGCAAATTTTTAAACACTGCAATGTCAAGGCCTTATAGTGCATTTCAGGCTAGTGATCAGCCACGGCCTGCAGATAATGAAGAACTTCCTAAGAGGACGGAATAACAAAGTTGACAGCAAATACATGGATGGATCATCATGACATAGCAACTATAATGAAAAGAGAACATGAAATTGGATTGGATCACCTTGTAGTTGATAGCAAAGGTGACAACATATTACCATGTAAATGTTGTGGCTGGAGGAGAGTTAATAATGGTCTTGGTGGGTGTAAGTCATTAGGATTTCTTTGTGCTAACCCTGTAAAGTATACATGGGTCTGTTTTTAGGGAAATCACCTTTTTGCACTCCTGAAGCCTTTATGCCAAATGAAAAAAATGAAAGAAGCAAGCAGAATTATTTTTACTTATGTAGCAATTTTGATAAACAGGAAGGAGTCTCATCATTAGATTTAAAAAAAAATCATATTATGTCAAAATGAATCAATGCAGTCAAAAGTCACGGTAGTCCAATCTGTCCTCCTGCTTCTCAGAAGGCATGCTTTACCTAATGACTACTGGGGGAGCTCTGGGAAGCTCCTTAATAAACACATTAACATAAATTTTGGTGTATGTTTGGTATTATCCAAGTTCTTAAGAATCTCACTAAGTTAAGACATCTGTAGGAATGACATGCAAAGCTGTCAAAGTGAAGTACAGCCCATATTCAAAAATGCTAATGGGTATTAACCCACATATATAAATAAATAATTAACACACAACAATTCTCTCTTCATATTTAAAGAAGATACTTTCAAATCTTTCAATCCACTCAGATTAGATTATGATCTCTTAAGCAAGCAGTTTTTTCAGCAACCCCAGCTAGAAACCCTTTCTAATTTCCAGGACATCAGGTTTTTCCAAAGTGATTCAAGATTATTATCACAATTTAAAAATAAATTATCCAGGAAAATTATTTTTAATGTAACCAAGTATTAGAAGATGATTTTTTTCAGTTAAGAATTCAGGAAAATCTGATTGACAGAAGTATGTGTGACACGGCTACAAATCCAGCTTTAAAGCTCCTATGATTGAGTGAAAATCATGCTGACCCAGTACAATCTAACTCTGTTGTTTCAAATCTGATAAAACCCCCTAAACTGATTGGCTAACCTTGAACCAGCAGGCTTTATGGTGCTTACCAGTAACCAGCATGGAGTCATTGTACTCTGCCCAAATGAGATCAGATATCCATTCTCAATCCAGATCAAATTTGTGCTGCTGGGTGAACAGGAGTGCACAGACCCCATCTCAATGACTGTGGAACCATGTCATAATAGTAGTAAATGTTGGAAAATCTCTTTGTGCAGTAAACACACCTCTAACAGAGTGTTATTCATACATTAAGGCCCTTATAAAAATGCAGAAATTTATTTCCTGGAATAACAGATTTCCAGTGCTTTAAAAGAAAAAAATGCAGCACAAAGGAACTCAGATAAATTAACAGTTCATCCATATCTATTTTCTTCATGCCAAATACAAATAGATTTCACAAAACAAGTAAGGTCTGTTTGGGAAAAACCCCCAAACAACTAAAGCGGATGTCTGGTCTCAGAGATGACCTAATTTAACATACTTAGGAGGGAATTTCTGTCAGCAAGGAAGTAAAATACAACTTTCACCATTAGAGCAGGACTGACCATATGCACACACTCAAGGCACAGCTAACATGGAGTGTTACCCCTCTTCCAGACCAGGTACACTCCCCTGCCTCAAGAGATAGAACAGACCAAATCATGACTTCAGTAAAGTCTAAGTAAATGGCTGCACCTACAGAACCTTAACAGCATCAGCTGGGACTCAAATGCTATTCCTCCATAATAAAGAACATGAGCAACACATTTCTGACTACAGCTTCCCAGCAGACGGCCCTTTGTCCAGTGACTCCAAAGAGCTCTGGATTCACAGGATGTGCCTCCAGCACACTACTGACTATCACTCAAAAAGGAGAAAGAACTACCAGTTAAGTGCAACTCCATGGTTCAAGAGACTCCATTCTCAGCTTATTTTCTCCTTTAGTGCATTCACAGTCTTAAATTTTTTATTACTCAGTGAAATTCACTCTAAAAGAAACAACCCTTGGAATAACAAAATAAAAAGGAAACACATTTTCCTCCCTTAAATGAAAACCACTGTGCCAGCCTGGAATCCCCTAATGACAGCATGAGGCCGAGACAGAACAATGGCACAGTTGCTTGATAAATCACAGAAAGTGAAATTAATATTTTATAAATGAGAATGGAAAAGTCTGTCAGGAAACCAAGGTTCTGCCAGGATTTCATTCCAAACCACATCAGAATGAGATACCAGAATGCAAATAAAACTGTGCAGCTTTTCCTATGACCCTTTTGGTGATCCATCTAAGTCACCTGCAAAACTATATGAAAAGAGAGTGCGACACTTTCTTTTATCCATTTCCTACCTTCTATGTGACTTCTCAAAGAACTCATGTGAATTTGCAACATGAGAGTTGAAGCTCAGATCTACAGATTTCCAAGTGGAAAGGCAAGTCCATGGCAGCACAAGTGATACAAGTCTGCATGCATGCATACCTACTCACAGATGTTTCTCATTCTCCTTCAGTTGTACCCATTGCTCTTGCTCAAAATTTTACATTTCTCAGGGATTTTTTTTTCCCATTGTATCACTGGTGCTTCAGATTGCATGTCATAGACAAGTAAGCAGCTCAAGTAACTTTACAATCTTGTCTATTCTAGCAATATAAGCCATCACTGTTTCTTTCAACAATTTTTGCTCAGTGATCAATTAGCAACTGTATAACCATGGGGAGTCACCATATCCACCCTCCTGTAACTGTCATTAAAAGAAATGAGCATTCCTTTATTAAAATTCAGTACTTGATAAAGACATCTTTTGCTATGTGCTTAAATTTTACTTTACGTATTACTTTAAAAGACTAGAATACAGATTTCTTTGGAAACTATTTTTTTGCCTTCCAATTATTAAAAACAGTATTTTATTTTAAATTTTATTTTCATCAGCTCACTCCCTGTTGACAAAAATGCCCTGCTTAAAGCACATTAAAACAGTGAATCAGAAAATGGATGCTCTAATTTACTAAATAAAGTAAAAAATAAAAGACAATGTAATAAAAAGATAAAGCCTTCACAGAGAATTGCAGCAATTATATCTCCACAGCTACAATATAACCCAAAACTTTGCAAACCCTTTGATTATTGAACCATGGCTGAAGTGAATAATTTGGCTTTCACTAAGAAAACAAGCACATTCATTGCCACCACAATGGAGAGAGGCAGTTTTAATTAAACCTTATCAAAAGATGAATAAAGAATAAACTCAATACCCATTCCACAGGATTCTATTTTCATCTGTTTAGTTTAAGCTTGCCATGTTCATGCAATAATTAACCACTGTCCAAGGAATGCTGGAGTTGTGTTAATGTTGGTAAAGATTTAATTAGTTCAATTATCTGGAGAGTATTGAAGGCTCAGCATAGCACCAATTTCTTCAGGCTTTATACATACCTCAGATCAAAATATATTAAACTGAAATATAAGTGAACAAAGAAAATTTACTATTTCACTTCAGCTACTGAATGAATGTGTGTTTAATGATTTTATTGCCCTCGTTTTAAAATGAGGTTTCAGAAATAGAATATGTAAACTGTGACTTACCCAGTCTTCCAGATTAGTTGGTGGGTTTTTTTTTCCCTAAGTCATCTTATATTTTAAACAAAATTAAGTTTACTTTAGAAAAGAGAACCCAATGCTTCTTTAAGCAGGAAAAAGTATAGTTCCTTTTACATTTTTTCCCCCCACTGCCTACATATTTTACGTCTTTCAAGGAAAGTGAGGCATTTAAAAAGCATTGAAAGCGGTGACACAGACAACTGTTTCAATCTGTCAGACAGCATGGACAGACAGTAGGGATCATTTCGGAAAATAGAGCGGCCCCCCAGCGGCCTGACCTTCCTGGTGGGAAAGCGAACACAGCGCAGCGCTTGACAAGCTCGCCAACAAAGGAGGATATTTAGTCCCCCCAAATTCTGACACGCTTCTCACAGGAAAAACGCAGACCGGGATGAGGCTGCGTTGACTGCCCCTAACAAAGGGAGAGCTCTAATTGGAGATTGCACCGTTACTGTGAAACAAAGAGGAGGAGATGGAGAGTGAAAACACCACTTCACTACATGCAGGCTGTAAGCGTTGGAGTGAGCCCCGTTTCTATTTTTTTTAAACTGTTGAACTCCATATTAGATGCTATTCAAGTTGCAAGCCCTCTGGATCTGTATGTGCAGCTCCTGCTGCCTTCAGTGGGAACAGAGCCCAGGAATGGGAGCGTTAGATTTCCCTCTTTGTGTAACTAAAATTTTATCACTAGCTATTCTTTAGAAAGGATGTTTGAATAAACCACATTCATTTTCCTGTAAGGTTTAAATGACATGTTTATTACTACCAAGGTCCGTCCTTGTTTTCCCAACAGTGTGTTTCGGAGTATGAGTTCTTTATAACCAATGAAAGCTGCACAAAGATGGTCAGCACGTGAGAAACTCACAGGAGTTTATCTCCTTGAGAAGCTAAGCACTGTAGGATGATGTTATCATTTTCTTATGAAGCAATAAAAACTTTTGAGTTAATATAAAAGTAACTGTTTTGAAATTGCATCCAACATTATACCCAGGCTGGATTCAAGCTGCTTGTCTCTTTAGGCAGTCAAAAACTACTTCACAGATTGCACTGCTATGCTTCCAAGCTGTAAATACCATTTGGTAAATAACCCTTGTGAAATACTGTACCTTATTTTCTACTACTCATTTCAGCTGGAAAAAGGAATCAAACTAATAAGAGGTGTGAACTGCACACTGAGTGCCAACTGATACCTCAATTCAGCTCCGTTTTTTACCAATATTTGATCTCCCGTCCCAGTTTTCCTCTGGAGTGGAAGAAAAAGGGAGATGCTGAAATTCATTCAGGCTTTTCTTGAGTCCAGAATGCAGATAATGCTCAGCAAGCAACAGGATATAGCACATTTTCCATCAACCACCTCCTCTTTCTGACAACTGATTTTCAAGTTGCACCAACAGTCTGAGGACTGGAGCTGCCCTGTGGCCTATTGATTGCAGACTGGCTTCTGCCTGTTTTTCTGTGAGAAATTATGACAATTATGTGGGAGAAAATAAGGCTAATAGATGATTAAGTATTTAATGATTCACTAGCTAAATTTATCATTATCTGGAAAAAAAATATCACTAGCTGAAAAAAACCTCAGCTGAAACATCCATGTCTGTCTCTGAGTGAGCATAAAGAATCATTGCAGGTTAAAAATACCACCCCAAACAGGTCAGAACATGTATAACTGAGAGCCAAATTTCATCATATGTGGACTCATTTATTAATATTAACAGGGTTGTAATTTCCCCCCTTAATTATAACCCTTAAGCAATTATACAGTAAACACAAATATATCCACACGGCTATACCCAACATCATTCTTCACTATCTTAGAAATTGCTTCATCTTCTTTCCCAGAATTTCACCAAGACTTAAAGACAATACTCGTTTTACTAGAGAAAATTCAAGCTCTATTCAGGACAGGATGTTGCTCACCCTAACACTCAGAAAGCATTACCAAGAAACATATGTTGCTTCACAATGACTATTAGTTACATAGCTGATGAGAAAATGAGCTAAGTATGTACAGACATATTTCGAAAAATTATACATACATATCTCTATATATATATCTCATATGTGTGTGTGTGTATATGTGTTTATATACATACATACACACACACACATACACAATTTCCATGAGTAGTAAATCCAAATGAATAATTCAGTACTAGCTAAAATCATTAAGACTATGGCAATTACATGCCAAAAAATTGCAGCAACAAAAAGCAAAAGCCATCTGTTTCAGGTGCTATGGTGTTAGATGACCTATTTGGTCTCTAAATATTAATCAGATCCCTGAGATGATTCTCTCTGTCCCATGTGAAAACCTTAGAAGCTGACAGTATGCACTGTAAGTGGACAGTCATTTTAAGGAGGAGTAATTTGCCTG
The DNA here is from genome assembly GCA_008694505.1 of Cyanoderma ruficeps. Classification (NCBI taxonomy): domain Eukaryota; kingdom Metazoa; phylum Chordata; class Aves; order Passeriformes; family Timaliidae; genus Cyanoderma; species Cyanoderma ruficeps. Next base: position 29,169,373 of record VZDJ01000782.1, read on the forward strand.
CCGCCACGTTTAAACAGTTTTGGGTTTTTTTAAAAACAAAACAGTTATTTCATCTGGAAAAGCTCTAAGGCATGGACTGGGTCTGCTGCAGATTAAATACAAAAGAGGTTTGAGGCTTCTGGCTCATCTCTCAGGTGAGGAAAAAAAACTAGAAAGAACACAAGAGATCTTAGCACTTCTTACACTTCACCCCAACTAAATTTCGAAAAACTGTTTTTAGTTGGTATGAAACTGTCTACTTGTTTAAAAAAGAACTGTGTTGGAGAATGCAGCAAGATTTTGTCTGCCTCAAGCCTGAAGAGTATCTGATTTTTGTGCTCTCTGCATTTTGAGAACATAATTCTCCCTTTTTTCTCCTAGTCTGAAAACATTTTCTGATATATGAGTTCAGCCAAAAAGTATTGGGGAACTTTGTCTACACCAAAAAAAAAAAAAGGAACTTTAGGGCATTTTGTGAAGATAATGAAAAGAACTTGTTCAGGTCTGCAGTGCAAGTAATTTTTACCACACAAATTCCTTGCTTTTGTGTTAGCAAAGAGGAATTAGTTTAGGAGATCTTCAAACAGACAACAGTGTGTAAACAATCCCAAAGTACATAACTTTACTAGAACAACCTCCAGTCTGTGTGCAAGGGCTTCAGAAAGGCCCCTTCATCAGATTTCCTTCTGCTCTTCACACTGAACAAAGCCTTGGCTGACAATACCGAAATCTCCTCCTTTATTTGGATTAAACCCCCTTTGCAGCAGAAGTATGCAAATGCTATACATGTTTCTCTTGCTGAGGCTACTCTAACCCAGCTATCTTTTCACTGTCTATTTTCCCCAGCAGACCATCCTATCGGCTGACAGGGGACCAGCCTTTTAATTCAATCTTTCACAACACTGACAGTTGGATGCTGGAGCCTGCCATGAACTCTAAAAGGAGCTCATTTAGTCATAATTAACTATTCCCTGCATATTTCCTAAGGTATGGTAATTGTGCTAAAAGCCAACAAGTGAAGCATTCATTCTGGTTTTCTTTTAAACTTTTATTTTTCCACAGCAGTCTCTTTCTCCCCTCCTTTCCCCCCCAGCCCCCTGCCTTTTTTTTTTTTTTTTTTTTTTTTCTTTCTTTCNATCTTTTCTTTCTTTCTTTCTTTTCTTCCTCCTTGGAAACATTTAGAGTAAAGAAAAGGAATGACGGTGGATATAGGGAGCTGCAGAAAACTGTGATGTGGGCAGTTCAAAAGGCAAAGTCTGCCATACGATACAGGACCCCATGGCAGCACTGAGCTATTCAGCTGGGTAAAACATAAAGAAAAATGAAATGAGTAGAATAGAGCTATGTCATTAATGCAGGATGATGGACATTCTATTTGGGTAACAGGGGGTCATGAATATACATTTCTAACTCCTTAGATATGGCGATAAGTGATCTCTGTTTCCATTAGCACCACAGTACATGTATTTGAAAAACCTAAAATCTTCAAGTTATGCAGATGTGAAGCACTTTACACACTGTTCCTCCCTTCTCCCCTCAACACAAACATATACCATGTCCCACTGCATGCACTGGGGTTCTCAAAGGGATAAGGTATAACGGATCATGTTTTCACTGTTGAGATGGGAAGCTTTGGGAATCTGACATGGATTATTTACCTTAAAAGGCAAAATACGATCTCAAGTCTGCCCTTATATGTTTTCTGGTTTATTTAAATGAAGGAAGGGTTGACAGCACTCTCTGTTTACTTATAGGCTTTGCATCTGTTGAAATTCTTGTGCCTTTCAGAAAGTTTGGGACCTACTGGACACCTTTCCATCACAAATGTGCATAGTGCATATACAAAAGCCAGAGACAACAAAGCTAAGTGTCTCCACGTTCCAACCTCCTTTCCATCTGGATGTGCACCAGGAGCAAAGAAATCACTGGCTTTTGTAAAGAATGCATGTCAGGGCCATGTGTGTGCTGGGTGGAGAGTATATTAGCACTGCAAACTCAGCAGCTGTGCCAAAAGGGCCAAACACAGCACTGAGGTTCCTTATTCTTAAGCAGCATTTTTCCAGAGCCATAAAATGTGGTAAGACCTTCCATGAACAAGATGAGTGGGATCTGTGAATTACAGAATTTATGTTCCATGTTTCAGGCATAATGTAACAAATAAAGTCAATAAACAAAGAAAGAGATGAGGAAGAGAGACGGCAAAAACTTCAGACAACAAGGTCATGTAACAACTCCTTTTACTTATGTTCACATATTAGGGATCCTGTTTTTGCTTTTTAGTGGCATTCATCTATAAATATACTACATTTGCTTTAAACTTGTAAAATATTTAAGAATTAAAAAACTGCAATATTTTTAGTTCAAACACTAGAGTACTAACACTGTTCTGAAAAAAAAATTTTAATGTTGAAGACTAAGGCTAAAATCCTTATTCCCTCCCTTTATTTCTAGACTATATCAAATTTGTGGATCGATATAGTTTTTAATAGCAGGCAAAAACACACTAAGAGCCAAGCTGACAGGCTGTTGCTGAAACTCTTAATGATCTGTTTTATCATCATGGTCTGGGATTTTGTTTTCTTAGGGGAGGAGGTTTGGAGGTGGGAGATGTTTGTTTAACTTCTGTGAATTATTGTGATCACAACACACAATGGATTAACAACAGAAATTTAAAACAGAGCATCTCTCAATAGACATGAACTGAAAATGTTGATGTTTGTTAGCAAGAAACTGTGCTTGTTTCCTTGAAAATAAAATGGATGAGAAACACCACACAGACAAGAAGCTTTGCAGATCTCACCTGGCAGAGCTCCAATGTTCTAGCTGCTCTTGAGCAGTGTTGCTTTCTCCAGTCCAGACCCTGAAGATGTTTTTTCTACCTCTGGTGATTCTATAAGGCCCCATGTGTTTAGACTGCATTGTGTTTACTCTCTTCCTTCCCCAGGAACTCATGGAAAGAGGGTTAGGTTTCTCAATCAGTCCGCTCCATTGAGGCATATTTCAAACATCTTTCTAAATCCCAAGACGTGCTACAGTTTCTCTGCCCTGCATTTGGGAGTCTGGATGAAGGAGAGATGCCTGTCCTGCTGTTTGGCAGGTGCAGGTGACATAAGCAATGCTGTTACTCATTGGCAATTCTCCTACTTCCGATACCACACCAGCTGGCACAGTAGTTTCCCAGAAAACTCTGAGGTGTGGAGATGATTTTGGGGAGAGAAGGACAGCCTACATAAGAAAGCAAGTCCAGGAGTTGATAATTCAGAAAATCTCATATTTTATGTCATCTGAAGAAAAATGGCAAGGGCTAATGATCCCAAAGTAATGCTCCAGCTACTAAGAAAATCAAAATCAAGGCTTATGTGCTAAGTTCCTGATGAAGGATTTTGACGGGATCAGGTCAAGAAATCTTCAATATGCTCAATCTATCTAAATGTGCCTCCTTAAAGACTTAGTAATAGATGTAAATAATTTGTGGGATATTTAATGTAGGGGGGAAGACTTAGTAAAAAAACCCCAAAATGGTGGTGACGAAAAATCTCAGAAAATAATTTTGAGAGATAAATCCTGTTACTGCAGTCCAAGTTAACAACGTAGATGAAAAAGAAGATTAAAAAGTGAATGATATCAAAGTCAAGAACTACAGAAATATATTTCAAGAGTGGTATGACCCAATCCTAGGTTCAATTTATAGATTTTATACTGCTCTATTTAATTTGAAGTATAATACATAAAGCAAAATTTGAAATGATACTGATTGAACCAGATTTCATCAAGAGCTGCTCAGATTAAATAGAGTTATTTAGATGACCTCAGGGCTTCACTGGATTTTTCCAACACTCTCTACATATCTACCTTCTAAAAACACAAAGGTAATTCATACAGAAAGTGTTTTTACATGCAAGTAATGATAAAAGGAGTCACTGATGGAATATGGACCACGTGTTAGAGCTTCTTCTCACCTCAAATTGATTCACAAAGATTGGCAATGTAACAGAATACACACTAGCAAGTTCCAGTGGTTCCTCAGAAATTTGGGGGCGAAAACATATAAAATATCAGATGATGAAGATGTGATTTTCCCACTCATTGCTTCTGCCTGATCTTCCCTAGAGAGTCAAGGAACAAAGCATTATTTATTTAGAACAGAGAAGTCAGGATTTGAGGGCATGACAAACAACTGGAGAAATAGTAAGTTTTGAGGGGCAGTAAGGAATTTACTACTAATTCCTTCCTGGCTAATATGCTTCATTTGAATTATCAAGTTCCTAGAAGCTAAGAAAATTCTTGTGTCAGTTTTGAAAAACCAGAAGTTGGTTAAAAAGTAAAAGAGTAATGGTTAAATTCTTTTTTCTGTTTCAGACAACAAGTCTTTTTCTTGCTGGAAAATGTATATTTGTGGGAAGTATTAGTTGTTTAATCGCTTTTTCTAATTCTGAGTGATACCTTCTTTGGTCATGAACTTAGGACATACACAGGTCGCTAACCTGTGTTACACATAGTCCTAGAAAAGAGCTTATCTGCACCTGCCAGATTTCCTAGCCAAAACATCCTTCTGCTCATTTCCAAGCAGCTGTTGCCAGATGCAGACAGACAATACAGTTACTACACATCCCTCAAATCTACTTCAAGGTTAAAATCTAGCAGGCCTGTCCAGTGCTTACTGATCCTTGCCTTTACTCCATGGAGCTAACAGACTTGGAGATTTCCCAGTTTACTCTCTTTTCCCAACAGAAGCCTGATTTTTAAACTCCATACAAATAATTTAAATGCATATCACTTCCCCAAATGAAGTACCAGAGCAGACATTAAGTAATGAATACTTTTTGAACTTTTCAAGTTAGTTTCCAGTTTTTTACTTAAATACTTAAATGCTAGTTGGGCATCTGCAGAGCTAACCAAGATGGGAAAAATTCTACCATAGCATCTGCACAGAGGATATTTTATTCTGATATTTGGCTCTCTTTATTCAGCTTTGCAAAGGACTGAGCCTGTGTGTTCATTAGTGCAGACTACAGCAGCCAGTGTTCACAGTGCCTATCTGAAAGCACTTTACACTAAAAAGGTATCTGGAAGGTAAAGAATGCCCTTTTTCGGTGCTTTAGTAACTTCTTTTTTGCAAGCTATCAGACTGTTAATACTGAGCTTTTTACATGAAATACAAAACAGGAAACACTCATCTGTAAGACTCTGTACAAATATTTTGATTAAGAAACTCCTTTTAAAATCTGATTCTGATGCCCATTTAGTGGAGAAAGAGAAATCCAACCGCCTGTAGTTACTCAATAGAGCAAATGCTAGCTACTCCATTACCAACTTACAAACGTTAATGGATGGAAGAAAAGGAAAGCTGAAAAAAAATCAAGGATCTGAACAACAGGCAAACATTCCTCAGCATCCAACCAAGAGACTGCTTAAGCATGAGCTCCAAACTTCTGAGAAAAGTATGAGTTTAATATACAAAAGACAAAATTCCTTAACAAGAAGAGATACAGTTTGCAAAATAGTTCTCAGGAACCCTTTCAGCTTTTAAGTCTCATTTTCTCAGTCTGAGATGGTATTGTTGTGTCTATGTTGGTTTTGATAAGGGAGCCAGCTCTACTCCCATTGAAGTCTATGAAATTCTCCCATTGTCTTCAGGAGCAGAGCTAGACACAAAGCTGCACAAAGATACTATGATAAAACAGTCTGGCAGTCCATGATCCCATCTTATTTTCTTAACATTTCTATTAAAAATATTTTCTGAAAAACTGTGTGGGGGGAGAAAAAAAAAATCTATGCAGCCATTTCTACTGATATGCAATATGCCTTCTATGTTAAAATACAGACCAGTGAAGCAAATCAATGGTAAGCAATATTAATAGCCAGGGGCTTGTTAAACTGCCTGGGATGAAGAGTTTGCCTGCAATTTTACCACTACAGGATATCTTGGAGAAGACTAAGCATTTTGTAATGCTGATATTTTATATATGCATTCTTTAAGTCCCTGACAGGGAGCAGACCCTCTAGTCTTCATTTCAGATTAAATTTTATACAGTAAGCCTGAATGCTTTATTTATTTTTAAATCCATACTTTCTAAGGGTATGTAGTTTTTCTTGGAAATAAAACTGTATCATGCAACTGAAATTGCATTCTGATTTTATGCAGTCTGACTAGCCATTAAAAATGAGCCCTTTTGTAATTCAACTTGCAACAGGAACATGTCTTTTTTTACAACAGCAGCTTGCAGTAAACCCCCAACCCCACTTCATCCAGAAGACAAACCACTGCTCTACATTAATAATGAATGCAGCTCATATCTGCTGTGTTCTGTTAAATTGCTAAAATTGCCCAGATAAACCATTTGAGAGTATGTCAGGTTAAATTAATACAACATGACCTGATCACTTCCACAGTTGGGGAGAAAGAAGTTGGCGTTCTTTAAATCCAGAGCTCAACCTGGAGATTATGCTAAATTACTTCATTCATAGTCCACACTCCTCCACACATGTCAGGAGGACAGCATTTGTCCCCTCTAGTGATAAACAAATTATACATGAAATCAATTCCACTTCACAATAATTTTCCCTATTGGGTATTATCTTTCCTCCTCTGCTCCCTCCAGTTAAGCTTGCATCCTGTAACTTGCTAATGAGCTGGGGGCTTTCTGTTCCAGGTGGCACCCCCTGCCTCGAAGTCATGACATTTCCCATTTCGAATGCTGCTGGCATTTTTCGACAGCTCCTGCTAACCAGCCTTTTTGACCTGCACTAAGAGGAACTCATCTGATCGAATGCTCTAACCTGCCAATCACACCAGCAAATGATCTTCGCAGTCACTCCCAAGGCAGGAGCGGAAAAAAAAGGGAGAGTGAGAGAGGGGGAGTGAGAGAGGCAGATCAGGAGAGGGATGGAGCAGGCTAGCAGGCAGCCTCTGCAGATACCTAATGAGAGCACTTTAAGTCTCTGAGACAGCTGAAACACTGAAAAACTGGTGGGAAAATTAGGACAGAATCGAATGCCTGGTGCTGTTATTACTGCTTTCTTCACACCCTGAGATCATTTTGAAAGCAATACCTCTGAGATGTGCCATTTTCAAAAGAACAGAAGTTAATTTTACTATATAAATAGAAAACAGATATATTTTTCCCTGCCACTATCAATATGCAAACCTCATAATTCTGCTCTGCCAAATGGCATTCCTTACAGAATTAATTAGGAGCTGTAAGCTCGTTAAATGAGTATCTTCACCTAGGGATGATTATGAATATTTTGTTATTGTTGATGTAAGCCATAAATAGCACTTTGAACCGAATTTAAATGCTAGCAACATTTACACCTCTGTATTTACAAATCTTTGCACACAGATACATAAAACAACAAATACAGTATCTGCAGAGTCTAGATGTCACTTCACGAGCTGAAACCAAGCAGAGTCATGATAATGACTCAGTTGTTTTGATTTTGTTCCTTTTATGATGTGACAGATTACTCAGTGCTGAATCGTTCAAGAACACAAGGACAGATTTAATTGTGCAGATTTTCTTTCCCTTCAGACTATCAGCTAACTAGATTTTAATACACATGTAATGCACAGACTGAACAAGAGAGATATTAAAAGTAATTGTAAAAAAAAAAAAATTCAGGGAGAAAAATAAAAAGTGTGTGATTTTACTGTTACAATGAAAAAAGCCAGAAAATATAATGCACAATAGACTTTATATTAACATCAAAAGAGGGTTGCAGAAGTGGCTGTACAGAATTAAAATCTAGGTTACTAATGGCAGAGAATGATTGCCCGTAATTACTAATTCAAAATACATATATGGCCCAAAACAACATTAATAATTTATAACAGACCAAAAAATTATGGAAATACTCCATTTTGTTTCCACTTCTTAAAATATCCAAAGATGCTGTTTCAGGGCTATTCTTCTACATTAGATATCTTTATTTGAGAATTTAGTATTTTCTGAGTTTTCCCCCTGAGACTTAACAATTAACACTAGCAGGATGTGGGAAACCATCCATCCTCATCCCACTTATGGGGCAGAATAAATGAATGTAATTTATTAATGGAGTTGTAAACTATTGCTATATTTTTAGGCAAGAATCTTCCCACAACTAGGGGTATTCAGTGCACATTTACTTAAATGGGTGTTGCCTTAAGACCCAATTTCGCAGTGGTTGGTTTAGCTTGTTTATTTCATGCAGAATCAGGCAATACAAGCTACAGATGAAAAATGGCACCACAAAGCTTGTCCTTCACAGAAAAGGTTCTGCTATATGGAAATACTACATTTCATTTTTTGTTTACAATTTGGTTGAAAGTAAAATGTTCTGTTAACTCTGAATGCTGCAAATGGTGCCTGAGAGGCAATGTCTCTCACTAGCTTTGCTGTCTCTCTGGGTTATGGGCTGTGTGTCAGCATTGGAAGCCTCTGCTTTGTCTGGAAACCCCAGTTTCTCCCCTCCAGTGGTTCCACATTCCTTTTAGACAAAGCCTGACTGAGGAGTCACGTGAGGGAATAATCCTAAAGGAGAGGTGACTGTCCATGGGAGAATAGGGAGAGTAGAGACCAGCTTTTGCCTCCCTCCCAGTCATTGTCATCCAGACATTGTCCTCGCCGCATTCAAATGTCATCCCAGACTATCAGCCCACTGGAACTCAAACAGCCTTTCATGCCTAGACACTTCTTAAGCATGAACAGACCACAAAGACTGTCTAGTGGGAATTGCTTGCTATCCTAATATTAATAATGCAATATAGTACACTTAGGACACAGAGGATTCCACCTTTCGTCTCCTAAATTTATGAGCCAACAAACTGGAAAGACAGATAAACAGCATTGCAACTGAGCACATGCATTCATGCAAATATCACTAATATCTTTCCTACAGCATAAATGATTGTAAAATTGTAAACTTCTACATTAAAAATTATTTCAAAATGAATCTTCACAGTGCTGAAGGCAAGTTATCATGCATTAGAAATGAAATGAAAATAAGCTCCATAGCATGCCATAGTACAAGGAAATACAGTATTGTCCTTCGAAAACATTATCCATAGTAGTGGTAATGCTTTGTTTTCCTTCTGCCAGCTCTGCAGCTGACTTTGGCCATGACATATTACAGTTTAAAAAAATAATGTCAATAAATATGTAGCCACTAGTTTCACACCGAATGACATAGAGTATGTAACTGCAGAGAAGAAATCAATATCTCTTAGCAATGGAGGTTTGAAATATTTGTCCTATCAAGTGGAGTATGTAATAATAAAACATGAAGACCTCCCCTTTCTGTTCTGCTTCCTTTCTCTCCTTCTTCTCTCCCTAAGAGACTCCCATTATTTTAGAAATCCTGATCATGTCTACTTGTTTCAGTGTACTTATTTCCAGGCATAGATGCTGGAAATAAGTCCTGGGCTTTCAGTGTCCAGGCTGGACAGGCTTTGATCAGAACTGGTGTTCAACTTCCTTAGCGCGACCATCCTTCCCAATTCACTTTCCATACCTCTGTGCATTACATTACCAAAGAAAATCAAGAGACTCTGCATTCTACTACATACAAGGAGTGCAATTAAGTGACTGCATTTCACATGACAACAGACAAGGTGAGCTGTTGCAGTACTGACATAAAAACACCATTAAGCATACTGTCTAAGCCTTATGAACTCCTTTGTGCCGTGGATTTCCTTTACTGGGGCATGACTGGGGACCTGAGGGACAGTTCCTCCATCCTCAGTCCCCAAATGTCACTTAGGTCAGATGGGCAGTTTATACAAAAACAGCCTTGCACTGGACAGCTATTTGCTCAGCCCATTTCACCCGCTGTGCCGAGTCCAGAGAATATGGGGGGATTTTCTTTATGGTTGAATAGAGGGCAAAATTCAGTCTATAACTTTCATTTTAGATTAATAGAAATAAGATAATAGATATCACAAGGAGAATGTAGACCAATGCCTGGAGTTTTTCCCTTGTGTGTTATATTTAGGGTATATTCTAGCAGTGTGGTGATCTTATTCTTCAATATTAAGTAAAGCACAGCTGGAACAGTCTCATAAAGCCATTATGTTGTTAACATAAGAAAATAATGGTACTAAAACTACTAGAGAGCCAAAAAATATCTTGGATTCTGCAGTTATCTTTCACAGCTTAATACTAATTTAACATTTTACAAAATTGATGTTACAATTTCAACTCTGCCTAGTACTATCATTACTGGACTCAAACCCAAATTGCTTTCAGCTGCCCACCACAACTGCATCTTATTAGCCTTTTCAGGAAAGCCAATTTATGCAAATCCAGTATTAGTTAAATAATTAAACTGACCCTCAACATTCATGCATAGACACTGTCTGGCACTAAAAGATGCAAGAGAAATTTAAGCCTCCCATCTTCAGTGCTTAGGCTTCCATCTTTTCAACTGCAGCAGCACAATGACTGTTTATACACATCTATCTGAATCAATCTATTAAAAAATGCATAAAAAATTAAACTGGTTACTGCTGTGCTTTTATAGCTTTGCTTTTCTCTCCCAATCTGGTTTTACACTGAATTTTGAGATTTCACACATATAAAGCACTACTGGCTACTTTGAGCTTTTGATTAAATCAACAGTGACAAAATCTGGCTGATATGCAGTCTCTCAGTCTAGAATTTCTCTTTTATGCAGACCTTTCTCCACTGTAATTACTACAGTTTTATCCCCTGAAGCTGCAGAAATGAAGACTTCGATGCACAGAATATGGTTTTCCACAGTATTTTAGCAACAATGGGGTACCCAGAACAGAGTAAATGCAGGAGAGTAGTGAATGAAAATGACTTTTCAATTCTGACTACTGGACACACACACTGCTGGACTACAGCTTCCCTGTGGCTTGACTAGGGCAAGGCAGGCAGAAATTATGTTGCCACACAGCAGTGCTGAGGAGACACTCTTAAACAATTTAGAAACGTAAAACTGAGGATGACAAACAAAAATGAAACTATTTGGATGGGGATGCAACACAACAGTCACCTCTCTAGCTAGCAAAGAGAAAAAGGTAATTTTACACAATGATTCTGTGCTGCCGAACACACCCAGTCAGAAGCAACCAAATTACCAGCAGTTTTTGCATTATAGTGGTAACTGTCACCTCTTCAGCTTTATTCTGCTTTACACAGCTGAGCTGAATGACGCCATCGCCCCTTGGATTGGCTGGGCTGGTGTCAGTTGCTGGCTTAAATGGACACAGAAGAAAGAATTCAGCCCCCTGTGATTGAAATTCAGGATTGCTCGGATGCATGTGCATGTGGTGAAGCAATACAAATAAAGAACACTTTTTGTTTTGCTTCAGTGAATTGTCAAAGAGATTTAGAAAGCCAGGGGATCTCATTATGGTAATATAGGTTAAATACTTTAAAAGCATATGGTGTTACCATCCTGAATGAAGCTGTCCCTGCTGGCTCCAGGAAGCAGACAATAGGCCAGAAACACATCTCATGTCTCTGGTCCACCAATGGGAACTGGGGATTATAAATCACCACAAGAAAACATCACGTGCTATCTGGTATCAGGTAATGCCTTGTCTTTTCAATTACTATTTGACTCATCCTTTCCAGAGAGGAACAAGCTTTAGCCATGTACTCCACTAGCCAAATGAAAACAGAGCTCCAGAGTTTCTTAGGGTCCATTCCTGTCTCAATAAAACAGATGTGTAAAGATGAATGACTAGAGTATATACAGTATAACTCAACAAGATATGTAGAGATGAGGAGTGTTTCCAGAGAGATGCTTCCTCCCCAGGGAGAAAAAAATACCAATGAAAACCATCAGGCACAAAGTAAAAACATCTTGCTTTATCACAAAACTTTAAAGATTTGTAGATATGGTCAAATTTCCCCCATCTAATTCAGTGCTGACAGATTCTTCTGTGTGCAGTGATGCTCATTACCACATATTTGCTAATTTTCTTCAGTAGAGAGCAGCCTCAGCATTGACCTTGCTAACTCCAAATGTCAGGTCTTTCCCCATGGGCACTGGAATAAATGTGTTGTCTCTTCTTGGAGGCCAAGACAATGAGACATTGTGGCCTACAAAGACCCTATTAGTAGTCCAAGTCTGACAGATGTTATCTAAGTTTTCAGAAACGTGTCCTAGGCTACTGCTTTTTCAAGTGGTAAGTTGATTTGTGAGTTGCAGACAGACAGCTGAAGCACTACAGTACTTTAAAGACAGCAGAAATTCTTAGAGATGCACCAATTCCTGAGGGTTTAAGACAAGCTCTAATCAGTGATGGAGCCAATTACAAATTTACTGCCTTTAGTCCTTCTCCTTCAACAATCTGCCAGAGACTGCTCCTTCCAATGTTAACAGATGATGTCTCAGCCATTCCTCCCCTAATCTTTTCACCTTCAAACCCTAAAGAAAAGTGGATTTAATTCAGTGGGTGCACTATCACGGCAGTAACATCTGGCAAGTGCATGAGAGAACAGCAGGAGGTGATAACTTCCTGTCACAGAAAGATTTGGCACAGCATCTTTATTGGGTCTCTGAATTTTATTTCCTATTTGACCCCCAAAACAGGAAAATCAGGGAGGGAGGGAAGGCAGGCAGGAAGGAGGGACATAAGAGTAGAACTTTCTTCAGCATCAGGTTCTGGAGGTGGTTGAAGATGGTTCCTTGTTTGTGTTTCAATGTGGGTTTCTCTAGTAAATTCCTTTACTATGTATAATGCATAAAAATATATAAAAAATAAAACCTTTTCCTTACACACGTGTTAGAGGATTTAGTGAGCAACTATCTACAGATTTTTCTCTTTCACAGCTTCCTGAAGGATACTGGAATACCTCAAAATTCTAGCTCTTCCTAACTTCCCTGCCACCTCTATATAACCCTAAAGCCAACCCATGGAGCTGAGTAAACACATATGTACCTACCTTCTCCAGGAGACAAGCTAGAAACATTTGTTTGCTATGGTTGTTGGTTTCTTTATAATCAAATCAATTTCCTTGAAATATCTGCCCCTTCTAATTTTCCTTTATCCCACTAGTTGGGATGTTATCTGATCATGCATTTGGACATTTTAACATCTTGTATTGTTTGCCTTCATCTCTAACTCTACTTGCCTTTACCTGTTAACTTCACGGCCCTGGAGAACTACTGCTACATTTCCTTTTGCTCTTCATGCACCTCCTTGCTTCACTAAGCCTTGTGAATGGAGACTTTGACAGAATATATTGTGATAAATACTCCTTCCCTAATGCTACTCTCCTGCTGACTGTTATCTCTTGTCTTCTGCCAGAGTAACTGACTCATAACTCATCCATTTTACTGACTGAAAATCCCACTTGCCAGTCACTACTCTACCGCTTAAAATCACAGCCACCTGCCATTCACCAGATCATCTTTTCACATTACCAAAACTGCAGTTTGTTTTCCCCACTCCTTTCATTTTCCACTCTGACTCACACCTCTACTTGCTTGATAGTCTCATTCCTTTAAAGGTTTCCACCCATTCTAATAATTCCTCACTCAAATCTAGTTTCCATGTCCACAGTTTTCCTGCTTCCCTGTGAATTTTAGTTTCATCTCATTAATTCCCAGCTCTCCTAATGATAGGAGGACCTTTGTTTGTCTCATACTTTTCCAGCACTGTCTGCTGGTCCCCATATCTCAATGCACAAGTCAAATACTACAGCAGGGAGCTGATATATTATTGCACTGTAAGCACCTAACTGAACAAAGTCCCAGGAAAGTCACAGTGGAAAAATGTAATCAATAATGTACACATCACAACATTTGCTAAGTGGTTTCAGACCTTTCCCAATGAAACATGCTATTCTGTACTAAAACTGTGGTTGAACAGCCATAACAGTACAGTGATGTATGTAAAGAGTACATTTGGTTTTCTCTTTCTGTTCATATATAAAATTTCCAATCAGTAATTTGTACCTGCTCAATAGATATTCAGTAGGAATGATCAAATAGTTCTTTCCTACTATTTTACATGCTCATTTGCAAAAACCTTCCATTGCATATTTTATAAATGAAAAATTGCATTTATTTGGAAGCAACAGAAAGGAGATTCTGTGTATGAGAACTGAGATTCTGTACATAAGCTTCCACACAAAAGGTCTTTAGCCCAGATGGGCACATTCTAAATATACTTTAGATGGATGATATGTCACGTTAGAACAGACAAGGTTGAAGAGATGTCTGCAGGGACACAGCCCCAGGAAAAAGTAGGGATTAGCTTGTCAATAAAGATGTAAACAGACTGCTCTGAGGCAGCCTCATTTCTGACATTAGAGAATCCTAAATGGTTTGTTGGCGAAGTGGTTGTGCAAAAACTGGGGCAGGCTGTCAGCACCAAAATCTATTCATTCCAGTTTTTCAGTAGTTACTACCTGTCAGGCAAAGACTCTATAACATTACAGGGTTAAAAAACCCAATTGTACATAAGCATACAACAGTAAACCCAAATGTAATTAATTAGAGAAAGTTATATCTGATATTGCAAAAAGCAGACTTAGCTAAATATAGACATCATGTGAATATCAACTACATTTATAGGAGACCATATCTTCAAATAGGTATATGAGCAGCATGTGCATTTATCTCAGCTCCTGGAACTTCTGTAACAAACTGTCATCATAGACTCAACAAGCAAAAGCAACTGTGTCTTTAAAAACAAACAAGAAGAAAAAAGGCAGGCCTTCCTTTTCTTGAATGAAAAGAATCTGCTCTTTAGGTACTTTGTGAAACACTGTGGTATGAAACCATTTAGAGAAGCATAATGAGCAAAGCAGCTTTATAAGGAAATACTGCTAATCTGGAAGAGTCTGCCAAGTGTTAAATCTCACTGAACAAACACTGGGGTGGTGCATATGGGCAGAAGATAATTAATGCCATGATATAACTCCACCATTCCCTTGCTGTAATTTGGTAAGTAGCCTCTGTATTCACCTGGCCTTCCCAAGTTCTGCTCTGCTCTTAAAATACCAGAAGTCATATTACACACTATTTCACTGCTGAATAACAATGGTTAAACAAAACTAGTATTAGTTGATCCAGTGAAATAGATCATAACCACTAACATGACAGCACCTCTTTCTTGATCACGAACCTCCTTCTGCTACCAAGACTACCAACCTACTAAATAACAGAATCATAGAATGGTTAGGGTTGTGAGGGACCTTAAATCATAGAATTTCTCCTCCTTGCCCCAAAGTTTAACAACAGAAATGGCAAGAGGTATTTTCTCTCTTCCTATTTTACAGGGGTGGGGGTGGGGGGGGGAAGTATCAGTCCAAATTAAAGGTAAACTATTATTTAATACACTAGCACCCACTTCTGCAATGTTTTCAGCCTGTCAGTGACACTCACTCCTGAGAACTAAACTCTTCACATTGACTGTAAAACTCAAAAAACAGAGTACCAGCCTGTACATGGACATGCAGTTGAGTTTTGTATTTTGTTTCTCTAAAGATAACTAAAGAGCATTTTCAAAGGTATCCTTTCCAATAATCATGTCTTACCTGCAACATCAGCTGTGAACATAGGTATTCTTCAATGTTTGCTGTTTGATACACCTTTGCCATAACTATTGTTTTTTCCAAAGGCTCTCATGCTTTCTCCAGTCTCTGGCTGTAATCTTACATTCGGTACAGTAAAAATAGAAGACACTGTAAAAAAGAGTGTCAGTTCAGAAATTTTGATTTCTTTTTGCAGTAAACGCAGTAATTTTAAAACAATTAATTTATTTGGCAAACACAACACATTAAATACATATACCACCTATTTCTGCAAGTAAGCACTCTAAAAATTCTGAATGGACAGAAGCTGAATGCATTATGGTGGAAATTGTATGATGCAAACATTCTTAGCTGCATGTACCTCCGAAAAAACCTGTTTCCAGATTGTGTGTGTTTATTTGCCCTCTACACCACCATACAGTTAATAACTTCCGCTTTCAAATTTCTGCTGAGAGAACTTAGAAATAAGAAGGTAAAACATGCAGCAAGATCTTTCAATACTTTGATATCACATATCACATCTTCAGAATCTTGGTATCAGTAGAATTGAACTACATTGACTTTCTTTTTTGAATTACTAAAGACTAGTTAAAGGCTTGTTAAAAATATCCCAACAACTCAAAAAAATCTTTCACATGAAGCAATCCCCTTTTGTATGAGCTAAAAACACCTTGGTGACTTCAATGTCACACCAGGCAAGTTATTAGGAGACCTATTTATTAGGAGACATAATGATAATAACCACAGGAATCAAAATGGAAATGGTTAAGAACTAACATATTTATAATATGAAAACTCATTTTTACATAGGAAGCCTCATCTGAAGGGGAAAAATCAATGACTTTTAATACCTCCTGAAAAAAAACCTTCTCATGAGAGCTGCCACTGCATGATTCCGTAAGAGAATGCTAAAGAACTAATCAGGGCCATAAGTTTTCTTTTTTGCACTAACAACTGGCACACCTATAAGTTTTTGGAACTACTTTTCATCTATATGTCTTTAAAAGACCTGGCTATTGCTTTATGCACAGACCTTCCCACTGTAGTTTGACATCTCAACTTGCATTTCTTATTCTGCTAGCCTCAGTAACACACATCGTTAAGGGCAGATATTTTATGCAAACAAATAAATATGAGATCTCAAATATAAAAGTAGAAAAGTGTGAGGACTGATTTTTTTTTAACAGAAAATAAAAAATACACATATTTAGTGGAAAGGATGAATCTATGGATTACTGCTCAATTTTCAGATGAAGGAAAGCTATGCTGCATCATAATTGCACTGTATTCCTAGAAAAGGTGTTTTTAGCAAAACTGCACTACCCTTACCTTTTTAATGCACTATTTTCAAAAATTGAAAGTGGCTACCTTTTAGATAGCTTATCTGGAAACTGAACTTTGAACTCAACTGAAATCATGCCTTGACTTGAAACTAAACCAGGTAAAAAAAGCAAAAGTGTGCTTCTCACTTAAACTAACTTCACACACGTTTGTGAAATAAAACCCATTAAAAATTATAGTGTAAAGTATTACATAGAATACAAATACATAGTAATAAAGGTCAAAACCAGCATAGAAAGTCAAACATTTAATTTTTACTTTTTCAGTGTAGGCAGTATTTCACCATACTTCTGTGAAATACTGTGATTCCAAGGAAACAATTTTCTGATGGAAAATCATTTAACTGATTCATCCCGTTAGCTTTTCTACCCACATATGAGTCTTTCCCTCGTTTTAAGTGCTAAATCCCCAAATTTACAATTCAGCATTAGAACCAAATTGGACAAAATATATTCCATGATGAATACTATTCACCACAGAGATTTGCAAAATCACAGTGGTGTCTGAATTAGAAAGCAGTAGTTTTGTTTGTACATAAAGAGTCAGTATGTTTATAACTATATTTAATTAACTATCAATAGTGTTTCTTGATGTAAAATATTAGCACAGAGAACTAGAATCACAAAAACTGGGCATTTCACTACACAGTAAACATTTTCCCAACTCACCAAAGTATATGACTTCTTTGTTTTGTAAATATGTTTACAAGTATATCCAAGTCATACTAAATAGAAATGATTGTAGTATTTGATACTGAAATTGTCCTTTCTTGCATCTGGATTTATGCTTCATAATGATTATCTACTAGACACAGAAATAGTCTTTCTGTAACTCAAAATTTTACTGGAGGCGTTTAGAAGAACCTTCCTTTAAAATATAATGATTTTTCATCTTTATTCTCCCCCCTTCAAAAGGTTTCACTGCTCCTGATGTTTAACGTTATGCAAAGACGTGTTTCTGCCAATGAATATCGCCTTATGGTTATGCTTCTGCAAATAACCTGCTGTGAGCTGATAAAAGGATTAATGCAGCCAAAATTCTTAATCTGTGAAATTACAAATTAAATTCTCATATTAAAAATACCACCCTGAGGTATTTTTTGTGGTTTTAATTCCCCTCTGGTGTTCTGCATACATTGTGCTTGTTAATGACTAGGACAAGACTGTCTCTGTTGGCAGCCTGCTGCAGAGTGATAATGTGTAGGCATTTACTTCACTGATAGAACTGGATTTAACCACTGACTGATAAACTAAGTGGCAAGTGGGTAATAAGTCCATATTAACAGAAAAGTACTACTGCAGAATTCAGAATTCAAAATCCTGGCTAGACTAAATCACACACAGTCATAAGGATTGAGATGTCACCACTGCAGAGTGATTTTTGTTTTTCATTTAGTGGAAATACGATAAATGAACTGGCATTCTTGATGTTTCATTAGTCCTGAAGAAAAGAATCTCTTTCCATCAGTTTCTGCAAAGGCAGACTTTCAACAGCAGCCACCTTAATTTTACCCTGAACATTTATATTTTCTGCTTATCGAGTACCACAGTCAGCAAACTGAGTGGTGGGTCACCATGGCAGAGGAGGAATCTGGGAATCTTTTTGCAGAACTAGAACACAGTCTATGACAGTGATGGACAGAAATTATTGGTGCTATTTTGGTTTTAATGTTCATGTTCTACAAATTGGAGAGTGCTCCTCAGAGCAGAGCTGGGAGTAGGGTACTTGGACAGCCAAGCCACAAAACCAGCGCAAAATGTGACTACTACAGCTGTTGAGGATGGAAAACACAAACTTTAGGAAGACAAAAGGTTTTGTACCAACACTGCTGTAAACAGATTCTATTGTGGATGAATATTCAAAAAGAGAGTTTAGTTTTTAGAAGCAAACTTTTAAATCTGCCATAGTTACATACACATGTTCCATTGTTGCATCTCTGAACTTTCTGCCTTGAGGTACTGGATTTAGATCTTTTGCTAATGGATGCATGTTTAAAAACAGAAAAGAACATACAATGCTGTAATGCAAGCATGTGTCTCTTCACCATATTGCGTTAAAGCAAAAAGCTGACTGTTATTCCCTTGTAAAACCTTTTTTTTAATAACAGAAGCTTCTCTGAATAAAAAATATCATTCACGATACTATTTTTTCCTAGAATAAATAGTTGTGTGCTTTTAACACTGAAAAACAACATGTAGACATACAATATAAATGATTTAAAATTACTAAAAAGATAATTGAGAGCATACACAATGATAGGAACATCTCTGCCAAGCCAACTGGAACACATTCTGTTTAATAAAAGAAGCAAAAGGACGTATGTAAATAGTGAAAGCATTCTTAGTTAAGAATATCATCTGCCATCTTCTTCATGAGCAGTCTAATTCAGCAAATTAACTGATTGTTTACTTTGTGTTTCCCAGACTGCTGAATGCTAAGTCCTTTCCTGAAGGTTACTATTATAACACATAGAGATTCTGTGAATCAAACACAGCTGGATTTTTATCCTGTGTGCTGCAGCTAGTTAAGAAGTACTGTATGTTATAAAGTGAAAAGCACTAAATATGTAAATTGCATTTTTCCTTTTGCTTTATGACAATTCAGAGAATTCTATTGGCTCCACGCATAATCAAATACAAAGATAGCAGGCTGCAGACTGCAGAGCAGAGATAGCAAAAAAAAAAAAAAAAAAGAATCCATTTTGTCCTGTGTCAAGCTAACTATGTAATTTCAATCTACACAATTACAGTCACGTATTTTGTGTGTGGCTGTGTGTGTCCATGAAGCTGTCTGTATGTGAGGGTTAGCATACACCCATGCATCTGTCTGCACGAGAATCTTTGTTTCTAATCGATTTGGAGGAGGTTATACTCACTATCAGTTAACTCCCATAGCCGTGGGGGCAGATCACTGAAGTACTCATGGCTCAGAGCTGCCTGTGCTGACAATCTGTTCTTTGGGAAACACTGGAGTAGTTTGGAGGCTAGATCTTCTGCATGGTTCACACAGCTCAGCCTGAAACACAAACAAGAAGGTTTTTCTGGAAAACAGTATTATTCTGTTTACTAATTCCATCTCCAGTCAGCACAGTTGAAACACCAAGTCTTAATAGCAGGAGCACTACCAGGAAAATGATTCCTCAGGTTAGGGAGTTGATTAATTATTTCTGTATTGACAGCTCAAAATTCATACAAATTTTACAACTTCAGAGCATATAATATACTATATCACACATGCCCTGCCTAGTGTGCTAAAGCATCATGAGCAAGAGCATCTTGAAAGCAACTGGTTTGATCCTTCCATTTACATTTTATTGAGCATACTGACAAACTGAAAATTTACAGTGCTGGAAACAAATGCTTATTACCAGCTAAACACATGAAATCCAAGCTTACAGTAACAACAACACGCAACTTTGAGAAATATCAAATTTTAAAATGCAGTGATGCTTAACATGCAACACCATTCATCAGGTCTCACAAAGACATTTGTCTTTAAGGAAGTACCGACTTCTTGTTCATATATTCACATGGCAGGGAACTGACTCTTCGTTAAATGTTAACGCAATGCAAACATTAAATTTAAGTGAGCTGCCTTTTCTAAGCTTCCTACAGAAACTGAGAAAACTTAATGTTTCACTGGGAGCTAAATCCTTGGGACTACTGCAAGAAAATATAATCTAAAAGTAATAGATTTGAAGTGGAGACAGTAAAATGGTAATCAGTAAGATGTAGCCTGGGTCTAGTAACCTATAGCTGACTTCTAAATTTCCAAGGCCACCAAGCTTTTCGTAATATGCAGTCAAAAAACCCATGCTGAATCTTGTTGACATCATGTTGCTATTATTGCTAGGAAACTTCATAAATTCAATCATGCTCAGTAAAGATCTCTCACTGGGTAAATGACAAAGTCTGTAAAAGGTTGCACTGATTTCCCAAAACCAGTAGATAGTACAGCGCAGTCCAAAATAACTCAGCATTTGAAAAATATTATGTTATCATATAAAATCAAAAATCCTACAGCATGTTTCATGCAAATATTAATTTTTTTCAACTCAAACTGACTTTCCAGAAAAAAAGTCAAGAAGATGGATTAAACAGTATTACTCTTTTATTGGGCTGACATGGCATGATTTATGTGAATCAGTATAGGCACAGGTCCAACAAAAACCAGACCACGCTGAAAACACTAAATAAATTAAAAATGTTACTACAGTGAGAAATTTAAGTTACAAATGTCAGAGACTCAACTTTTTGTCTATGTCCATACCATAGTCAGTGTGAAAAAAAAAATTAGATAATAATTAAAAAAAAAATTAAAGTCAAAAGCATCTATCCTAAATTATTTACTGGCATATGTATGATATGCTGATATCTACAATCATTCAAAAACATGCCACTGGCTGCCTTTTTAATTTCTGGCAACTATATGCTAGGTGCAAATCTGAATACTGTGCCTATCTGATCTCTTTTTGAGAACTGGCAGGATTTATGTCCAGAAAGTACCCAGGAATGAATGTTTAGAAGTGCTGACCACTTTAAGACATTGTATTTCATAATTCACAATCTTACTGAATTCCCAGGATTAGATTTCAGAATTGCTATTTCAGGTTAAACAGATGCTGAATTTCAGTGTTTCTGATGAGCACATTTTTTCTGTTTTCATTTTCTGTTTGTGACAAAAGAAAACACCTTGAAAGACTCATTGCTTATAAATTGAATCATAAATTAGAATAATTTCAGACTATTTAAACTACCAGATTGTTGTAAATGTTCAGTAGACTTTTGTGACAATTACAGATAATTTCATTACAGAACACAGCAAAGTGCCAAGAGAAAAGGTTATTATTAACAAAAAAAAAAAAAAGNGAAAAAAAAAAGAAAATGAGGGGCAAATAAATATTCAAGGAGAATTGGTCTTAATTCTTCTACAGATCCAAAATTTCCATGTAATGGTGATTATATTGAGTCTGTGAGGCCTGAGTCCTAATCCCCCCTACACCAATTAATCATTCAGACGTTCTGTCAAACCATTTCACCAATGTAATTTTTCCCTACAGAGGTGGCTGCAAGCTTTTTGGGAACTATAGTAAACCTGCTCTGTCTTGAATGAGAGCTACTCTTAATTCAGAAAAATGCAGTCACTTAAATAGTGAAATATTACCCTCCAATATATGAATTATACCATTCCTTAGCTGATCTATCCATATAGTGGAGATGCTAATTAGATAAGGCAAGGCAAAGCAAAATAACATAACATTCAAACCTCAAAAAATTCTGACTTGCAGGTGAATTATGGATGACATCTGTAGTTCCTCAAACAGAGTGACACTGACATTTTGACTGCATTAATGGTCACAAGTGTACCTGGAATACTGCTAAGATTTTTTTTGCAAGAAATTCAGAAAAACTAATATAAATTGAAAGTGTTTTGAATAGGAACAGTTTAGAAGGCCAGTCACCTTCCCAGTTTAGACATAAGAAAGATACATGTTTACTGAAATCAGTTGAGAAACCAAAGATAAACACCAAATAATCAGCAGATTATACATTAATATAAGTCCTACAAAAATATCTAAGGCTGCAAAATAATCACATCAACTAATTAAATAATTATGAATAAATCAGTCATAATTAGAACCAGTTTTATAATTAATAAATAGAAAGAAGACTAAATTCATTGCACATTCTGCAAAAATAGTTCAATCTGTTATAATTATTACATCTATCTGCCCTGATCAAATTTCAAGTAGTGCTGGGAGCGTGGGCTTGGTGTTAGTTGTTTGTCAGTGCTTTGAAGATTCCAGTTGCTACATTATTAGTATTATGTTTCCAAGCATTTATAGATTTCAAACTCAAAAGGGACCATAATGATCAAGTGTCACCTCTTGTGTAATACAGGCCAAAGATCATCTGAATAACTCATGGATCAAATCACCACTATCCCCTAGCTCAGCCGTATCTTTAAAGTTCTACATTAAAATTCTAATTTTGTTTATGGAGCTTTGCACAGCAATGAAAAAATTCTTCTCTAAAACTCACGTTTTTTGCAAAGGTCATTTCTGGAAATCAGTGGGCACTACAAAAAGCACATGCATGTGGGCTCCTAAGGTTGTATGAAAAACTGATGCCTTAGTGGAATGCATGACTAATTTTGCTGCTTTGTTTAAAGGCCTATTCTTTACTTATGAAAAATGTACTGTTTTAATCATGTGTTAAAATTTCATCTGCTACATCAGAATTGTTTGGAAAACCCTATTTAGGGCACAACCTCCATGGTTGGAACATTGGAATGACTGCTTTGTTTCTCTCCTTTTTTCTTCTTTCACCAGTATTCTCTTTAAAATATCCTCCTTAAAACATTAACAATTTGTCTGATTTAAGTTTGAAACTTGATCCCTAAATAGAGACAAAGGCTAAATTTTCTGATGGAGTTCAATAGTTAAATACCTAATACAGAGGTTAACAAAAAGAACTGAAGAAAAAAGATTTCATTTTTAAATACACCTCTTTCAGTATGAGACAGGATGGAATTTCATACAATATGGCTTTGTGTCTAAAACATAATAGCATGTTTTGTCTCACAGCAGTTGGGCCATATAGGAACTTGGCATGCATGATATGGCAAGTCTCAATATTCACGCTTCACTTACTGTCACACTAATCACTGAGGAATAGTTACTAGCCATGACAGCATACATACTTCCAGAAAATGTGGTGTACAGCAGAATACAGAAAAACCTTTGGCAACGAGCGTTAAATAATATGTAGATATCGCTGAAATACTGGAAATATTTTTACACACCTATTCTGATGACGTTTGTGAAACACATTGATTTTCAATTTAATCTCAAATGCTATGTGCAGCCTTAGCTCAAGAAAAACAAACACCATATGAACCTGTCTCACTTGAAAAATATATGAATCTGACTAGACTTGAGCAGTTGTAAATCTCATTGGATTACAAGAATTTGATTTAATTTCAGAAAACAGGCTTAAATGTCTTTCTACTGCAGAGGAAGGTCAGTATTTGGTCAAGCAGAACATGACTAAGATCACTGAAGTTTGGTTTAAGCTCCTAAGAAAAAAAAGTTTGGAGCATGTGCAGTGAACTTCTGAACTTGGGGCGATTTGCTTTTAAATGCAATGAAGAAGGCAGTTCAAATTCACATTAATAATTAAGACAAATGGGCATTAAAACAAATGGAGATAATATGCTGTCTATATGATCCTAGCAGCATGAGGTAAGTAATTCCCAAAGCAAAACTCGTTTACTGTGCACATTTTCCATGTGAAGATACAATTCTTGCAGTGTATCATTAATTCACTTCTCAACTGGCATTTATAGCATGGCCTAGAGGAGTGAGGCACCTAATTCCCTTTAGAAATTTCAGCTGTTTCTAAGCGAGCTCCTGCAACCTGAAGTGCTGAAGGACAAAACCACAGTTAACTTGAACAATGACACCGTTTAGCAGAGCTAAAAGTTTAATGGTATGAAGAGAACTAGGAAATTGCTGTGAATCAGGCAGGCCACGTGGCAACCCTCACAGCTCATTTCACAGAGGATGCTCTGGTCTCTCCAACAACAGGGCAGCTGTACAGTCCCTGTGCTACCTCACCTCCCAGCCTCCTGCCACAATGGTAGTATGCCCC
Organism: Cyanoderma ruficeps; assembly: GCA_008694505.1. NCBI lineage: Eukaryota > Metazoa > Chordata > Aves > Passeriformes > Timaliidae > Cyanoderma > Cyanoderma ruficeps. Next base: position 29,193,839 of record VZDJ01000782.1, read on the forward strand.
ATTTTCACTAAAGTCTGCTTGAGGACAGCAGCCTTTTCCCCTCAACTCAGGCTTCAGCCTCTCCTGAGCTCTGTACAAAACTGTACAACACCACGCATTGTAGTTAATACTTTCTTTGCAAATGCATTGTCTTTTAACCAGCTGATACAGAAATGCCCACGTGTGCCCTGATAGTTTATACCTCTGAATAAACACGTGATGCTAGTAGCAGCATCTATGTGAAACACGGATCAGAGTAGGGCCTACCTGAGTAGAATTTTCTCTTTACAAACTCCAGCAGCCTTTTCTGTTACCACCATGCAGAGAACACCCACTGTCTTCAAAGACCTGACGTGCCAGCTTCAGCGTGCAGGAGCTGCTTCCCTAACGTGCCTGGTGTGCCTCCACGGAGCTTTTGTAGAGTTTATTTTGCCATCAAGAAACCACCACAACGAGTGAACACAAGTTTTGATGCGAGGCTTTTAGCTTTTGATACAGATGAAGGCATAAAGGAGTACCTCAAGATGAGAATCTAACAGAGCAAAGATGTTACCATTTTTTCAGTGTTCTACACAAAGGGTATTGAGGACTAAAACTGATGAACAAAGAGAGACAAAACCATTTGAAGGCTCACTGAAGCAGTGTTTTACTTGTTGCTGATCAGTCACAAAATACAGAATTTGCTCCACAGCACAATATAGAGGTACTTCAAGCCAAACTACAGAGTAAATAATACAATCAAACAGAGCCAATGAGACATGTCATTGTTGGGACTGTACCCCACACCTGCATGGGGCTGCCAAAAGCAGCCCTGGGTTGTGCACATTCCTTAGAAAAGGCATGTCTCCAAACACCTGATGCCCCTCTTGCTCTTCCCAAATTGAGATGCTGGCAACAGTTTAGATTCACAAACACTGAGCTCTCTACACATGCAGGGTGGGAAAATCCAATCTCTAGGCTCCCTAGGCCATAATTTTAATTGCACTCTTCTAGCTCAGCACCTGAATAGAAGCAGGATTGCCACATTAGCACAACATCCTGCTCTTGGATGAGCTAGGCTGGGACAAAGCCTGCACTGGCTATAAAATGTATAACATGGCTATAGTGCTCCCAGTGTCTGTCCTTGCTCTGTGCCCCTGCACAACACTGCATGCCACAGTCTTCAGACTATCGTGATTTTCACAGTGGTGTATGAAACAATCTCTTTGGAAATTTAAAAATTATATTTACTTATATTACCATATTACAGCATCAGAAGTCTTATCCACTGAAGCACTGAAAAGGTGGTCAAAATATTTTTTATTAAAATAAAAGCCATGGCAACCAATGATGAGTATTCACTGATATGGTACAGAGATAAATATAACAGTGTCAGTGTTTGATTCCTTGGCACTGCTGTTAATGTGGATGCAGCAGAGGTCAGAGCCCCATTTGGAAAGCTGTGGAGGTTCATTCAGTGCATTCCAGGAAGGTAATGATAACCCTGGCCCGTCTGAACTAGCTACCACTTCACAGTTGCACAAATGTCATGAGTCGGAAGGCAGCCAAGATGAATAGCATTTCATGAAAAAAGGTGAACGTAACAAATAAAGGTTTTAACAATATAGACAACTAGGTTTTCTATTTTAATTAATGCAGATTTAGCCCTAGGTATATAACATCTACTTGTTAAATTTTTAAAAGAATCTACTGACCCAGTAGGTAAACCAAAATTACAGTTGCAGCTCCTGAACTTCTCAGAACAGGAAATTAAGATGCTTAAACTGCTCATGAATCACATTAGGTTTCAGAGACTCAGTTTGGTCACACCTAAGCTAGACAATGAAGCGATCCAACCTCTCAAGGCAATTCACTTTTGACAATAGCCATTATGCTCAATTACAACTTGATCACTTACTTGTATGTGTCATCACCGAATGCAACTCAAGACAAGAGCTTAGATATGAGTCTATTTCTCCCTGACTTTTTTGCACTAGATTTGATGTATTTTAGTGTCTGTTTCAGATGTATTACTGTATTTCTTCAACACAGTGATGCTTGTGATTTCCAGCTTGGAAGGTCTGCTTCATAGAGGAATCACAACATTACCACCATGACAGAACACGCCACTTTTAAAAACTGAATTTGGTTGATTTGATGTTTAAAGCCTAAGTTTAAGGAGAACCGTCAATATACAACAGACCTAAACGTATCCTGAATTTTGTGAGAGCTACCCAGGCTAGTTCTTGCTCTGATGCCTCAGAATAAATATGCTGAGCTATGAAAACTTCCAAAGAAACCCCAGCACCAACTATTGGGAGCTTTGGGCAGGAAGACTGCTTATACTGTTCATTGACAATATTGCAGGTATTTTTCCTACTTGTTTCTTCCAATTCTGACACAGGGTAAGGTTTACATTTGATACTTGGCATCTTTTTGCCAGAGTAACTGGCAAATAGGCTGGAGCATCAAATGAAGCAAGGAGTGTGGAGTCTACATGGTAGACATTAAAGTGAAGTTTATTTAAACAGCAAACATACAATGTATGTGCAGTGATATATACCCTAAGCTACTGAGAATGTGGTGTTCTGTGACATGATCATATAACTTCCTTAATTCCTAGGAATTCTGAGATTGTGATAGTCTAGGCAGCATGACTGCTGGGTACAGTGCTTTGCTACTGCTTAAAATCAGAACTAAGTCATGAAACTAAAAGAAGACTATCTTAAGTAATTGACATTATTTCACTCAGTTTTCAGCAGTTTCTCTTAGTTACAGGTTATTTCCCAGAAAAAGTATTTCCTAAGAAATTTTAATTAGAACATGCCTTACTGTTTTGGGCCAGAAAGAATTAAGCAATTACTTCTTTTTGATTTTACATGTCACCACCAATGAACTATTTTATTCTTTCAGCATCCCAATTACCCCAGTATTAAAGATACTAATTATGGAAGACATAGTACATTACTTACACCATGACAGACCACTACTGAACATGCCAGATTTATAGTTTACTGGAAGATCTTTGTTTGCTGTAAGTGCAATTAATGAAGAAAAACAACACAGTGGTGACATCTAGTCAGAAGTTTTGATTATTCTGAAATTCTTTAAAGGGCATGAATCTTCTGATCAAGGTGAATGTTTTTTAGAGGCTGTCTTCGTGCACTTCAGCAAGTTGAAGAGAATAACCTTGGAAAATAAACAGAGCTAAAAATAATTACTAGCACCCCAATCATTTTATGAGCTATTATTTCACCAGAAAATGGAGAAAATATAACTTTAATCCTGATCAAAACTCTTCAAGGTTTATGTTCTCTATAAACCTTTCACTGAGAACTGAAAATATAAGTTAGTAATGCAATAAATGCCCTAACAAATATATCAGATTTTTCACTTAATGCTTTTTACAGGCTTAAACCAAACTGAGTGAAAGAAAATCACCTTTTACAGTCTGACTCTTAAAGGAAGAATGCCTTTCTGTTATGCTTTTTAAAATAAGGCATGGTGAATTTATATCAACTTCAGTGAATCTTGGGGCATGATAAAAGGAAGAAAATATAGCAGTGGAGTTAACATTCCATAGTATTCTTTCTTCACATATTTATTTCCTCACTGGCTGGACATAAGCAAAAAAAAAAAAAAAAAAAAAAAAAAAAAANAAAAAAAAAAAAAAAAAAAAAAAACAACGCAGGAGGGAATAAACCCCCACCTCCAAACATAAAAATAGCTGAAATAAAGCTTTGGCTCACAATGCAGTCAAAGCTCTGTGTTTTTCCTCACCCCACCCTTGACAACCTGAATTGCTTCTCTCCAAATAAATCCATGCAAAAGATATTCTGAAAAAAACCCCCAACAAACTCTGAATTTCAAATTTCTCAAGTGGGTGCAGCCATTAGGGAAGTAAACAAAGTCTTCCTTATTTTCCCTTATCCAGCTGTCTTTCTGGACCTATTACCTTTAGAAAACAAAGCAAAGGCAGAACTAAGTGCTAGTAAATAAACATTAATACTGCTCTATGCATCTCTACCCTCTTGGCTGATATTTTATCATCTTGGGTTTAAGAAGTCTTAATTTCATTCTAATGTAAATAAGAACTGGTTTGTTTGCTCAGTACTTCCACAAGCATTTGCTACAAGGTTGCAGCATGCAGGCAGTGCCCTGAGAAGGGTGACCTTGCTTTAGTCAGTGAAGCCAAAGATCGTTTATCAGAATTAACCTACAAATCTGTCTTGCTGGGGCCTCAGATCCATCAACCACTTGGAAGCAGCTACTTGCCCTGTCCTCCCACTGCTCCCTAAAACATTGCGTGGGTCTGATCTTTTCTACTACAGTATACCTCTCAGCTAATAAAATGTATTTTTGTGGCTACGGAACCAACAGGAGTACTTTGTATTTATTTATACAGCTCATTAAAGGCGGATAGAGATTTGGAGGCAGAGAGAATGCCCCAAGCCTGGAAAGCTCAGGAAGACAGACCCCAGGCATGTGCATGTATTTAACTTTATGCAGATGAGTTGCCTGGCTGAACCCAATGAGACTGAGCAATTATGTAAAAGCAGGCATCCGGGTCTTTTTGCAACTGTACTCCTAAGCTAAGGCACAAGAAGGAAATTATGCAGGACTAGTAAACACTGAGAGAAAGAGACTGAAATGGTTGTGATGAGAGCATATGGGCAATATATTCAAGCCATGCTAAGAACCCTTAATTATGTATTATGTCTGTATTTAGACAGACTTACATCACATAGAACTAGCTGCAGCTCCCTGACCCTCAGGCCCTTGGTTCAGGTGACATCACAAGAGAACACAGGGCAGGACCCCACATTCACACCAGCACTGTGGTGTAGAAAGTGCCATTCCTTCTCCAGATCCGCTCTTCCAATTCAGCACACCACTTTCTCTTTACTAATGGAGATAGAAACTTTCTAAAGTAAACTTTAGGTCCTCTTTGAGTAGGGAGAACCACTCAGACTGAAAATCCAGTGTCTGACACCAAAGGCAGTAACACTTGTTAAGAGACAAATATGCTTGTATTAATGTATGAACTTGATTTTGAACTTCAATAGGGGAAGAAAAAATAGGTTTCCTATATAGGAACCACCATGAAAGGAGAAAACAGTGATCTCTCTCGTATGCAATTTGGAGAAAAATGTAACATTATTTTGCACTTTTTTTTTTTTAAGGGGAACATTACATATCCACACACACCTCTACTGAAATCTTTCTAAAAAGTTGCCTGAATTTAACATATGAGTTTATTCTTTTTATCTATAAACATCTTGAAAGTGAGTCAAGTCACAAATTCCATCTATTTTAGCTACCAATTACTGAAATACATGGATCTTAAGTGCCTGTACTTATATATGTGTGAGGATGTAGTGCTGACACTCAGAAACTGGCTTGCAGTAGGGAAGAACTCAACCCTGAACTATTTTTTTGCAAATCCTATCCTGTCAAAGTATCATGAAAGAGAGACAGCTAAGCAGGGAGTTACTGCTATTTAGGCATAAATCAGCATAGGTGATTCAAGAACTAAAATCAAAATTTTCATCTATAATAGTGACCACTAAGGGTCAGATTTCCCAAAGAGACAGCTATCACTAAAAATTGACTGCCAGCAGAGCCCAGGTCACTTCTAAAAACCCAAAAAAGCAAGTGGATTCTCAAAAGATATTGTACACATGGAACTGTGGAATCCATGGAGCTCTGGTCATGTGTACTATCATTGAATTGGATGGGCAGGTAAATAAACATCTGGGTCTCATTTGAGGATGTTAAATGAACATTAAGCTTTTGAAAAAGTAGATATTTGAGGCTGACAAGTCCTAGCAGATTCCAAACTGAGAACAAGAAGCCTGGAGTCAAGGACCACAAACAACTGAGGAATTCACAATCTGGGCATAAGCCCATCTGATTCCCAGAAACGAAAGCAGCAGTTGTGAGTCTGCCTGAACCATCTAGGGGACATGAGAAGGCTTAAATATGAGAAAGGGATCACTGACACAAAAATAGAGAGTAGGAGCTTTGTGAAGAAAGAGAGGAAGAGACAAAATTATGGAGGATTTTGAAAAGGATAAGAAGGGGCTCAAAAATGGTGGAGTAAAACATCCAGTGTTGGGATGAGAATTAAATGATACACGAAAAAATAAACTGAATTACTGGTTTCTTGTTATATGATCTGAAGAAGGGTGTTGATCAAGAGAGGACATGAGAAGTCTATTATGATAATCAAGATCAGAGTGACAACGTTGGCTGGAAAGAAAAGAAAGTATCTTGGAAAAGCTGGAAAGAAAAAAAGGTAAAATGCATATTTTTGATGCACATGATAGAGATATTTCTTATTTTTCTTTTCCTAAAACTTTAGGCCTAAGCGACAAGGAATCCTAGCAGAAGAGTGTGAGTAGGGAGCTTCACTAGGAATATGCTCAGGTGTGCACAGGGAATAGTAAGAATCTCTCAGCTGAAGCCTTACTGCTGAATTGAGCAGTTAGAGAAAGAGCCTGCTCCACTACTGAGTGTCCACACTGCCCCTGGATTATCTGGCCCATGGCAGCAGCATGCTCCAAACTCACTCCTGGACACAGTCCAGGGAACACCTCACGCCACGGACCATTCCCAAAACGCAGCAGGTTCTATGCTCCTACAAGCAACGTATGCCATATATTACACATAGAAAACACAATTCCTATGGTCTGCAACATGTGTCTTACTTTATTCTGGAAATTTTGATCTAAAAACCTAAGGCTGAACAACCCCAAAATAATAACTGCACCTGCAGCTGCATGGGGACCACATAAAGCCCACAGGAGATGCATGCCCAAGTGTTACTTAGCACAGCTGAAGCCAAGGTCTGCCACATGGCCTCGGGGCCAGCAGATAGTCCCTGGCTCTGCTTTAGTTTGCAGTATAGACGTGGGCTGTAGCTGACAGAAAAATGATATTCACCAAACACTATCTGTCAACATCTCAGGAAAATTCATGCCCTCATGGCTGCTGAATAAAGCTTGACTCAAGGGCACTGTAAGGATCAAATATGAGCGAAAAAAAAGGAATGTAACAGTATTCTGCAAAAGTCATAATGCTGAAGGAAGGCCAATAATGATGCAGAGTATGATTTTTTTTATGTCAGGGCAGTGAAATTAGTTTGAGGCACACTAACAGTATATAATAACAGCAAACATAATAAACAGAATAATAAACAGAATTTTAAAACTGCCATAAAATCTAACCAAAGAAGGCAATGCAAAAGTGATGGTCCAATCTTAACATGCAATGATTTTGAAGTGAAAAGCATAAGTTTAACCTACTTTTACAAGATTTCCTTACCATAGACCACAGATATCCCAGTATCTGTACCACCAATATCCAAACAGTATCAATCTTTTAAAACTATTCTGTATTCCCAAAAAATAGGGACAAAAAAGACAAACAATACAGTTATAAGAATGTTACAGAAGTAAAAAAATTACTTTTTCAATTTAAATTCTTCACAGTAGGATTCCAAGTTTATAAATCCAACATGAAAAATTAGATTCTTTATTCATTTGTATTTTCAGTCTCCTATTGCAGCAGCAATCATAAAACAAACACAGCTGGCATCTTTATTATTTTATTCACGGAAGGATTTAGCTGGACAAACATCACAAAGATGGTGGCTGTTTTCATTGAATTTATGATCAAATATGCTCCAGCATAAGATCAACTCTCTTACATCAATTATTATGAGATGTGAATAATTTAACAGAAAGTTGTCTATTTGTAAATCAGATCTTAGGGATAGAAACTCAGCTGAGGTAGCAGCTAGTGGATATGCACTCTATTACAGAATTTAAAAGGATGCAGGCTGTTTGTGAATCACATTTAAGGATAAACATTGTCATTTATATGTTGCGATCTAGTGAGCTGCTAATTCAGGCAAACAACTTCAAAATTTTATTTTAAACTTAAATTAAAATCATCTTTATCAGAGGAGAATTTAACTTTACTGATGCTTTTCAAAATTACAGAATATATTTCCTATAGAGGCTTAATTAAAAGCAATAAACAAACTACCATCAACACCATATTTTGGGGTTTTTTTCCATAGATTTTTCACCAGAGTCTGTTGTTCAGCCTAAAGCCAGGAGAGTTATAATAATTTTAACGCAGAATGTGTGCCTTAGGATATGGGATTGACTCAGTGCCTGAAAGAAAAAGGTCAGTTCCCTTTGGAACCACTTGCCTCTTTGCCCTCCAGCAATGACAGGTGCACCAGCCCTGTGCTGAGGCTCGTTATTCACAGTGTGTTGCTGCAGATACATAATCTAACCTCTCTGATTTAATGCATCTGCAAGGGTGAGAGTCTCCCATCTTCCCATTTTGGCATGGGTCAAGCAGGCACTGAACACATATACATGATCAGCTGCTTTCTTCTTTCACAAATTCTCAAACAACAGCTTAAAACTTTCTTAGCTACTTCATTTGAAGACATCACGGAATTTAAGTATTAAACTATTTGGCTAGAAAATAACTTACAGTTAGAAAAAAAATACCAGTGTTTTCACCAGTCTCCTACAATGATACGTGTTTCTGTGTCACTAATTTAAAAAAAAAGAAAACCTGCATGACAAAGCAAAAATTCTCATTTCTATACTATATGGCAGGCAAGATGTCAGAAATCTTTAGGCAGATACACAAGGCAACACAACCAAAAATGTAGGAAAGGAAATAATTAAGATTTTCTCAACTGAATTTTGAGAGACAGTCACAGGAGATGTTCATGAATAGCAATACCTGAATACCTATGATCTTGCCACAGAAAATGTGGTGGTCAAAATTACACTAAAACCCCCACATGAAATCTTCACAAAAGTCAGTATTTGCCTAAGGCAAAGATAGTTTACGATGTTTATATCACCGCAGAAATCTTAACTATTGTCATAAGTCTCTGGCTGGCAACAGAGATGAACAGCATGAGTTTTGAGATTGGCTTAAACCATCTCCAGTGGTTTCAAAACCCAGGAATATTATTCCTATTTTTATACTTATTGCCTGTCTGCACCATCTCTCAAAATTATCTACCTTTCTGAGACCTTAAGATGAGAATCAAAGGAACTGTTCAGTTTAACAAAAATTATCTGTAATACAGAACAAACAGCAGAGGATTATATCAAGCCACATATGCCACGAGCAATTGCTTAGCACTAAGCACTTTTGAATGCCAACCCAGTTTTCAAGTTGCCTATCATTTTCACTCTCCTTTTGGAAAAATCTTGCCTTTAATGGCTACATGCAAATAATGAGAGAGCCGGCAGTAAGGTCTACTTTATTTATATTTCTATCTTCACAGTATGCCTTTAATTCCTTAGACAAATACTTTTACAACATCTCTGAGACTCAATTTTGTCAGCAACGTCATTATCTGGAGAAGACAGATTTCAGCAGATAAGCCAACAGCACAGAACTCAAGCAGGAGGGTGGAATTCAGAGGATATAATGATGCCTGGTGCCTCTGATCAGAAAGTATTAGACTTCAAACCAAGAAATGAACACAGACACCATGGCAGCACATGTGTAACAGACTACCCCAAAACATAATTCTGAGAAATTAATAAAATATTGGCATGTAAAAATGCTAGGAGAAAGAACAACTGGAAACATTTGAAGAGCTGATCAGAAAGTACTTCAAATTGTTAATGAAGAACATACATTGAAAAAAAGTCATACCTGGAAACACCAAATAAACATGTCTATCTGATATACGTCTCAATATTCTAAGGAATTCTTAAGGAATTAGTGAAGATAGCAAACAAATGTAAGGCATCTTTTAAAAATCTTTCCAGGAATTCTACCCAAGAATAGCCAGTTCTCTTTCCTCACTTCTCTTCATTACTGTTATTACTGCTTATTACTCTAGATATGTTACTGTAACATTATCTAATTTTGCTCTGCATTCTGTAGTATGGCAACAGACTTAAAAAAATACAAATATATGCCCATACTTCCTTTTTGGTTTTCAAATAAGAGAAGCTTGGCAAACATTTGTTGGACACTGACACACAATATAGAAGGAAGGTACAGACAAAAGAAACAAAAGACAATATGGAAGCAAAATTAGATTTCAGAAGAAATAACACAAAATGGGAATCAAAAGAGGTGACTAATGAATATGACATAATTTAATTTTTTTTAAAGTGGATTTAATAATTGGTGGAACAAAACAACATAAGATAATGTTTGATGCAATTTCTTTTAAAAAATCTTGCTCTGCAGACAAACTCCGAAGAGCTGGGATGTGATACACTATCTCAAAGTCTGAAAACTGGCTGACAGACCATAAGCAAAGGGTAATGATGAGTGGCAATGCACTGAGTTGGAGGGGAAGTGTCCAGCTGTGTGCCAGAGGGATTAGTGTTAGTCACAGTTTTATTTAACATCTTTATTAATGACCTGGACTAAGGGACACCCTGCATACTGAATCAACTCTTAAATGACATTAAATGCTGAAATCACCACAAAAGACAAACACATTAGTACAAAGAAACTAACAGTAGTGAGACACGTGGGCAGAAAATCTAAAAACAAGATAGAGCATAGAGCACTATAAATAATTGTTTCCAAAGAAAAATAACCCCAAATATGGATAGGTCCAGAATGAACAATGCTAACAAACTCTAGTCCAATGCCAGATACTGAATTAAATGTTGCAGAAAACAACAAAGAACATCCACGTAGATTGGGCCTGTATTTTCACTGCTGTCATGGATGGGAAAAGGCACAGGACAGTAACAGTGTAATTTTAGTAATGAAGCAGCATAGAGTTATTAGTCCTCTGAAACAAAAATGACAAAAGCTTTTGTGGTCCAGTTTAGGAGGCTTATTAGCATTTTTAACTAGGACAAGAGGATGCAACACAATACCTAAAGCTTAGCAACACAAAAGAGGGGGAATTTAGAATAAAGCAAAAAGAAATTGACTGTCAGGATAAACATGGTATCAATGACGTCTGTTAGGAATAGTCTTCCCCTTACGTCTTAAAAGGTATAACATTATAGCACTTTATGGTTGCTCCAATTTGAAAGAAAGATTGGAATATAAATCAGAAGGGATTTTTCAGCTTGGCAAAAGGATAAATGGAGAAACTGCAGAGATGTTTCTCAGCGCTTGGCTTCAATCAGGATCCCCTAATTCCGTACCGCGAGTTGACAATCCCCGCAGCGCGCTGGGCTCAGCCCCGCGCGGAGCTGTGCGCACAGAAAACAGCGCTAAGCGGGCGCAGGAAAAGGCGCTTCAGTACAAACAAGAAGCTTCCACCACCTCGAAATTAATTTATAATTAATTAAGATTAACTTTACCATTCAATTATAATGAATGAATGAACAAACCGCGCTGAGAGGAGAAATAAACACGGAGAGGCGCTGCTGTGCTGCGGGCGCCCCCTGGCGCGGACAGTGCGACACTGCAGGGGCTGAGGGGCCGCGCCTCCATCGCGGGCCATGTCGTGACATGACCCCCGGGCCCTCGGGAAACCGCCTGCTCATGGGAAATAGGAAAAAAAAACACCCGGGAAATACAAAACGTTTTTTATTTCCAGTGCAGCAGTATCACTGTAAACCTTCAGGAGGCAGAGGCAGGTTTATATGCCTATTTACAAATGCTTCTAAAAAATATTTTCATCTTGTGTCCAGTTTAGACCCCTGCTCCCCCAGCGTGATCCGTGGCCCCTCCTGGCCCCAGCACCCCAGGGATGTGCTCGCAGTGCACACAGCCAGCCCACCTCTGCTCGGTGCTGCCTGAAATCCTTATTGCTTCTTGGGTTTCTGCAACAACACTAAAGCTTTTTGTTTCTATTGTGCTGGAGAGCTTGAGTATTCCTTCAGTGGTACTACAGACTATGTTACAATAAGCAATGCTGGTGAGGGGACAGGAGCTGAAGGGATAAAAGTGACAATTAGAAGAGCGCTTTTTCTTTAATCAAAACCCAACTAAGGCAAAGATTTTCTTAAAAACCCAAACAACAGAATCCCAAACCAAAAATGCTTCCCAAGTGTCAACTCTAAGCAATTCCATAGTCTGTGCCATGCTTGGCACAAAATACAGACTCAAGCTACATGGACTTGTCTCTATTCACTCACTTTGCTTTCTTCAAGAAGTTTTCACTGAATAACAGTCCCAAAATAGGCCAGTCCATCCTGGAATGCAGCTTTTAAACACCCTGGCCTCAGAAAGGGAGGTCTCAAGTACAGAGGCCATCTTGTTAAAGGAAGAAATCCTCAGCAGTGGGACTGGTTGTGAGAATAAAGTGTTATTTATATAATAAATATAGCCATGTTGGGGAATTACAAAGTAGTAGTCCTATTTATGCAGAGCAGAATTTGTTTTCAGCTGCACCTTTTCTTTCCAACCTAATTTCTCACAATACAACCCATTATGGCAGAAGGATCTGAAAAAGCTTTTTATATCCTCCCAAATATACACAAGGATAATTAGTTCTCTTTTGTTATTCTTCTGTAAGGGTTTTTTATTGTGGAGAAGCTTTTGCAAATTGAAAGAGGTTGCATTGCATTCTGGAGGCAGAGCTGTTCTTGGTTTTTATTGTGTAGAGATAATTGAACAGAAAAGTTCAGGGAAAAAAAGTGAAAATATAATTAATTATGAACTCTATAGGAAGATCAGATTACCACATCTTAGCTCTTTTTAGACCGGTATTTTATAATTACATTCCACAGTGTATTATATCATGCTATGTAGGTGAAGCTTCGTACTAGATAGAAGCAAACATCAATGCAAGATGTGTTTCTTAACTTTATAAGCATTACTACAAAATTTATAGATTCCATCTTATCTAGTAAATATTCTCGCTATAATCTTTAAGTAGTTTGACAACCAGTGAAGAAATTCAGTGTTAAAGTCTCCAAAGAATTTAATTCACTGCAAGTGAAAGTTATATTATTTACCTCAAACACTTCCCAAAAGTAGCCTCTAATATTAACCAATTCTATTTTAAGAATCTAAGGGATCTGACTTATATAATAATCCTGCTGGGTTTCACTTTGTTATTGCTGTTAAATTCCGTGCGTTTAAATAATTTCCAGTTAGACCAGGAATTTAAGAGCAATTGACTTGTGTCCAATATTGTTCCATCATCTTTCTCTGCCTTTAAAATCATCTTGTGGAAGATGATGTTGGTCAGGTGCAATTATTTTGCCCTCAAACTCCTGTCTGTGACTTTTTGGAAGGTTTGGGGGGTTTGAGGTTTTTTGCCTCTCTTCCTTTAGTCTTACAGACATGAAGCTGACTCTGTAGATACTGGGAGAGTATGATTCTTCCTCCTACTAGCCTCCCCTTACATAAATTGAATTAAAATGTACATTTTGAGCTAAAAGTCTCTTTGAAGGCCTCTAAATCCATATTTTCACCCTTGCATGCCATGACCTGAAAACCTATATATAAACAAGATAAAAGATCAGCCTGTCCCTGAAAGATGAAGCAGGAGATAGTGAAATTTCATTGTGTTTAGAAAATTAAAGCTGTTCTCTTCCAGTCTGGGAGCATGAAGTTCAATGTCACTGCTGTACAGTTTCTATGGTAGTTTCTATGTGAAAATTCTTTATTCTTTTGCATTGCAATTCCTCCCCTATAAAACACAGTAATGGGACTTCTCATCAATATAAGATGAAGCATACATGTAAATCCTTACAAGACCATAAACATTGTTCTTTAAGGTATATCTTTCAAAGCTACTAAGATATTGAGAGGAAGCAAATGTGTACCAAAACCAATGCATATTTAAAAACAAAAGGCTGTATGTTTTTCTCCCCATTTCAGGTCTCATGTTCATTGCCCTTAAAATAATTATGTATGTGGCATACTTTGTGTCATCAAAAATCTTCCACAAATTAAATCAGGAAAGGTTTTTTAATTTAAGCCTGGAGATAGCTGCTTTTTGAAATGCGATAAGAAAGAAAGAAAATTTCTAGAATGAATCAGTGTATCCATGTGTTAAGTTTTGCAGCTGGATTACAAACCCTTGGGAAAGTGATGTCTATAACGGAAATGTTTATACATCCGTAACTACAGCTGTGCAAACAAACAGAGCTCTAATACAGCACACAGAGAAAGATTTACACTGGAAAAAGAGAAAGCCCTTTACATTTCAAATGTAAATGATACATAATTTTGAGGCACTGAATATTTCCTATTATAGTAGAAATACCCATATGAAGCACTGAACTGTATGTATTGTCATTACTTTTGGTATTTCAATCCCTTCACTTATGCTGAAAAATTGCAAATCCTTTATGCACAGAGCATTGAAAAGGAATAAATATTTTTGAAGAGGTTTCATAGAATTTGAAAAGCTCCAGTCTTATTTGACTCAGCCTGTGATGTGATCAGAACTTGTGTCAATTATGAAATCTCAGAGACTGAAGTTGTTTTAAGCAAACCGGGTTTTGTTCATTTTTGTGGTATTTTATGAAAAGACAAATTTCATGCAATAGTCTTGAAGGAAATACAAGACAGCAACTTTTCAAATTCAAACCAATTATTGTACTTATTAATACATAACTGCTGTATTTTAATAGTCTAACTGCTGTTAAAATACAGAGAAAAGACTTCAGTCCAGGCCTGCAGGATGGATGGAATAGCAAGCTAGTATTACTATTCACATTACTTAGGCAAATATATGTCTCCAAGCAAACACATTCAAATCAATATTAGTTTTCTTGTCCTTCTGTTTCCATTCAGATCTAATTGCCTATGTTGCAATATAACTACTTCTTCCAAGATTTTGGATTTCATTAACTACTTTGAAAGAAAAACTCAACTTGCAATTTTTTTTCATTGTGAAAAGATAGACTACAGACCACTATAATGACTTAATTTTTAAAAGGAAAGCTGTGACTTACAGGAAATTGAATTGTATTCCAAGCAGTAAAATAGAGGTACAGTCAAACATTTTAAGATGCCTGCAAGGATCACAACTGGCAAAGTGGTCTGAGATATTTACAAAAGCCAAATATAAGTGGAGTCAATCTTCCTGTTGTTCCCTCTGCAGTAAACAGGAGATGGATTCATCCATGAAAGCCACCAAATTAGGCTCCTAGATCGAACTGGACAAACCAGGAACTTTTCTATAGACTATTGAAAGTCAATTAACGCCGGCTGGTGACACTTAACCTTTGTGGAGGCCTGAACTGGTCTCAGTGCCAACTTTATTTCTCATTGCAGGAATTGGGAAGTTACTGCTAACCAAGGAGGATCCAGGATTCTGCAAAGTGAGCTACAGGGTCATGGAAGATGCCTGGCACTACAGAAGTACAGGTTTTGACTCAAAGGACAAACACTGATGATATTACATTCAACAACTAATACCAGAATAATAATAACAATAATAGTAATAAGAATATTTTTAACAACCCTGCTATATTAAGAGATTCTTCCTCCTCCAGTCAACCACAATTCCAGAAGGTGGTGGTTTTGGGGTTTTTGTGGGTTTGGTTTTGTATTTGTGGTTTTTGTTTGTGTTGTTGTTGTTGTTGTTTTTAATGAAAACACTGCACCGGACCAAATGGTTTGGGAAGGAGCAGATAGAGAAAAAAGTAATAGAATGCAAAGTGAATATAAAACTAATCACATTTTGGAAAAGTGACCATGCTATAGATTTTGCAGTTGTAGACACATTTCATAAATAAGGATATTGAAAAAGCATTTGGATTTCTACTCTATTAATAACTTTTTTCCTTTACAACAAGAAAACTTCTTCACCAAAACATTTTGTATCTTCAATTTCAGTAGTGAACTTGGAGATGTCACAGTCTCCTGCTCATTAATCTCTTGAACTCCCTGGTAAACTACCAACAAGATAGCCACTTAGTAGCAAAAATAAAATTTTGAATTAGTACCAGAAAGAAAACAGTGATGCTGGTACAGCAAGGTTTAGCCTTGCTGCAAAACTTTTGGTCAAAAGAGAGTGGAGAAAAATTCTAACAGCTTTTCTGACAAGACAAGTTGTTGACATAGCTGAAATCATCCAATTCAAACTCTGTATGCTTTCTTCAAAATATAAAATCTATTAATTGCTCCAGACAGTGCACTCCAAATATCCTCTCTACAAAGATTGCACATGTGCTGAGAAATCTTCTTGCAAACTTTACACAGATGATTACTTAGAATAATGCCAATAGTGTGATCTTCAATCTGAATGCTCATCAGGTAACCTTTCTGGACTTTGAGTATAATACCTTTATATCAATGTCCATCTGAATTAAATGTGACCAAATTCAGGAAACATTGGGAAAAAAAAAAAAAGTGTGGTCAATTTACATTGACTTTTTTCATTCATAATGAAGATTACAACATTATGGTAAGCAGCTTACAGCAATGACCCGATGGACCTGGCAACAAGGAGATGATTATGTGGAAACAACATTCAAAAGTGGATTAGAAACATTATCTAAAAGTTTCCTAATTTTTATAGATGAACAGAGAAAACAAGAGGCAAAACTGATGGCCCAAAGTAATAACACTGTATTTCTCCATGAGGTCAATACACTTGCCAGCTAATGCTCCCAAGAAGAAAATACTATACTATGCAGTTTCTTCCTATTTCCAAGAAACTGGCAATTCAAATCTGGCTTATTTGAAAATAATAGAGCCATCCTAAGTTAGATATGATAATTTCAGCATACCCTTGAAGAGTCAAAAATGCAATTAAAAAATACTTACTTGTTCCATGCTTGTCTAAGGTTTTTAGGGCCATACTGTGTAAACCGTTCTGTAAGAAAAAAGGGTATATTCAATTACTTCACTAAACCCAGGATTTATTTAAAAAAATATTTATTTACTGTCAATTTTCATAATTTCATCATTTCTATGTATCTCCTGGAGCTCAAGTAGTAAGATAAGGAAAGAAATCTAACCTATGAGCAATTGCCATACAGAGGAAAAAAATACCAAAACAAAACACCAAAACCAAAAAAAGCCCCCAACTTTTTAAACAAAATCAAACCAAACCAGCAGGACCTAAAGCTCATTTACTGTGGCATCAACAGAAATGCAAAGTTTTACAATTATTTCTAAAGTAGTTTTTGACTGGTACAGGAAATAAAGAAGCCTGAAATCTAGTATATTTTTTCTTCTTCATGACAAATGTAATTCTCTAGAGCCTCACTGTTGTATTTTTATGCTTCTCAGGATGTGTAAGAGTAAGCATGGGTCTCTGTGACACACAGGGGCACACAGAATATGATGGACATGTAACAGTCTATTTCCTAAAGAATACATAAAAATAATGAGCAGAAGTAAAAGTACAATGACAGCTTATTTACTCAAACATTACGTTCTTCATTTCAGATAGAAGTACTTTCCAACTAGAAGTACTTTCCCACTCATGTCTGAGAAGATGACTGATCTGCAGTAAGACTCTAGTTGAAAAGGGAAGATGCTACGTAAGCTGCTGCAGAAATGAAGGATCAGTCCTTCGTTAGCCACTTGAACAGGAGCTATGTGCCTCTCAGGTAGAAACAAATGAGTTCAGCTGGAGAACAGAGCAACATTTTCCATGGAGACTTGTTGCATGGAAATCCTGCCATGTAGACTGATACTCACCATGGCCAACTACCCTAATGTGATTGCTTTAATTGCTGTGAAGAAGTTATAAACTTACAAAATACTCCATTAAAAAAAAAAGAAATATATATATATATTTTTGCTTCCTCTCCACCCATGTGTATGACATTTAACAGACCCACTGTGGAGCTGCAATAGTATTTTATATATATATATGCAAACAGATATGCATGCATCTTACTGTGGATAAACAGCTGTAACAGCTGTAACTTCAGAGGAGTTGTGTTCAAATTCCTGTATTTGTATACTTTCTTGTATCATTTCTAAAGTTGTCATGTACACTTCATACACAGTCAATTCTAAAGATGCCAAAACCAAGGCAGAAGCAATATCTTAGCATCAATGTGGATGCTTTGGTTTTCCTCTTTATACCTATTTTTCAGGGATTTTGCCCCTTTAACCATGAAGACAAATGCAGAAGCTTCAAATCTCATTGAATTCACTATTGGAAGTTACTGATAATGAGTAAACCTGCAAACTGTGTCTGAAGGCCACTTCATGTTTACAAGTTTTGTTGCTTTAACCATACTCATGCAGTTAAAGAAATGTAATCACTCCGTTTTAGATATGCGTGACAAGTGCACTGGAAACTGGAAGCTACGTGACTATAACCCTTCAATTTTGCAAATAGGAATTAAATACATATATGCAAACAGATACGCACAAAATTTGAAAAAAATAGACTTTCTATATTAAGTAAATTGTCCAACCATAACACTGTCAATTCACTTATGACAAGGGACTGAAAAATAAAATGCAGCTAGACAGTGCTGTGTAACGACATGTCTGAGATACATGTGGGAGTTCAGCTAATAAACTGCGAATTTGCACATTAATCTATTTCAGTGCAGAAAAATCTGGGTGGAAAGAGAATTCAACTGACTTGAAGCACTGCTGAAAATGTAACCTGGACCTAGAGAGAGACAGATTTTGATTTTATCTGTCATTCTGCAATATGTTTTGGTCAGATACCAAGCTGGTTCAAAGTGGCACTGATTTCAGCAGAGCTACATCCACTTAAAACATTTGAGAAGTATC
This sequence comes from Cyanoderma ruficeps, assembly GCA_008694505.1. Classification (NCBI taxonomy): domain Eukaryota; kingdom Metazoa; phylum Chordata; class Aves; order Passeriformes; family Timaliidae; genus Cyanoderma; species Cyanoderma ruficeps. The sequence goes on from VZDJ01000782.1 coordinate 29,212,445, forward strand.
ATATACAACATATTTTCTTGACCAGACTATCTGGTGTTTATTTTAATCAATTTAAGCTATTTTTACTGTGGGAGGAAAGCCCCAGAGTCAACCACTTGGCCAAACTGCCGTAAGGCTTTAATGCCCAAAGATCTGTTCCAGTTCTGAAAAAAAACCTGAAAAACTATTGCTATGCCAGATGAATTTTGGCTGAAAAAATGATTCACTGGAACCAGTTATGTAAATGCTATAAGGGACACACATGAGCAAAACAAACTTCTGAAAGGGATCTTCCTTTGCTGCCTATGGTTCTAGTCTCAACATTTTTTTAAGTAAGTACCTTATACATCATATTTATCAGGCAGGGAGAGACATGGAGAGGTCAAAACCCTGTCTACAGAGAGTCAAATGTTTAGTCCACAGTCCTTAATTTCAACCTCTATTGAATATGCTGTGACTGCAAACCATGCTTCCCCTAACTATTGGCATCAACTCTTTCCCCTCAAGCAGATTAGAGGCTGCTTACTTTACATGTTTTATACAGAAAGAAACCACACATTGATAAAATAACAGCTCACATTTTTCTACATAATTTTGTGGTCATGGCTCCAACCAGAGTCCTACTAACTTTCATGGACAAGATAATTAGATGGGACTATTGTGTTGATTATGCCCAGCCTCATGTACGTGCCAGCTCATAATATTTTTCTGAATTCATCCCTTAGAGAATAAAGCAGCGAAACCAGCTGATTTTGGTTTCAAAGTCGCCAGACCAGAGAAGCTGCAATAATCTTGTCCTTAAGCTCCTCCACCATGGTGCAATTTTTCAAGTTCTGAACTATGAAACCACAAAATTACATACCTAAAACCACCAAACTGGCAGTCCCAACATAGACAAAAGAAGCAGTAACTTCACAACTTTTGTCTGAGCATCTCCTGCTTGCGTCAAATTTATCACAGAACTGGAATTCAGTCTCACAATTACATCCCCAAGATTGCTTCTGAGTCACCTTTCAGAGTGAACGACTCTCACACACCTCTAAGAATGCCTGTCCTTTACTGCTCGATGGATGCAATAAAACCAAATCTAAAGCTATACATGTCTGACTGTGACCAGCTGCACAAAATTACATTCTATGATACTTTCAAGCATATAGCTTTGATATTTGCTTTTCAGAAACTACCATTGATATGTTCATAAAGAACAGTAATATAAATCTGTATGTGAGACTGGGAATTCTGCAGAATTACCATGAATGCTCCCCCACAAAGAAATCTTTGCCTGACATACTGAGAGGCAACAGTACTGGCAATCACAATCTCAATCCAACTTGTAGAAGAAACCCTTTGTAGCAAAAACTTAATACCTCTCCCTCAGAACTGAAAAACAAACATGCACATGTGAGAATTTCATGCAGACACTCACATGATCACCCACGCACACAGCCATGCTCCAGCACATGCAAACCACTCTCAAGAACACAAGGTGCACCATCTTGCTGAGGCAGCTGCTCACTCTCATCAGGCTGAGATTAAAGGAACATGAAGAACTATGTTTATAGATCAGGATTTGATCTCAGATGTATTTTGAATTTTTATAGCTCAAATTTTAGTTATATATACTGGAGTTCAAATATTTTAAGATTATTGTTATTGTTATTGTTATTATTAGCTTATTTTGAATAAAAACTCTGGAAGACCAACCCAGAAAGCACATACGAAATTTAAAGTAAAAATTTTGATTTTAATTTCCTTTACGCAAACACTTCAATATTTGCCAATCTTTTGGGAACAAATTCAGGAAACGAAATTTGATCCTCTGCATTTTTAGCCCAAATATGCACCCATCATCCTCACTACCCACTATGTTTCACTGTTAGAGCTGCCTTTTCACATGGGTGCTCTGTTTCACTTACTAGAAGGTGAAGTTTTGCTTATGTGAAACAAAAGAAGGAAGAGATTTTTAGTTTGTTTAAACTGCACAGCACCTTTGAGTGTTTACTATTTGCTTCTTAGAAGGCCAAGGTAGCCAAATCTTGACTAAGTGGCATGTCCACAATCAAATGCAGTGTAAAGAGATGCCTGTACAGGACTGCATAAATAAGAGCTAACACATAGTATTCCTATTTGTTACTGCAAAGATGTAGCAACATCTTCCTGTAGCATAATTTTGACTCTCAGGATGTCCCAAGAGTATCCAAAAGGACTAGCTTAACATGTCTGAGGCTTCCACAGCCTCAGGACCAAGACTCCCTCTTCTCCTGGGCACTGCACACAACCTGCTCAGACATGGTGAGTGGGGCAGCACAAGGGTCTGAGCTGCTCTTTGCTTCAGACCCTGCAGCACAGCTTATTCAACGCCTCTTTTGCCAAGGAAGTTTTTAGGACTGTGCCCCACAAACAGTAGCATCAAGAGGCTCTTGGAGTAACAACTGCAAAATGGAAGCAGGAATGAGCAACCAGAGGAAGAGAGGGAGGGAATTTCTCAAGCTAGTTAATTTGAAAAACTTGACACATCAAAAAAATTATGTTTTAAAAACAGCTGCTTCCAAATTCTGGCCAGTTTGAAGGCCTAGGGGGAAAAAAAAAAGCATGGCCAGAAAGCTTAGCCATTACACCCAGCAGTACTAAGTGGTCTTAGAAAAAAACCCAGTATTTCTTTTTTCTTCCTATTTCTTATTTCCTTTAGACAACCACTCTACAGAAAAACTGTTATATGTGCATACTCACTTGTGTGCCCACACATAAACCTACATGTTCTGCCCTGCAAACATCATTATCTGCCTGATAAACATGCTCCATCTCACAGCCCCGCATCAAGGGCAGGTTCAAACAGAAGCCAGTTTCAGCAGAACTCACTAGTGAGCTTATTAGCAGACCACTGCAGGAATACTGGTCTGCTGTGAGAATTGAAAAAATAAGCACTCGCATTTTAAGTAACATAAAACAAGATGAGGGTTTTTTCCTCTTTTATCAGTCAGAAAAACACATGAACTATTATACCTTTTCCACGTTTGCTTTGAAAGGACCTAAGATAGGCAAGAAAAACTACAGAAGGAATTAGAAGCAGAATACATTTTGATTTTTAGCTTCTTTTTAACAGTATTGATAATCAGCTTCTAGTCTCAACCAAAGAACTTAAAATGCAGTTTGACTTCAAGGCATTTTTTATGTTGCTAATCAAAACATGATGGCTAATATGCATTCCTTGATTAATGTTCTTCTCTTAGAAGAGACATTTAAACCAAATGTGATTAGCTTAAATGCAAATATTTAAACATCACCATAATTAATATTTTGAAAAGTCTAATTCATTATTTCTTTGAAAGAGTTTTCTTTACATTTAATTTAAAAGTCTAACGTGACTAACACTGTATTGTGATATATAAGACATATACCATTTTTAGTACAGATTCAATGCTAAAAGTATTCAAATTATGTTAGCTAAAGCTATAAAGGCAAGCATCCATGTTGACAAGAAAATTTTCAAGCACTATAATATTTGCAGCACTAATGTGCAATTAGAGTTTTTACTGAAGTTCAGTCACAACCAGAGTTTTATCAAATACATGAGGCTAGACTTTGGAGTTTTTATGCCAAACATCTTGAGAAAACTTACAACTTCCTCCCCTCCATCCCATTCCCTCTTCTCCATTCCATTTGCTTTAGAAGAGCACAGTTTGTGTAAAGAGGAAGAAAAGCTGCTGTTTTCTAGATTCCCACCTGAGCATGAGTAGAAAATGTAATTTTACTACCCAGCATTGTTTGAAGCATTGGAGTCCTACATTAAATGTTTCCACCTTTTAGCAGAGCTCACCTTATCTCCCCTACATATATTATAAGTTACTTTAACTTTTCAGCTTAATGAAATTTTGTTTAAAGAATGGCGAAAACACTGACAACTCTGCTTCCCTTGGGTCATGGACACCACAGATTGAAGAAACACTAAATAATACTGTTTAGTTTTGGCAAAAGAGGGGGAGAAATTAGAAATTTCAAATAGCCCTCCTTTCTTCAAGTACTCAAATTCTTGAAGAATTCAAGAATTCTTCAAATTGTCAAATTCTTATACCAGTAATTTACATGACCTTGAGACTGTTTGGACGAGACATCATCACTGTTCTGTAGCACTGCTGCAGCACATCCCACTGCCATCCTCCAATACAGGAGATGGGGGCTTTTTCTTACAGGGAACAGTCCCTGACCCACACTAACTTCCTGACCCTATGAAAGCTTCCTAATGCTCAGGAATTAATTATTTATAAGTGTTAATTGTCATGAGGTAAAGGCATACCAGAGGCTGCTCTGACATCTAACAGGAGAGGCTCCCAAATTGACTGGGAACATTCCCTGGCATCAATGTAGATGTAAACAAGCAAGGTATTGATTTAGCATGTAACAAAATGTTTACAGTCTTTGGAGAAATTCTGTAGGAAAAACTGCTGTGAAAGTTTGAAAAGTCATATGTTCTCATACACATTATGTTCATGTGTTTGTGCCAAAGGAGTTCAGTCTCTCAGTTCAGCACTACTCTAAATGAAGACTTAATCTTTTGCAAAAAATCTGCCTGTCAATCAGCTGTTAGGATGCATTTAGGCAGATCATATTTCTAAACCAAATCTACATTTATTGATCACCTGGGAAGTAAAGTAGAATTCCTCAGTTAGAACACCAGCTCTGCAGTGGTTTTGTCCATCACTGACTCATGATTTTTTAACAAATCCACGAAGTACTCATCAATCCCTGGCAAAATCCTTGTTGTGCACTATTTCCTATGTATGCTTTTTTCTCATTTTTTGTGTTCTGCTTTCTCTTTAAGGAGAGACTCTTTCTCTTACCTCTTTTCATCCTGGCTTTAGGGATTCTCTTTTAAAAATCAGTGCTCAGCACATGCTTCCATTGTCTTATAAAGGCACCTTTACAGGTGTATTACTCTCTACTGCATCTGATCATCTGTGGAACATTGTGAGGTTCAGGCTCCTACACCACCAGCCCAAGATTAAATATTTAACTTTCTTTCACCTAGAAACAGTCTTGTAAAGAAACTATTGCACAGTGAACATTACAAAGCATTCTCATGTTTTTTTCCACCTTCCTAACAAGTTCCTTCCCCTCCTTGACCATTACCATGGCTTCACTGCCATGGACAGTTCATTTATCTTCTATTGTGACCATATCTTACCTTCTCCCATTTTACTCACTGACAGTGCCTCTTGATAGATCTCTGCTAAACTTCCCAGGCTGGAGGTTACACAGCATCAGTACCAAATACTAATTGAGAATGTCAAAAAAGTGAAAACTTAAGTGTAGATATTTATCCAAAGGCTTATCCTGCTCATTTATTTGGACAGGGCTCAATCCAAGAGAAACAGCTGGACAGGGGCAGTTGATAGGATTCCAGAATAAAAAATGGGAGATTTAATAACCATGAAGAACATAATACACAAAAAATCAGGAAGACTTGGACACAAGACTGGTAAGGAAGCAGCTTGTTTGGGAATACTGCTTCACCTCTACTCATATAGAAAAGACATATTTCATGCTTACTTTAATTCGTTCCTGGAGATACAGGTCCAGTGATACGATTGGTGTTTGAATCTGTTTTAGCCCAGTAAATCTACATATTTTCTAAAGTATTGCAACAGAAGAGTGAACAGTAAAAACATGTTCTCCAAATCTAGAGGATCATGTTAGTCATTGAAAGTGTCTGTCCAATAGCTTGTAACATGGGGCTTCTCGTGTGGACAAAACATCCAGATTTTATTGAAAGAGCACCTAGCACTTTTTCACAATTCCCTCAAACTGTTTTTCTATTTGAGGGAAGATAATTACTTTCATAGTGATCCAGGATGACTGGGTTTCATTGGTGATGAAATAAATGAAATGAAGATTCCCAAGTCCAGGAAGACCCTCTCAAGATTATGGCATCCATAACAGCTTCAAAGTGAATCACAGAGGTAACCCAAAGTTGCTGAAATACTCCTGAAGTATTTCAGGCCTCTCAAATGCACTATTTAGATTACCCCTAAGAACCTGACCAAGCAGGACATGTGTGCATGTGTGCTTACAGGTGCAAACACAAACCAAGTGGACAGAGGCTGCAGGACAAAGAAAGCTCAAAGACCAGGCCAACTTTTAGCTTTAAATAACTATCTCTCACTCGGAGCATTTGTAAGACAGTAACTAATCTCAAAGCAGGCAGATAAAAATGCAAGTTGTTTTCTGACTTTTTAAATGGCAAACGAGACAATGACAATTTTATTTTCACTATTATAAGCTGTTAAAATCACCTAGTTATGGGTTTAAATGACCTAGAGCCACCCACAACTAGCCTTAGGAACATATTTCTTATTTAGGCTCAGAAATGTCCCTACATATTAAGATATCAGAGATCACAGTTATTAAGGCACTGGATGCTTTCCATAATAATCAAGACCCTTGGCCACCGTAGTAGAGAATAATACCATATTTTTCAGAGATGTTTCTCCTAGTAAACTGTGATTAGCTCTCTGCGGCACAAGACTGTGCCCTATCAAATCACAGTGTGAAAATTAGTTATTGAATTCTGTATGCAAAGAAATACAACGGAATTCTGTTTTGACTCTCAATAGTCTTCCCAAATCCACAGGCATTTAATGTGCTCAGCACTTTTTAAACTATAGTAACCATTTATCACTGATACTTTCTATTCAAATACTTTTATTATATGCTTACATAACTCAAGTTTATAGAATCAAAGCCTTGCCTGGGTGAACATTGACATCCTCATCACCAATGCTCTCTGCACTTCTCAATTTATCACAATTACTGTCACCAGTTATCAGTTTTAAAACTTATTAACACATGCAAAGCACAGGAGTTACTTAACCCCATATCACATATATTTAAACACAGTAATTTCACAAATCTTCAAGAATAATAGAATTGGCTCAGACTTGGCAAGACATTTCAGGATACTTCATTATTTTGCTAGGAAAAGGAACAGACAAAGTCATCTTCAAAGAATCACAGAATATTCTGAGTACGAAGGAACCCACAAGGACCACTGAGTCCAACTGTCAAATGTATCATTAAAGCTTCAATTTTCAGTTTTGCTCGTAAGAAATCTGTCAGGAAAGCTAGAGTGTAACAGCAATTTCAGACCATCAGGGAGGGGAGCATGGCTGGTTGAGCACCTGTAGAAGATGATACAGCAGCCTTACCATAGTCAGAAAGCTTTTGTGCACAGAACAATTTGAAGGAAAGTACATCTATAAGAAGTGCAGAGATATCCTTGACCAAACATCTCCAACAATCCTAATGTCCTGAGCAAATGGTATTCATTCCAGCCCAGCCCATAGGTCAGAGCATTTTGTGCAGAGCATACCTTAGGTGCTGGTACCCCAGAGTGATCCCTGAGGGATGTGTTTTGCTGCTCTAACAATTCCACATTTACCAGCATAAAATTCAATTACTCAGTTTTGGGGTATGCAAGCCAGTTTTTGTTGTCCAGTTAGATGATGCTTTCTATTGCTGCAATTTCTAAAAACAGCAAATAAGGAACCATAAGACAAATAAAAAATCCTTTTACCAAGCTCATCAAGGATATAGGGTGCACAACACAATATGTGTACAGAACAGAGATTTTATGTTTTGAGTGCTCCCAGATCTCCACAGAGTAAGGGAATTAAGGAGCTGAGTGCTTTGCATTAACAGGCCCTAAAAAGATTAAATGATTGCCAGCAAGCATAGTAATTACTCTGACTTACAAATCTACATACTTCACAGATATGGAAAGGATCTGAGAGAACAAAGGCCACATCATGCAGAAATGGTGAAAATACTCAGTGACCATTTTCTGTCTTGGAGGCACCTTTCCTCCTGTCCCCACTCTGCATTTGTATAAATATTACATATCCATAACTGAAAAAATCCATAGTCTGGGGTGGAGAAAATAAGAGCAATTCTAAAAAAAAATGCCTGTATAAAAATTAGATTTAATGAAGCTTCTACAGTGGATTTATTTCCTGATGTTCTTCTGTGTAATAAACCCACATCCCTTGACACACTTGGAAGCCAAACCGAGAAATGAAACCAGGAAATTTCTTGGCTGCCATCTACTGTTCAAAACTTTCCAGTGTCTCATAGTAAAACAAACCAACCCAAAGAACAGTCACTGACACCTTCAGGCTTTCTCCTTCTTTTTACTATTCTCGCTAAAACCAATGGTTTTGGGCTGCTTTTACAGACCACTAGATTTCTGTAAGGATTCTGTATTTGCTCACCTTTCAATCAGTATCAAGAATGAAAAACACAAAAGCTTGTTAAGATAATGACACACAGTTTAAGGGAAGAACACTGTAGTATTTTAGTGAAAGATTGTTAAAGAAATTTATACTAATTCACTAAAGAGCACTAGAGTGTGATTTCACTATACAGCAGTCAGTCAGCAGTATGACAGAGACTAAAAAGCAATGTGCAAGAAAGCTGTCTGCATTCCTATTTTTCAAGGCTTTGTGTCTCTATCAGGGTAAGCCCTGCAATATATTTGTTTCTCTCTTTCTCTCATTTTGAGAGCTATCTAGATCTATTTAATCTTTACAACTCGTCTGCCTCATCTCCTGCCTATTCATCCACCTGCTTTGCCAGGTTTAAAAAAATGTATTTCTAAGATCCCCTCTCAGAAGTTCACAAGACCATATGTATTACATACACAAACTTGCATGCATATATAGCATAATGAAGCCGACCACATCCTCCTAGACTAGAAGACAAACTGCTCCCTCTCACAAAAATGTATCAGATGGTCGAACAGTTTTTCAAGGATGGTGACAGAGTATGACAACTGCAAATACAACACATATAAAAAAAATTTGAACCTTTGCAGGAAGATACTAATAGATGATCCAGTAACAATCTCAGCTTTCACAATTTCTTTTCTCTACTCTTTAGTTTCCTTTAGTATTTGTCAAAGTTTGGTGTGCTCTGCTGGTAAAGTAATCCTGACTAGAGAATCAGCACACTAGCAGTCTGAAAAGTACAATACTCAGTGGCTGAGGAATGCAAGCAAATCAGGGCTCATATTGTAACAAACAGAAGAAAATGAAAAAGCAAGCAAAGAAATTAAGCAAAAGAAAAAATCCTGCCCTGAGGAAAATAAAAAGTAAGCAGCTGGAAGAAGTGCATTATGGTTCACACACTGCACACCAGGTCATTTTCATCACTTGTGGTCAGGGATGTAATTATCTCTGTTGTGTACTTCTGGAGGGGAAATTTGGAGAAACTTGGTGCTTCAACCTACCTGGTTTGAAATGGGGTAAAGAGTGGACTCCAGGCCACGTATCTTCATTTGGTGTTCCAAGTACCTGTACACAAAAAAATTAAAAAAACATATTGCTTTAATGGAAAAGACTTAACAAGCATAGCGTTGTAGAAAGCACAATCTAAACTTCAAATAGGCTTCTTAACTGGGGGATGGGAAGGAGGAAGAAGATACAAAAGGTTAAATGATTACAACATTTCCAGGGTACCAGTGGAGTCTGTAAAGCAGATGGGAGTGCTGTGTTCCTGTCACACTGCCTGTTTAACCAATGGATGTTAAAGCTACTTTTCATTGACAAGTATTAAACTATCTGAGAGGACTGGTGTTACAGAGGCTAGATAATTTAGCTCTGAAATAACTTCAATCCCCAGAAACTTAAAAAAGATAAACAGATAATGAATAGATGCTAGGATAGAAGATCTACAGAGGTGATAAAGAGGATGATCAAGTGTGGCATGAACAAGAATGGACAACAAAGAGCTGTTATTTTAACGTGGCTGCAGTACACATAAAAATAGAAAATTCTTAGGAGACACAGACTTTATTGACCTGTGCATTATGCTTTGTTTATATTCACTCCAACTCTCCTTCTTTTGTAATGTAAGTCAGATCTACTTACAGCATCAAAGTATTTACACTTCTCATATGTGTCCTATATTCTCTCTTCACATGAAAAGTTCACTCTCCATGCTCTTGACACAAGTAGTAATTAAAGTGAGAGAACTGCTGTAAGTAGTTCTCCCAAACCTGGTTTGGCTTCATAACACATAACTGTCAAGACTTGCTTTAAGTAAAGCCAGGAGGAACACTTAAATTAACAGCTCTAGAAACACATTTCTGAATGAACTGTGGAATTCAATATTTTACTAGTAGGATATTTCTTTTCAAAAATTTACACTCCATTTCTAACATGAATGAAAATACTAGACTCTTTTGAATATTTGTTAAAAGCTCAGGCCCTGGAATAAAAGGTTGATATTCTAAGTGAAAGTAATTCACATTAGTCTGGTGCTTGTTTTGCATTATCAATGTACAAAAGCCCTTCCCAGCTCTGCCTCTATCTGCACTGCAGGCCATCTGAATAAATCTTTTGGACCTGCATATCTTGAGTCCCTGTGACATTCTGTGATCACTTACATCAGCATGAAGCAAACACAAAGTGAGTGTGAAAATTTTTGGTCCAAAAAATGTGGAAAACAACATCTACATCCAAATCATTTTGAACTGAAGAGATTTATTTTAATTTTATTTGTCCCAATATACCTATGAATTAGGAGCAGTAAAGGAAGGACACCACTCTAGAATACTTGTTTAATTTCTTAAGCTATGTAAACATTTGTTCATGTTGACAAATTCAAGGTGAAAAAACTTCATAGAAGCAAGACTGGTAAGGTAAAACACAAAAAGTTTTTCTTCAACTTGCCAGAAATTTATTAAATTAAATTTAGAAATGAGCTTAAAAACTTTAAACAAAAGTAAGTGACCCCTAAAATAGATACAATTTTTACCTACGAGGTTTGCTTTATGAGTCTAAGGCCTCAAATTTGTTCAAGAGTTTACAACAGTCATATGTTTTTAATCCAAGAATATTAATCTGAAGACATTTTTTTCTTCACAATCAAATGCAATAGGCAAACAGTCCAACTTGGATGTAGTATGATCAGTAGAAACTGAAAGCAGAGCACTAAGGTGACAAAGGTGACAGTATCAGTGCAACTATAGAGTATAGAGTTCACATAGTTATTTCGGTATGCAAATTGACTGATTTTATACGTAAATATTGTTCGTAGTGCACTTCTTTCAGCCCTTGCGGTATGTCTTAATTGGCACTTGAATAAAATAAACCTGGCCCTGCAACCCTGATTCATCACAATAGTCGTGTTCATCTGATTAATCCTTTAGAGAGAGCACAATGCTGTCATTAAACACTGAGAAAGTCAGGAGACACCTTTGACACTATGTCACAAAATCAATTTGCAAATAACTTCCACTTACCTTCTGCATTAATCGAGCTCCTGGTGCCAAGCACCTTCCAGACCAGGAGAGGGAGCCCGTGGATTAGAGATTTTTGCATCAATTTAAATTTAGAAATAAGATTCTCAACTTTGTAACCCCTCTGAGTGAATCAAAGGAATATTCTCTTATTAAATAAGATATATTGATTATGAATATATTTGTTCTGGATATTAAAAAAATGAGCCACATTCCTCTAAAAGAGTGTTGTCATTTGCCTCTTATTTTAAATGAGACAGAGGCAGCTGTGGGACTGTACAGATGAAAATTAAAACCAGCTAACAAAATCTGTAATTTTTACTCTTTAAAGGAATCATACTTGACTCACTGTTTCTTGTTTCACTAGTTTTCCAATCCATTTCTTTAATAATATTCAAGCACATCTGCCACCACAGTGTCTAGGAGCCAGCTACGAGCAAGTTCTGTGCATTGGAGTACTCAAACCTCCTACAATATTCATACCTTGTCTCAGGGGCAGCAGTCAGGCTGAAAACAACTGCGAGTTTCCTAGCATCTAAATGCCAACCATTTTTAAGGTAGAGACACTTGGTATTTCAGGCAAGGATCCAAACACTTTATTTTAATGCATGGTACAAACACTATTAGGATCATCCTTCTTCCACATGATTTTTAGCATATGCAATACAGAAATTCACAATATGTGACAACCAACAAACAAGGAGGAGAGGGCAGCAGTGAAACAACTGTGGTTTTGTTTAAGATGAAACAGTCACTGCTCACAGGTAAGTCAATATAAAGAGATTTGTAAGCATCACCTTGTAAGTGATTCTCCTACGAAGCAATCAATCCCATTTTGATGAGTGGGATTAAGTAATCCAAAGCAACGAGTTTTGACACCTGCTATAGAGAAAGCAAACTGGGGTTCACACTTAACACCACAGTGGAGAAGAATCTGCCTTGTGTTGCAGCTTAGAAGAGAGAATTAAGGCACCAACATGGAAATGCAAAGGGGAGAGGAAGGGAGTACCCAAGAGTCTTCTGGTTTTACTGCAATGCACTGTCACTTAGCAGTGGAGACTGATTACCCAGACCCAGACAACAGCTGAACATCAGGAGCTGTTATTTTACAGGTGACCTCCTAGCCCCAACTTTCATGGTCCACCACTTCTCATCCTAAGCACACCACCCAGAGTTCTGCCTCCTCCACATTTTAACACGTTTTCTTTTCATTTCACGTTCCAAAACCATAAAAATAACCACTGCTGCCACAGCAATCAACCCCCAACTTAATACTGGAAATAAACTTTTATTTAGCATTGAGAATTATTTGAAAAAATAAGACTAACTTGTTTGCTTTCTCTACTGATAATTTGCTTCTCAGCGAGGTAAGCATTCAGTTTGCAAGGTTTAACATCCTAATTTCCTTAAACTGAATTACTAACACAAGATTAATCTACAATTCTCAAATTTGGAATGGATTTAATGTTTTCCAGGGACCATGGTGGTTACGGTTTCTGCAAAGAAGACTCCAAAATCTACTGGGGTTCTGCTGTTCCACACCACAGACAACACTCCGGGCTCTTTTATTCTCTGATAAGGGATAGAAAATTCTATGTTCTCATTTGAAACTTGCTATTAAAAATCAGGACCAGATTCTAATTCCATTTGTAGGGTGGGGTGAGAAGTCTATTTATAAAAAAATAACAGAATTTACAATACGTCAGTGTACTGAGGGTCAAATACCTGTACCGCCAGTTGACATCATTAGAGTTTGGCAGAAAGTTCTAAAAAGAGAACCTGTTGTTCAAATCTCCATACACAAGCATGATATAGAAAGATTTCCTAGGAAATGCAACCAAAATGCATCAAGGGCTACTGCGTTGCCTTATTTTTTTAATATAAGAAAGGACTCACCATTCTCTGCTGTAGAAGGGAATAATTAATTTACAGTGAGCTTTGCACCACTCTACCAACACAGTTACTCATGTTGTCCTGTATTCTGCTTCGAATGCAAAACCATCCCATGTTACTGCCATGTATTACATGAGCAGCAGTGAAAATCTTTCCAACCACCTCTTTCCCAATTGCTGGTATAATTAATAAAGAAAAGCATGTCCCTTTACACTACAAGTTTTGAATATACAAAGCTGCATATTACTGATATAACACTTTAACCTTTGTTAGAGCTGATGATCCTCAAGAAAGGTGACAGTTTGGACTTCAACAAGACAAAGAACCTGCAGCCTGTGGTATTATTCAGAGCAGAATGAACAACAAGACCAGAATACAAATGAGGTGCCTTTCCTTAGACAAGAATTATGGAAATCAGACTAAGTAATATGAATTTAAAATTTTCTTTATGTTAGGTCAACTTGATGAACAAACGAAGTTTAGTTAAAAAAAAAAAGTGTCAGGAGAATGCAATTTTTTCCTTTTAAAAGAAGAGGGGTTTTTTGAAAAATGCCCAGGAATTTTAACTGGGAAAAGTTACAAACTGGATGTAAAAATGTTTTCTTATTTTATTGTACCTTTTCATATTTTACTGTACCTTTCAAGGATGTTCAATATTTCTTTTCCAGTCTTCCTGTATGCTGGGTAAAACATAATGCATTTAGTCAATCCGTGGCTGTGATGTACCATGGGAGACTACTGCTGTCTGAGGAACTGAACTTAATCAAAAAAGGAAGAGAATAAGCATTGCAGATCATTTCCAAATCAGCAATCTCTTTCTGTTGAGCGAGATTTGGAGGTTTCAGATGTTTGGTTTTTTGACAAAAATCTCTTCTATTCTTCCAAAACATATATATCTAATGAAGTTTTCAACTTAGTCAAAAACCTAGATGTTTTCTGTTTCGCTAGAGGAAAGTACATTACTGCTTTAGATTTGCCTCTTGAGGAGCAGTGTGAGTTCCAGGGTTTTTCTACAGCAGCTCCATCACTCAGTAGCTGTCAGAGACACCTCTGAACACAGAATTTCTGCTCTGGAAGAGCAATGGCGCTAAGCCATTTGTCCAGATGATCCACCTACAGCCACATTCCCTTCCTGACGAGTAGAGTCAGGTAGATCTGAACCACATCTTTCACAATCTGGAAAAGTTCTCTGTTATGACCCAATAATGTCAGTGAGTACATATAGCAGTGAAGACCAAAGAACGAACTTCAACCTTCAACTGAACATTTGGTTTTAGTATAAAAGGTTAGAAAAAACATTCAGTAACTATTTGTGTATTATGCATGCTGACTCAGAGCCTGCTGACTGACAAGTCAGTCTTCCTACAGTGAGGCTTCCCTCGACTCTCTGCTGGGCACAATGGTGACAGCTGAGTGTCAAGTTTAATATCCAAAAGATACAGTTGAAAATGGAATTGCCTCAATACCAGTCATGTCTTTCACTTCTTCACATCAGGAGTTTAGAGGTTTGCTTTTGCAGTTCAGTTTCCATAAGGGCCTGCAAATCTATTAATTTGTGTAATGCACTTCCAGGTTTGATAGACTGTGGCTAAACACATTTTACCCTTGGGAATGCTGTTAAAGCTCCAGGGTTCACAGCTCCAGTGAAAAAGTCACCTCATTTTTCTCTAAAGAAACAATGTCTATGAGCTGAGATGTTAAGAATATATTTGTTTGGATTCATGAAAAGTAAAGACCACATGCCTATTCATTGTCCTTGAGATTTAGAATATTGAAGCCTTACTTCATTAAATGGATTGCAAAAATTATACATAATTCCGAAACCAGGAATCCATGCCAATTCAAAGTTAAAACAACTGAAGTAGTATTGTGTAATCTAGGCAGTCTCTTCCCATGTGGAAAGCAATAAAAGCCTTGTTCAGAACCTAAAAACTGTATTTTAGTAAAATTATTTTTCTTACATAGCAAACCCTTTGTGTTTTTTTCAGTCAACTGTCATCAAAATATCCCTTCATTATTCCCACACAGGTAAGAAATTAAATAACAGTGTAATGGATTAAAAATACAGGAAATATAATGCAACAGATTAAGCATAAAGAAAACATAACTTGTATGATTCCTCTTCAGAATGAAAGTATTAAACAAGAACACATCATTCTTTACAGAAAAATACAGAATTTCAAATTCTTATTCTTAGTTTTATGCGTAAAACAGGTGGTCATTTTTTTTGCTTCCTTACGTGTAAATGCTACCGGAGTCATAAAAAAATCCTTACAATGACAATACATGACAAAAGGAACAAGAAATTCAACAGCCAACATTTTATATGCACAAAGGTAATGTGCAAAACAATATTTTAATGCAATCCACATGCATTCAGAAAATTAAATCAGAATTATGGATTTAAGAGAGAACAAGGCTAGTTAGAAAACTGATTGGAATATTTCTTTTGCAAGTTATTTTGTGAATGATCTAAGCGTGGTCTTAACAAAAAAAAATAGGAAGGTATTAAATTCTTCCACTAGCCTTATGAAGTATCTGCTACACAGATGATGAGGTTGGGACACAACAGCAACACAAAAGAGAAAAGGCACCTCCACACCAACCCCATAAACCTGTTCTTGCTGTAAGTGATGCTGTTTTGTGAAAAAATTGAAGTTATCGAGGCTTATTCTTTAAGGTGAAAAAAGAAGCAGCAAGAACAGAATGAGGTTCAACAAAGGCCTGATTCAGGCATCAAGTGGAATATCATCATTCCATTATATATAAGTAATTGAACCACTTCCTTTGAGCATAAGAAAGGATTTATGTTGAAGCTGTATTCTAAAACCTTGGGGTAATGTGCCAGTATGGATGAAGGAAGCAAAATACACATTCCCACAAAATTCTAATAACATACATTAATTAAAAAAAAAAATCCAGCTCAAACTAATATTTTTGCTTTAGCTCTGTCAAGGATGAAAAATGAGGTACTTGAAACAGTAGAGGGCCCAACTGTTCTTAACTTCCTTTCCCCATAGAGGTAAAATACAATGAAGTCTTGCCAGGAAACCTTTTTAATATGTGATTTTTTCCATCCTTACTTTACGTATATAAACAATATTTTAGTAGCTGTCTGCATTGCAAAGCTAAATTTATCCCAGCACTGTTTCCATACCATTTGCAGCACAAGTAAATTCACCCTTCTCCTCACACCCATGGTAACCACAGCTACCTCTGAGGGACCCTGGCAGAGCCACCACTGCAGCTGTGCCAGCATGAGGAGGTCAGCAGGGACTGGAGACTGCTCAGGCATGCCTGTCCACCCTCACAGAGCCCCAGGAGCTGGGAATGACAGCTGCCAGGAGCAGGAGGAGGAGGAAGAGGAAGAACCAAGCAGCCATCTCTGCAGACACAGCACTGCCGAGCACTGGTATGGAGTCTCTCAAACCTCTCAGGGGAACTCCCAGGGTCCTGCACTGGAAAGATCTGCCATAGAGTCTTCCCTGCCTAGGCTGAAAGAAAGACCTCCCCCATGGTGCCTGGGATCCACCCCAGTTTGCTTTCCCCACAGGTCCCTAATTGTAATGGTTTCTCCTTCCCCTGTTTCCCCATTGGTTATGGAATCCCTGGTGGCCGGCCCCATGTTCCCAATAAATCCCTGGCCTTTGCCCTGCCCTTTGTACTGCCTCCCTGCCCTCAGACCATTGGTTCCTGACCTCTATTTAGGCCTGTGCAGACCTAGGCAAGGCCTTTGTTCCTGATTTCCCTTCGATGTGTTGGAATAAACCTTGCTGGAACTGATCATAAAAGGCCCTTCTTGCCTCCCCTTGCTGAGCTAGCCATGGCGTGTGTGGATGCGTGAGCTTGACTGCTTTGCCTGAATTCCTCCCAAGCAGCTTTTCCACCTCCTTGGGATATAGGTAGCAGCACACTACCTAAAAACACACTGCTACACATCAGGACAAGATTAAATGAAATCCCCAGCCCTACAACAAAGCACCATGCGGGTTTGACATGCCAGTGACCCTAAATGATCAGTCAGGGAAGAGTTTTGTTTATTCCAAAAAGTATTTAGTAAGTACTAACTACAGTTTGACAGGGCTGTTACTGTGACTTGATGAGATGACTTTCAGAAACAAATTCTGTCCATAATCCAAACTGAACTGGAATGAGCACAAAACTAGAGTATTTAATCTAAATTTCACAATGAGAAAAAAGTAAATGTGAAACAACTCGTACAGGACTGTGACATCCTCTTCCTCCAGGGAGTCATCATAAGGCCCTATTTTAGTAACTTACAACATTCATAAAAGTCCACATGGTGGAAAAAACTCTTTAATTTAGTGATTCTTACCAAAATGTTTATGCAAACAAGATGAATACTTAAAAAAACATAGAAAAATGATTTGACAAATTTATTTTGAGAAGAGAGGGGCCTAGGCTGAAGAGACACAATTTGAAATTTCTTGGATTTCAAGTCCAAGATTCCCCTAATTAGGGTTTTTTTCCTTTTCAAAGTTTCGTCTTCTGGCACTGACAGAGCTTGTGAGCTCTCAAGTAGGGTTACAGAGAGGGAATGATTTCACTGAGAAAGAGATTGGTCTTAATACATGTGAAGAAGCAGCTGCTGCTACTGCTAGCTGTGCTGGAAGGTCTTTTCCTTACTGTTTGGGAACAAACAGAATGGTTTTCTTTACTGCAAAGACAGCAATTTTGTGTCAGAAGGACCCCGTGGCTCACAAGTCATGCTTGTTTACATATTCTTTAAAATCTGCTCTGATTTGCTCTATACAGATAGTGATATACTCTGCATTTCACATTTCCTATCCTGTCTAGGTTGCAAAGCCTTTGGAACACCCCACCCAAACAGACAGTCCTCTCCTAAACATGCTCTTTAAAGATTTATTTCTAATTTTTTTACTTACTTCTTTTCTTTAAACTGAAAAAGAGGAATAAAAATAAAAACCAAAACCTTGTGGGAGGCTTTTATGAAATGTACTTCAAGAAGCCCTGCTGTGCTGGCTCAGCAGCTGGCTCATTTGAATTCCAGGTATATACTACACAGGGTTTTTTGGAAATGCTGGCTTATCAGAAAAGCAATGCTCACTTTGGATCATAAAGCTGGCTTTATGGTCTTTTTGAAGACCATAAAACTGGCTCAGTTAACACATATGAATTCCTACCTAGTGTTGTAGTATCCAATCTCATTGGCACAGGCCAAGCTACGCTGTTACATCAGGATACTTAAGGGCTTAAAGCTGCCATTCAGCTGGAAACCTTACTTATATAATTAACAGACCAAACTATGCATATTCCTATGAATGATGAGAAAAACAGCAAGAAGAACATTTTTATTTAAAATAAAATTATGTTTCTTCACTGTGGTCTCATTTCACTATAACTGTTTAAACAAACCAGAACATTTGGAATCACATCCTTTCTCCACAAGGATCTTCTCTGCACCAGGACCTGACCCACTGGTTTTCACAGGAACCAATGAAGGTCTCCCCAGAACAAACCTCTACTCTGAGGTGGTGAATGCACAATGCACTGCTCTGATACTGGAAACATTTTGTCTCTGGCCTGGTGCCCAGTCCCAACACATGAGAGGAAGGATTGTGCCTTGCTACAATGACACACCAGCACTCACCACTCCTCACGCCCAAGGAACAGCATTTGCACAGCACAATAGAAGCTCATGGCATGTGCTGCTTAGGTGACAGAAACATACTTGCAGAGGAAATCTGTTGTGCTAAGGCAGATAGAATACTAGAGCTGGGGTGACTGAGCTGCCTGACCTCACTGTCTGGGCAGGAAAAAAAAAAAAAAAAAGAGAGAAGTAACATGAGAATTCTTTTTCTCACCTAAAAAACCAGGGGAGGTAACATATACTGAGACCTATATATGATACCTGTATTCTCAGCATCACAGAACAGCATGACAGTAGAGTTTGATCAGATCATCCAGAAGTTTGCCAGCTCCTTATTTTGGCAGTTAAGGTCTTGATCTTGTAATAATCTCAATTTCGAATAGATTTGTGAAGCCACATGGAGCTCAGTGATACAGTGACTATTTTGTCAAGCTTTTTAAGTGACAATCTGCAGAAAATGAAGGCAGCCAGTCACACTGCCATTTGAAGAATGTGCAGGTTCAGGTGTTACAATGTTTCTGAAACAGTGAGGGCATTAATAATGAGCTCCAGTTGCGATGGGTCTATAGATAGATAAGAGTACTCTTCCTGGATGTCTAAATATCCAGCTGATCCCTACACTGAACTTTATCAGAATTCCCAAATCAAATCCCTTTAAAAAATCCCTTATAACTTAAAATCCATTTCAAGTGATAGAGTTCGAAGTGTGCCTCCTACAACAAAACACAGCATGATGCTTGGTGTATTCACTCCAAACAGCAGTATTTTGCTGCTACAAGAGAAAAGAGTTTTATACTATCCTTCCAAATCAGAGGCACAGAACAAGCAAGCAGAATGAAAAATGTAAGTACAGAAATATTTTTTTCCTAAAAATGGGAGAAATGTCAGCCTATGTCTGATGGAGAGAGAGTGGCTATAAAAGCAGCCAAGATATTTTAAGCGGGGTCAGTGCAGAATTCCAGGGAGTTACACATTCTCATCCAGAGGATGGTAAGATGGATGGGTGGTAAGATGGGAGGACTACTTGAACAGAACCTGTATCCTCCAGTGCAGCCTAGTGAGCTGGCACACCCCACTCAAGAGCACTTTGGAAATTCCCATTGAATTCTTTGCTGAAACATCTACCCATTGTCCTGACACCTTCTTTACATATTTCCTTGCAAACCTATTAACAGGAAGGGGTTCATTGCCCTGACACCATGAGGTACATGCCCAAACACTGAGATCACAAGTGGGTTTTGAAACAGTACAGAATGTTGAGATGATAAAGTTTTCAAAAATTGGAAACTGTGATTTAACCATTTATTGCTTATTTAACAGTTGTGGCCTTAACAAGCAGATGGCAGACAGCCTAAGAGTTTTCATTTTGCTTGTTTAAATGAGGGTGAAAGCTGGTGTATCTCAACTGGAAGAGGCAGCAGCACTGCCAGCTTCAGTGAACCATATTGTTTGTTTTGACATTGGTGCACTCTGTAACTTTTTCCATGACTTCTGAGCTATCAAAAGCACCATGCAGGAGGAGTAATCATCTCCTGTCTCCAATTAAACTTTAAGCCATCTGCAGGGCAGCTGCAGTGGCAGCTCCTGCTCTTGGCAGCGCTACTTTTGGGTAAAATGGAACTACTTCCCAGGAGCTGCTGGAACTGATCCTCTCTACTCACTGGAGAAAGGAGCTGAGAGGACTCAGCACTATTTGGAGAACATACTGCCTACAGCTTCAATATGAATTGAGGGGGCTTGGACTGAAACAATTAGTGAAGTGTGAGTAAATTACAGCAAATTCTCAAATGACTGGAGCTACTTAACTGGAGCTGTATATCATGGTCCACTTTTTTTTCAGAAAAAGAGAATAAAAAACAATCCAGAGGGGGAAACAGGTAACTAAATAAATAGGATACACAAATTAACAAAAGAAAATTTGCACAGATATATGACAATGAGCTTCAGTACCACTGGTAGTCAATAATGAGAGAAAGGAGGTGAAAGACTGGAGTAACAATTTCTTATCCCCTGTGCCCGGTACATTGAGGTCCACAGAAATGCATGGCCTGAAACACTGATGACACAAAGGCTGAAAAATGATAGGGCATTAGATACAAGAACAGTAAAATGACAATTATGATCTTTAACATGACTAAATCTTCTATTACAAGGTGTTTTGGAGGTAAATTTTAAAGATCTCACTGAAATAGACAGGGATATGTTATACCCATGAAACACAGACAGTCAACTACGTGAGTTATTAGAGAGAAAAATCAACCTCTCAACACTGTAGGCACAGCTGATCTCTTGGACTATGTGAGGAATGCAGATGAGCAGCACAGTGTTATCAGCACAGTGTTATCATAAAGCTATTTAAAAGGCCACAAAAGCAACAAAACCATGAGAACATTAGCAAGAAGAAGATACTGTAAAGCGGAAGTGGTAGGAAGCTGCACTGAAAGTACATTTTACTGAAAGTAAATGAAGCCCAGTGAAAAGATGACTTCAGTAACAAACAGGTGCTTCACTACCCTTGGTTTTCAGCTACATTCACTGGTTGGAAAACTTTTTTATGGAAAAGGGTCTGGCAGAGTTTTCATGAAAAGACCAATTAAACAAACAAAAGATGATCTTCCCTGGCTACGGTTTGAACTGCCAAGCAGCTGATAAAGTGAAATGAGGCAGTGAGGTCAGCACAGTCTCATCCCCACCCCTCCCTTTCCAAGAGGAAGGAGCAATACCAACACACTCTAATGAGCTGGCTCAGCAGCACAGCAATGTCATCAACTAAATATCTCAGTCACCAGACCAGAGCAGATTATACCAAAACGCACAGGATCTCCAACATCCAAATTATTAAAGCCTCTTTTTAAGTAATTAGGGCAATATGTTTTATGGATGCACACTAAGATGAGACATGAAGGATACTTAAAGGATTGATAAAATCCTTGGCTGCTTTCCCTCTGATTTTCATGAAGGGCCGGTTCACAGATACAAAATTTATGTACTTTTGTTCCTCTTATGAGAAAAGCATAATTACCAGCTATTTAAAACAATCACATTCAGGATACATAGGTTCAAAATGCAAATATTGTCTGTTCTATGATGAAAATAACTTATAATTCTAATAACACCATTTTGAAAAAGAAGTAAATTTAGAATATTTTAAAATATCTGTGTAAGGAAGTAGGCATTATTCTAAGGAATTCTAAATTCCTCTTTATAATGTAATAAAGTTTAATCAAATTGAAAGCTTAAAATGTCAACTGATTTCTCACCTATCAAAAGATACAGAAATCCAGCTGTAGTCTTCCAATGTTCTAAGGCAGATGGTAAAAATCTTTGATTTGTACTCATCAGGATAATCATATCTATGTGAGAACATAACTTTTGTACCACACTACATACTCTGTTAAGTATTTACCTTATGCTGTTCTGCTCCATCACCAACAGGTTTAAGAGTTTGCACTGCAGCTGTTTGGGTTCTATTCTGCCCTGAAAAAGCACTGTGAAGAATTCTGACTATGTATGATCTGACAAAACATATTGTTAGCTTTCTGTGATGTACTTGGGAGCAGACCTCAATTGCCAGAAATACAGCTACACAGTGATACACATGCACACTCTAAAGAGAAACAGTGAATGCAGGACATTTTTCTTCCTGCAACTGACTGCTGAAGAATCCTGTTCTGCTTTAGGCTCCAAGTCACTTTAAACTCAGAACTTAGAAAACTGGGGAAGGGAGAACCAAAGCACCAGAATAAGACATAATACTGCACAGCTCATAACCTGCTCTGTTTATTTCACACGCAGTTGAGAATACCCACTGCATTAAGATCCTAGTCAGGTAATTCTCCTACTCTCAGTACCTTATGAGGCCTTTTTAAAATTTTTTTTACATTTTCTTATGTAGCAGAATACATTTCATTTCTATAACACTTTTTCTTTCCTTTTCCTACTTATTAATGCTGATTCTGTCAGTAGGATTTTCTTTTCTCTGTGCAAGTCTCATAAGAAATGGCAACACACAAATAGTGGACACAAATTGTGTGACAGCATTTTGATATGTATAATTAAAACTTAGATAAGGTTATATAACATTTTCAACATATGAAAATTTTATGCCTAAGTTATTCAACATAGCCATTTAATGAACTAGAAAAGCAGCTGTCCTAATCAAGGTGTATTTAATGTTTGCCCCTTGAAAACATGAAGCCTCTTGAAATCACTAAGCTTATATCAAAATTTACATTTAGCTCAATAAGGACCAGCAGCCTGTGAAAATGATAGTTGAAAACAATCTTATGGCAAATGCTCAGCATCTTGCTAAATTAATACCTAGTCTAGGGCACTGATTATGGAAAAAAACTAAAATAGGTATTAAAGTTTAACTTTATTCAAATTAGACTTACTGCAAATGGCACTCAAAGCATGTGCATGGGCTGAAGGGGAAGTTTCCCTCAGACACTAAGATAGAGAGAGCTATTTACTTTTACTAGTTCTAAGAAGGACAGAAGAAACCGGCTGTTATTCTTGAAGCCTTTTAAGAAACATGTGCAGACAGGCAAGACATATCAATCTTATATTCTCATAACCCATCTCTAAATCATCATCTAAAGCAGCCTCACATTGATTTTTAGACATTTTCAACCTTAAGGATGTTTCGACTTTTGCTATAGATCATAAACAACAATTTTGGCCATCAAAATTCTATACAGAAAACTCACTTTTGACAAGTAATGTGCAATTTAGACACAAGTGAAAGAAGAAAGGGAAAAGTGCAAAAAAATTCAAGTGCAATGAACATTGTTTCTTTACTTATGAAAGAGAAAGCAGTGCGACAATTTGATGGCTGATCATTTATTATCTCCCCTAGCAAATAAAGCCAGCATACCAGAGTGAGTTTTTCAATGTGTCTGTGTTTTTTGTAGTACAATATTAACTTGTAGAATAAATTTTTGGATAGCAGACCAACACTTGTGCTCAGAATGGGCTTCATCTCCCACAAACACACAAATTGCTTGCAACTACTCTTCTGTTCGGTGTCACCTGCATGCAAAAATGTTTGGAATTACAGCTCCATAACACATGTAGACACAATGTGCATGGAGAGGGATTTTACACAGCAAAGAAGATATTTCTGTGGTGTAAGGGGCCAAGAAGGAAGGTGCCTGCAAAGATGTAAATCAATGTGCTGATTTACACCAGGTACTGATTTGTACCAGCTGAGTCTCATCACATGTTTTTTTTTCAATATATTGTCTGTAAACACCCTCTCAAAGGCCAGAGGCAAGTCTGGAAAAGAAACAATGCTTCCTTATAATTATAGCCCATTTCTCATTCAGCAACTGAAATATGGCAGAAAGTAAACATTCTGATTCCAAAGAAAACCACAAAGCCATTGTTTTCCACTGAACCATGTCTTAATTTGTTTTCTTTTTCTGATAGCCAATTACTCCTCATGTTTTGCACTACCAAGCTGATAATAACCCACACTCTTGCAGTGCCAGCCCAGCCACACTCAGGGCTGTGCTCAGAATTAACAGGCTGGACAGGAACATCTTGCAGGCAAATGACACCTATGTGCATGAGGTTGTGGGACTGGCTGGCCTGAAATCCAGCCAACCCTCAAAGCAAGAAGATGAGGTTACACATTACTTTATTATTTCCTTTCCTTTCTTCTCTCCTGCTACCAGCCGGCAGTTCCACTGGAAAGTGTCCATAATATACTGGTGGGTATTTTTATGAATTTAAACATGGATAAATGGGAGATTGCATGTCACAATTTCTAAAAGAAATGTTGCCAGAATGTGAGCTACACATTTTTTAAAGCCTCCTTTCCTCGCACATAGGCAATACTCCTCTAGAAATTGTTCTACATTTTTACAAGGTTGCAGTTTTTAAATCCTAGGCCAAGTTTGTTTGCCCAGTACCATATGGGTTTAATGGTACAAGGCAAAGAACAGCACAGACTATTGATACTCAGATGGGATACATACTATTGATACTCAATGGGAGTTCTTCATAAAAAGTGAATGAAAATTAGCATAATTTACCTTGTGCCCTGTCATATGGGGAAGAGTCAACTCACACAACACAATACACAAAACAATATAGTCAGAGATGAAACTCCATAAAAAGAAATTTTAAAAACTACCAGAATCCTTTAGAAAGCATGAACACACAGAAGATTTACTTTGTTTTTTAAAGTTCATTTTAAAGGGTAATTTTGCTCATACTTGCCTAGTTTAGAATTACTTTCATTTGAAGTTTGGCATAAGACATAAAGCCCAGAGAGGAACCTTGTAAAAGTGGTATCCATGCAAAACCTGCAGGCAACTACAGTAAAATACTAAGTGCTAACAACTTCAAAGAGAAGACCCACAGGTAGAGATGCCTGCTATTTATGTAATTAATTTTCAGTGGTGCTGAAAAGAAGTGAAATATTTTGCATACTGTTGTTATAAAGCAAAGGAGAGGCAGATTTATTAGCAGGATTGCACTTTTCTACTTATGTATTATATTACAGAAAACAACTCAGCAGTCATGTTTCTAAAATAGTTTTAAAATCCCCCCTCATTTTCCTCATGAAGTGGGAAGCAAATGGAAATATATGGGAGGAAAACACAAACTTTGCCCACTAAGCAAGAACTATTTATATTACAATAGATTCATCCAACCAGAAGAATAGATGGCACCATAGACACCATGTCTACACAAATAAAATTTCAGCTTATCTTCAGCCTCAAAATTACATGTATTCCAACAGAGATGAATGACCTGTGTTTCAGAGCCAAAGTATTTACTGACTGAAAGAAAAACATATTTTAAACAATGAAACAGGAAAAAAAACCCAGTAAATTTGACTAAATACCTGATCACACAGATGAACTTCAAAATCCAATGGTCTAAAGTACTCTGTTGGGTTTAGCATTGCAAGCTTCCCAAGAGATACTATTAATACAGTGTACCAGAAAGCACATTTTCTTTGGGTTCATCATACGCTTAAAAGCTCTCGAAAAGTATTATTCCAGGCTTCAGAGCATGTCAGTGACATGAAGCAAACCTTCAGATACAGAACCACAGGGAGAAACCTTTACAGCTTCACAAATGCCTGTTAACATCAGTTGAGGAGGAAACATACTAGCCTGCATTACAGGACACTTCAGGCTTGTAGTCATATATTACAAGCATGTGTGCATATATGTATTAAAAAAATAATATTGCTAACCTTTTAAATCTTCAATAATGGGAGAAACACTTCCATTCCATGGAAATAAAAATGTCATTTTCCATAGCTATCTGAAATGGCCAACTCTTGTGAGTTTTGCTGCACAGCTCCATATGGAAAGCTGGTGTTTCTGGTGCCACCCTTTGGCAGATCAGGCTGCTGGGCTCAATGCATATGGTTCTCTTTTAATTACTTTTTAATACTGTGTATTATGCTACCCAACAGAGCAATAGCATCCAGTATCAGAGAGGAGTCCTCAGCTTGTTCAATACATGTGTCAGGAAAGACAGAAGCTTCTGGCTGCCATTTCCCACTCCTGCTGTGACATCCTACCTGCAGTGTGATGCTCCTGTGGTGCACATGCTTCCCACAACCGTGCTTGCAGAAAGAATACCCATTTTCAGACAAACCAGCATTTAAGTGCCATTGTCCTGCCTGTGCAGGAGCTACAAAGTACCAGGAAAACTCTTTGTACAGCATTCTTGCAGTGAAATCTAATTTGCAGTGTGGTTGGCACCAAGGCTAAAGTTCTGGCAATGCACATATTATTCTCTTATTGGGAAGGCTTCAGAGCCTGGGAGGAAAATTCACTTTGATCAATTGTGGCTCTCAGAAAGCTCAAATGAAAAAGAAAAGATAGAAATACCTTCCCACTTTAAAAAAAAAAAATCTCTGCAGAAAAAAATTTAGCTAATACAAGAGATTCAACTGTGATCTGTTTTGTATCTGTTAAGAACAGCAAGTATAAAAGCACATGCTTATATAAAAATCAGATCTGTAACCAGGTTTCTATCTCCAGTGTGGCATGCACATACTGCAGGCTTCTCAGTGTAATCATCTTTAACACTCAACTAATTCATACTGATCATCACCAGATCCAAGGGGCTGTCAATTTTTCTGTGGTACAGGGGTAGCTTGAAGGCATTTGGTGCAGCTTCAGCTTCTAGACAGAATTAAATTTTATATTTACAATATATTTACAATGCCACATTCTTCTTGATCTGAAAACCTCAAAGTTTGCATATAGAGATATGCCTGCTAACAAATGATCAACAGGAATAAACTACTGATAAAGATCTTAGCTACTCCTTATCAGAAGCCAAATGATATTTCCCAATTTTGTGCAATTTTATTTTGATTCAACAGATTGCCTCACATATTTTTCCTATTCTCATGGTTTTACCACTCAGTGTGCACTTCATCAGTTTCATCCTGTCTTGTGCACATATTGCAAGACTAAATAGAAATGCTAAGATTACCATTTCATGTCTTCAGTCCATCAGACTTGGCACCTTGCAACAAAAACCCAAGCTGCTTGTCTCAGAGAATGGCAAAGAAAAAAGTTTGCTGGAGATGATGATGGCACACCATTAGTTCAGTACTTTGAGGCAAGAGACTTGTTAGCTCTTACAGGCTGTAATTACAAAAACCAGCGACAGAGCAAGAAGAAATGGCCTTAAGCTGTGCCCAGGGAGGTACAGGCTGGACATCAGGAAGAATTTCTCCACTGAAATGGTTGTCAGGCATTGAAACTGGCTATCCAGGGAGGTGGTGGACTTACCATCCCTGGAAGGGCTCAGGAAATGACTGGACATGGCACTTAGTGCTATCGTTTAGTTGACAAGGTGGAATTCAGTCAAAGGTGAGACTCAGCCTTCATCATTTTATGATTTAATTCCATGACACTACACTT
Source organism: Cyanoderma ruficeps (assembly GCA_008694505.1). Taxonomy (NCBI): domain Eukaryota; kingdom Metazoa; phylum Chordata; class Aves; order Passeriformes; family Timaliidae; genus Cyanoderma; species Cyanoderma ruficeps. The sequence goes on from VZDJ01000782.1 coordinate 29,240,148, forward strand.
TCCTCTCTTATTTTCTATGATGCTTTTCTATCCAGAAAGTAACTCCAGTTTCAACATGTAGGAAAAAAGCAGGAGCAAAAATGTAATTATATACTGATTAAACCAAAACACCTCTGCATTAAGGCACTTCATTCACTGTTGAACCTCTTTGAAAAAGCAACCTACTTATATGTGTGATTCCCATCTCATTTGGTAAGCACAGTTTTCCTAAAAGACCCTATAAACACTTTTAATTTTAGGCAGAAAAAAGAATTCATATTATCAGATCCAAAGTGTGACAATAACAACTTGCAGCTGCTTATTCATCAACATCTCTAAGTCTAGTCTGATTGTGAGAACAGATCCTGTGTATAAACCCTTGCTATTTTATTGAGGCCTGTGGTTGTAATAAAACCTGAATATGCTTATTAAAAACAGCTGCTATAACAGAAATAGAGGATCGGTGTATATTACCATTTAAAAAACCACAAATTGAATCAATAGAAAGCAGGAGAGACAAGCTTAAAGAGAAAAGTCCTTAAACAAAACTGAAAGATCAACCACTGTTCTTAATCCACTATACACAGTCACTTAATTCAGCTGTTATGAAACATAAATGAACATCATTCATAATGAGGAAGAAACATATGTGGTGTGCTCTGTTGCATCTATTTTTGCTACATTAGATATGTGAAGAAGGCCAGCAGTAGATACAGAAAAACATTCAGAGAATCTCTCTGACTCCAACTTGATAATGCTAAAATAATGTATGTAAAGTGTATTTTAATTTCATTTACATAATAATGGTCACTAAACAATAGGAAATCAAACAGCCATTTAAGATTTTTAAACTGTTATTCATGTTAAATTTTCTTCACTTTTCTTGACTACTATTTCTTACATTTTTCCAGTTTCCTACTAATGTAACCAATTCCCTAAGAGCTGCAACCTGGTTCCTTACACACTAAGGACATGTAGCTACGACCAGCAACAACAGCAACAGATATGATGAAGATTATTATTCCTTTGTGTTGCAAGTTGGGTAGAAGGTGTGAACAAAGGGATTACTGGCTCAGAGCGAAGGCTGACTGTACCTTCCACCATTTTCAGAGGAGAACCCTCTGTTGTAAGAAAACTGTCACTGGTGAATGCTGAAAACATGAACTCTGGGAACCCTTCCTGAAAAAGTCTTTTATTGGCTGATCGGTTTCTTTTACAGCCATGTAAGTGCTCACTGTGTGGGAGTTAATCATATTAGTTATCTGGTAAAAGAACCTGATTCATTTTGTCCTTCAGTGCTATTAACTACCCTACTATGTATGATTCATTGGAGAATTAATGAATTTAATCCCTCTGTTCAAATACAAAACCAAACAAGAGTAATCCTCTGGTTTATAACTTTTAAATAGATAACTTAAAGCCTTAATGAAGCTTAGAGTACATTAGGAAGGCACCCACTGAAACTATTTAGCTAATGGTAACTAGACACTACCATTAGAAAGCCTAATTAATTGGGATTTAAAATTAACTCTGATTTGTAATGGACCATAAAACATCCAGACCAAAATTTTATCTATTTATTTGATGGTTTGCAAAAGATCAAATTAAAGAAAGAGTATCAATAAATTATCCCTTGTTATTTCAACACTCTTCTCAGTATTTGCAACTGCAGTTTAAAAACAAAATTTAAAATAATTGGCAGGCCTCAAAACTCATCCCAGATTGCATTTATCTTAGCATTTTAACACACAAATGATACTTAGAATAGAGAAAAAACCAGAAGTATACAAAAGGTTTACAGAAGGCATACAAAAATAGATCTATCTGATATAACTATCACTATAATTTTTTGTACTATATCTTACAATCTCATACGATAAATTGCAAATAAGGCCCTGCTAAAGGAAGCACCTAATGCCATTACAAGTGCCCTTAATTTCAACAGGAAAAACAGCCAATAAGATTTTACTGCAATAAATGAGATGAAGTCCCAAAGAGGAATTAATTCTTTCAAAATCTCATATTCTATAAATAAGGAGAAAATTTCAAACTAATAAATGAAAAGCATAATAAGTTTAAAAAGCAAAAGCAGGAAACTGGCTCAGAAGTTGCTAGCTTAAAATACACAAGCTGGCAAACAAACAAAGCAATGACACACGTCACAGGAACTGCTCAGAACTGCTGTTCCCAGTCTATGCTGCAGCATTGCTATTCTTTCACAGCACAGAATTTTCAGGGTATTAGCCAACAGGGCAGAAAACCCAAATATTTTACAGAAAATGAGTTATATTTATATCACAATCAAGTAAGGCCTTGTTTTAGAGAGATATTTTTATGAGTCATTCCTAAAAGCATTTGCTGAATTCCCTAATGTCCCAACATAAGAGATACAGTGCAAGCAAGTTTCAATTAAAGTGAAGAATGTAAATTTTTAAAATGTATTATGAAAGAGTTCTTCCTCTCCTCATGGACCAAAAAAGAATACCAAATAAATATTCTGCATTTGAAATAAATGACTACTGACAAAATAACCTTTGAAAGCAAGGGTATGCTCAAGTTTCTCTTCTAAATTTATGGTCAGAAGCAATCCAGAGATTAACACATCAGGGCAAGACGCTGCTCCTACGACACTTCCTCTGATGACCACCCAACAGCACCAGGAGCCACTCTGGCTCATCGGGGTGAACAAACCTATTCCCAACAGCACAGTTCCCAGGAGGCATCAGTGTAGATAGAAATCTTTATTGGGAGTCAAGAAAAGTTGTTCCTGAAGCGTTTGCAAGTGAACTGCCAAACCCAGAGCACAACAGAAGAAAGAGCAAAGGAAAATAAAATCCCAAGCAAACAAACAAAACTCAAAAACCACAACCCTGGGTAGGAAAATGTACAAATTATCATTATGCTTGAGACAAATTACCTTTTCTTTCACTCCCAATGTAGATGTGTCATCAGTGCCTTTGAGCAACCCGCATGAAGGCCCTAACCAGGCTGCACAAACAGTAGTCAAGGACTGCTGCTGAATCTAAGCATGATTTCAGAATTCCTACTCTGTTTCTCACCTCACTTGATATCTTACTTTTCCTTTATATATCTATGTAACAAAAAAATACTTGGCATTAACACTACAATATTAGTAGAATATTATTAAGGCCATCCAGAGTTGTCCTCTGCAAAGTGAGGATGACAAACTGGTACACAAAATATATCAAGTAAACTGTAGCTTGTGGACTGGGCTTCTGATCCTTGGGTCTGCCAGTAATTTAGTTCATAACACAAAGAAATATGTGAACATTTATCAATTGATCATTTGCAATAAAGAACTCACCAGAAATATCCTTTCAAGTTGATCTTGAATGTCTTTCATTCCTGGAAAAGCAGCGACCCCTTGAATCATTTCTACAAAGATACAACCCACTCCCCTACAGGAGGAAAAAAAATAAAGGCAAGGTTAGAAAGATTTCTTATAGACCAAAAAGCCAACAACAATGCTTTTGTATCCTTTACCAGTGTTTAATTTTTTTTTTTTTGTTTAATTGCCAGGTGTAAGGACAGGCATTTTCTAAAATCAGTGTATACAAATGGACACTTCTCACGTGTTTGAAGAAAGCTGTAGAGGTAGCAGGAATATGGTTGGTGGGTGTTGAGACCAATAAAGACACAGCTGCTGATTTCTGTATTAGTGTTTCCCAAGCAGAATAGTCATGCTCCCAAAGAAACTCTGGAAATGTGGGAATGGCAGTGAGAGAGCATCCTTGGGAGAAGCTGAATAGGGACAGACCAACAACATGGAAGCACGCTCAGCACAGGAGGAGAATCTGGGAAAAGGTGAGTAAAAAGGAAAAGGGCTCACAGCCACTGAACTTAGCTGCTGCCCAAATGCTGGTAACTTGGGGGATGTACCTGCTCGGACTTTCTTCTCCTCTGTTCCAGCATAAATGATAGAAGCTCAAAGCCCTTAGCTGCTGACCCCATCCCCAGAAGCTCTGCCTGAGAGGTCCTGCAATGGGCTGAGAAGCCATGGGCTCCCTCCTCTTCCCACCACAGCCACCTCCTTTACAGCTCCTGTCCTTGGTTTCCCATACAACATCCTTCACACGACTCCCCCTCTTCCCACTGGGTTAAACCAGTGGCAGAAGTACTGGGAAACCACATGGTAAAAATAACTGAGGCACACTAACTACAGCAAAAAGAATGCATTCTCATAGGTTGAGGAAAGCTTCTGTGACTCTGTCTCAGATTCCAGATAACCTATAAACTTCCTGCAATCTCAAAAGAAAAGCAAATTACAAACTTGCACTTGTATCTTTTCTGGATGAAGACAGCTCAAGAGTTGTTTGTTCCCTCAGCAAAAACAATGTAGAGAGAAAACATCCCTCTTGGCTATCAATAGGATGCAGAATTTGATGATATACTTCAGCTTCTTCAATTACATTTTTCTGCACACATTTTTCTACAACTTTCATATGCAAACACCCACGTATGCTGTACAACCATGTCTGTGTAAGCAACCACACAAAAACACTCTTCACTCAAAGTAATAACATGTTTAAATCCCCAAAACATATATCAAAATGAACTAAGAATCTGCAACACTAACTAAAGCACCAACTCCCCCTAAAAATGAGAGTTTTATTTCTGTGTCAGAAAAATCCCAGCAATAACCTCTAATTTAACTTTGTTTTTAGAAGTAAATTATTTGGAATGTAGTAATTACATACCTTTTCATTGCTTATGCATCATGATGATGCATTCAGAAAGCAGCCTTTAATTTTAGGATTTGTGTGCATATATTGGTGAGGAAGTGGTTCTGGAATAAAACAACTTCATGAAAACAGGTTGCATATTTTCATTAAGGCTGGAGCTGAGTACTTAAAGATACCACTTAACTAATGTATCAGTAAATAACCTCTGCTTTACTCATCTCTTAGGCTTTGAAAAATACCCAATAATGAAACAATTTTACATTCCAGGACAATGAGGGTTGATAGCCACATTTTTGAAGAAGAAAATTAAATATATATCACCATTCTCTAATTCTACAACACAGAGCAGAGATATATTCAGTAAAGTTTCTCGTTGGCATAGAAAAGTGGAAGAAAACTTTGAAAAGCACAGTTGCGGTCAAATTTTAGAACAAATCAGGTGTTTATAAAAGAGAGGTTAAAATTTATGTTCCATATGCTTCTGGTGGTTACCAAATGAACTGAATTGATTAAACTGTCATTCATCATTTAGTCTGGTTAGTGCTTCATTAGGCACAGATAGGCACAATGTATCTTAGTCAAATACTAATAAACAGTACCAGCATCTCAGGCAAGGAGAAATTCAACATTTTAGCCAGGAGCCATTTATTCAAGATGAGCAATAAAACAATTGAACTCAGACTAAAGAAAAGAGGATCACAGTTCTATTCTTGCGACCAGAAAACAGGTATTTGGTTAAACCAGCATATCACTTGAGAGCATATACAAAACTGCAGAGAATCTTCATCTAGCTGTTTGAATAGAAATGCAGTAAGGGCAGCAGGAAGATTTTGCTAAATTTTGTATTGTTTCATTTTATTTATAAATTTGTCCACTTTTAGTGGTTCTACATAGTAAGTGTCAGAACAGTAAGTAAGTAAGAACAGCAAACAAAACTGAAGAAAAATTTCCTGCTTGGAAAGAAGAATCCTATTAAATGTCTTGGACTCTTGTGTAGCCTAGAATTCCATTTAGTCACAAGCTGAAATAAAAGAGTACTGGACTTAAACAAACACCTAATACAAAAATCAAAAGAGTATTACAATCATTGGGGAAAGAAATATAAGCAACCTTCAAGATTTGAGCTGGAAGACTGCTGTTCCCTTCAGCCCACTTGAATATTAAGCTTATGATTGGTTTCAAAGGTTATGGTGTTCAGCACATCGACGAGTAAGTCAATAGAAAGAGAAGTTTAAATGAATACTATGAAAAGGGGAAATAGTAATACAGAAGAAGTATGACATTGAACTAGAAAATGTAAAGGAAAGACCCAGAAAGCTGTAACACCACATAAAGCCTTGAAGATGGCTGGACAGTATTTTAGATGGCATAGTGGTACTGGTGAATTTTAGGATCACAGTAAGTAGAAACTTCAGTCTGTAATAGGATCCCTGCATTACAAACTGTAAGTGCACACACTACAAATGAGAAAAGAAAGCCTCTACAAGGCCTTGAAACTTTGTCTTGTTTTTGTAGACCTCACAAACTTTTAAACAGTTTAGAGATGTTTTTGAACAAAGAAAAACTATTATCATGTCAGAAGAATTGGGTTTTGAGGAAAAATTAAGAAAATTATGTCTTTCTTGGCCACAAGAAAACCCAAGGGACAAGGGAGAATGTGATGACTCTGTATTTAAAATTATGCAAAATGAAGGACAGGGAAGAACTGATTAGGATTTTAATGGTTCCCAGAATGGTAAGTAGATCCAAAATAGTATAACTAGAAATAGCACAATGCCCTTAGGTAATAGAAATTTTAGGGTGAATGTTAGGGAAATACAATTAATAATTGTACTATACCCCAGCCTCCCAATGGACTTGAAGCCCAGTTGCAGTCATGTAAAACTAGACAAGCTGAAATACTTAAGAATATTCTTCAGGAAACAGAACTGCATTACAGTAGAGTGGATAAAATGATCTCACACATCACTCCCATCTTTAGTTTCTGTGATGCAAGGATTATTTCTTAAAATATGAAACAGAGACTTTAAGGTGCATGCATCTCCAAGGGTATGTTATTTAGGTAAATTTGTGCACATTTAGCATACAATGACATTTTCACGAAGCACTTATAAATATTTTTTGTTAAAAGAATATTATCTTAATAAATTTCAGTGTATTCAGTTCAGATTTTCCTACTCTCTTTATAGGACTTCTGAGTTTGGATAAATAAGCCAAATGCTGCAATGTTCTTCAGAGATCTTTCCAATGCAATGGCATAGGATAAACTTGCAAAGTGAAAGTGACAGCCATTTAATGCTGAAATGGGTGGTTTACTCTCCCATGACAAAAAGCATGACTAAACCTATTGATATATTGATGAGACCCCACCAACTAATATTGCTCTCCTATTGTCCTGCTTAATTTCCTGGGACTCTGGCTGCCACTGTACAGCCTTATACAGAGTAAGAGTTACTAGCACAGTTGAATGGCTTCTCTTGCCTTTGAATTGACATAGTAAATGAGCCTGTAAAAATGAAGTTGAACGCCTCAGGAACCTCTTTTTTTGCTGGTTTTTTTCCTGCACAGCTTTTATAATTCAGAAGGGTATTCCCTTAAAATTAACTTGCTTACTGGTGGATTGGTTTAGTGTGCTTGGCTTAGGGACTCACATTCCTGTGTCTGTGTTACAAAGACCCTTATTGCTACAAGAATCTCCAGCATATCTGTACTTGCATACTGTAAAACAAACAAAAAAACCCCATAACAGCTTTGGTAAGACATAATGTATAAAATATTATAAGGGATGTTTCCTTCAGTTAAAATTATGACTTTTCTTGATGGAACCATAAAAGAGAGTACAGACATATCCCAGAATGAGGAGCTGTTTCCAAATCAAGTTTTAGTTTATACTTAAATCAAGTATACAGAAACCCTATATTCTTACTATATATGTTTTAAAGTGTTGAATATTCTGCCTTCAACAGATCTGCTTTGTAGCAGGCTCAATGCAGCTGATAATATCCTGCATGGCCTTTGCAGTGCAAACCTGTGCTGGGTGTTCACAAAATACTTTTGTCTGGTCATTAAGTCTGTTTTCTGTGCACAGGGTTTGGCTTCAGAGGGGGAAGGCATTTTATGAAAATCAAGTAATTCCTTTCAGCAATCCCCCTGGTGAGATTTATGAAATTCAAAGAAAAAACAGTTTTCATTCAAGCTTCCCAAACCACGGACTGTTTGTAATGTTAAATATACCAGAATTATAAGCAAACAGACAAACAAAAATACAAACTCCAACAAAATCTACACACACTACTTCAAAATCCTGCTGCTTTACTCTTTTATGAATTTGTCACCAAGATGTAATACTGGAGCATCTTCCATAAAATCCTAGTAATATGCATGTTATAAGTGCAAAGAGATTCTTATCTTATCTGATTTATTCAGGAAAAAAATGGTCATGCTTCTTTATTTTCCTGCTTATAAACACAACAATGAAAACAAATTTTGGGGAAAAGGAATATAAAGCAAGGGACTTTTTTCTCCTTAGTTGACTTATTTATTAAAAATCTGCTTTATTTCTACTTATTATTAAAAATCTGATCTATTTCTACTGCAGCATTCTGCTCGAATACTCACAAATGCTCAAGTTGATTAGAATTTGTCTTTCATAACCATTACTCTTTGATATATAAGAAATAAATCTAATAGATGATACAGTCTGATTCTGATTAAAAAACACTGGCAACAAGGCAAAGAGCAGTTCTCACATAAGAAGTAATGAGTGAATCAAAATTTCCTTTTCATGATGACAAAAAAACATTAAAAGTTGTGCAGGAAGCATATGCAATGAATGAAAACTAATTTACTTGAGAGCATGATAGCTCAAGGTATTTCTTTACAGTCAGACTTAAAGTGATTGTCATTACAAGACAATAGAGTGGTCATGTTCTTGCATGTGTCATTGAATATCTAGAAATAAAAGCTCCAGATTTTTTTTCTTTGTAGCAATACTCAGTTTCTATATTAAGAAATACTATATTCATGAAGGATTAAAATCTACAGGATGCCTTCTTGTGGGATTCCTTCTATTGGACTCACTCATTCTGTAAAAGCAGAGTCAAAATAAACTGAAGAAAATACTCCTCAAACTTAAGCAACATTTTGGCCAGGAGACACTTCCTTCTTGAACATGAACCTCCTGGTTTTCTTTTCTGCATCCAGATATTTTTATAATGTACTTTCCTTACACATATGAAACGTATTACTAGCAATGAAAAAATAACAGCAAATCTGATGTTGCAAATGGATAAAAGGAGTTTTCAGATAGGAACTGAAATAGACTTCCCCTAACTACAGACCCAGACAGTTCTTCACTTCCTCACACACAGCATTTCTATGAAACTGAGCCTATAGAATTTTCCAATCAAAAGCTAATTCAGCTGATTAAACTTTTGAAGAACTCACTGACAGCAAGAGAAATTTAATTAACAATACCTTTATAGTTACTACAAATATAGTTACCTTAATACCCTAATCCTACACATTAGCATTTCTTTGGAGTGGAAGTCATAATCCTGAGGAACATCAAGGGCAGAAAAGCTAATTTCCCTATGCTGCTTCCTCTCTCAGGCCCCAAGGAATATTTCTTCAGGGCATACTGGGACTATTGCTTTCACATTTCTCTCACTGCAAACCGTTTACAGGAGAAACAGGATAAAGATGCCTTTGCAATGTCCCCCGTGTAAAAACCATAATTTGGTACATTTGTGTCTAAGAAAAAACCCATTTTTATGTAATGAATGTCTTAATTACAGTTGCAGGTCTTCATTGGTCAAATATTCATGAAAGCATGCATGGAATTATAGTGAGCACTCAAATCCACACTCATAGCAGGCTATGCGTGAAAAGTGGTATGTTCACACATACCATTTATTTTTCTAATAATAGGATAGAGAAATTCCATTTGAACAGGTTTCCCTACATTAAGTTCAGATTTGAAATCCTGTATAACAACCTAGATAAGAGTGATTTAAGAAGCAATTTTGCAACATTTTACTGGCCTAGTTTTAATTTATTTCTTCCTCACTACTAAACATAGCTGATGCTAGTTAATAAAAGTGATTTTAAAATATATCCTGGTCCGTAACTGCTTAGGTTACCTGTATTCTGGCTAACAGTGTATTTTTTTATAAACAGAACAACAGAATATGCAAAAACCCTGCCAGCTGTTAGCAAACACAGTTTAAAGCCAGATGCACTTTGAAATAAAATATCCCTAGTGAGTTCTTGATGTAAGCAACCCAGATGTAGCAGTAGCACATGCATTATCAGAATCAAATGGATTTAATAGCCTGTCTAAATTGCTTCATTTACTAATATTATCCTTTTCCTGTAAGGAACGAATAGAATAGGTTAATTTAGGGATTTCTTTTCCCTATGTTTCTGTGTTACTTATATACGGGTTTTAGTAATCCATAAAACCCTTATGTGTTGAAGCCTATTTTCCTTGCATTGACTTTCAAAGGACTGTAAAATTCAAGGATTAGGACAAGTTACACCAGAGGCAATGCAAAACCATTTTCCTAGCTACTAGTAAGTCCTCATCAAGAGGGGAAAAAAAAAAAAAAGCTATATCAAAGGTTATCACAACTCTTTGAGGCAGTCGTGGGTAGTATAATACATTCACATAATGCAGCTGCATCAAACACTGACAGCAGTAAATCATGAAGCCCGACACACTGATTTCCATCACCAGCCTGACATCACTATTGCATGTACATCTTCATTAATATTATTTTATTGCCAGTGGCTATTTAAAAAAGAATGCAGGAGAATGTAACATTGCATGTGGATCATTAGCTTTTAGTTACTATTCTAATTCTCTACACCAGCAAATGAAGTGTAAAAATAGCCTGCAGCCTCTGCCACCTGCTTCCCAGCCACTGCCCAGTGGTTAATATTTGGACTCTTTTTTCATGCAGCTGGTCTTCTACTCTGTGGGAGCCTCACTTTCTGTTCCTGGGGAACCACCATGAAATGTCATTTATCATGGCTATAGAAAAAGCCCTGTGACTTTAATTTTTTTTCTTTTTTCTAAATAGAGGAAACAGCTGTGCTTTCTACCTTAACATTATTTAAATATTTAGTGAAGTGGCTGCCTAGTTTTGTCATCATGTAGATCATCAATAACGACACAGGAGAGCACACACTATCTGCCATAAGGACATAATGCCAGTAATTGCATAAAAATGCTAATGCTACAAACACACTTTTGATAACAAATTACCAAATTATCTTGGAATCTGATAGTAGACAGGTTTCTCTGTGTCTCCCTTCCTCCCACTCTGGGAAGCCACTAAATGGCTTTAATGTAATTATGGCTCAGCTCTGTACAGCCATTGTGTAAGCACAGCCCCAAGGCTGCCTGTGCTCCAGCAGAGCTCACTGTCAGATGTGCCAAGTGAGCACAAGTGACCTTAGCACGCAGCTACACCTCTTACAATCAAACTGGAAGTGCTGCCTGAGACAACCCAGCAAAGCACAGAAGTAAAAATCCAAAGCTCTTCTGTCATACACAGAACATATTTGCTCTCATCTGATTTCTGATGTGGCAGGGGCTGAGCCCCTGCACAAATTGTAGCCACGTGAAAGGAACTGTATCACTTGTTCCCTTTTTCCTAAGCCCTTCATAGTTCCTCAGTTTGTACAGAGCAGAAAAATATTGTAAGGGTTAAAAATTGAGTACAAGAGGAACATGACATTGTTTTTCATTTGAAACAGAACACACCACCTCTGATCCCTGGGCACCCGGATTTTTTTTAGGCCTTTATAAAATGGTCTGTGCAAAAGAACAACTTTTATTGATATAATTGAAGATGTAACTATTATGTTCTTCCCCAATACTCGATCATTTTTGTCAGAAAGCAAAACAATGACCTGGATTGCTGAAGTAGCATTTTAAGTCCTTCCTTTCATCTTCCCTACTGCCTATGTAATTTGAATATAAATGTATGATTATGAAGGATATGCTCAGTCTGCAGGTATAGTAACTTTTAAATGCTTTTAATTAGCTACATGACTTTATTATAGGGACACCACGTATTTTGATTGGATCTTCTAATAGCTCTTTTACTAAAATCATCATGGAGGGAAAGTTAAAACATCTATTTTTGACAAGCTGTTGAACTTTGGAGAGAGCCATTTTTATTTGTGGAAAAAAATTCAGCAATAATAAAAAATGTTTTAAATTCCCTTTTTAAGTTTCACAGTGCAATGTTTTTTTAAATTGGGAAAAGTTAGAAAAATTAATTTCCAATGCCGCTTTTATATAAAAAAAAGCATTTTAAAGTGCTTTTTGAGCAGTTTGCCCTATTAAAGCATTAAAAGTTTTCTTTAGCTGTTTATGTATATTCTCTATAATTTACAAGTTGACTCATCTATATGCAGAGATATATGAATATGTGTGACTCAAGAACTGAACAAATGTAGAGGGAACTATGAGAAGATGAGGAGAAAGGACAATTTATCTCTCCCAGCTACTTCCACCCTGAGTCACTTTTCTTGCCTCACCCCAACCAAGATGAGCTTCTTGCTCAGGAGGGTGTCTGAGGTATTACTTGGAAAAGAGGTGAGTGTGAAACATCAGGAGCAGATGGGCTGCAGAGATTGTATGCAACCTCTGAAGACAGGCTGAACCTGATATTTAGGAAAACAGGACAGTTTTAGGATAGATGAGAAAATGACATGCAGAAGGAAATTATTTTAGACCTGTGAAGTGGAGAATGGTCTGAGGAAAATCAGACAATTGATACAGAAGATGCTGCATTTACCTCTCTGTAATACCACAGTGTTCACATCTGGAATTTTCTCACACTACTCCTTTCTTACCTCTTGGTTCAGCTTCCCTTAGAGCTCAAGGAACTGCAGCAGCCAGGGCCCAGTTATACTAACCACTCACTTCAGCATTAGACATTCTAGTATTTATACTCTGTAACCCCTTCACACAAAACAATCCTGTGATTTCTAAATCATCCCCTCAGGAGTCAAGATTTTCAGGAAAACTTAAGATTCCATCCCATAATCTCTGATTTCAGATACAGGACTAAATACAACCTCATGTTTAGTTCCCTTTCCCAGCAAAAAAAAAAAAAAAAAAAATCCTGCTAGGTTTTCAGTTCCAGTATAACACTGCAAGATTACCTTAAAAATATTATTCACACACCATATGAAAACATAAGGTGCTTTTAACCTTATCTTACAGTTACCTCTAGATTTTAATATAATCATAATTCTAACTTTGGTTTGCCTCTATTAAAGAAAGATATTTCAGTGAGCTGCAAAAAAATTACTGTATTTCTCTCAGAAAATTCCTCAGATTAAGTTTTTCTTGAACAAGTTATAAAGGTTTAAAAAGTCAAACATGCATCAAAAAAAAACAAAACAAAACCAACCGACCAACCAAAAAAACCTCAAAGCAAACAACCAACCAACCAAAGCAAAACCCAAACATATTCCAGAGCATCTTCCTTTCTTCATAAGGACGAGGATTTTTTTTTTCTGCATTTCAGAATTTGTACAGATTACAGAGATCCTGTCACCTCAAAACCTACAGAATAAACTGAGAAACTTCAGCTTGGTTTTTAACAGTCAAAAAACAGACTACCTTCCTTGTTCCTTGTTTAACACAGGACTAAACGATGTCATCAAAAACAAGCAAGGTGATATATACTGAAGAAATCAAACTACTCTTCTAAACCTGCAAGTCTAACTAAAATCTGCATGTTTGAAAGAAAACTCTTCCACAATACTTACTGCTACCAAATACAGTAGATTAAGAACTAAGGTTTTATGCTCACAATCAGAGAATTCTGGTTTTCTTCTTGCTGCAAGTGAGCATGGTGAAAGCCTATCTTTTGCAAAACAAGTGTCATGTCATATGAAAGTACCACACTAAGACTACAAAAGTCAGACTAGAGTCTCTTGCAAAGCATGAATGGATGCTGTGTCAACAGCTGGTAGCAGCTGCCAGCCAGTGGGATGGCAGGAGGGGATACCTTTAGGGAGATACTGCATGAACCACACATATCACTACACATATGCTTCTAAAGCTGCACCAATGATCTCACTACATATTTGGTTTACACGTCTAAAAAAACCAAGAGCTAAAGCATCTACAGAAAGTCTTTCCATCTACACTTACCACATGTCAAGGCAGGTGGAATATTCTGTTGATCCCAGAAGGACATCTGGAGGCCTGTACCAAAGGGTTACCACTTCATTGGAATATGTATGACTAGGAACTGATTTAGCTCTTGCAAGACCTGTGAGGTGAACACAAATAAATTAATGTAAACAAAGCAAAGAAATAGTTTGCTGTACAGTAAGCAGTCTAAAAGGATATATGAGCACATATCACGTAATGTGACAGGCATGTTGCAAGAGTACTTCTCTTCTAGAACTGGAGTATTTTACTTAATGATAGCATCTATCATTAAGTACCTGGATAAACAGAGCTCTAAATATTATGAGGGATAATAAAATATGCTTTTCATAATGACAACCACAGGCCCGAGAGAGATGCAAAGATATATTGTGGTATACCTAAATAAAAGACAAATAAATGAAGATTTTAATTGCCATTAACTGCTCATCCTGAGGCATGAATAGTCTTCCATTTCAGTGTTATTTAGAAAAAGAAAATGAAAAGGAAACTCCCAGACAAATGGTGCCACAGATGAAATTTGGCTTCCTAGGGAAGCCTAGGAAACCTTCAGCAGTTTACACTGCAAAGCCCAGCCTGCTTATTCAAGTTTACGTTTGAAAGCTGTAGATATACTTACACATTACCATTCAAATAAATATTAATATTGCAGCAATACAGCAGAAATGGTAACATTTCTCTCTCTCAAGAATTGTGTATTGGCAGTGCTCCGATTTTAGAAATAATTTCAATAAAATCTGTGGCCTACTGAAGATATAATATCTACAATCATTGTCTTTTAAGCTTGTCAGTCATTTAAAAAAATTCACACGCTACACAATCTATGTAAAATAGAGATCATCATATGCTAAACCGAGAAGTTTACAAGTATGTTTCTTCTACAGAGGACTCTCTTCTTCAGAAAATGGAAAAAGATCTTCAGGGCTAAGGTGGCTCTTCCTATCATGGGTCTGAAAATGCTTTTTCCAGATTATGTGATCCTGGCTACTGCCTTGAGAACATCCACTGCCTTGCTGGGAACACTGGACATGCACAAGTAATGAAAATCAGGAGAACGCAGTACTGGGTGCTTTTTTGTGCCTTCCTGAACTACTGGTTTTCCTTTCAGAAAACAACTAGATTTACTATAACAAAAGGTCATGTTTTACACCTCACAGAAACAAAGAAGCGAAGTCATACACTCAGACAGAAATGAGCAGCATGAGAATTCCTGAAAGAGTGCAGAAGAGAGTCCTTTGCCCCTTTCTTCTTAACACACTAGAAAAGCTATTTATGAACATTTACTGTCAGCGAATGTACCTCCATAGCAATGATGGCCAATCTTGGGAGCAGATTGCATTATCAACTGATTATAGCAATTAGACCAGTGTAGGGGAATAATTTGAATTGTATGCCATGATCTCTTCTTTTAAAAATTACATTTGAAACATAAATACCTATTTTTTAAATTTGCAGACCTCTATTTCTTTAAGGTTTGTGCACCTGTCCATCAGCTTGATGAACAATTTGGCTTACAAAGACAACACAGGGCTGGCCAAGTATAGCCCCAAAGAGGCCAGAGGAAAGGTCACATCATGTGTTCACATGTCTCTGCCTTCAGATTAAGGTTTTTGCTTCTAGGAAACCAGAAACCAGCAACAGCTCTAACTGTTGAGCATCTCTTATTCCTGGCACACAGAACCATTAACAAGCTTGAGTTTCTATGCATCTGTATTCCATATGGCTAAACTGAAATGGTACTCCCTGAATTTGTGGATATGGACCTATTACTATTATGCAATATAAAAATTATGAAAGGATTTGAGTAATCTGGATGGTGAACGATTCCATCCTTTTGCTTGTCTGAGCTCTTCCCGTTAGTCTTGTCTGATGACGACTGAATTTGTTTGCAAATTCTAAATTTCTACCAAGCTTTCATAGGAGAAGGGGCATAGCCAGGCAGGGGAAAGGCTTCTTGAAGAAGCCACATCATGTATTTTGGGGAAAACTGTCAAAAAACTTTGGAGCTTGTGGGATGACAGACAAACTCAAATTTTCATGACACAAAGCCATTGATCCACACATTCCAGAAATCTCCCTGCAGAGAGAGATGAGTACCCAACTTGCCAATCATGTTGCAAACACCATAACCATGCTTGCCAACTGCCTCCTGCCACTTTACAAGGATGGAGCTTTGTAGGTGTTAATAGTCAGCCCAAGCACACCTTTCCTCCTCACCTGCGACTGTTTAACATGGAACAAGCCCTCCCTTCCTGCTGGGAATGCCACCCATGCTGTTTCCTCAATATACTGCTTTTAGATCTCCTCCACCTCTAGTCCATTCCAGGTTAATGAAAATCCATCTTATTTCCAAAGAATGGCCCTTTTAGGCTAGTCCCAGCCTGTTGGACAACTAAATGTTTTTCTTTAATCCATTCCTCACTCCCAAAACACTATGAAAGTTTCATTTGAGGTTGGCTGCCGCACCTGGTTTCTCAGTTATAAAAGGATCATTAATGGAATTGAGAAACATTTAAACAAAATCTTAATTTGTAAAAGCAAGCTGAGGCCATACATTGGTGTCAGACAGCACTGGGTTAAGAGGTGTTCTAGTTTGAGTTAAATCATAACAAAATGAGCTTATGAGTAAAGGCCACATGTTTTAAGTTGTGGCCAATTGGTTTCCTAGTTGGCCACACACACTACTTTGGAAAGTAAATGGCAAAAGGGAAAGCAGAAGTGAACAACCAAGGGAAATACTTATAAAAGCTAAAATTTGGAAGGAGAAAATTTGGCACAGTCTCACTGTTCAGTCAGTCACTCACTCCCCTTGTGCAGGACTGACAGGACCAGAATCAGGCTAATGCCTCAGAGGAGCTGCTTTCTCGCAGGGAGGGAGCAACCTTTGCTTTTTCTGAATTCTCTGCTCTGCATAAAGAATGCACTTAGCAATAATGAACACTTTCACTCAAAATTAATACAAATGTGTCTCATCGTACATCAGATATGAAAAAAATACTCTCATCTTTCAGATATATTTACAATCTAAAAAGAATGCTATCAAAATTCATATGCGAAACACCAAGATACTACATTTCTTGTTTTGATGGTCCAGATGCAAATAGATGACAGTTACCAGTTTTTTTTTCAGATATCCTTCTGCAAGAAAACTTGCTACATATTTTATACCCCTTTGCACATCCAAATATGCTTACTCATGCAAAATTTATTTAAGCACATCCTTCAATTGAAAGAAAACTGAAGGGTAGGATTAATTAGCACAGCATGTTCGATCACTTTCTTTAAGGGTTCCCTGTCTGTTTCCATGGTTACACTACAGGAAGAATGACAATCTCATTTAAAAAAACTTATACAAAAGCTAATAGGGGATCATCAAAACTTCAAACCTTAATGGCCCATGTGCATAAAAGCCAAAAGGTAAGTGGTGGATCACCGGGTGAGTACACAATATTTACATATTGCTGCCTGAGCACTCTTTTAGCCTGGGAAGGTGGAGGAAGGACCTCCTGACAAGCAGTGAATCCCCTCCAATTCCTGTGTCTTACAAAAGATAAAAGGTCAACATATGTCCTGCTGCTGCAGCCCTATTTTGAGAGAAGGAGTCCAAGTATAAGGCCAGTTATTAAAATTAAGGTTGTGTCAGACCCACTGAAGAACTTGTGTGTAATTATGTGAAGGACAGACACCATTTAATGTTCTTCAGGCACTGACTTCTATGACCATTATTTATCCAAAATGGAAAAAGAAACTGTTCTGATGCTTTACATACTGCAAGGCTTGCACAACATCATCTAGCTGCTGTGGGGCACAAACCACAACTTAATTTTAACTCATTCACTAAGCAACAACTCAGGATACCCTGGGAAACCCTGTATTTAAAATACAGAGTGAATGATCTACGCCTATGTATGTTTACGTCTTTAACACAGAAAATCCCCTGCTGCCTCCTACTCTGAACTTAAAAAAAAAAAACCTTTTTTTTTTTAAGAAGAAATTTCCTTGTTTGGCAAACACAATTTTCTCTGCTTAATTTGGCTGTATTTTAGACTCAGAGGATGAATCTGATTTTACCTAGGATCAGTTATTGACAAAGCATATTGCACTGATTTATCACTGTAATTTTTAAATTGTATTTGGTTTTACAAAAGGCTGCAGCTACATCCACACTCAAGATCTATCCAATACACACACCTTTGGCTACATGAGCAGAAATATTAATATTTGATACCCCTCTAGCTGCAGGATACCTTCCTAGTCAACTTCATATGACAATCGGGAAGCCTTTGTTCACAGCAAATATGATTCTGCAAATGAGAAAACCAGTCACGTCTGCAAAAACAAAGGCTTACCAACCATGGGCATGGTTTCCGTTTCTATCGCACCTTAAATGTGTTGAGCACTTTATTATTTTGATTTATATACATTTCAAAAGGCTCTAGCAAGCATGCTAAAAAATAAGGAGTCTTTCTTGTTGCTTTTTCTTGATTCAGATTCTTTGTTTAGCTTCCTGTTTTGTTTATTTAACAATTAATTACTTTAAGGTAAATGGCCTATGAACCACAACTATGAGTCAGTAATATTAAAATTTTGCTAATGTACTCTGTTGTAGATCATAAACTGTCAACTTAACCTATTTACTCAGCTACTTGTTTTCCAACAGAAGCACATTTATCCAGTAAATACTTGAGTGACAACAAAAAATAAAAAAGTAAAATGGGTCGAGACACTGGCACTGCTTCAATGAAGTGGTCAGCACTCTAAGCCAAAAGCCAGTTCTTGCCAATCAAAAGCATCCTGCAGCCTTTAGGTCCCTCTGCTCTTTATCTGAATGCATCTGTCTCCAACGTGAAGCTTTACCAGAGCATCTGAGGTAAATTCCTCTCACATAAGATAAATTACCTACAAATAATCTATGTCCTGGTTCTAATATAGCCATTAGCTTGTGATAGTGCTGTTCATTTATAAAAGTTACTCTCAATCAGAGAGAGATTAATTAGGATCTCAAATCAGTATTTTCACAATGCACTTCAGCAATGACTACTCTTCCAAACTGGAGTGAAGGAGTCAGTTTTCAAAGACAGAGAGAATTAAGACAAAAGGCATGTGTGCCTCTCAGCCTGTCTGGTTTTTCCAGCTGTTATCAGCTGTTGTAATAAAAGATTATTTTTCCCTACAAGTCTTATCTCATGTATGTCTTCAGACAATCACTTACAGTAACACAGATGGTAATTATTCTAGTCTGTGAATAGGACTCAACTGTCAGTTGACAAACACAAGTTACAGAATGGGGAGACACAGAAACACTTTTCCTGCTACCAGAAAGAATGACTCTAGCACTCATGAAAAGTGTTTGCCCCTTTCCAATAAATCCAGCATCATCCTTTTCATTACAACCTCTCTCCTCTGCCCCCTGTGCCTCCCAAAGGATCATAGGGAATAGAAAAAAGGAATACAAGAAAGAGCTCAGCAGCTCTTGGTTGCATATTATAAGATCCCTTTGGTTAATTTGTTTGAAAGCTATCATAGCTATAAAACTGTTTATTTCTTTGCTTTAAAATCCTTATAAATAATTTCCAATATGTTTTGAAAAAAGGCACACTGATTTTGAACGTGTACCATGATCAAAATATTTCTTTCTTGTCCATGAGCAGGAAAAAAACACACTAAAAATTGCGCGCTGTGCAAAAAGTGGTACAGAAATACCAAAGAAATATACACTCCACTTCTGACACCAGGAAAATGTATCCACCCTCATGGCAATTTGGGTCAGCATGAATATGTTCAAGGCGCCTCTACTAGTCTGAAGGTGGAAAAGTAACAGTGTGAGCAGGAAAAAAGAAAGGAAACAAACTGCATCAACACTATGAACAGTCACATAGATATAAGAGCTAGCAGGACTCAAGGACAGTAAGCAATTTCACATCAATGGTAACTTCTGCATTACAGAAAAGACCTGGATTCCTTATGGCCATGGTGTACATGCCCACAACAGCCTTAACAGGTGATTGATTCAAATCTTGCTTTCCAGATTCCAGATTTTTACTTAACAATTTGTTGTTTCACAAAAAGTGTATGAGAAGATGATGCCCTCTACTCCTGTAAATGCTTCAGCAGGAACACATCACTGTGCTAATAAGGCTGTAAGTGAAAATGTCAGAATTACTCATTTCACAGTGAAGTTATTGGGTTTGAAGCAAAGA
The DNA here is from genome assembly GCA_008694505.1 of Cyanoderma ruficeps. Classification (NCBI taxonomy): domain Eukaryota; kingdom Metazoa; phylum Chordata; class Aves; order Passeriformes; family Timaliidae; genus Cyanoderma; species Cyanoderma ruficeps. Next base: position 29,260,232 of record VZDJ01000782.1, read on the forward strand.
GTTAACAATTGCTGAACAGATGGTTTTAAATTGGAGATCTGCAGAGTGCAGGGAGGAAGTTCTAGAAAGGACAAACAGGCAGAAAATAATTCTTCACTGAAAATGAGAGCTAATGCATCTCAGGTTATTTTAATATTCCTTAAGAAAAGAGAAAACAGGGAAGCAGCTATGCGTGAATGAGCCTAATCAATACGGGACAATTATTTGTGTAATAGTAATAATTTACATGTGGAATTTTAAGACGTGACTAATGAACTTGCTGAAGACAGGAAAGGTAACAGACCACTTTCACAGTTTTGAGGTATAAATGTTTCATCACCATTAGGATTTTCCCCTAACAAATCAAAGGAACCCAGAAAAGAGGAAAAAAAAAAAGATATTCAGGAGAACAGTGTAGACAAACTGAGAGCTATACGTTCCATTTGGTGAAGTATAATAGTCCATCAAGCACCAAACACAGAAGTTAACAACCTATGGCAGGCTACTGTGTTTGAAACTAACAATTTACCATGATCTCTACCTTTACAACCAAAAGCAGGACAGCAAGGATCATTTCTGGATGACACCATCTGGCATTCAAGTAAAAATGAACCAACCCTTTTCAACTGGTACCTGGATAACGTATGTGATAGGTACTTGATGTATTGCATGAGACAGGTTAAATACAACACAGCAGTAAAGAAATAAATATGCTTGCACTCCAAGACTTTTTTAGAAAATCATCACGTAGACAAACTGCCTCCCCCTCTACCCAGGTGCAAAAAGAACTGAACACATACCAGATGCAACTCAACTGTGTACAGGGCATCAGTACCATTAAAGTCCTTCTAGTTTCCTGTTGTATTAAATCTGACAGCTGAAGAACTGTTTAATAAACACAATTTGGTGCTACTGTAGTGATTCACAGTCACCCACATAGAAACACAAAAGCTAAGTTTCACTGACAGTTTTGTGTTCTAACATGTAATCCCAGTTGTTTACCCCCAGGTAATTTTGTTTCTTAACTGACCGTACAACACCGGCAGTGACAAGGTGATACCATGTACTGCTCTCTCCCCCTGCTGAAGGGGTCCAAACTCACTGAAGTGAACCCATGCAGTGCTGGACAAAAGGGAACAATAATAGCATGCAGCTGGGATGTTACTCTATGGAGTGATTTATTCCAGTGGCATCAGTTTTGCTGATCTATCATGTCCTATCTAGGTGTAAAATATCTGGACAACTTTGATGAAGAGCAATATCTCAAGTCATGGTCAGCTATTAAAAGCCTAGTCAAGTCACTGCAAATTTACTTGAACTTGTCTAGGATAAGTAGTTTAACTACAACAGGGCTACATAGAAAAGCAAGTATTTGAACAATATTAACATCGATAGACAAGCAATATTTTTTTGAAAAGAAGATCTAACAAGTATTTTGTTTATAAATCAAACAATGCTGCCATTTGACATTACCCTGCAGGAGTGGAACCTGTGAATTTGAAAAACTGTCACCCCATGGGTGCTGAAACCACCAACTCTTACACTACAAGGTCTGACTTATGCATAAATGACACAATTCCATGGCTAGTATCCACCAGATCCTTACCCCTGTACTGCAGAGCCAGTGCAAGTGGGTTTGACGTGCCTCTTTTTCCAGCCAAGGTGCCACCTGAGCATTCTGCACCCTGTGCTGCAGAATGCAGCTGTATTTGGTCCCCCATCCACCCTCAGCTCACAAACCACTGCTGCCCTGCCTGGCACAAACCATTCTCGAGAGCTCACGGAGTTTAGCCCGAGCCAGACTATTTATAGATAAGACAAATATTTAGCTGACTTTTGTAACTGCTACACAACTCATATCTCACAACTTACGTATTCCCTCAGCAGGTAAAAACTGCCTTGGAGTTCTACCAAAGAACATTTTGCATGTGTTATCACACTAGTACATACATTCACGCACTAGGTAACACCCACAGCATCTAAAGCCACATCTGACTGCACAGGATTAACTCAGAGAAAACTTATCTGAAAACAGACACTGTTGCAAAACTAACAAAACTGAAAAAAAAAATCTCAATTATATAAAAGGTTTTTTAAATACAAAGAACAAAATAACTACAAAATAACTTCAAGATTTCACTCATTTTCAAAATTGTTTCCACTTTGCTTTTAAGAGTGAAGCCATTAAGAAAATCTGTATAAGCACTGTTGCTTTTTTAAAGCAATATTATAAAGCAACATCTATCAACAGAAATCTCTTGAGTCTCAGATTCATCTGTTCAATTGAATTGCTCCTCAAAACTCATTTAATGTATATGTCATCTTAAATTATCTGAATCACAAATCTTATAAGAAAACTTTTATGTGAGAGACATTCCAATATGCTTAGGTCTAAATTATTATTTGACTTTGCATCAGTAATAAGGCATCCATATTCCTGCAGAGCCATCTATTCAGTTCTTAATACAATTTTGTCAAAGAAAAAGAAGAAATGAAAGCTGACAATTTCATTTCTAAACAAGTCACATTAGAAGGGCATTAAGGCTATTCCTTAACAGTACAATTCTGGAAATAAGTAGTTAAAACGAAACTGCTTTTAATGCAGCATTTTTCTCTAAAGTGATAATGAACCCTAAAATGCCACTGCCAGAATAGCAAAGCAGGAGCTATACGACCCAATCTAGTCCTTCATGTGATGTAAGCCTACCAAGTTAGTAGAACTGCATAACCCTGTAACTAATAAAACAAGTGAAAATTTGTTTGTACCGAAACCAAGCCATTCTTTTATCTATTCAACTTGGAGAAAAGGGATATACTTCTGAACACTACACTCAATAAAAATTACTTGTAGATTGCAAGCAAAGGATCCTTATTAGTACTTTGACCCCAACAAACTACTACTGTCACACTATTATTGAAGCATTCCATGCCTTATTTAAACCATTGACTCTATCAAGGTTGCATATGTGAATCAACTGTGAGTACACATACCATGTCTCTTTTAGTATCACAGCTTACAAACTGCATAGCAAAGCTGGTGGTAATCCTGAGCACTGTAAGACAGAATGGGCAAAGGATTGCCAATATTTCAAGAAGAAAACATTAAGCATTTGTGTTTGTAAAGTACATTTCAGTGATCTGCTGCTTTTTTTTCTTATCTCTCACCCTGCCTTTATTTTATTTAGTTAGTTTTTTCCTAAGGCCTACAGATAGGTCAGAGCTGAACCAAATTTCCAGCCTGCTGGAAGAGTCCAGAAGTAACTTTAAAACATTGCAATGACATATGCTTAAAAGCAAACATAGTCACAAAAGCAAGTAAATTTGATGCCCAAGTGACTTAAAAATTGCTGCAATAAGAAGGATCATGGCTGTGGGTGGGAATAAAAGAGATTACATCTGAAAATCTCCTACCTTATTTCCAATAACCCCACAAAAAATTGCTGTACAATTTGACATATCATGAGCCGTAAACGCCTAAGGTGGTACAACCGACCTTGGAGAAGAGCTTGAGGACGTTTAACAAGGTGAAGCTCCAACCTGCCATTCTCCCTACCATGTAAACCAAGAGTTACTCAGCACCATTTTCTCCCCATGCAAAGCTGCTGTTATTGTTCCCACATCACCCAGACATAAAGCTGTTGATTCCTAATTCTCTCACTTTTAAGTTTTTTAACTTTGGGTCTTTCAAATTATAAGACCAAAAGGTCAAGGAAAGTATGGTTATTTGTAATGTACCTAAGGGTAACTACTTGAAGTTATCATTTATTTGTACAGTTTTTGGAAATGGAAGTCACTGGAGAACTGTTAAGTATTGCTAAGACAAGTACTGCCTGATCACTTCTGGCTATCATCAAGGCTAACTGATGCAGGGGAAACTCTCATCTTAATGCAGGTAGCCCTGCAAGCGTGAGTTTAATTTATACCAGGACGAATTATGCATCTATGAATATATTAATACAACCAGCACTGTGTCTTTCAGAAGGAATGAAAAAAATTCATGCATAAATTATTAAGAATTACCTAGATAAAAAGTGACTGTGTTGCAGAAAAGTAAGGTTTTAAACTGTCTGGGACAAAACAAATGATGTTATAAATTACAGAGCCATCATTTCTTTAAAATGCAATCTCAATTATGGAATTATTTCAGACCGTGTTAAAGGCACATTTCTCTTAATGAACTGCCAGTTCTGTTCACATTAATCTTTTTCTTTGCATATCAATATTTTGTTCTGAGTGATGATGAATTTATTCTTCTTTAATCCACACCTTTCCCAGTTAACCTTTAATATCTACATAGCTGATTATTTCTTGTGTGAACTAAATCTGCATAACTATTAACATACTAATGACATTAAAATAATTTTAAAACTTGGCATAATTTTCTCACTATACAATACAGTATGTTCTCTTAAATAAGGAAACATAAAACAAAATCATAATCAGACCATGAAAAGAAAAGAGTACTATGGGAGCTACCTGGAGGCCTATATTCAAATACTTTACCAAGAGTAGTACCTTTTTCCATCCCATTTTTTCCCTGTAGCTACTGTAACAGAAACAACCAAGAAGCTTCAAAACGATAATGTTTTAATGAAAGTCTGATATCTTAAATACTTGTAAAATACTTGTGCTCGTAACCACAATAATCAAAAGGATATGGAGAGGTGCAGGAAGAGAAAATATTCTCATATAAAACTGAGACAACACCATCACATGACTGAATAAGACTTTTTAAAAATAAAACAATATTTCTTTTAAGTAGTTCTACAGATTCAGATGGATGGATGGATGGATGGATGGATGGATGGATGGATGGATGGATGGATGGATGGATNTCTTTTGTGCCATTGTCACATAACAGTCTAGCTCACACTTAAGTGGGCAATACAAGGCAATTAAAAAAATCGTGATTATCATAACAACACAGCACTGAGCTAGCTGCAGTACAGATGATATTCAAATCCCATGTTCTTCTTAAGCACAAAATCCTGAGATTCTTCATTGCAGTTGTTTTAATGGTGTCATAACCAACTTCCTTTATTACCCTTAATGGATAATTAAGACGCTTTCCTCCTATTTAAAGGCTTGATATAACTCTCAGTTGTAACAGTAGAAAACTGCATTGAACCCTAAGTAATCTGAGATGCATTTAACAGGGGACCCATTTAGTGAGTCACACCAATCTCCAGGTCCTTCATGCTTTTTAAAAAAGAAAACATTTTCCTTTACAATCAATAATCCTACACAGTGCTTTTCAGTGGGAAGGGCTTAAGTTACAGCATCTGCTTTAGTAAAAGCTGAAAAGCCTCGTATTTAAAAAAAAATTAATTCCAATTGTTAAAAAGCAATCAATGAAGACTGGCACAGACAAAAATTCATTTAGCGGCTCTACTTTGTACTAACAATTTGCAGAGAGAAGTTTAAATCTTAGTTGAATACAGAACCTCCCTACAGGTTTTGCAATTGCAGTCTCCAGATAGCAAACCCATGTCAAATCTACTTTCTTCATAGATATGAATCTCAGTTTCTGCACATAAGGGATTCTTATTGTGCTGACTCTCACATAGGAATTTTTTGTATAGATTTAACTGGTACCTCAACAAAACCATCAGATCTATGAAGCAAATTAGATGGAAATTCAAGATGAGAACAATGAACAAATAAATGGGAGAAGAAAGAAACATTTCCAGCAGCACTAGACCATACCTTCTCGGCATCTTCATCTCTGAAACAATTCTTTAGCCCAAATGCCATAAATCAGATCTACCCCTTTGCACTGCTGTTGTTTGGAAATTTTCTGCCACCTACCCATCTCACCACAGGTCTGGGCATCACAACAGAAGGTCACAAGCACAGCATATGAAACCCTTGGACCTGGGAGGTAAAAGGAAGAATGCAGCTTTGGCTACTCCCTGACAGCAGCCAGTTACACCATTAGAAACTGAGAAGGATGGTCTGGTGGCAGAGGGAAACCTGGGAAGGAAAAGGAAGAATGCAGCTTTGGCTACTCCCTGACAGCAGCCAGTTACACCATTAGAAACTGAGAAGGACGGTCAGGTGGCAGAGGGAAACCCTACCATCCTCCGGAGGCAAAATAAATTACATGGCAGCCTGCCACAGGTCTCTGGGTCCACAGTGCTCACAGCTTTTGCAGCCTACAACATTTACATTTCCTCCAAGAAAAAAGATTTGAAGGTGCCATAGCTATCTATCAGCTTGTCTCCTAAGCTCTGGCCTTACTCTGTCTGGATCTAGGAAATGTGGATTTCTGGGCTTTTTACCCTGTTACTCAGTAACAGGCCATCGAGGCTATTCCAGGACAAACACACACCGTCTGCTCTGCTCCTCCAGCCCCAGCTGCCACAATAAACAGCAACAGCAGCTTCTGCTCTCAATGGAAAATGAGGTATTTACAGCTCATTACAAAAATAACTGTACTTTATAAAGACCTGCAAGTTGACTGAGGTTTGAGCAATTTGGGGTTCACTTTCCAGGTTGCACTTCCTTTTCTTCAATTTCCTCACAACATTGTCACTGAAGTCATCTTACTTTCTTGATATTTAATACAACTAGAGTCCTCAGAGAAGCCCATTACTGTCCTTCCTGGGGGTAAAAGAACCAATTCTTCAGATTTCAAAGGCTGTTATCAGAATGCAACAGGCTGCACCTGGAGTAACAGCAACCTCCCACAGGAATATAGAAAAGAAATGTCTTTTCTTTACACGTTCAACTCAGGCAGGGTCTGTGGACCTATGTTTGTGGTAAACTGGTTTCCTTTACCAGTAGCAGCCTCTGATAATCAACACCCAGACAGCTTTCTGCCCTTCTCTAGAGCCTGCAGAAGGGCTGCTGTGGAGGGCAGGAACTGTGTTGGGCCAGCTGCCTCAGGGATAACTGGGCTGTTCCTACAGCTCACCCCAAATGGCTGTGATGTTCCATAGGCTCACTTAAAGCCAGGGAGCCAAAGAGAGCCAGCCTAGATAACTAGAGGCACCCTCAGAGGAATTTCGCTAACGATTTCGTCAGGCTTCACCAACAATATAACACCAGCTCTTTGGGCACTGAGACAACTCCTTATATCAGCATCTTTAAGAACTGATACTCTGTGGAACATTTACACAGGAAAAACATCGCCATTATCGATGCAAGCAATCTTTTATGCTATTCAACTTTTCATACGAATTTTGTACAGTACATTATAAAGAAACCCTTGTGGGATTCATACTGTGAAGGAAAAAAAACCCTACTTTTTTTTTCCACTTGTCAACATAGTTTTAGAAATTTTAACAGTAAGCTACACAGGAATAACCTCGTCCCTCATGACATACCCCTGTCATGCTCTCCACAGAAAAATCTATATGGAAATGCATGGAAACATCCACTCTAATACTCAGCTGCAGTTTTAAACTGTAACTCCATTGAGTAAATTCCCTTTATTATAATCCTCAAGTCTCTTTGCTCCTGCTATCTATTATTAATCATTCTATCATTCTAGAAAGATGCATGATTGAATCACACTGACTTGATTCTTTTACTACATTAGAGGACTTTATATTAACAAAACTCCAAAAGCTTAAGGCAGGACTTTCACTAATACAGACCTCCTGCAGATCCTTACTCATTCAGAGATCCCCAAAGACAACAAAAAGCAGTCAGAAAAAGCTTCAGGGTCAGCGTTATTTGAGAGACTAAATGAAAGACATTTTCATGAAGATGTCATGCTGTTTTCCTCTCCAAAGCTCATTCCCACAGATGAGAAAGAACAACTCTCATACTGCAGAAACAAGCATTAACGCATTAAAGTACTACGTTCCTAATGCTCCTCGGCACTCACCTTGCAACACTAGAATTTGTTGGTAGTGTTACTGCAGTTTGAAGATTTTTTTTAAAGGAGCAAAATGACCAAAAATTGGGGCAGGTATTGGGAAGGAGGCGAAGCATCTATTCAAGTCTTTTCTAAATTTTTCAATTCAGAAAATTATCAATCATCGAATTTTCCTATCCTTGCAAATTATACTCAAGCTAACAATATTTCTAGACCTGTTGTTCCATACTTTGAAAATGTACTTTGCCCAGGTCTTCAAACTTCACATTCACCCACTTCATGCAGCTCACTTCTGTTGCAGCTGCAGGGAAGATTCACCAACAAGAAATTCCCTGAGAAACAAATCCCAGCAGCAGGTTGATCATCTCAGAGGTAAAGCGGGCCAAGGGCCCAACTAGTGACTTGGCCATTTTCTCTCACAGCCTCAGAAATGCTTTTACTGTGTCACATGCTAGTCAAGTCTAAATGTTTTGTTCTCAACACACACGACCTGATGATATTCTCAGTACATTGAAATGTGATGTAACCTCATAGCTATGTAAATCTTTTATCAGAAAATATCTAATAACAAGTATAATTACGTATTTTTCAACTCAGAAAGCCAAAGATTGTTTTAACTAAAGAATATGTAAGAGTAATTGTGCTATGATCAGAATAAAGATCCACATAAAGATCCTGGAGATGTCAGAATATTAGATTGCTAGTGGCTCTCTTCAGAGAGTAAGAAACAAGGCACAAAAAGAGTAAATCCTTCCTGGAAAGTCCCACACAGAAGGTGGGACCCACCTCTCACCTGATTATTGTCAGCTATTTAGGGATTTGATGCTGGAGTTTATCGTTTGATAATCTGCATGCAAACATAATTGATTAGTCAATCTTAATTTATATCAGCATATACAACAACTAAATAACAATATCCAATCATTAAGAAACAAAACAAAACAAGTGCAGTATTTACTGAGTCACAGAACTACACAAGAAGGAGAATTTGACGAGTTCAATCTACCAGATTGCTTGAGGCTTGGTCCAGTCAGGGCAGCAGAGATTTTATAACATCTCTGGACTGCTCAAGTGCTGACGTACTTTCGTACCAAATATTTCTTGCCTTATAGCCAGTTGTGTTTCAGCTTATGACCATTATCCCTCATCCTCCCACTGTGCACCTCACTAAAGAGCACTGCCATGCTCTTGGTAACCAACTCCTAAGGCACTGAGAGACTGCAGAGCTCCTCATTTTATTATGGAAGGCAATCCCATGGATCAAACATGATTTACCTTGACTAAAACTGGCAAATACTTGCTTCACACTTCACACTTTCTTCACACAGAAGCGACTTCCAAGAAGCCTCACTCCATTATTTTCTATGGGATAGTGGTCGACCAAGCTGCAACCACTTCTTTTTTGCCCTTCTTGCAAATGGGTGAAACAATAACCTTTCTCCAGTTATTAGGAACCTCCCTCAATCTACAGTCTGTCAAAGATCACAGAGAGCAGCCTGAGAATGACATCAACTGGCTTTCCCAGTACACTGAGGCACATGGTGTGATTCTTGGGTTTGTCCTGGGCAGGGCCAGGAGTTGGACTCTATGATGCTTTCAGGTCCCTTCCTGAGGTCAGACTGACAGGTCTGTAGTTCCACAGATGCTCCTTCCAGCCCTTCTTGTAGATGGGTTTCACATTTGCTAACCTCCCCAGCTAACCAGGATCAAAGATAAATTATGGAGATGGCTTGATGAGCTCTTCTGCCAGCTCCTTCAATACCCTCCTGTAAACCCCATCTGGACCCATAGACTTGTGAGTGTCTGAATGGCATGGGGGTCACTAACTACTTCCTCCTGGATTGCAGGGGCTCTGTTCTGCTCCCTGTCCATGTCTACCAGGTCAGGGGGTTGGTGCCCCTGAGGATTACTGGTCTTTCTGTTGATGGCTAAGGCAAATTTCTTATGGTGTTACTCACTAGAGGTTTAAAATACCCTATTTTTATTTAAGACTGACATGCAGGAGAGGGAATAAACTCATAGACAGTTAGCCTAATATACAACACAGAATCAAAAAAAATTCTTGCACTCCATTGCATGAGAATTCCTAATACACTTTACTTTTCTTGGGAATTTTAATTAGATTTTAAAAAGAATGCAGGTATGGTGTTCAAGGACTATTTTTCACAGCAACAATTACTCAAGATGTAGTCTCCCCTATTATATCTTCTCAAGAAAACCCTTTTTTATAGCTCATCCATTTTTAATTTGATAAAGCCTCTATATTCTGTTCTCCCTTTTCATTTGACCACTGAGTCTTCTCACAAATGTTCATTTCCTAGCAGCTAGAGCACAACGAACAGAAAAGCAAACCGCTGTTCATCTGAACAAAGACACTCCCACACAGTGAAGTATCTATGTCTGGGAGTCCTGCTATAGGAAAAACACATGCCCACAGTTATTCAAAGATTCCGCTTCAGCCGCAGCGCAATGTACTAGCAGACATGAATAGCCTTTCTTTTACCTTGTTTATTCAAGAACTGTGATCCACTAGCCTATTTTTTAGTATTTGATATCCTACAGTGAAGAGATTAAATAAGCCGGACCCAAATTAAAAACTTCAGACATGACGATGATTTTTTTGTAAACTTACGAAACCAAAATCTGAAGGTCTTGTCCTTAGAGACTAAAAGGGCTTTACTCTACGATTTTATATTTATTATGCTAGCAAAGTCAATCCTATCTCTAACAGACACTGATTTCTTGATAGGTTCTCTCCTGCCTTGAGTGCATGTGAAAGCAAAGCAACCATCTAATTTCCACACTGCTTCTCATGTAATTTATCAAGTATACAATCTAAACGACTTCCTTTCCAAGCACATTATTGCAAATCAGTCATTTGTGGAAGAAAAAAAAAAAGAAATAGGACTGTATTTTACATCTTGTTTAAGAAGAGTCTTTCATACTGGAAAGGTAGAAGATGGGCTATAATAATACAGCATTTAAATAAGCAAATACGACAGGGGCACAGAGAGAGCACACAGGTGTGCTCTCATTTTTCATGTTTCCAATGAAATAGGTCATGACCTTTCAGACTTTAACCTCATCACTTCTAATTTTTCATCTTGGTTCTCAGAAGAGAAATTTAACCCATCTGGTTTTCAGTTTTATGAGGTCATGAGCCATGAAAGAAAATCTAACTTTAAAAAAAAAGGGAGATATACAATCTTCTCTCTGTGTATAAGAGTAGATTACACAGATGTTTCTGTGATGTCAAGGCAAACTTAAAAGGGAAAAAATATCCTCTGCACAATACTACACATTCATGTCTCAACCACTGTGTGTTTCTTTCTGGTTGTACTTATAGATTTCTTGTCCCTCTATCAAAATCATACACAATGGTCAACCTTAAAGTCCTGCCAACACAAAGATGTGAAAATCCTTTCTTTCATGTTGTCACTGGGATATTTAGCCTGGTGCCACAATGAAGCAATAATCTGAATAATCTGAAGTGATAGACAGTTACATTTCCTACTACAGCAGTGCAAGAACAAGCGTCCCACCCCATCCTCTGCACTATGGCAACACCAGGAAACACAACCAGACAGAGTCAAGTTATGTCTTAGCTGGACATTTCATTATTGGTTCACACCTCCAGCAATGCATTTAATAGTGCTGGTGAAAGGCAGGTTGTTCTCTTCTTTCCTAAGAACACAGCAAAAGAGTTTGCAGCCTCCCTCTCCCCAGCCACACAAGCCATAGAGCTTCAGCAACCCACGCCCTACACCATTGGAAACATTTTACATACAAAAGAGTTTGTGAGATCTTTTATGATTTTCAACATCCACCAAAGCTAGAGAACCATTGTTACAATCTCCTCAAAGATTTACAATATAGGGATATTTGGAAGTCAGATTAGTTAATAGGGTTCTATACACATAAATGACAACAAAACTATTAAACAGCACACCACCTTCAACAGAGGGTTAACTCATATTTCACTACAAGAACACTGAATGATACACCTGTTCCATATCCTTAAGAGATGAAAGCTCATAGTAAAATGCAACATGCAGGAATGGTTTTTTTAAGCGTTTATTTCAAAAAACAGCAAGTCTTTAAAAATGACAACAAAACATCATATATAAACCAGGAGACAATTGCTTCTAATACTACTTCTCTAATTGTCTTGCAATCCAAAGGGCAATCAAGTTCTTGTGGACTGTGTCCACCTTAAGTCCTGTTCCCTTCTCCAGCGTAGCAAATACATACTGAGCTGTTAATTGCAGTAACACTAATTAAAAGACAAAACCTCATGACTACATTAATAGTGAAATTGCCAATTAGCACACAAAGCTTCCTCATTACTGGTGCTGTATGAAATGTGACACATGATGTGGATAGCAGTCATAAAATAAAAGATTTTTAAAAAGCCAGTAGGTCACATTTTCAGCTTACTATAAAAGTACTGTTGGAATCAGTAACTGAGAAGCTGACCTACAGGAAAGAAAGAAATTCCTACAACCTTTTGTGAAAACCACTAAAGAAAAATATTGCCATTTTCCACATCTGCATTCACAATGGTTTTCAGAGGAAAGAGTACTGGCCTTGGTGTAGCCACTAGAAAATAGCTTAAAAATTTAAAAGTAGGGCAAAGGCTAAGATTTCAGTGGATAATTTATCCTGACTTTATACTCCACATAAGGCTTCCCTAGAAAGAACTACTGGATACTGAAAGCAGCCCAGGTGATCCTAGTGCCCTTTATTCTGCAGAAGGAACACTTATTCTTGTGTCCTTCAGTCTCTTTCAATGACCATTTAATGAAAGTTAATCCAGATCTCCATAACACTAGACCTGCTTCCATAAAGTGATTGTGCTTTTCACATAGTTGTATTTCCTCAGATCTCTCTCTACCTTTTTCCTTTTCTTTTCAAAGGTTTTTAATTCTAATTCAGAGGTCTCATGGTAAATAAAATGGAAATACTTTCAGCATTATCTTTCTTGAGAGAACTGGAGTAGGTATTTGTTTTTCACTTGCTCCCTTTTAATCAAGCATTTTGTTGACCATAATCAATTTCTTCACTCAAGAGAAAAATGTGCAATTATCTACAATGAAGAAGGTGTGTCTAAGGAATAGGGTGGGGGGGAAGAGAAATCAATGGAACCATCTGTCTGACATTCCTACAACATTATAAGAGACTTGTAATTAACTGCTTGCCTACCAAAGTCTGCCAGCTTTAACTCCCCCGTGTCACTGATCAGAAGGTTCTGTGGTTTCAGGTCCCTGTGCAAAATGTAACGCTGGTGGATGTAAGACAGTCCTCGCAGCAACTGAAATAAAAATAACTGAAAAAGAGGGGGACAAAAAATGACCTCTGTTAATATTTTGCATATAACCACAAGTGATTTCTTCACAATATGCAGGGTGCTTGCACATTGCCGTAACATTGTGTCAGAATTCCTCCCAAACTGGCTAATTCCCACCCAAATTTAACACAATGAAATTTCCATCTGAAATATACTTACTTTGCAAGGACTAAACCCAGCCTCCCGGTCCTAGTATGTCATAGATTCAATTTGACTGGTTTAAAAAGAATGAGAGTAATACAACCGTGTGCAGAAGGCTTGGTTTCTACCAAATTATAATTATATTCCATTTACCCATATGGCCTTAGAGATTAGGTGGTAGCCTGAAGACAGATGTGTATCTTCACTAATTATCGGAAACAACAGTACAGGGTGGATAGGGACAGGGAGATAAGGCTGGGGGATGGAACACTGAAGCTAAAACAAAGAAGAAATTAATAGTGTAACAATAATGCCTGTGTACCCAAGGAAATCTGCAAGTAAAATAGATTTTATCCTTCCAAGTCTATTTTAATGGGAGTTTCTTATGTATTTTTCATTAGGAAATAAAAACTCTCACTGAACCTAAAGACGACTTTTGAAACCTACTTGCAATAGTCTTTAAAGTAAATTTAGACAGAGACCTAACTTGCTGTCTCCTGGTTTCGTAAAGTCCTTCCCTGACTCTACTAATGCTTACTCCTAAAACTAAGCATTAGTATTGTGTATTCTCTAATTTACAATTATGAACAAAGAGCTGGATGAAAGAGATCTTTTGTCCTCCCCTTTTCATCTCCCGCGTGCATCCTTCTCCCACACCCTTTCAGACACTCGCTGCGAAGGGCGGCGTTAACCGCCGTGCGTTTTGTCAACACAGAGCGTGAATGAACTCCCAGGAGTTTCCTTGGCAGTGATGAAGAACCCATCCTAATGTAGAGACCCTTCCTTTTGCCTGATATACTCCAAGAAATACTTCAGTTTTTCTTAAATTTTCAAATGTGGACACAAAAATCCCCTCCAAGGCTAAACATGGAGGATTCAGGAGCAGATATGGCCTTTGTGCCTCTCAGCTCAGAGGACAGTGAAACGTGCTCTCTAGGAAGATGTGGAAACCACACCAAAGATTTGGGAAAAGTCAACTCAGGCACACGAGAATTTCTAATTAACTTGCAACGCAAGCATCCTATTCAGTGATTACTGAAGTGAAGAGACATTATAAAAAGAGTTACAAAATCTGATTACAGAAAAGAATAAAGACTGGCATGAAAGAAACAGAAATGTCATGTTACTGAAGGTGAAATGAATTTAATTGCATTTCATTTTTTCCCTGAGTGCAGATACAATGCACTCTATGTTTAGCTATTTAGCCAGGGCACAAAGAGCCATATCAATCACCTTCTTGCCTGGGTTGGGTCTAACAATGTGCTGAGGAAACCTAAGAACAAAATACAGAAACAAATAATAGCAGGAAAGTCATATGTAACATGCAAATTCCTTTTTGAACTGTGGTTAAAGTGGAATTCATGGTACATGAAAACTGTTTTAATAAGAGCAAAAGGTAGAAATGGCTTTCATTACAGCTTGAAAATATCTATTTAATTCTATTAAATTACTTCAAAACAATATATATATTTTAATAAAAAGATGGGCAAAATAACCAGTTTCCTAGGCTAAATCAATGGCATTCAACTTCAAACATTACTTCTAAATATGCAAAGAAATTTCAATTATCATGGTAGCTCATAATATTTAATCTTTATAATAACTCAAAATATATTTATTTATGTCTTTCATTTGGCTTTAGTGCAAAGAAATAATGTACCAAAAAAAAATGCCCAACAGCTTCAGAGCTAAACAGAATAAACATCTGCTCTTGAGGACAGCTTTGGAATGTAGTTTTATTCCAGATTTGTCGACATGCTGTACTCATTAAGTACTTCCCCAAAAGTTAATTAATTCACTCACACCTCCTTGGAGGAAGCTCACAGAAGAGAAGGGAAAAAAAATCTTCCTGAATTCATTAAAGGGTAAACTCAGATATTGGTTTTTTGCTTTCTCTTTTTCTCTTCCCCTTCGTTTTTATTTGGTAATATTAATTGTGAAAAGATTTCAGCGAACACAAGCTTAACATCTGGCAGCAAAGTATTCTGCAAACCACAGGCCCTTTGTGATTGCTTGGGATGAGAAAACACCAAGGGAGGCTTCACCATTTCCAACAGTTTCCCAACACACAAAAAGAAAAGATGAATTGGAAAAAACTGTTTCTGATTCCTCACAAAGCACTTCTGCCCTCTCACAGTCATGTTCCCTCTCCTGATCTGGAGGAAAACCTTCTCCAAGAAACCCATTTTCTTTCCAGATTATCTGCATTACCTTCACAAGGACAAAAATGAATCCTAGATGAGGTACCACCTAACCATATACCCAGTCTGAAATTGACATACCTTCTATTATGGTCATACTCTCATCTTACTTGTTCCTTCCTCCACCTCACTCAATACCAATCACTATGAAATCTCAGCCTGGGGTTTTTTCAGGGGGTTTTGAACAAGCAACTGAGCTGCCATTTCTCAAAGCCCCAGGATGGCAGCTGGAGTCAATGGCAAATTCAACATGTATTTCAACAGGTTGGTTGTGATGGTACAAACAACACAGAATTGAGGCTCTTTAGCTTTTATGTTGGTAATTTTAATATTTGCATGGTCATACACAAGACTATATAAGTATTGAAGAACCTGCCACAAACCAACTAAGACATCATTCACTAAGGCATCATTTGCGTACAGCTTATTAGTAAGAACAAAGGTTTTGGTAATAAAATTAGGTTCACAAAATGACAAAGGTCATTGTGGTGAGAGTTGAAAAAGACAGAAAACAGGACAGGAATTTGTTCCTAGAAGTCAGGTTTTCAGCTAAGCTTAACATTAGGAAGCTCAACACTTTATGTTCAGACAAAAAACCCTAACACTTGCGGCTTCAAGTCTTGCCTATTTATTATAGCCATTAAAAAATACCTTTTCCCCCTGACTGTTAATGCAGCTCTCACTTTAATGAGCATCAGATTTTAATGAGACTTTTCATTGTCAGCAAGAAAAATGCATGCAGGTCAAAGCTAATTCAGGGTTTATGGACTGTGATATTAAAAGAACATTAGCAGTTCTTAAAACTTACACGAGAAAGCCCTCAACTCCACAAAGGAGTGAGTTAGCACCTACATAGTCCTTCAAGTGCAATGCCTGGATAGTCATTTGAGCTACATGCAACATTTGACCAAATGCCCACAGTAGTTTTTAAATATGTTTTCTGAAAGACTTGTAGCTATCTGATGAACAGCTCAGCTATCCTGGTGTTTTCATGAGTCTGGGTGAGTGTACAACCTAGAGCCTTACATGCAGGCATCCAATGGCTGCCTGGTGGCCCATGTGCTGCAGAATGCTTTACTATCTCTTGGCCTCTGAATGAGCTTGTAAGTCACACACTGACACAGGCCGTGCAGAACACATCTAAAGGGTGGGACTGGGAGCAGCTAACACTGTCTGACTTAGGGTCAAGAAAGCTCTTCCCAGTCTAACAATAAAGGGGAACACTCATGTACAAGTAATCTATGTACTCAGATGACTCCATACAGTTGCCCTCCTTTACCAAAGATGGTAGAGAGTTTCTGGCAAAGGATACTGGGGTAAGTGAAAAGCAGAAATTCACAACATGGGAGATTCTCCAGAAAATGCACCATTTCCACACAGACTCTGCTGAGGCGCCGAAGCACTAAGGACCCCAATGACAGAAAGGATGCTTGCCAAGAAAACAGAATAATGATGCCTGTGGGGGCCTTTTTTGAAGTCTTTCTGTGATGGCAAAGAGGGATTTCCAAACTATTTTCTTTATTTGAGCTCCCGTAATTCATGTTGTATTGTGGGAATAGAGGATATTATAGGATATAGGTATCTGGCCCTGGATACAGAAGTAGAAAGCTACACAGAACTAGAAAGCTACAAAGAACTTTTTAGTTTACAGAAAATGCACAGAACTCATGGTTGTGCTCTCTTGGCAGCAAAAGAGTGCAAAAAAAGAATGAGATAATCTGGACCAGAAGTTAAAATTATTTCAGAAGAAAGCTGAAAGCAAGCTTAAATTAATGTGTCTTTCCTTCAGCAAGCTCATACTACTCTATTAGTATAGTTATCTTTGAAAAATGATACATAATACCACACAAGATTTATTATCACCCATCACTGCACAAATGCTCCTGCTTGCGCTATTTATCAAAGCACACTGTCTGGGTATCACACAATCATCTGAATTCCCAAGTGTGTATTCAGCATCAATCAAATCATATTTAGTCTTAATAGGCCATCAAATCTAAAAATACCAGTAAAAGAAACCAAACTTGGGACATCCCATCTCATGCTTGCAACCAGTGAAGTTCTCCCTATCATCCAGAGGGCAGTACAGGCTTCTGTAAATTATTGGCTATTTAAAAAGGTAAAAAGAGATAATAAATCACTACAGTGCCATCTCACAGCCTTGGAAACAAACACAACCAAACACATTACTCAGTTCCATCTGGGTTCACTAGACTGTTCAGGAGTTTTAGAACTACTTGTTTAAAAACATTAACATTAGAAAAAACTACTTGGTAATATGTACTATCACAGAAGCAATGAGAAATGTCCCTCTGTGACTTCTGCTGGCATGTCAAAAGCTCATCAAGCACAATCTTTTTTATTGCTCTTGGTTTGCTATTCATTGCCCTCTTTTCAAGCAGGATAATACCCATGAGATAAAATCCAACTTTTCACTTCTACGACCTGGGGAAATACTGCACTTTTTAAATCAAAGCTTTGTAGACTCTGTTGCTAAAATTGTCAGAAGTTGTTGCAGGAATAAAGTATTGACTTGAAACAAATTTGCATCCCTACAAATAAAGAAAATCTGAATAAAAAATTATTAGCTATTTGAATCTGCAGAATTTTCAGGATCATAATAAGATTTATCTCACTAAAGGTTACTCCTATCTGTCTTTCCTGGAATCAACTCAGTTCTCTCCAAAAGCATTTTAAAACAATCCACTCCAAAATGCATTTATAAAGGCTTCTAATTTGCTACTGCATTCCTTACATGAGAGTCTTACCAAGGCAATATCACACAGAAATACATATGATACAGCCACTGGAAATGTGCATTGCATCATTGCTTAAAAAATTTATATATACAGATTTTTCCACTTATTTCCAGTAGAACTGCAAAGGAAAGAGATTGGAATGTGTTAATTCACTAACTTCTAGTCTCTTTGATGCTCTTTTAATCATTTTTTGTCCCCTCTGGGTACTACTACAGTCATTTGCAATGAGGAAGGTGTGCTTAATTAACTGAGTATAAAGACACTCCCTTATGATCAGTTATAGTCATCTGCTAATGTTCAGTAAGTAGAAGACTCAGACTTTTTCTTCTGAATGGCAAAAGTAAAAATAAATTCAATTCAATTTAATCTGCCTTTTCACCTTTCATCAACTCACTTCTATGCTGAAGTAGGTCAGAGTGGCAAATGTTGCCTCACCAATTCTAAAGATTTTCAAGTGTTCTCCCTACAATATACATGTTTTCTTGACATATGTGAATCATGAAGATCATACAGACAATAAATTACAAGTGCGTTTATGAAAGTGACGGTCTTCTAAATTGAATTTTAACATGCTAATGAAGATTCTTCTTTAACTGTTCACAGTTATGCATATTATCAAACCATTAAGTGACAAGACTGACATGAAGTAGAGTGAAATGCTGATGCCATATTTAATGTCTGATAACTAAAAAGTCTAATTTAAATAATCAATTCTCAATGCCATGTGTAAAAGACGACCTTAATTAGGCATAACATTATTCTGTCTGCTGCACACCTGCTTGTTCACTGAATGAGGAATGAAAAATAGCACCTTCTCAACCACATTAAACAGCATCACTTCTTACTTAACAAATGTGCTGAAACACACTTTTAATTCAACTTAACATCAGCAGCATGACCAATTTTAGTGAGTAGGAAGGAGACTTCAAAAGCATGACATTAGTTTAGGTTTGCTTCCAGTAACAACAGACAAATTTAGAAGGACCACCACAGCAGGTTTTCACCTCAAAGTCAAAGACTGTTTTCTTCAAACTCCAGTGAGTCAGTGACATGAAAATTCATCATAGCTAGATCTACTACCACAGTTTAACTGCCCACTTCCTGTGCACCTATGTCTGTGGCACCCAACCTCTTGGTCGGCCACCTCTAGTTACACATGGGTGCTCACACACCACAACTTCCCCTACACCACGTAACATGTCTTTGTCACATGGGGATGCAGAACTTGCCACATAATCCAACATATGTCTCCCCACAGAAAAGGGGGAACACAAACCTGCTGTCCATGCCACAGATGTTGATACAATCACACAATGGAAAAGGAAAACAGGAACAGGCGAGGGAAGTTAACAGCCGCTGTTAGCACAACGGCAACCTAAAGCATTTTTATCCTATTTTTCAGATATTGCACTTTTCTAACAAGCGCATGGGTTTGAATCTTACTATTAATAAATGTAGCTACTGCTTAGCAAGAGCCAGTATGAAATGCTCTGCTACTGACAAGTTCAAGCAGCTTCACTTAAGTGCAGTAAGCCTCATATGGATACGACATAGGGGCTGCCTAATCCTTGCATGTTCTGAATGCTTCCCTACCCTTTGTGCTTCAGACCATCCTAAAGCTGCAATCAGTTCAGTGATAAATATTAATGTTTACAGAAGACACCAGATGACAACTACCCTATGGCTTTGACTCAGATTATTAATTTTCATATTAGTCATTAAATGCCAAAATTACTCATCTGACAAAAACAGACTGAACATTAAAAACTGCAACCATTAGTTAAGGACAACGTTCACAGTGCCGCAGTGCAGTGAGGAACACATGAATACTAAAAATGACTAAGTTCCAGAGATTTCAGATAATATCATATAACAATCAGTGTATTTCAACATTTTCAATCCAATGTTATGGAGACCACCATTAAACCCTTGGTTTAATAAATTCAATGTTCTTATCATATCTGGGGTTTTTTTAACTGTGTAGTTGCTATAGAGTTGACTGACCTCTACTTGAGCATTTAGCACAGAAAAATGTTGCAGCATCCCATTACGTGTCACTAATTACTATTACATTCCTTTTACAATATTTTTTAAAGTTTTAAGACAAACTAATTTTTTTTTTTTTGTGGAACATAAGCATATTTTTATGGAGATTATTGGGCTGCCCTAGGAAACTAAGTGCCCAAATCCCAATACACATTTTGCCATACACCCTGACTCCGTATTGCAGTGATAAAACATTTTAAAAGGTTCTGGTGGGGGTAGGGCTTAGTTAGTTGAGGTTTTGCTTCAAAAATATACATCCATTATGCACAGAAGACTGCTGTGCCCTGCTTCCTAGGAGAATGGAAGGCCCAAAATTGAGATGGGTAAGAACTGAAGTCTTGAAGGCTCCTGGGAGAAGTCTGAATATTCTTTTTCCCTGCATGTAAAGCTCAACAAGAGGGTCTGCCTATTTCTTCTTAACACTTTTTGGCCCTAGGAAGAGAAAAGGTGCCCAGGGAGAAGAACAAATCAGTGCGGCAATATTAGATAGAATAAGAACAAACTGGAAGTTCCTCCCCCCTCTGGTCGCAGCAGACTACAGGAGGCTTCCAAGTTGCCTGAAGTAAAAGATTTTGAGAGCAATTAAGAGACAGGGACAGTTTTTGTCTGCTTGACAACCTGTTGTCATTCAGGCTGGTGTTACACGGATTAAGGAACAGTGGGTCAGAGGCAAGTGTCTTTTCATATTGCCAAAGATGGGGTTTTTTTTCTGTCAAATGCTCACACAAATCAATATTATCTCTAACACTACAAATAAAAGAAAAAAGGCAGAGAGAAAAAATTCAGGATGCTTTTCTCAAAAGACTTCAGCTATCTCAAGGCAGCATCACTAATTAAGAAGCAAATCAGCTTTCATTAATAGATTTATTTTTAAGGCAGGATGCAAACAAGCAATGCAGGCATGACAGATGCCAGCCTTTGATCCACTTATTCGATCAGTAATAGGAGTTACAGTAAACAAACTCAACTATAAAATGCATCAAGGCATAAAGATGAATTATGTGCATTGCTGGCAATGTTATAATATGGAGTAAAAGACAGTTAAAATAAAGATGATATTTCAAGGACTAGATGAAGCTAAGAACAGTTACCTTCTCACAGGACATGCTGAAATGCACAAATAAAAAGATACTTAAATTATGAATTTACTAAATCAGAACCATTTATGGACAGCTGCAAACAAAGGCTCAGGAGAACGAAGAAGTAAGACAAAAGACTAGTGGAGATAGCCCTGTACCAGACAGAAAGGAACATAAATCAGAATGCAGATCATAACAAAGAAAATAAAATATCACTGGTAGGGTCAGCTAGTTGCTCTGACCCATTAGAGTTCCTGCTGTAGGAAGCAATCCAGATGTTCCAATTGAGCATGGACTATCTCTAAAGGCTGCAACATCTGTAGGAAAGAAAGCCAAGGGTACAGATGTCAGTAGTCTGGGACAGGAGGAACAGCACAGGGATAGTCAGGAGCAAATCTTGTACCTCAGTTGGCAATAGCACATTTTGCAGCTCGGCAAGCACCACACGGTACACACATAAATCAATTCCTATTTCCAGTCATGGACAAGGCTGCAGCAGTAGCTTCCAGCAGAAACATGATTATATGTGGGGCCATGTATTTAAGATTTATAGCTTGCCTTCAATTGTGGAAAAACGGAGAAAGACATCTTTTAAACCAGAGAAGAGAAGATGAGGCCATGCCTACTACACACAGACTTATTAACTGATTATATTTTTCCCCAACATCTCTAACTATAACACCATACAGAGTATATGAATATATAGTTACAAATAAATGGTAGACATGCAAGTTTGGTAGCTACCAAAGACGTAAATAATTGTATATTTGAAGCTGATGGAGTTTGCAGAATATACGGACTGAAACAACTGCTTTATGCCAATTTCCCTTCAAGCTGATGAAAATATTTCAAGTACCTAACTGCGTTTATGTCATCAGAATAACTGGTTTAACATTACCAGGGATAGGCATTTTTAAAACCACATCTCAGTACCACACACAAGCTCCTTGAAGGGTTTATGTTATTTGTAGGACTTGCGCCTCCATCCATGAATTATAAAATCCTGAAATCATTAGGTGTCAATACATACATACCAATAAAAATGCTAAACCTAATATTTTGGGAAGCAATCTTGTTTTATTTGCCTAAGCATACTGTCCCTGGACTTCTACAACTGCCAGCAGAGACAGTCTTCTTTATACTTCCACATATTTATAATATCCTGCTTAGTCTTTATTTAAAATAGTTAAGTGACAGCAAATAGCCTATTTAAAACCACAAAGAAAGGCAATGTCAAACACAATACCTGAGGGGACAACAATATGTGTGTCCGTCAAAGTAATTTAGATTTCTATTCTATTTATTAGCCTTCATTTAAAAGTAAGCCTGAGGGAACAAGCATTGTCTTTAGCTTCCAAATACAGAGCAAATTCAGAAATATAATTAAGCTGAAGATATCCTATAGAAGTCAAGATGTAAGTAAATAATGGGTTTGTATCTGCCTTCCTATAAAATACTGTTTAACAGGAACTACTGTACTACATATTCTTTGGAAAAAGAAAGATGTCTGATTACGTGGATTTGTATTTATAATAACTGGCAACATGCCAGAAAGGAATATCCATCAATAGGCAATACTTTCCTAAAGTACAAAATTAAAAGGCAGGGGGTCTTTTGTCATGCTGGGAGAGCATCAATGGCTTAATCCCACAGGTTAGCCCCAGAGAGCCGAGACTAATTTATTGCTACTGGAATATAATTGCTCAACTGGAAGCTTTTAAAATGGATTTAAGGATCACATAACCACTGATTCTGAACGAACAATGTCCAAAAGTCTGACTAAAAGTGAAATTACTGAAGGACCTGTAGAAAAAAGGGGCTGGCAGGGAGAGAAGGGTAATTAATATAGCTCAGCTTAACCCTTAGAAACAGCTGCGGACGCAAACAGACAACTTTGTCCAGAAGCTGAAACCAAAACAAGGTGGCAAAGTCTCAGATCCCCGATTGCCTAAGTCAACAGCACAACAAAGCATCAAAATGAAATGGTTATGAAATAACTATCTTACTTCCTCTGAAACAAAAGAGCAATGCAAGCTTTTACTTTGGCATGCTGGTGAAGGTCTGGGAATTTTTAGCATACGCGACTGAGTTTCTGTCCTCACAGCTGAAGAAATCACTCTCTTGGGCTATTTTAAATTTAGCTTTGAGAGCAGGCACTGAAAATCCCAAGCAGGCTGATTCATTCATTAAAATGGTAGGACCACAAATTATCATGCCTGGTTTTAGCAATTACTGTGTGATTAAGGCTAGCCTTTGTTGCTGGCCTGGCAAGAGAGTCTACTAAATATATGTAACTGATTTTCATCAATATTATTTAAGAAAAAAGAAAGTTAATTTTCAGTGGGATTGCTCATGTTTTGTCTGCAGATTAAAGTTTCATCTGCTCCAACTTCCAAATTCTTTTTCTTTTCTCTCCCCTGCTGCCTCCCCCTTTTACTAATAATCCATTGGAAATTTAAAAAACTTGAACCAGCAATACATCAGGATTCTACACTTAGCTACTCAAATAAATATTTCTAATGTATCTATAAGCTTCAAAGGTGTTGCTGAGCACTGTCAGGTGGTACAGATACCACAGAAATACATGCAGAAAAATCTGAAAGGGAAATGCTGCTGCTAGAGTTCTCTCTGAGGCTCCTGCTTTAAAAGACAGGTATCTCAAGATTTAGAGGAGTGACGTACTAGCACGCCAAACTATCTGTCTATATCCATCCTCCTCAAAGACAAGCTCACTGGGCCCTGGTGTGATGAAATAAAAGTACAATTCTGTGAATTATTATGTCTTTTTTAGTGGGGAAAATTTCAGCAACAACTACTGCATATCAGACTTTGAGCTACACTGCACTGCAGCCTTGGAGTAAGACTTACAAATCCGAAGCAGCACAAAGAATCTTAATAGCCAGTCTTCATTTATCCCAAAACTCAGAGAAATGAATGGAAAAGTATCTAGACAGGGAAATTAAACACAACTCCCTTGTTTTAACAAGCACATTCAATACCTGAAACTCTGCTTAGGCAACTATGCAGGGAAGAAAACTCAGAAGTTTCAGGGGTCAAAAAGTAGGTCCTACCTCACCACCTTTAGTGCCACACTCATGGTGTGTGTGTGTGTTGGTTTTGGGGTTTTTTCCCAAATATATGGAGTAAGGAGGAATTTTCCTCAGGTTTTTTAGATTACAGTAATTCTTATCTAAATGCATATGTTGTAGATGCTACTTTTCATTCAAAGAACACAGAAGATTAATTAAGCTAGACGATAGGCAACAATGATCAGCTACTGCAGAAGAAAAAATACTTCCTCTTTTTAAGATAATTTTCTTTGTTTTAAACCAAACAGGACTTCTGGCTTTTCCAGAAGAGGGAGTGAGTTTTCATGAACTTCTACATTTCAGTAAGTTACATCCTGGAATAAAGTTCCCAGTATGACAAGTGAAGACTTAAACACTTCCAAAGTAGAACAACAATGGGACTGATGTCGAAGTGCAAGACAGTTTTAACAAATATCATCTGAATGACCTATACACACACAACACATTCTGCACGTCTGGCCAGCTTTCATTTGATGCTAAAATTATTTGGCTGACTTCCCAAATAGTACCTGGATCAAGTCTCTACTCATCTGTCTTTCCATTAAATCCTGCTAATGAACTCTCTCCTTCCTATGTGATGATTCTCAGATGATCTACTTTAGAAGGAAAAAAATATTCCAAAGTGAGATCAGCTATGAAAATGCTGATATCATCCAAGAAAGTGAGCAAAACTATGAGGGAAGATTTTATATGTTCATATAAAAAGCACATTCAGCTAATACAGTTAATTACAGTTCCCTCAAACTTGATGAACCCACACTAACTTACCTAACTGTAGATCTAGCACTGACAGCCTAAAGCATGTTTACCTTGGGGTTTTAGGGCAGTATTGCCTTAAGAGCAAATATTTCAATGGAGGGGAAAGATTACCAACACCCTTAACAGCATTCACTAATATATTTTGGCTCTGAGTCAGTTTTACAAACCTCAGAAGTCCTATTGCAGGAATGCTCAAATACTTGAATTTGTAATTATTTTCAAAGAAAACAAATATTTAAAAATCCAGTTTATATGCCAGGCATTTTCCCTTTAGCTAGCAATCAGTTTCTGTGAAACAACTGACACGGCATTTTTTACAAAGTAACTGCTACTGCATTTGCCTTGAATGTGTGCTCTTTTTGACTCTTACCTTCACATTCTCTGGATGAAGCCCTCCAGGGTGTTTGTCCATGTACTGACATAAATCAGTGTGCTAAAAGAAAGTCAGATGGAGAAAACTATATTAATATCCATATGACTGCAGCAATAAATACCCCTCTACTTAGGAGTGGACATAACAAAAGGAAAATAAGATTTTTTTTTATAGCCACACATGTGCGCACACACGTTTGTACCTTTACACTCATTTTATTTAACAGCCTTGATAACTGATATGAATATTCAACAAATGCAAATTAATATTTTTTCTGACACCCTGCTTTTGGTAGATTAATTACCTGAATTTTAATACCATTCTAAAACTTGTAAGGACAGTATCACCATCAACACCACAAATATAATATCCAGATATAAGAGGAAAAACCTAAAGGGAGAATCTCACATTCAATTCCCATTGTTCACATTATAACATTGCCCTTTAAATATAATTTAATAGCAATTCTAGATTAAGATGGGTTAAAGGTTTAGAAAATAAAGCTGAAAGGCATTGCATATCAGAGTACTGAATGGTACTTTTTAGCTCAAAAAGAAGCACATACTGTGGACATGTACAGCCATTAAATACATATACTTTAGAAACGAACTCCATGGCAAATTCAAACCTAAGTTTTCACTTCATAATTACCTATATTTCCTGCAAACATAGCATGAAATCTCTTCAGAAAAAAAAAGAAGGCTTGCAATGTATAGATTAATGTTATTTTTAATGAATAAATATTTATAGCTTTTATTATGGAAACACTTTTCGCTGAATTATTCTCTTACATTTCTACACTGCAGCAGCATGGTTTCAGTCAAGTGCATGTTGCTTCTCTAATGTGCTTGCACAATTCAGCTTCTGGAATTATGTTCAGAATAAAAAAAAGCAAAAATATGCACTTGATTAACCAGCAAATACTCAGACTCTGTCTTCCACATCTGGCTTCTGAACACATCTGGTAAAAATCATCTAACATTCCTTGAAAAGCTACTTGGCAATACCTGCCTCACATACACAACAGCCCTACTAAACACAGGCAGTTTCCAAAGTGAGAGTTTTGGACAAAAGTTGCCTTCCACACAGCAGAATGGTGTCTCTGTGCAACATTTCCCATACCAGGAGGAATTCTTTAGCTTTTTTTTTGCAGCATAATGCAGATACATAGGAGAGCTCACACCCAAGACACAAAATTTGTTCTAGCCACAACTATCCTGCATAAAAAGCCTCAGAATCCCAGAAACCTTACAGAGTCAATTATGTTTCAACTGCAGTCTTTTGGCATGTTTTTTTTTCCCTACACACACAAGAGACACAGAGGAATATGTACCAAACCTTCATTCAGATGGGGAAGAGATATTGAATGTATTTTCTGTTCAAATCTTTCAATAATTTGCTTTTATTAAACTAAGAGTCTTTCTCATGAGAGTAACTAAACATTATGGTAAGAATTGTGGAAGCAGCTTATAATGTTAGAAAACACTGGTCCCCACTTTAAAAAAAAGAAGGTGGCAGAAAAGCAAAGGCAGCATCAGCTGCTCTCCTTTTCCAAGGTAGGGACTGAATGCACGTTGAATTAAACATTAGTACAACCAGGAAAACTGACAGTGCTGCAGAGACAGCTCTTTCTAAACCTGTTTTCCCTTTTGGCAGCCAAAGTGTCTGCTGCAGTGCTTGTGTGTGCAACTGACATTGAAGAAGACAACACGAATGCAAGTTTCAAGAAAGCATTAGAAAAGAAAACAAGACAGCAAGCTGGATGAAAGCTGTTTTTTAATGGTATTCCATGAAATTTGTACTATACAGATGGAGTCTTTTTCTTCATGCCATATTTCAAGGTGGAAAACAACATGCTTTCCCAAGTGGAAGAGTGGCTGCAAATACAGCCTGCCATACTCTGAGACTGGAGTCTTTGCCGCACTCACCACCCCAATCTAATAAAACACATATCCTAAAGGAAAATTCAAGATACAATTATAAATCAGCAATAACATAAAACTATACTGAAACAAGGCACAAAGACAAGAAACAGACCAACCAATATGGCTTTTACAGTCCATTCTGCACTGTCTCAGAGGGTCAGGCCCCTCCCAGGGAAGCAGCATACTGGGAAGGCAGTACAGGGCCTTCCAAGCAATTGCACACATTCTGATCCCAAATGGACCTGGCTAGACCAATTCTGTGTCAAGCTAGCTTGTAACAGCTCTATCAGTCGTACTGTTAAGCCCCAACACACATAAATCACCAAAGTAATACCATGCTGACAGAACATTTGATGTTTTAGTTTAAGTTCAAAATCCCATTAGTTCCTGCTCTTTACACTCCATCAGTTTACCCACACCCATATGTACAAATATTCAATTGGCACTCCTCTGCTCAAAACAACTACACATAAAAAAATAAGCAGAGATAAATCAAGTTTCTATGGAGAAGAACTCAAAAGCTAGGAAAGTCCAGAACTAATGGGGTTTATCCAACCTTTTACTTGTTTCTCCATTAAACGTATATTATAACTCCTAAAAGGTCTAATGTAATTGCATACTTTTTTTTTTTCTTTCCCAGGATTAGACCTAGTCACTGAACAGAAGGAGATACTTGATTAAAAAATAGCTGAGCTGTTTTACAATCGGGGTTTTCTTCTATTCTCACACAGCTTGAGGAGTCTCGCTTTTTTACTACTTTGAAGACACAAATAATCTCACAGGTCTTCCTACGCTGCTTATTGCTATGGTATTGACATGCTTTACAAACAGAATAATTTCATAGCAATGCAGGAGATGTAAGGCATTACTTCTTTTTATCAGATAGGGACTTGAAGCAAAGACAAAAAAAATTCTAAGAATCACTCACCTGGGCAATTCTGTTCAAAGAACTTTGGCTTTGACTTTTCAGATTATTTGGCACTATTTTGTCTTCTGACTGACTCTGGTGGTAATGAAAGATATTCTAGTCTTCAGGTGGATCCTTTGACCCTACATACCCCCTCTTCCTTTTTGCTGTCTCTGATGAGCAAAGTGGTTTGTCCTAAGCTACGAACACCTGGTGGACTTTGCAGAAGGAACTGTCTGGATACTCTCATTCCAGAGATGGAGAAGCTGATATGTTGCTATTCACTTTGGTGCATACTGGCCTGAAAACGTATATAAAATGAATTGGTAATATTTAAATAGATATTAACAACCAATCTAAACATAATCATCCACCTAACCATTGTGTCCTTCTCATGCCTGGCTCAGAGCCTTGTCTCAACTACTCTGCAACACTGGCTTCAGTTACAGCTGTAAATGTGTAATGCTTTTGCAAAGGAGATGGACAATCTCATGCTGGATAGCAGAAATCTGTAATTACAGCAATTTCAGCTGATGACAATACAGCAGGGGTGGAACCCAGTTCTGTATAGCAGTATTACCTAACTTGTCTTAAAATGATACTTTGAATAAGGCAGGAACCCCAGAAGACATCCTGGTTCCCACATTCACAAAAATTAAGAGAAATTCAGCAACAATTACATGCCTTCACCACATAATCCTTTGCAGAGCTGCACAACAGGCACTTCCAGAACGGTAAAAAAAGGGGATTGCCCAGGCCATCTTTATCTTGGTCCTCCAATTGTAAGAGCTTCCTTTTCCCACTTCACCAACTAAACAATATTTTCTGCAAAACCTGTTATGCTTTCAGTGAACAACTCTATCTCTCCTCTCACCACTGGCTTCCTCAGAAACAGAAACAAATAGCTACAATATTTGAAATGAGAGACTAAAGTCTTTGAGAAGAGTGGAGGAATCTTCAAAGACATAGCTCTTAAATACAATTTATGATTTCTCTGAAGCTTATCACTTGACCAAATTTGTAGCAATTTTCAAAATGATAATGCAGTGGTACCCACAGCACAAAGGCTACCCATCCCCTAAATTCCAAATCCATACAGCTTGAATATTTAAAATAAGGGTCCTCCAGATAGAGGTTCAAGATATTTTGGCCTTATTGGCTGAAAATAAAAGTAAATATAGGCAATCTGAGACAGACTTTGGCATTTTTGACCCAAACTTAAATTAATTGCAAATATTTTCCTCCCCATGATAGAGACAAGTATCACAACTCCTACAGGTACCTGAAAATGAGAGAGAGATTTATTACTTTTCCAACATAACTGCTCATAGTCTAAACAAAAATCAATGAAGTCGTACAAGGATTAAAAAAAAAAAACAACAAACCAAAATGTACACTTGCTGAGACTCTCTCTGTAATATTTTTCACTCATTTTTTCCCCATACCATCAACTACCATGACAACTCTACAAAAAGTATGATTTACTTATGAAATATTGTCTTCCATACTCACATGAAGAAATGAATTGATGAATTGGGATTTTGATTCAAACTTGGGGCAGTGTATAATTGTATGAAGGTCATTTTTATTCAGCAAGACTCTGGTTTATAAGTAGACACATGTGTGTTTATGTTTGTGAGCATACTGTGTATAAGCATCTGCTGAAGGGAAAAGAATTCTGGCTGATATTTATACAGCTGAAGCAAGGTTTACATACATTACATCCTAGGTCTGGAAAAGAGAGAGTATGCAAACAGAGGAGGAAAAAATGACAAATGTCGATGACTCTTCCCTTCTTCTCTTGAAGGAATTCTAATTATGAATAGATGAGTAAACCACAAGCTAGAAATATCCTCAGATGTGCTCTGTGCTCCACTTTAACATCAACTGTTTTGCTCAGCTATCTTGCTCAGAAATCAGACTCTGCTACCAAACACAAATGTGTTCAGACAAAGGGTGGGACGTTTCCTTTCAAAGGCATGGCTAGTGATGATCACTACTTTGCCCACCCCTCTCCATAATAATAATGTGACTGTCATTCTCTTCTCATTAAATTAGTCACTTCTCCTTCCCATGCAATACATTCTCTTCCCCTCCTCTTCCTCAGTCTTGATAAATCTCCATGTGACTTAGGCATCCCATAATTCTGCCTAATTGGTTTCAGCTGTCATTTTTGAAGCTGGAATGCACAGAGAGCCCGGGGCTTGTGAATGGAACAGGAAGCACTTCCAACTTCATTCCCATCATGTAAAACCAGCAATGTGTAAGAGCCCTCCCATTAAAACAAAACCGGGAGTATTTGGCTGCTGGCGATGCCGTCGTGCAGCAGACAGATTGTGCTGCTCCACTGAGGAAGTGAGGCTGTTGTGAGCCATTCCTCCCTGCTCAAAGGCTAGCACACATTATTTATGCCCTAGCAGCTTTCCTGACTAAAATACTCTCCCTTTTGTCACCAACAAATTCTAAAACCGATAACATAATTTACCAATAAAAGGACGGGTACCAGGAATATTTGAAGTGACAGGAGAACAAAAAAAGTTAATTCCTTTTCAATGGTGTGTATCCTCCTACCTAAGCACTCTGCAGATTGCTGTGCCACAGTTTAAATTTATTTCATGTCATTGGTATCTTCAAAAGTGTCATAGACTCTCATTTTCATGTATTTCTGTGGCTTTCTATGATTCAATCTTTCCCCTCTATGAGATGACACAGTGTTACCCATGCTAACAAAAAGATACCCTACAAGCTATCTCTGGGTGATACCTAAGCAACTTCCAGCAAAACAGCAGCAGGCAACAGCACCAGCTGGGCTGAGCAGCAGGGGAAAATCTATATTAGGGATTCAAGGAAGAAAATCTGCCCCACAAGACACTCGTAATGAAAACAATTCTGCTTACAGACGTTTTTAGTGGCTTGGATTTCTCTCACACTGTCAGCAAAGATAAGTATACTTCAAAATACATGAACAATACTATGTAGAAAAGGAGACTAGGTGTTGGGGGAGTACATAATCCAGATAGAAACATATCTGAAAATCTCACAGAGAAAAATGGAAACACAATTGTCTGATTTTTGGGTGTTACTAGAAAAGATAAATTTATTCACGGATACAAAGCCCCTGTCATTTCACAGAGAGTAAGCTGGTTTCTTACAGACAAGTGAAACACACACCACTAAGGAAAGAATTGCTGAAAGAACTAAGAGATCTTCAACAAAATACAGTTTTCTAAAGATGCCAGTTTATCCTCCTCCCTATTCTCTGTCCACCTTAATAATTCTATCAGCTTCGTGTTCTTTGCAACTCAGGTTAGGGAGACAAAACCCACTTAATTTAGTGAGATTATCTGAACAAAAGAATGACATTGCAAAAATAAGCAGGAATTCCTGTTTAGTGTGATCAAAATGTAGGATCAAACATCAGCTTGTACAAACTGTGATGGACTTAAGAGACCTCAAAATCAACTGAGTTGGGACAATTTTTGCAAGCTGTAACACGTGTGCCCACAAGGACAGGCATGTGCACTTTTTCTCTAATTTGTTATGTCACTCAGCTTCCACAACACTGATCATGATATCTTATAAACAAACAAACAAAAATAAATGTAATAAAAATGTGAAGATACAAAAAAGTTTCTTGCTAGAGCATGGAAGATACCCACAGGCTCATGATGAGAGTCCTTGTTCCAGGACTATGTAAGCAGAGTATATAAATGGCAGGGAAGCTGACAATCCACATACAGCCACACTAGTAAAGTATCCACACTAATACTGGCATGGTGCTGACCATGGATAATTCAGTTGTATCCACACAATCTCCCCTGGCACAAGGGCCCTTTGTATGGGGGTGTGTGCTGGGTAACAACAGGGCAGCAAAGGACCAGTGCAAAGCCTTCCTTTAAAAACTTCCACCTCGTACATAGACCTCTCTTCACACTGGCTGAGTGAATTTTTCTGTCATGTACCCTAATCCTAACTGTCCATGTATGATTGTAAGATTAATAAAATTTTATAGGGAAAAAGTCAGTTCAGACTGTAAGGCACAAAAAAGAAAAAATATGGATCCATGGATTAGATCTTTATTCCAAGGAGTAAACCAGAAACAGTTAATAGGACTTTTTAGCTTTCAAGAACTGGCTCTGTTTATTACTCAGGCTTTGTTCGTGGTTCCTCCTATTCACCATTTCTTAATTATCTTTTACATCATGAAACTATAAACATAAAAATACCTGCAATTATTTATTTATTCATTCTGACTTCAGGACTTTTACTACTTTTTTTTTGCCAGAACTGCCCATCCTAAGTTTCTGTTTTTAAAGATTGCACAGACGTATTTTTATCAATATGACTAAATTAGTACAAAGCTACATACTTTGTTCAGGAAGGAAAAATCTATTCCTAAGATTTAGAATTATGGTAGTTATCACTCTCCAAACAGTAAGTTCTGGACTAGTGGTTGGTTTTGTTGTTTTTTCCATCTGCACAGAATAAATCAGAGCTTCACATTTTAAGAGGAATTAAGACTTACAACCCATATTATTAAAGAGAGCCTGAGGAAAAAAGTTTAATTAGACTGGACAGTCTCTAGTGCAAGTTGAGATACTGTCAGCTTTCACCTCAGAGGAACTAGGCAATGCCACTTTACGACCAAAATATAAAGATAAGCAATATGTGGGATGCCATCAGAACTACTCATGATAGAGGTGTGCGTAAATCTATAACATAGAAATAATTAACTACTAAAAGAAACCAACCAAAAAATCAACACACACTAACAAACAAAAAGACCACAACTAGAAGAATTTCTTTTTGTAAACATTTTTTAAAGTAGTAAAATAAACTCTTTTTTTTTTCTTCAATTCCTGACACAGGAAAACAACAGCATATTAACTTCACTGAAAGACTAAGAGAGTTCATATTCTGCTGACGAAAATTAGGATGCAGAAAGATACATATAGAAAGGATTTTAAAAAGAAAAAATAATAATCTTACCTGTATCTACTATCAATGACAGAATTCTGCTGATTATTTGCCTAAATTATTCTTTAAAAACTGACAGTATTAGACAAACCATCACCCCATAGTAGCTTCTTAAGTGCTTTATTATTGTTAGCATGAAAGGGGCATTCCTTGAGTTTAATCTTTCTCTTCCTCACTGTAATTTCAGATTTTCTTTTTTTATCCTCTTTACCATTCACATAGAAATAGGTCACTGACTTTCTCTATGACATATTTAAAGGTTCTAAATGTCTCATCCTTTTTTTATCCCCAACTCTTAAGAGCCCTACTTACTTTGACTTTTCCTTAGAAGGCTTTATTCTTGATGTTTACTCACCCTTGTCTTTTCTCCCCTCAGGTCTCCAGCTGATTCATGTCTTTCTTGTGTGTACAAATTTACCCTTTAGGATGGTGGCCTTACCTGAATTTGGTAGAGTGTCATCACTGGCATGTCTACTATGCTCAAGCTTACTACGTATATGTGTTTTTTAATAGACTGCAATGACATTTGAATTTTGATCTGTAATTAAGGGAAAAACTAATTGGGATCTGTCAGAAAGTAGAATATCTCATGGTATTTCCAGTATTCCGTTCGTTAGTTCAACTCTGTATGTTTCTTATGCTTTGATTTTGTTGTGCATATGGTTTTGGGGGTTTTTTAATACTTACATTGAATGCAAGTGTCAATACTTAATAAAAAGAAGAATAAATAATAGATGCTAATCATTAAATAGTGCACAGCACATCTAACCAGTATTTACCAACCATTAGTAAATTGTACAAAAATTGGTCGTTCAGATACACACAGCCTTCCAGCCTGTTGGATTGTAAATCTCAATTAATTTTATTAATACATCTATTCATCGGCATGTGCCCTCCATATGAAGTCTACACAACATCTGGAAATCCTGCAAAGACAATATCACAGAATCACAGAACATGCTGAGTTGGAAGGAAGCCAAAAGGACCAGCAAGTCCAACTTCTGGTCCTACACAGCACCATCCCCAACAGTTACACCATGTGCTCAAGAATATTGCCTGAGTAACATCTGCCCTTGCTAGACATTTTAAACTTCTTAGCCTAGCAGGAGTATTTTTATTTAAATTTAAATATAATTTTTCAATCCTTCTTTCCTACTAATTCCCATGTCTGGCAGAAACTTTATCTCTCAGCAAAGCATAAAACAATTTCCTTCTGAAATCCCACCTCAATCCCTCCCTCCTGAAGCCTATTTTTTTTGCATTTCAAGCCTATACTTGGACATCAGCAGCAGCTGTCTCTGATCCGCTCATTAAAACTTGAAAAACAAGGCCTTCCCAAGAGCAGTATTCCCTTACTGCGTTTTCTCAACAGTACAGGATTTCCTTTCTCTCTGTTTACTCTCAGCCTTGTTCTGCCATTTTTTTAATTGCAATTTAAGCAATGCAACTTAAGGCAAGCGTGGGGCACGAGGCAGGGTTAAACTACAGGGGAACAGCTCCTTCTCTGGTCAAGGTAAGCAGAAACTGCTAAATTCAAGTTGCTCCCATGCTGGGAGCCCTCTGCTCCTTGCCAGGGAAGACAAGCACATTTCACAATAAGCAAGGGTGGCTAGAGGCACCTGCCTTGCTGCAGAGCTTCACCAGGTTTTTTCTTGTTCACCATAGCTGGACAGGCGCCTCGATTTCAAACGGGAAGAAAATCACCCATCATTTCACTTTCATACCAAAATAATGCAATTCAGGCTCCAAATAAGTTTCACTTTAAGTCAAGGATTAGAAGACTCCTCCTTCCTTCTTGTGCCTGGGTTCCCCCTACGTATTACACATCACTGAAGGATCCCGGTGGTAAGAGCTCAAAAGCAGCTCTGGGACACTACTGATTTTCCCTGCTCCCTCAGCGCTAAAAATTGTGACTTTTTTGGTTTGTTTTCACAATCAATGCCATCATACCTTTAGTTTCAAAATGTGCTCCCTAGTAAAATAAATAAAAATGGATAAGCAAAAATAATGTTCAATCCAAATCATCAAAAGTTATAAAAAATTGAAATTTTTCAATGGAAAAATTTTTGATCTTTACAAGCAATTAATTTTGTCCATTTTCTTACACTATACTTTGGGAGTATTATGTAAGACAAATTTGTCCCACGACAAATTTAAAACCTCAGCTGCGTAATTCTTAATTCTGGTAAAGAGTATATATGTCAATTTCCAATAAGCTATAAAGTGAGAAACTCACACCAGTTTTTTTCTTACAGGAAATGTAACTAATGAACTTTATTAAGTAAACTCATTGTATAACAACCTATTTTAGCTGCTGTAATGAAGCAATGAAAATTAAACATTCTTCTTTAATGGAAAGTAATTTTTAGAAGCAAAAACATACACAAATATTAAAAAGGCAAGGCAATTGAAAATGCTTGGGTTTAAATTACATTATTAGATTACTCTGGAGCTTTTTCACTGTTGAGGCAGACATAATATTGCTCATTACTCATCCTTCCAATTATGAGTATCTGTTCTTGTTGCAAGCCTAGTTCATAAATATTGAAAGCATGATGTAAAGTATTGCTATACAAGCTCACTTTTACATGCCAGGAATAGGACGAGCTGTTGGTTCATTTATTGATAATAATATACTTATATAATTATGCATAATACTAAAAACTTCATTATCATTCTACCAAGCCTGTAGCAAATACATTTTGCTTAGGATTGCATTTCACCAATTAAATGTTTTAAATTCAGTCATCTTCCTTCTAAATAAAGTGAAGCAGCAAATGGTAGCAGTTAATGATCATTTTAGAGCAAACAGATGTAAACCCATCTTCAGAGATCTCTCAATGTGTCTGAGATCTCACCTGTAAAATTCACCACCTCCTTGGGCAAAGCTGGCCATGTCAGTGACACTTGCACTAAAGCCACAATCCGCATAAGATTGCCAAAATTAACACCTAAATAGAGCCTGGTAAGGAAGGAAACAAAAACCTATGTGAACAGTGGCACACCTCCACTGGACTGTAAAGCTGAACTGACCTTTTAT
This sequence comes from Cyanoderma ruficeps, assembly GCA_008694505.1. Taxonomy (NCBI): domain Eukaryota; kingdom Metazoa; phylum Chordata; class Aves; order Passeriformes; family Timaliidae; genus Cyanoderma; species Cyanoderma ruficeps. Next base: position 29,296,679 of record VZDJ01000782.1, read on the forward strand.
TTTGAGAAGTCACTGCAGTCTCAGACAGCAGATGTAAAGTGTGTCAAAAATCCATTTTCAGGTCTTGCTTAGCACATCCCAGTTAGCTACACAGAAATCATTTTCTTTACCATTTATACATGAAAGACTATCAGCCATCCAGGTTTTGTAGAGGAAATTCCAAGCAGCTCATTCTCAAAACTCCTCAGGTAATAAGCAATGGCTCTCAGTCATTCAGTGATAAAACTGAGCTCCAAGCATGCTTTGCAATACGCTGATGTAAGAGCCAACAAAGAACACACAGAAATTATGCCTTTGTAACAAGGTACTGTATTCTAAACTACTTTTGACTAAGTTCTTTCATTCAAAAGGAGTAAGCTCTCTTTCTCTTGTTCCACATAAATGTACAGCTCCACATTCACCACCAAAATGTTTGTATGGAGAATAAATTTCTCCTGATCTTCAACTGTCAGACAGAATTTTTAAAGACTGCCTTTTCTTGGCTTTGCAGACCTCCAAGCTTAAAGTTAAAAAAGTCCGTCATGTTTTTATCTGACAGACATACATATTGGAAAAAAAGCTAATTTGAGGGACCCAGAGAATTTAATGACTGCCATGTTCCCTTTCAGAGGGTATTCTGCTTCCAGCATTTAACTTATTACCATAACATATTTTTCAATGAAAGATGCTACATGAAATTCAATTTCATTCTACTCTTTCAGGGTCAATGATGAAACCAAACACTTCTGATAACCTCAGATATTTCACCAGTATTATTTTCACAATGGAATCATCACCAACATAGCAACCCAAAGTTTTCATTTTCTGCAAACTCTCAGATCAATAGCTGTTCATTCCTAATTTAGTCATGATATCTCAGTCAAACATCTTCTATTATGTTTGAAAAGGTCAATAGTGATCAATGGCAATAATGTATCAGTTTCAGGACATCCCTTTATGAAATAAGTGAAATTCGATCCCTTTTAGGTTAGGATTCAGTCATTCAAAAAGTACACCACCATGTAATTTTAATCACATTAATATTTTTACTTCTTTCAGTGCAAATTACTCATATGATTGAGTTAAACCATGTACAGGTGTTAAAATAACAACAAAACCAGCCATTAGATTACAGAGCTCAGTAACACCAATTACACAGCTAGATTGCATACTCAACCAGCCAAAATTTGTACATTTAAATGAGCAACTGTAACTTTTGCTTCTGCATATTCACATTACGCATTCAATGGAAGCTTTATAACCAAAGGAACAAATGAGATCCTTGCAATCATGCAATTAAAACCTGTATCACACATACCCACAAGAATTCAATTCAAGTCATGGGGGCATTCTCAAGCATTATCAGATAGCATTCACTATTTAATCAGACTACAATTTTACATTACTGAACAATGAAAACAGACTTTTGTTAAGAAATTCTGTCATCTCAAGGTACACGGGTGTGTTACAATGTCATTATTATACAGTCTTTAGGCTGTTTGGAGAGAATAAAGTATCCTTCCTTTTTTCCCCAGCAGCACCTTGAGAGACTGCCTACCAGCCTAAACAGTAAAATATTACTTGGATCATTTGCTAGAAACCATTATTAAACGAGATTCTCAAACAGCCTCAATGGCTACCAAACACCATGGGAACCAAAAGGTGCAACCACCAGCAGGGTTGGTCCCTTGCTGAAAAACAGCTAAGTGGATCTAAAAGAATGTGCCACTGCATGAAGCTTAATCTCTGTCTGTACATGGCTGGGAGCCAGAGCTGTAAACAAACTGCCTGAACAACCTTACTAGATATAAAATCCAGAAACTTGCACCAGTGCAATAAGCAACATGTAAAATCCAGCAATTTGAAATTAGTGTAATAGGCAAACCCATCTATTTTAGGGAGAAATATATTCTGTACATCTAATTTCTCAACCAGCTCCACAGAATACAGCTAAATACAGCTGCTGATAAATGGGACTGAAAAATGTATTCATGTAAAGATATGCAAGTAAGTGTACACTGACCATTACATAAAATTAAGTATCAAGGCTTTTCCTATGTTAATTCAGTGTGTAAGTCAGGAGCATAAGAATTACTGATTTTAAGAAAATGAATGGAATTTTTATTACTGTTCCAATACCTGAGGTATAAAAAAAAAAGTACGTACTGTATCAAATGCTCTGCAGGCTGCTGCAGCTGAATACCCACACAGCATAGCACATTTACGTAAATACACAAGGTGAACAGCTTCTCCAGACAAGATTCTGTGATGCTGTGTGCATTAGCATGGAAAAATTAAGGCCTGCCCCCAAGAAACACACAAAACAATTCCTGTCTTAAGCAGGGATGTATTTAGAATAATGCTAGCAATCACTGTACTTTATAAACACAGTGTCTTACAGACCACAATACAATAACTGATATTACACTGAAAATCTAACAGTATCTAAACTCATTTGTTTCTTTAAAATTACATGCTCTTGGACCCATCTGTGAAAACTGGGAGGTTAATTATGATAGTACATTGCATAATTCCACAGCTAAATGCTAAAGTAGTTCTACATAAATGCCATATGTTTGTCTTAGAAAAACTAAAAAGATTAATTAGGAGGCCAAGGCCAGTACTTTGGAAAGTAATACTCTCAACACAATTAGATCCTTACACTGCCTACTATGTAAATTGAAGTTTTAATTAATAGTTAAAGCATTAGTCATGGCAAATTCTAAATTGCATGCACCAGACATTGTTTTACTGACACTGCTTATAAAAAGACACTGCACAAGCCAATCACCAAAAAAAAAAAATTTTAATTAAACTTGATATGTGTTTTTCATTAAGGAGCATATACCTGTTGTTAAGCAGTTCAGACCTGTTCCTCCCTACATTATTCTCACCTATTTAAAGTTACCTGATTAAATCAATAAAGAAAAAGCTCCAATAAACCAACTATAACTAGGAAGCAGAGTAACTTTGGAAAGTCAACTCAACAACATAAGGTTCTTCAAGAGCCCTAACAGCCAATTCTCCATCTCTGAGTCTCGTTTAGCCCAGCTTTCCACCTTTAGCCGACTCCACTACAAAGCAAAATCTCTTATAGCCATCACTCTCCTGAAGAAAGTAAAGGGTTATTTTGGCCTGATTCATAGATCACTGATGGTAAAGAGAGCATTCCCATAAAATTCAATACACTCTGGACAATACCTAGAACAAACAGTCACTTTACTCACCACATATTCAAACACAAGTGTCAGGGTCTCCTTGGTGTGAATGATATCATGAAGCAGCACAATGTTTGCATGTTTCAATCCTTTCAAAAGAGAAGCTGAAAAGCAAAACATACATGTTATCTTAAAGAGTATCCAGATATTTTATATTGATTTGATCTCTTTTTTTAGTGACTTAAATGAGCTTCATAACCTGACAACCAATAGTTGTACTTTAGTATCTTCTATGTTCATGAGTTCTACACATCCAGTTTTTGAAGATCACACCTTCCCATTCAATGCTGTTTTCTCCACCTTGCTGGTCAAACTCAACCCCACTCTGAGGCCAAAATGAGCTGGAGCAAGAGATGCTTTCTTTACACAGCCTCCTCTAAGTGAATCACTCATGTCTGAGCAACCAGACAACAAGAGTACTCCTACACTCATAGGTATTTTTTTGTCTCAGATAAAAGTCAAGCATGTCTTTTCAAAATATAATATTTTCTATCCAACACAACAGAGTTTCTGTCTAAATTAAGTGCAGCATCTATCCTAGGAAAAGGGTTTTAAGCAATAATTCTCCTTTCTCTCAAACATAATGGAGATTTAATGAATCATTTGAATTAGCCCATGAGAATAAATACATGGCATTTTCTCACTCTATTTTTCAATGGTACGAGCTCACGTCTTCAGAAAAGACAAAGACTTATCTAGTGAACTTTCAGGTAATCTCCTTCACTAATTTTTTTTTACAACCTAATACATATTTAATGCTCATTCCATATTACATATTTAATGTTCCACAAGACATGGCATATTTTAGCAATATATGCTGACAAGCCATGTGTTGTTACCAATGTCATTCTGTCGTTGGTGCCTTGTCATCTCATGCATACATCTGAGCAGGACTATCAGTCACCCTCGCAAGTAAATAATAGATACAAAGACATGCAAATGAGTGGCATATTTCTAAACTGAATAATGTGGAGCTTTCTTCTGTCACCCTTCTACTTTTGTCAAGGAAAAAAAATGAAAGACCAAATGTGTGTCTCAAATCTTCACTGTGCAAAAAGGAAAGTACAGAGCTTCCACAGCACTGTTTACCCCTTGCTGTCCTATTCAGGGTTTTCCATGAGGCTGAGCTAACTCCAGGGGTCATGTGGTTTTGAATTAAGATAAGTACATATCATCTCTCATACTGGTCTTTGGGAGATCAATCTGACAAGTTAATCACTCTAGGAAGCAACACAAAAGCAACATGGCATCTGGCTGTGTCAGTGCTCCTCCACAAGCATCCCTAGCATCAAACTCTAGAGCTCATCCTAGGCAGAAGGCAGACAGCAAAGAGGAAAATACCATAAAGCTGCTTCAAAGTGAGTAATATCACAGACATCACAAAAACAGGACTGCAAATGTGCAAGGAAGCTCTACAACAAAGAATGAGGCAACCCTACAACCTGGCTGAAGAGGTGAGAAAAAAAATTTTCAAAACAGCTTGCTTTGGCCTGCACTCCACAGCTCATGCTGTTTAGGGAGCCAGCACAGAGGAGTCTTTTCTGTGCTCTGATTTTGTTGCCACTGAGCTGTTAAAGAGCTACTGTAAATACAAATAAGAATTTTAAGCATTTGATCAGTGCACGTCCAGAACCTGTTAATATTCCACAAATTAAATAGAGGCCTTTCTCGGAAAGAGAGAGCCGTGAGCAATTTTCATGGGCTCCTCATCTTAGAACTTGAAAAATTTCTTGGAACTAAAGCTCAGAGAGATTTGGATATGTTTGGGTTTTTTAAAGACAATTACGAGAAATTGCTACTGGAAAAAGGTATGGATACAAACAAAAGCTAAAGAAAACTGTTTTGAAAGGTACCTTCTAACAGAAGCAAGAACTTTTAACCCAACACTAAGAAGCGTTCACCTGAAGTAACAGGTTTTTACCAGCTCTTTCCTCAAACCTTATTGAATGACCATACATTCAGAGACACTGGGAACAAAAAAACCTTCCTCCTAGAGAGCCTATGTTGAACTGTAATAGTATTTATGACCTCTCTCAGCTTTTGCTGTTCAGATCATCACCTGAGACCTTTAATTCCTCTAGTTGGCCATTACTTTGTTGCTAGAATCTCTATATGGGTCATTAAAGTTTAAACAGTACATTGAAAGCAGCTTACCTCGAGGTCTTTGAAATACAGTCTTTCCCCTTCAGTCCCCTCCCCCACTCTTATTTATCTTCTCTAATATCCAATTCTCCCCTTTTACAGCCTCAGTAATCAGCATCTGCCCTATATTACAACAACTACACCTGCAGGGTGAAATTTCTGTCTCCTCCATTAGTCCAAGTGAAATACAGTAGGTAATATAGCACAGAGAGCAAAATTATCTTAATTGCACTAATTTTACAACTACAGAAATAAACAATTATACTATCAATTTATGAGAATTTTGTGAGAAAACAAACATAACTGGAGAAAGTAAGAGAATTACTTTCTTCTATCAGGACTCACCATCAAGATTGCCTGTCTTGTGAAAACACTATTTTGGGGTGTTTTTTTTAAGGGGGGGGGGGGG
>VZDJ01000782.1:29302435-29463729 GCA_008694505.1 Cyanoderma ruficeps
GTAGTGGGAATTAAAAAGAGAAAAAAAAGTTGTCTGAAATAGGAAAGCTGTTTCTTCTCCCACAGAGTACTTTAAAAACAAAGTGAAAGATGAACCATAACATGGAGGTTTTTTTCCAGAAAAACAGCTTTTCAGAACAAATGACCTATACACCGCCTCTTTTGGGCAAGTTTTTACTCAAAGGCAATAGAACTTTGGATGAACTCCACTAATTCAAAGACAAACCCCAGAAATTCACATCCAAAAGAATAAAAAAGAGTCCAGAGAATCTATCAGCATCAACCTGAGACAAGGCTGACTTTGCCTTTGAAGCTGCCAATGCAGCTGCTACTGGAGCTCAGTGAGAAATCAGGTGCTGCTGTGCCTGGTGTTACTTCTAGAACAAAATAATTCTGTCAGAGGCCATCCCCATCCAGTGATTATTACCCACAAATTTCACACAGAGTTGCTTTTCTTTTAAGATAAAAAGATTAAAATGTTGCTGAAAATCATTGCAACATCTCACAAAAGTGGGACCAATGTACTAGTACTCTCTGTATTCTTAACATGTATTTTTAATAACAAAATTATACAATGCTGCTTCAAAAGTACTGGCAGTCTTTTTTTACCCTTGGTATGAAATGTAAGATAAACAGATGGCAGCACTTTTAATTAATTTCTCCAAAGAGTTCTGAGGAGGAACAGCAGCAAGGAATGTTAAATTTCATTTTTAAAACACTTTGGACAAAGTATTATATGCTTTTGAATGGCCAGGTGCTTGTTCTGTCACCTGTGTTTGCACAGTCCCACACAGCAAATTCTAACAGGGAAGGCAAATTGTTGGCATACTTCAACAATTAACAGCATCCCAGATGATAATTTCTGTGACTTTTACACAAGCTCATGATCTGAGTCGCTAAATGTACCAACACTCCACACTTTCCATCAAGGGCTAATAACCATATTTGCATACTTAAAGGAAACACATTGCATTTGCTTGAATAACCATCACAGGCTTCGCTTCCAACAAGGGGATGCTCTCATCTATTATGAGCTCCTGGCAAGCTGCCATATCGCTTGTGCTGGTCAAGGAGGTTCTTGCTGTTACCAGATGAGCTGGATTCTAAAGTACACTCATTCCACCAGCAAGGCAAGCCAGATGGACTGCAGCCAACTCTTACCCAAAACCTGAGTAGCATCAGTAAATCAGTGCTTTGCTCCCTGCGGGATTTACTGCATCAACTCAAGCCTGACACTCCATTAACAAAGCCTTGTGACTTTTAGATCAGCCTCGGCTAACACTTGGGAGTGTTTTTCCCATATCTCATAAAGTAACATTTCACAGCTGTATGATAAATTCAACAAAAGCAACTGTTACTATTGACTACCAAGTCACATGGAAGAACATTTCACTAGCAAAGATAGTAGTTTTGGACATGGTAAGTACATTAAGCTCAAACATTAATTATGCTCCTTTGATCATCCATTCAGTCTTTCAATTCCTGACTATCATTTTATTCTCACTTTGTGAAAAATCACAAATCTCCACTGTGGCCCCAGATGGAAGAATAACCCATGATCTTCAAACTGGCTGATATTTCAGTGACCTGGAAGCTTTTCTCAATAGCAGCAGAACACAGCCTCATGCTGCTAATATGCACCATAATGTCTAACTGCTGCTGATGGTCTCTCATATTTCCACATTTTCAACATTTTTCTAAAAAGTATAACTATAAAAATACCTGCTTTCCTCAGTAGCTGGGGTGTCCTCTGGGATTACCGTGCATCAATGCTAACTATTGCTCACGATGCTACTCGCATGCAGTGCTCATCCTTTCTCACTGCCACTCCAGGAAGATTTCTCTCATCAGGAGACTTTTGAAGACTGCACACCATGGAAGCTTGCACTTCTCTAATGCTGTTAATGCAACTGTGCATCTTTGCTGCCCTGTTGGATTTCTGAGACGCCAAAGAACACATATTCTAGTCAGTCGCACAAATTTGTGAAAGCAAGTAAGCTGCTGTGCTCCAGAGCCCAACAACTTATCTTTAAAATTCTGCAGCTTGTCACACTCTGCAGACACAATGGTGCTCTCTGCCAGAATGCCAACTTCCTCACATACAGCTGGGATCAGTCTCTGAGCTCTCCTGGAAAGCTATCCTTAGTGAGAAAACATTCGTAGGGATTTTTTCTTATAATCACGTTTTCTGAACAAACACACTCAAATGTGTCTTACTGCCTGCACAAACTACAGTTCTGTTTCTCTCCCAGCAACTCACTTTCAATCTATACATCTTTCATACCAATTTTTAAAATCTGGCCTGAGAGCAGAACGTCCCTTATGCTTCTCATCCACTTCCCACACAGCAGGAATTTCTGTGTTACTTAGAATTCTACCACAGAGACAGGAATTCAGCAGTCTGTTGGTTTTGCAGCAATAAATGTGCAATAATTTCTTCCTCAAAAATGCAGTCCCCAAATCTACACTTTGCTATTTTCCAGCTCACCCATCCAAAATGATTTACTACGAGCAAATAGCTTTCCTTTCTTAGAACCCTAACATAACAAAATTCAATTCAGTGAAAACTGTACATCCTAGGTAAGACCACAGTGACCAGAAACTTCCCATCTTCTCACCACAGCATATATTCTGCAGAATGATCATTATTTATAGAATATATGTAATCCCAAGTAATTGATTTTAGAGCTGCCTACCTATGAACACACAGAATTGGTCAGCTTCCACTCTGATCTTAGTGGACACAATGCAATAAAGATATATAGGTCACTCTTCAGCTTGGAAAACTTTCTAGGAGGAAGTTTCATAGCAAATTGCAGAAGAATTTGTGAGCTACAGAAAGAAGAACTAGCATGACAGAAAATTTTAGATGGGTTATTATATGAGCTTAGCTCAATTACCTTCCTTACAACTAATTCCAACCCCATGAAAGTCTCTTCTAGATTTAATAAATGGTCCTTATTCTAGTTTTCATTAAGTCAAAATAATGACAGTCTGCCATTAAGAAGGCAAACATTGCTTCACATGCTTGTAAGAAAGGACTTGGTAGTCCTTCAACTGTAGGTCACTTTGCTGGAGGTACTACATGGATCTAATTAGCTTCATTTATCTTCTCAGCCTCAATTCAGGCTTACATGAATGACTTTTAACTGAGGGGTTTTTTATTTGTGAAATTTCTTTTTGCTGCTCCTCCTTGAAAGTATAGTATGCTGTTAGAGAAGAATACAGAAAAAGTGTGTGCGTTACAACACATAGGCACCTTCAAAGGTTCTTGTTACAGCTGTAGACTGCTAAGTAAAAGGCAAGTCACAAACCTGCTAAAATCTCTTTGCCTATTGAACTGGAATAAAACACTGGAAGACTGACGAAATAAGCTCTGAAAAGCACTACAATATATTATTCTAACAGTTATACAGAAAACTGCTGCCATACGAAATGAATGTCTCTTTCATTACATTCTAGATATAAATGTATGCGCTGTGTATTGTTCCCAGTGCTCTTCCAACACAAGTACAGATGGAGGTTAAAAATAATGAGACATCATCCTATTAAAGCCAGACTCTTTTGGAAAACAATTGCATTATTCCACTCCTGTCTTGTAGCCACCAGTCATATTTTGCCTCCCCTATCCATTTCAGTAATCAAGAGAAGGAAACTATGTAAACCAAAAATATGCAGTGTTTACAGAAAACCGCTCTATTATGCAGGTAGCATGTGAAAGCAGGAACATTTCTATTACTTTTTGATGCACACATAGCATGACCAGGACTAATAACAAAATCTATTTATAAAACCATCACCAGCTGTTTTTAGCCTTGCTACCATGATGAACTTCAGACATTGTCTTCACATCTGTCTACCTTAGGATTACTTTGGAAGTTTTCAACCTAAAGAGTTCCTCCCATCTCTCAAACACAGGCTTTAGTAACAACTTTTGTAACCCATGGAATAACTCTCCCTTTGGAAAAAAACCAAACCCTCAACTCAGTGTTTTGGAGTAGAGACTCAAAATCTGGGAACAAGGAGGCCTTTAAAATACAAATAAGCACTTTGCAATCTCTGTGAAAGTATTCTAAATTTGGTCAAGTTAAAACTTTGGAAATTGTTTCTTTGGGTCAGCCTGACTATCAGCAGTGTGAAAGGAAGGAGGAATACCAAAAAGAGGAGATGGCATGTGAGGCTGTGATCCACAGTGGAAGCTAGGACAGCTGGGTAAGGAGACAGAAAAGCCAGAGGACAAATGAACATCCTTCACAGGTAGAAAAAGGCAGGAAGTGGACAGAGCACATAGACAGGACAGAAAAGGGACAGGATGCAGAGCACGGGGTGGGCAAACACATTTTGGGCAAAGTACACAAGAGCCTGTAGACACTAGCACATATTCTCTACTGAGGTCCATACAAGAACCCAAGATTCCCGCTGCTTTCAGCAGGATTCAATGAAAATGTCTGGCAGTTTTCCTCATTCTCCTGCAATTTCAGTCTACAGAGAGAAGCACTCTTCAAAGTACCAGTTAACATTTCAGTTCAGGCAGGATGTGTTCATATGAGAGCTAGCAAACATAATGAAACACTGGAGTGCAGACACAATACCAGAAAATGGAATATAGATTTCCACTTGCTTTTTCAAATACTTGGAACATTACTTAAACAAAAATCCAAATTAAAATAAAGAATGCCAGGCCAAGTGTTCCAAACAGAGATGGACTACAATTACAGGGGCTGCTGCAATGCAAACTCCCAGATACGCATTCCTGATGTCACTACCATGAGATCAGCCAGAGTTTCAGTTCAACTGCTTCACATCTACCTTGCATTTATCTCACACTTTGACAACCTGCAAATTCACAGCCTAACTTCTCCTGCAATGGCCAATCAGTGTGCTTGTACCTATTAACTGTTCTCAGGTCTTTAATTTTTTTTTTCACAGATGGAATAAGCAGTAAAAGGATCTTGCCCATTCATCAGAGAAGGTGAAAACTCCACCAGGTCCAAGACAGAAGAAAATCATCCTGATCTTTACCCTTACCTGACCAGTGACTAAGCATCACTTTAACTCACTCAAGCTGATAATATGACCATGTTCCTCATTTTCTGAACATTTCAAGTTCTGATCTTCATTCACACTTATCAGAACCGTAGAGTGCATATAATTATTACAGAACCCAAGCAACCCTGTACACTGATATTAATGCTATGCAAGTACTTTGAAAGTCATTTTAGAATCATCATTTAAAAGGCAAGTGGGGTGCTGACAAGATGAACAAATATTTAAGTAGTCAGAGTAGAGTGACAAGTGTTCTAGAAGTTTTCAAAACCATCTGTTTTAGTAATGCACAGTAGGTGCCTATAGCTAGAGCCACCCATCAAGGACATTAAATTAAATTAATCAATCATCATCTGACACAGGCAGAGATTACACAGCAGGAGCAAACATGGTGCTGTTGTGTAATTAAGGAAAGAACAGTAGAAGTAGAAAGACCAAATTAAGTTTTCACAGGTAAACTTAATTCTGACAACTTCAGAATGATTGAAATCGCAACCATAATAAAGATCCTCTGCTGTAAACAGTGTATCTGCAATATTAGTATTACACTGTCCAAACGAGGGAGTAAATAACCAAGTACCAGCACTGAAACTCATGCTCTGCTGAAGTCAGTGAGCATTTTGTTACTCACTTTTACCAATGCATCAATATGACAAGAAATCACTTAACCTTATGTACCTGCAATGAATATTTTTTTTGTACACAGAAGATAGAAAGGCATCACAGGAAATAATTAAATTGGATTGACATGAAACTCAGTTGCCTACCAGCATACTTGAGCCACTACTTACAAATGAGGAATTCTACAGAAAAGCTATTTGAGAAAAAAATTACTTTTGCTCTATTTCTCAGTGGGCCATTTCCTTCAGGAAAGAAAAAAAAAGCTGCATGAAAAGCAGACTCATTTGTCAGCATACACTTCAGGTGGCAGAAAAAAAAGGCTTGTGGCATATGTCTAGCTATTTTTCAAAAAGGGAGTGAGACAGGAGTCTTTAAAAGATCATGTCAATTTTCTTCTTCTGAGTGGGTGAGGCTCAACATGCCTTTTTGCCCGTAAGTGGAAAATAAAGCTGGAATGCTCATAGCATTGCTGTGTCTCTTGTTGAATGGGTTAGATATTAAAGAAAGGCAGACTTAGTAGAAACCTAGCAAATAATTATTTTTTCAACTATTTTAGTAAACAAAATCAATCATGGTGAAAATAAGGCATACTGTTCTGTAACTGAAAAGAGAAAAACATGGAGTACATATCAAAAAAGAACAAAAACTTCATAATAAAGCAAATGAAATCCAGTCACTGTGTAACTTGCCCTAAAAAGCAATTCAAAACAATGAACTACTAGGCTCTTAAGCATCAGCAGAATACGAAAATATCTAGAACATTTAAAAAACATTTTTAAGGACAGGAAATAACCTTAATTCAGGTTAGATCTCTTTGATGCCTTTTATAAGATTTGTAATTGATATTTCTTTCCCATCCAAAAATATGCTAAGCATGTAGATTACAAAATGGCAATATTCTCTCAAGTAAGTTGCAAACTAATTTCTACCATGAAAAAAGCAATAGTGATGAAGCAAGCTTGCAGACACAATAGCAGCAAAATTAGTGAAGGTTAAATTCTTTTTCTAACTAAATTAGTAGAGAGATTATATCAGCAATGGGCAGCCATGCTTTACCACAACCAAAAAAGCCCTTTGGTGCCAACACTGTTGGACATTCACTGTGCAAACACATACTCTGAAAACACATTTCAAGTGTTATTTTCACATTTAAAGGCCCTATCAATCCACAAGGAGCAGATATACTGTCCTCCTCCTGTGTCTGCCCTGTGGTTTCTAGGTACTGTCTTGGTTCTCACCCCATCACTGAACTGTCATTTACTCTTGCAGTTCATCAACACCCATCAACAGTGTTAGTTGAATTCAAGGTGCATGCAATGGAGAGGAAACAGAAAAACTGGGAGTCCCAGGATTTTTGCTTTATTCACCCCAGAACATAACTATATCCAAATCAGTATGACTGCAAACTTTACAAATTTGCATTTAAATGACAGTGGAGAGCTGTTATTATCATGTCATTCTCTAGAGCAGCATGTACTTACTGAAAGGTTGAGGATATTGTTCAAATTGGAAATATGTGATATACAGGGCAAAAATTTTCATCTAAGCAAAAGATAGCAAATCCTGTATGTTTCTTTATAAAGCAGCTGGCCCTCACAGAGTGCAGGAGAGGTGCTAGAACAGAAAAGATGAGCTGAAGGAATGTCTCAGCTTCACAGAGTTGACAGCCATAGCTGACAGTGACAGGGTGATGCAAAAGTTAAGTGATGCTCAGAGGAGACCTAGTAGGTAAGGCAGTGATTTCTATCCTCCTACTTTTGCTAAAAACATACCCATAATTTTCAAGTACAGATTCAAAATTACCTGTGTAGATGCATTACATGAATCAAACTATGGATCTAAATCATACTTGAAGCCATTCTGAGCAATGACATAATTAAAGCCCTCCTAAGAAATGTGAGAAAACACATTAAAAGGATCTTTGAGCATAACCCATTAACACCACAGGTGGTAAGAATTTTTTTTTTAAAGGACAACTCAACAGCTTGTCTGTCTACTACATACAGATACAAAACATCCAGCCCCCTTGAAAATATACTCAGTTTTTCCATCCTGTTGTGTCATTCATCAGTTATAATTACAGCAATTTACTGTTTGCTTTTCCAGATAAAATTCTTTTTATAGAACCATAGTAATTAACAATGACAGTAGCAAAATTGATAGCCGTGCTTCTTAAAGTACCCGTTCCTCTAAAATGACATTACTTTCTTAACAGACTTAAACAAATGTCCTCATCTCTTCCAATTTGTCCAACAGTGTTTGTTCCAGTCAAAACAGGTCAGCTCTTTTCCAAGAAATAACTAGAGAACGTATATGCTCTTTAATGTTGCTGACCTTTTTTTTCAAACTTTTTCTCTGAACTCATTCATTGAAAGGTGGCCTTCAAAAGTTAGACTTCAGGTCAAAGAAATGCTTTTTCTAGTTTCTCTGAAAAATTTGTCCAATTTCTCAAGTTTACATCCAGTCAATGGAAAATTGTACTGTAAAGCTGCACTTAAGCAGCTAAAATCTCCCAGAGAATCCACCCTCCCTGAGTATGCTTAAACATTTAGGTGTTTGGCAGAAACAGAAGTCTGGGCCAAAAAATCTGTAATACAACACCAGTTGTAGATAGGACAGTGTCATCAGGAGAACGATTCCAACAGTTTCCCCAAAATCTCAGTCACAAACCTGGTTTTGGCTGAATCCATCTCCAAAACCTGTGCTCCATTTCTGCTCCTCCCCCTTCACCCCTGCTAATAACAAAAAGGGTGGGAAATGCTAGCCCTGTCCAGTTAGATTCCCCATTCTCCATGGCATAGGCTCCTGACTGAGGCCAGTCAAAGTCATCAACCCTTCCCATCTTCCTGTTATTGCTTTCTACCCCAGTGCTGCTTTAAATGGCCCTTTGAATTTGCATTCTTCCAAACTCACTGTGATAGTTAGTGTAATCCTCACACCAACATCTATTCTTAACCCTCATTTCTCCTAGTTCTCCTCCCTACCACTGCCCAGGTATGGACAGTGCCAAGCACTCAGTGGGGCAGTCTTCTCCAGGCTGCCAGAGCATGTCAGAAAGGGAAGCAAGAAAGCTAGAATGAATACAGAAGGGAAAAGGGGACAAAAATGCATGATAATGCATGTAGAGTTTATGACCCTGTCAATATGAGAAAAAAAAATCCAAAACCATATCTAAATGCAAAACGGGAGGTTAAAACCTGTGCAGTGAAAATTGCTACCTAAAAAGCCACTTTCACAAGTGGACTTTCATAGGCTCAGGACAAACTAACCAGCCAAAATCCAAGAGCTTAAATCTTGGTTCATCATCCCACATAGTACATGAGCCTAGAGATACAGACAGTTCTTTAGTTGTCACTTTAAATCCTTCTTTCTTATTATTAAAGCTAAACAAGAAAGTGACTTGCTAACCAAACACAAGGCATGAAGGTTCTTGTTCCTGAAGAGAAATGGAACAGAAAACAAGGAGGGCACCTAAAGCAGCAGGGCTTAGACCACTCAGTGTACAACTATGTTGCTAGTATGGGACCTGAAGACCACAGAACTACTGGATATAATCTCCTTATAGATTCTGCACTACCACATGGTCAAACATGAAATGCTATCATCTCACCAACTGATCCCAAACAAACTTGCCCAACACAAGCAACAGACTCTTCAGTGCAACTGCACTTAAATATAAGTTTAGCGTAAGCAACAATTTCAAGCGCATAAGACCAAAGTTCAGGAATATGGCAAAGCCATAATTGCTTTGAAGCAGTTTTGGAACCTCTGAAAGTCTTTGGAATGTTTTGTTTCTCTAAAGAATCCTTTTTCAAGCAACTCTTGAAGGTAGCTGATCTGCAAGAGCATTTTGAGATACTGCAAAAGGGCAAACACATTTTTAGTTTCTACAACCAAAGTGAGAACATCTCAGTATGCCGGAAAACGCAGCTCAAGCACTGTAAAGTCCTTGGAGCTCTTTACTAGGAATTTGCTGCCTCCCCACCTCATGCCAAGTAAATCAAAGAATGACTTAACAAAGCCATCAGATTTTTATCGGCCAAGATTTTCTCCCAAACGAACATACTCTGACCTAAAAAAGGTCACATGAATTGCAGAAGCAAGTACCCACAGGCACTAATGAATCTTTTTCCTCCTTCAGCATGGTTAGTTAGTGTGTGTGTTATATCAGACATTCTGCAACAGTAAACTGCACCTCTAAGGGAAATGGATAAATAAGGAATACTAAATCCCTGTTCCAACACATGCCAGAAAGCTTTGGCTAAAAATCAAGAACTGATTACATTGAAAACTCTAAGAGCATATTCCAGTTCAGATACTGATATTAAAAAAGTGGCAGCCAAAGTGCTAACATTCACAAGGCTGAACATCCTCCCTAAATTCACAACATATTTCAAATAGCACTAGGCTTATGAAAGCAGAAATTAATATTCCCAAACAAAAATCAACCAAAAAAAAACAAACAAAAGGAAAGCTCAGTCAATGAAACAGGCACAGGAACCCTACTCATTTATTTCTAATTAGGGCTCAGCACCCCAGTGATGACAGATCACAAACCCTGTGAAGTCCACCAACATGCCTCTCCTACAGTTGGTTTGGAAACCTATATACTACAGCCTCATAATATTTGAAACAAACTGACAAGATCTCGGATAAACCTGGTCTGAGGCAGTAAAACACATTCCTCTCCAAAAGTGCTCTGACCACAATAAACTACATCTAAGATACGAAGAACAATTTATCTGAGAAGAAACTACAGTTGCATATCTGCATACATATGCAAGATACCTATCTTGAAGGTATCTTTGATGTTAACTATACAATGAGTGCTACACACCATAGGAAACACAGCAGTGTCTGTTATTAAGGAGTGTATGATTATCTGCAGGTATTTTTCCAACATTTTGTTGGCTTTTAACAAGTGCTGTTAATAAATCTTGTCCTTGTACACAGGTTGGCTTTCATTTCACTTGACAAGCTTTCAAAAACTTGTTTACATAATTCTCAAAGATGTAGATTTATAACTCAATGATTTTACAAGGTTAATGGCCTCTGTAATTAAAACAAATGAATGAGAAACTCAACTTCTTTAAATTTATGCGCTTCAGTCAACCAGAAAAACAGCAAACTCTGCAAAGAACATAGATGCACAAACCAGACTAAACTACCTTTTGCTGACTGCTCCAAAGCAGTGTACAGAAAAGAAGATACTTCTTTTAATGATGCACTTAGATTCTGGAGTATTTTGAAACCTAAAATCTTAGGAACATAGATTAATGAAATTTCTATTTTAGTTTCCAGATTTAGATGCATCTGAGACATACTTTTACTCCAGAGGTGTAATTTGAATTTAACAAACACACACCAGAATAAAACTTTGATCCTGAAGGCTCAAAAATAGTCTTTTCAGGGGCATATCTATTATTGAAGATAGTTTTAATTTACTTTAAACTGCACTTTCTTTTATTTTTTTATTTGAACCTTAAGCTTTTAATTAGTATATTTTTAAATAAATGAATTTAATCCATATCATGCCTCAAAAAATTTTATATTGAATTAATTGACATACATTAGCAAGTAAATGCCATACCAGATCACACCATACTCTTTTTTTAAGGTTAAATAATCTGAAGTTGTAATAATTATAACCAAATTTTTTTGTAGAACTAAAACTTCCGCCACTCAAATTTCACTAAAGAACTTGATTCAACAGTAACAACACATCAGAAATTCAGTCTAAAAAAATTAAAGGGATAAGATCTCCTGATATTTAAGGGGTTTTTTTGAGGTTCAAAGGTTTCCTATTGCCTCAGAGAGGTTAGAAGTTGCTCTGTGTTCTTGAACTGCGTTCAGGAGTTATTCACATGTAATTGAATGTGACATTCTACCTTCTTGTCCACAGCCGTAAAAATGGATGAAAAACATGAATCCATGGGCCAATGGCAAGATGTGATTATTTTTGATGCAATTCACATGCCTCTTGGACTGCTGGCAGAAATGTGACAGAAAGGTGGTAAAGTCTTGGACACACTATCTACAGATACATATACTTTTATAGGTTATTTAGTTTGACCTCCTTGGCACAAGAAGCCATTTCCAAGCTCATAATTTTTTACTAAGCATATCTTTAGAAACACATCCTTGCAACAGCCCAGCAGCACAAGTGCCCCAAACTTCATTCACATTTGGAAGAGCAGGAAGTCCATCTAATCCTTACATTGATAACTTACGCAAAGCCTGCTTAATCAGACTTTTAATGGAGACTATACATGGCTCCAAACCTTTTCTTTGGCTTTTATATAGATTTGTACTAATTTGTGCAAGCAAGACTGAGAGACAGCAGCATTCAGACACACATCAATGTGATCACTTGAATTTTGTTTGTGAGCCACAGCTACAACCCTTAGCTTCTCCACTGGCATGCAAAATAAAGCATTTTTGATTATGCAAATAATCCTCTGCTTTGTGAATAGGGCCTCAAGTGATTCAAATGCTAATTCTGTTAGAAACATTGATGCAAAGCCAGTATTTCAACCATGTCAGCTTTATAAGCAAGACTTTCCGAGAAACACGAAACTGCAAATTGAAAAATATCTTTTAGAACCAGAAATACACAGAGATAAAGTAACCTGGAGAAGCGGGAAAGTTTTTACCGTTTTCTGGCAATGGCCCTGCAACCTGCTGGGTTTTGCTTTGAGTTAGATGCCCCTTCAGGAACTGGCAGTTTCCTACCAGAGGCAATATAGGCACTGCTGCACTGAGAAAACCAGGAATGAAACAACAAAAGCAAATTTTTATCTTGTCCAGAGAATAATGTGCTATATAGTTGAGGTTTACGTCTTACTGTTTTCTTAATAAAACCTTCACACAATCCAGTGAATGCCTGCATGAAAGCATTCTTGCCATTATTAAACACATTTTTTGAGCCCTCACAGCACACAAAAGAGCAAGCATGTGTCCTGGATTTCAGAGAAATAGGAGGAAGTAAGTGGGAATGTGTACGTGAAATGTGTAAAAAGCTTTTCTTTTTAGTTTGCAAGCAGTTTTGATTTACTTTTTTTCCCCCTTGATAAGTTGCATTTAACCTACTACAGTACTTTGTCCTCTCAAGTTCTAGGAGATATGAGGGAAGGGAGAATGTTTTCAGATGAAAGCCAGCCACACTGGCACTGCCATCAGCCTGTGTGCAAAGCTACCTTAATGTTACATTCCTACCACCCTCTTGACTTTCCTGATTGCTTATGCTCAGAGAAAACCAGCTGATAATTAAGGCTAAGTAAAATCTGTGGATCTAATTACTTAAGCTGCACAACTAATACAGGCTTCAAAGAACTAACCTGCCGCTTACGTTGCCCATAGACAAAAAACAAAAAACAAAACGGTGTTAGGAAGCTTCCACATGAGGTCCAAGGATAAAAGTTAAATAATATAAACTACCTGTCATTAATGGTGCCAGCTTTGAGCATGTCCTCAAGGCAAAATCCAGAGGACAGAATGCTTATTTGCATTAACCCCTTCCTAACACCCCAAAGTAAAAGTCAAAGAAAACTGGTCTATACCACTTCTGCAGTGATTAAGGAAACTCTGAAACATGCATGACAAAATACACACAACAAATAAGCTATATCAGATCAGAACAGATAAAAATCACTGAGTTTATGACACCTAAAATATCCTTATTTACAAGGCTTCCTCCATTCATTTTGTTTTAAGTTCACTTTTCAATTGGCCCCAGCTAATTCTGCTGCCAGCTGAGAAGCTGTGGAAGTTTGTGATAAGTGGCTCAGACCTCAAAAATTCAGAAATACAGTTCCAGATTCTACAGCTGAATATCCCACAGTGATGACTTTTAGACTCCACTGTCATGGCTTATATTTTAGTAAATGGGTCAGAGGTGGAAGGTCACATATCCTATCACCAGCCTCTGAACCATCCAGCTGCCCTTCATCTCAGCAGAAAAATGTGACACATTATCAGCTTCTTTTATAATATTGCTTATTCAGGGGGAACATTCTGAAGTAAAATAATATAGATATTAATTTTCATTGTTTTGAAGAAGACAGTAAAGGTCAAGTTCTAATATTGAAATGTTACTGTCTTCATATTCACTATAAAGCCTGAAAGCAGTAACTCCACCCATGCTGGAAGAAGAGACCCCATTATGAAGCCTGTATTCCAGTTCTGTATAAATCCTAAGAGATAATCTCCCACCTCTCCCAGCAAAAAGTGAAAAACTGAACTGAAATGTTTTCAACACAATCTTCAGGCTATGGAAAAATACAAAAGAGAAAAAAGAGCAGTGCTGTCTCCCGAAGGAATGGTCTCACCCAGACAGCTGTGCCTACAGCATCTGACAGCAGGTAGACCAAAGAAAAAAAGGAGCCTGTGAAGAAACAGAAAAAAAGGAATATATTTTGTCTCACTATATATATAGCTTTAAAATAAGACATATTTGCATTTTCACTGTTTTGATTATAACTGACCTTTTCTTTCCTATGAGAAAGGTATTAGTGCTTCTTAATGAAGCAACAGTGGTTGCTGCCATTTCATGCCAGTACAAAGATGTAGGCTGCTGAAAATATTTCTCACCTATTTCGAAGTTTAGAAACAATTCATGCTTAAATTTTTCAGCAAATTACTGTGAACTATACATAGCATTTTACCATATTGGGATTTTTTACTTCCCTGTATACATGACATACTTAAGGAAGAATTGAATCATTACCACCAAAGATGGGAATAAAGAGCAAAACAAAATACTGCAGTAGTCCTGTCCTCTCAGGCTGCCTATCTTCTCGACTAATAAGTCTCTATTTATGTCATGCTCCCATCATTTGAAAATAAGTACCGTTTTCCCTTTGATATAGGAGAGATTTGTTAGATATTAAAATAGAATAGTGTCTTGTATCTGTAAAGAGACTAATGGTGCTTAATTTTATAAATAAGTTAGAAATTTGAAATAAACTAGTGGATTTTTCTCAAAGGAAGAAAAAGTACTTATTGTGCTGTGGACAAAGGCTTTGAAAACAAAGGCATTGTTGTGGATCCAGCAGAAACACATGCACATCTTCATTGTAACATTCGTGTCTGAAGAACCAAGATGATTTTTAAATTATTTATACACATCAGGAGATTTAGGATAATTCATTCATGTACTTTCTGTTAGAAACACACAAAGCTGTTCTGATGATGTTTACGAATGATGACTGAATTCACTAGAAAAAGATGGAGACATGTCTCAGACATAACTTGATGAAGATGGATAACTTTGACAGGAAGCATCTTTATCTATCTTTACATGTCCAACTCACATTAGACATTCTCTGGGTTGATCAAAGACAGTACGTGACCCTTCACAAAGGATTCTGTTCTTTGGGGGACAGGGTTAATTGTTTTTTTAAGTCTTAAAAGCATATAGGAGACACATGAACGCACAACACCCATATGCACCCCTACACTTCTTTCCATATATGTAGAGGTGTATCTCCTTCAAGGGGGAGAGCTGTAACACAAGGAAACCAGACAACCTTCTAAAGTCCTTATTTTGTACTTTACCCAAAGTTGAAGCCAATTCTTCTAAGATATAACAGTCATCTACTAGTTTCACATGTTAAAAATACCACAGATAAAACAAGCTGACTGAACTGGTTCAAACACAGTTGCCACCTTGCTTTGGTAATTTTGAAACCCAGGACAGAGCAATGAAAAAACACACACAGTGATCTGAAAAAAACAAATGCCTTTGTGCACATTTGAATTGCAAATAATTCATAATAAGGCTAAATGATATTGTCTAGATTATCCTTTTTGCAAAAGGGAGACATAACAAATAAAAAACAATTAGAAGAACTAGCTAGGTTCACGAGACTTTTCTTTGCCTCAACATCAGAGAGATCAAATTTTTATTTCACCAGGTGGCCATGGAAGATACTGGTACTTAGATGGGTACCTGAGGGTCTCCAAGCAGTTCCACCTGAGACATGCCATCACTTGCTAATATCTCCACTCATTAAGAAGCTGGTTTCTGTCCTACCAATTCAAACTGCTCCAGCTGGGATATGGTCACAAGGTAAAAACTAATGCTACTTGGAGAAGGATTAACTTAGCTCTACCTTTTGTGGTGGCAGAATGTGCTGTAAGAGGACATTACATTTGCATATAGCATAAGAAGACAAACTCTCAACAATTCCACTCAAACAAGAAAGCCGAAGAATTGCCAGCCTTCTTGTATCCTCCAAATTCTTTGATTGTCATACCATCAGGGACAACAAGAGCAGCAGACCAGAATCTATAAGGCAACAGTTCCAACTCCTGCATTAAATAGGGAAGAGAAGAAACAGTTTCTGAGCAGAAGAAACTTGCTCTAAACAGAAAGCCCCAGGGGCAAAAAAGCCAAGTCAGAGAGCCCGGAAACTCAGGTCAGAGGAAACCGTAAGCAAAAGCCATACTGAGAAGGGCTCAGTAGCACTTGTGAACTAATGGATTTGCAACCTCCCAATGGTGGAACTAGCCCAGGATCCCTTATCCAACACTTTCCATGTGAGCAATGAGGATGCATGGACAACTTCTTCAAAGGAAGTAGGGCAGAGCCTGAAAGGTCTGCCATTAAGCTAACATAACAAGGATGAGGAAAGAATTCTTGACAGCAAAATCATCATATTAAAAAAAAAAATCTTTCAAGTGTCACCCCATTCTTTTCTTGCTTGAACTGTGCTCAAGAACAAAACCCACAGCCTGAACATCAAAAGTACTGAATAAAGAATCAATTGATACACTCGTATTCCATCTCAGCAGGCCACAGATAAAATGTTGAAGGGGGAATGGGAGGAGGACAGAGGAGATAGAATATTCTGTGGAACAAATCTAGTTCTGTGAAACTGGATAATTTGGAATTTGCATTTGTACTTCTCAGAAAAGCATGACACTTTTCCTAGATGATGGAAGCTCATTATAGATTTTAAAATTTATAACGTGATTCTCAAAGGGAAACACCATAATTTATGCCATATTTATGTAATCCCAGCTCTCCTGAAGGTTTTCTAATTGAGGAAACTGCTTATTTGTTAGATGGTTAAAAAAAAAAATAAAAAAACACAAGGGGAAAAAAAAAGGAGAGACTATGTTCAGTCTGTGAATAGCCAAGTACAAGGAAACAAATAGGACAGACTTTTTCAAGGTCTACCATTTCTGACCACCCTATGTGGACAGAAGCTTTCATTTCATCCACCAAATATAAGTAAGTAGCACAGTGCAATTTGGGCACACTAAAAAGCAGGATAAAATAACATCACAGCTTGCACTGTATATGAGACTAGAAAACTATCAGCTCTCCCACATTAATCTTAGAAGACAAGGAATTCAGTTCACCTGCTTCCGCCAGCCAGTCCAACTGATTTCAGGGAAAAGCAAGTGAGTACTGTCTGTAAAAACAATTAGCAGCCAGTCAGGGTTGGAGAGAACAGCAGGAGGGAAAGCAGAGTAAAGATGAAAGGTCCTGCTGCTTTCAAGCTCCATATCACATTGCCAAAGATCTAAAACACTTCTCTTAGACAAACACAACTACACATGCAGGAGGAAGGACAAACAAAACATAGCTGAAAATCTGAGCTATCAAAAAAAAAAATCAGAAAAAACCTCCAGAAATTAAAAGCTATTTTTCTATTATTAATGTTCAAGAAGAAATAGTATACACTCCTCTGCAACATGAAAGGGTATTTAGTAAGTAACTTCCAAAAGTCTTGGAAATTTTAAAAGTTGACTTCATGTCATGAAAAAGGTCCCAGTAACACCCTTTTCCAAATGTACTGTAGCTTTTGATGCCCAGCCTGTCTTAATTTGGGAATTCTTTTAACTCAAGGAAACCCACAGGGTGACCATAAGAGAAAGAGACCAGACAGAGACATAAAAATTGCTGGAGTTTCTTTACTTTTCAATATTTTTGACCTTAAATATCCAACAATACAGTGTCCCAGAGGTTCTTGGCATGCATGTTTTATTTTTAACAACACTGAAAAACAAAGCTGTTACAACTCCAAGTTCAACTGGGTTTGCAGGGACTTTGCAGTTAATTCAGTTAATTGAGCCGTCGCTATTTAGCCTGCAGTAGACACCAGCTCTGCCAACTCTGTAGGCAATGAAAACGTTCCCCAAGCTACAGTCAAGCTACTGCCCTTTTCTTTTTTTAACTTTAATAACTCCTCTTTTTTGAGAGTGAGCTCAGCCCCTAAAACAGACACAAACCCCTATAGTAACTCCTGTCACATGAACACTCAGAATAGCTACATCTCCATAATCTTAAACAAAATCTCTTGAAGTTACCTGAGGCCTGTTGAGCCAAATAAATGTGAAGCTTCTAGGCATTTCAGTTATGGGAATTTAAATTTCTTGACTAGACTTTGTGAAGGAAACCTGAAAGTTCTTCAAACTCCTATCACTAAAAAGAAAGCAGTTGTTAAGCTTCCTTAAAAAAACAAAAACAAAACCAAAAACAACCAAACCAACACTTAATAAAATGAATAGGTTTACCTTATGTAAGTGGATGATTTATCTTCCAGTTAAAAAAAAAAAAAAGTGATTTATTCTTTACTGGAAGACGAAGACAGGATTTTCATTCCAATTTTCATGTTTAACTTCTACCAGTAGATCAACCAATGACTTAAAAAAATATAGGCAGATATTGTTTCACTGTGCCCTTGACCTCCAGTACGCAACCTTCCAGACCTACTCTAATACAGTGAATAGGGGGCTTATCACCATGAGTCATTTAACCAGTGCCATGAGGTCTTTGTTGACTTCAGTGTTGTAAAGACTATTAGGCTACATATCACTGAGCTGGGAAGTGCCTGCAATAACTCAGGTCATAATTCAGGATGAGGTCACAAGAATTATACCTCCTGAGTCAAAACACAATTTTCTGGAGCTCTTCCTGAGATGGTACGGGTACAGAATCTGCTATTTCTCCAGGATAATACAAAAGCTCAGCTAAAGTGTTTTACATCACTTGTGGCATTGTTAACACAAATCAGTGTTTTCCACTGCGCACCAATTAGGAGCATCAGGCAATAAATTACACATTCACTCAGGTAAGAGCTTTCTCTTGGCAAACTCCTGATCTTCCCTGTACTTTCTTAGCTGTTATTACACTTTGATTTTCCACAGATAAAAGTTTTGTGAAGATATATCCCCTCGAGCCTGACAATTTCAGAAAAGTAGGCCTCAGAAAACCTTCCAGCCTCAAAGAGGTCTGGTATAAATATATGTCCTGGGGAATAATATATTATATATGATAATATACAAAATATAATATATAACCTCTATTATATATATAATATAAATCCTGGGGAATAAATGTGAACTCTCCTTTTTTTCTTTGAGACTATTTCAGGTTTTCATTTTTTGTTTCTATTATAGTCATAGAATGGCCTAGCTTGGAAGATACTTTAAAGATCATCAAGTTCCAATCCCCCACCATAGGCAGGGACACCTTTCACTGGAGCAGGTCGCTCAAAGCCTCATTCAACCTGGCCTTGAACATTTCCAGGGATGGCACAGCCACAATTTCTCTGTTCACAATTTTCTGTTCAAGCCCCTCACAACCACATATTAAAGAAAATCTTCTTAGTATCAGCTCTCTGTCATGTTAAAGCTATTTCCCTGTGTCCTATCACTACATGCTCTTGTTGGAAGTCCCTCTCTGTCTTCCTTGTAGGCTCCTTCAGGTACTGGAAGGCTGCAATTAGGGAACTCCAAAGCCTTCTCTTTTCCAGACTGAATAAACCCAATTCTCTCAGCCTTTCCTCATAGGGAAGGTGCTCTATCCCTCTGATCATCTTGGCAGCCTCCTCTTGACTCACCCCTACCACACAGTGAGATAAGGATGGAAGAGGCCTGAAACTTCAAAAACTTCTGAAGATGTTCCATGGCCAAGAGTTAAGCATCTCTCTTCCATGCTTTATACTGGCACTCAGACACACTAAGTTTTCTCCCCCAACTCACAAAATAAACTTATTCAGTATGCATGATAAACTGCTCTTTAAAAAATTAAAAAAAAAAAAATTAAGCAATTCCTGTATTCTTTGTAATTTTATAATGCAAGACATCAGATGCTTCCAAAGCACTTCTGTGGTGTTTCTGCATGCTAGTATCCATACATGGCATTAAGACCACAACCTTTGACAGTGAAGTAGACGGAAAAGTATTATCTGAGAAACCGCCAAATCAAAGATGTAGAGACTGTCACATGAGCTCTTTTAAATGTTTCACAAAAATTGGTACAAATATATATAAATTACAGCATGTAAATACAGTGATCAATAAAAAGAAAAACTGAAAGTTACCCAATAATAACATTCAAACGACAAAGTACAAAAATAGCTACAAAACTGGATGATGCTTTGAAACACCACATAGACCTATGGGAAATGAAACATTACAATATATCAAAACACTGGAATAGAGTTTCATTGCTATAGAAAATAGCAGTACTTCCAAGGCTGGAAAACTAAAAACAAAAGCAAAAAGTTTTCACGATTGGGATGGGGAAGAAAGAATTTTCTTACCCAAGAAAAGAACACAGTAAGCAAGATAACCTCAGAAGCAAGGTGCTGATAAAGTCAAGGGATGTTTGTCTATATACGTATCCAAAAAGCAAAATCTTTGTCATGCTGGATATAAGCAATATTATTACCCAGAATGAAAAAAAAGATAACTACAGAACTGTAAACCAAGCTGTTCCCAGAATTAGAATCTTCCACACAGTTCAGTATTTAGCCTAGATGAACACATGATATTGCAGGAAATTAAGGGAATGAAATATCTGAGATAAAAGTTAAGGTCAGTGAACTTTTCTCCTGGCTGCTGTGGGTTTAATAATACTTGAAGTCTGATGCTGAGCTGTCTCTGAACAGTTGATAATGAGCATTACAGTAAAAGAATAAACCACAACTGCACCAACACAGAAAACAAATTATTTGCTAATGTGTATACTACCGAATTTATTTTAAATGAGCAAATAGGATGTTCAGACTCCAAAGTGTCTTAGATATCTCTGTGGCAGGCACATTTAGCCCACAACAGTAATATGGTGGTCTGAATCACTCACAAATATGCTATCAGAAAATCTCGTAGATTTATCCCACTCAGGTATATACATCAAATCAGCTGTGCTTTTTTCTCCTTTTTTCCTTCTTTTTTTTTTTCCTTGGGCTCTTCAAAAGTAAATTAGATTATCTCAGACTGAGTGAATTAAATTCAGAGGGAAACATGCTATAAACTGCATACAATAAGCTGATATATCTGACTGAGGCCAAGTTGAAAGAACATTCAGCACAGGCTACTTCTAAATTTTGTTCTAGGAACCCAACAGAGAGCTGAACAGCACCAATAAATATGCCACATTCACCTATTTTCATTTAAACCTATGTTTGATGGTAGAAGACACAAACCTGTATCTGCTGTAAAAGCAAACTTACTTTATAAGTTTTAATTGAAGCTTCAGCTAAACCGCCCCCAGGCCTTAAAATTAACTGTTATTTTCCTGATGCAGCTTTACTGAGTTTTTTTGTTTGGTTGGAGTTATTTTTCACTTTTCCTTCCACATTTTGTCTCAACCAAGTTAGCGCTTGTTTCGATGGTCACACATTCCATATTTATCCCCTTCATTTTCCTACTTCTCTGAGTCTTTTTTCTTTGTAGCTTTGTTTTACTTTGAGCTTCATTCTGCTGCTGTCACAACAGTAACAATATGTTTCCCTGTACATAGACAGCTACAACATTCCCTCAGCATGACCACTGCTTAGGATTTCAGCCTGTAACTTTCCCCTAATTAACATCACACAGCATTCCCCCTCAGGAGCACCACGCAGAAATGCTATTTTCTCTCACTGCTTTACTCAAGGAGCCATGAGAAATGTTAAACAACTTTCTAACAGTAGTTTTAATTTACAACTAACTAGACTTCTGCCTGAATTTGCCTTGCATGGGTGGAAAATTAGAAAATAAGGAACAAGTCAAGATGAAAGCTGCCTGGTTTTTCCATTATGAAAGAGTTGGAAAGAAATGCCTTCCAACAGACCTCTGGCTCACACCACCATATGTGCATTTTTCCATTAGGAGAACACAATTCCTCAGATTACTGATATTAGAAGTTGATCTCATCTTCAGTGGTATTTGTCCTTGTTTTAATTGTCCCAGCCTAAATTATAGCACTGGAGCCCTTAATTAGTCATCAAAGATCAAGAGAAAACTGCTTGACACAGTGTCCCATTCTTACTGGTTTTCCATATCAAACTGATCAGATAATTTCCAGAGCTCACAGATGCATTTCTTTTTTCCATTTTTTTCCCCACCCTTGCAGTTGACAGCAGCCATGGATGCACTACAGAACACAGCATGTCCAAGGTGGATTAGATGTTGCCAAAAGGAAAGGAACAGCTTCCTAAGGTCCTGCTAGTGAAGCCCACGGCTGTAGTGGCTATAGTGTTATTGTCACATCCTACAGGCCTGGCACGACCTCAATGAGTTCACCTTCTGCAAATTGCATTCGTAATACAGATTTCCTTACTTCTCTGGTCCTAATATATGTTTCTGACAAAATCAAAAGCAACAACAGAAAAGTCAAAGCCTAAATAAATATAGATTTTTTCCCCTTCCCATCTTACATATCAGGTATGTGTGACTTCTACATGACATAAAACATACAACATTGTACTTATACTGATAGCTCCTGAAGGAAATTTCACTATGCAGGAGACAAGATTTCATTTACCCAAAAAAACCCCTCATAAACCCTCAAAAAACTCCCTATAACTCAAGTTTGACCCCACCTGACCAAGAGTCTACAAGAGTTGAGAAAAAACTTTTTTTATTATCCTAATACTCTGGATCTAGTTTCAACTTAGATGAAGACTTAAAAATATAATGGATGCACACAGTCCTATCATAATCAATGAGACACCACACAGTTAAATTGGTATTAATTATTAACTTCAAGACCTCTTCTAGACAAGACCTTTGTTCTACTAATATTAAAGCACCAGGGTTTTAACTGGCTTCAACCACAGTGTTGGGTCACAGCTAAAAAGAAAACCTTCCAATGACAGTGTGAGAAATATTTTCATGCAAGTGTGCCTTTAAATTTTTTTAATATATCAAGTGGGAAAAATCTCTGTTCTTGTTCCTAATGAATACTGCCGTACACTGAGCTCACACGAGACACTATTTATGAAGGAAAAGGAATTATACTGCATTTGACAGTTATAGTGCTATAAACTTTCATCTAGACCAAGCTCACACTAAAAAACCTTTTAAGTGTCACTAAAAAGGCACAAGAAAGCCGTATTTACTATTCTCTCATTAAGTCAGTACCATATCAACTATAAACCTGGAGAACAATAAACATATTTGAAACACAGACTTTAGTTATAACTTGAACTCAGCATTACATATATTGAAAGCTGCACCCGTAACCCTCTGCACTCCTCGTTATCACAGCACAGCTGCAGGGACAGACAGCTCACAGATAAAATAGATATTGTTATGAATAAATGTGTCAGATCATTCAATAATTGTTACTCAGATGAAGCAGCAGAGAAGAACTGCGGAAATTCCTTCATAAATTGGCCACCCACGGTTTTCC
The DNA here is from genome assembly GCA_008694505.1 of Cyanoderma ruficeps. NCBI lineage: Eukaryota > Metazoa > Chordata > Aves > Passeriformes > Timaliidae > Cyanoderma > Cyanoderma ruficeps. The sequence continues at coordinate 29,325,737 of VZDJ01000782.1, forward strand.
CTCCTTTGTGGAAGTGCCACTTTTAAAATGCACAATCTTGGGATGGAAATCCACAGTAGTTTAGAGACTTCTAACTTCAGGGAAGTTAAAAACATGGGAAGTTAAACCACATGAAACACGGGGTTTTTTTGCCCAGCCCACTGCAGAATGGGCTCATTGTGCAGACAGACATACAGCAGACAGATGCCTGTAGGAGCAAGGCACAAGGGAGCTACAGCTGCTGTGTCTGGGGCTGTCAGGATCATGAAGCCACAATCTCACATGGAGGGCCAATTGCAGGCCCTGTGAGGGTTGATGTTCTAGTACCTTCCTGGTTCATCTCACCCTGGGAATTATGACGATAGTACAATTTAAAGGGGCCCTCAAAGTCATAAGAGTTTCATCTCTTTAGTTCATTACCAATTTCAGCTGAGTCTGAATCACTGTTGTGATGGTAAACTGTTTATTATTTCTCTATCAAGGCTCATTTTTAGTACCTTCTAAGAGAGAAGGACCACACAAAGAAGGAATATCCAGCAATTTCTGCAAAGAAGCTCAGTACAGACTCAGATAAAGCAGCTGTCACTAGGGACCAGGAGAGGCTGACAAGGAAGGGTAACGGAGTGGAGCAGAAAGCTTAACAGGCATCTCCAAGCACGCTAGATAAAAATAATTCCCAAGCCACGCAAAGAGTCCATGGGGAAGGAAAAACAAACAAAAGCTAGTTGCAAACTACACACAGCTTCAAAAGTGCCTGCAGTTTTGCTCCCTGATCTTTTGATTGCCTTTATCAAGAAATGCTTGTCATTGCTTCATGCCACATATACGTGAAAAATCACATCTACCTTCATCCTAGGTGCTGCCTGTGGGCAAGAAGCACATCTTAAACAGTTCCCTCATCTTTCAGAGCAACCCCACCTTAAACATGCTCCTAAAGTACTTATATAGATTTACTTGTTTAGTAAATTTAACAGGAGCCAAAGCACAGGTGGAGATGCATTCTTTAACAAGCACTCCCACACTAGAGGCTTTGTTTTCGAAGCACCGAAGTTTCTTCCTACTGAGAATGTAACCATATAATTTGAATTCTCAAGCTATTCACTATAGCATGGCACAGAAGTAAGAAGCACAATGCAATTAGAATAAAACTCCACATTTATAATCACTAAATGTAAGTGCATACCTTCCCTGATAGCAGTAAATGGGGTTCCTTCCTCTTCTTGTAATCTTATCACCTTCAATGCCACCAGCTTTCCATTTACCCTGAAAGGGAAAGAGGGGAGGATAAGGAGAAATTTAGAAAAACCAAAATTATAGCAGAAACAGTATTTCTCATAATGGAACTTGTTTCCTATAATGTACTTATTCAATTTCCTCCTGCCAGTGCCAGTGATTCATTTATAGCACTGTAAGAAGCACTTCATAGCTTCCATAATGTCAACTTTATATTTTCACACTAAGATGCAATCCAAGAAATTATCTCAGTTTTCTGTGAGTCAGTCTGTTTCCTTTCTACCACAGCTTTGTTACTGAAGCTTTGTTAAGAAGCAACACATTTTAAAATTTCATTATAAAATCTGATCATTATTTGATCAAACTGTTCAAAAAAAAAGGCACATAATTTTCCTAAATCACTTCACTTGCAGTATATTGAGATTTACACTGATTTCCTCCCCCCCACCGCATGATACACATTATTATAACCTTCAAAAAGCTACAAAGTTTGCATAATGAAGTCATTTTTAGGTCATTCTGGCCCTTTCCCACTAGGGCAGGATTGTTCCTGAGGCACATTCTTGACAACATGGCCCAGGCTACTTTTAGGTTATAGTAACTCTCATTTATAAGTTTAAAAATGTTTTGTGTTCCAAGAGACAAAAGTCCTTAACAGGTCATTTTAGTGTAAAATCTATTTGGCTTGTTTCACTTTTAGCATTCAAAATTTCACCACACATGAATTACATTCCAGGCCTTGCAAAAAAATGCAGTTGGTTCAGTTTATCCAAATAAAATCTCACAAAAGTAGAATGAACCTGATATTCATTACCCTCTTCAAGAACAAACTCATACCATGAAACTTTAACAGACTCCCCATGAATGACAAGCAATGGTGAGGATAAAAGGCATAATACAGTTTAAAAAAGTGATTGTTGTTATTATTATAATTATTTATTTCTGTAGAAGCAAAATTAGCCTTTACAGCCACAAAGCTCAAGGAGACATTGGAGCCTTTACACTCCTGTAGTCAGGGAGTGACACAATTCTCTACTGTACTACAAGAGAGATGGCCCTAGAAGATACATTACTTTTCAAAGCAAGGTGATATAGACAACCACCAACACTGAATTCATCTTCTCCCTTGGGCTTTTTTTGCAGTTATATGAGTTAAATGATGGATGGCTACTGTCTTGTTTCTTCTGATTATTCCTCTTTTATAATTACCAAAACCTCATTAGCCCTATACAGAACATTACGCAATGACTCTTGAGCAAGTTAAGTAACCCTGGTTATCAAAAGATGGTTTACTCATCACCTTCCAATTACTCATAATATTCAGGCTGGCACCAGTTCAAGTCTCAGGCCACTAGTCACAGTTGAAAGGAAATTATCAGCTTAACTCTCCTGGATTTCTCCTTATAATTACCTTACATATTTTTTTATTTGGAATTAAACAGGACTTATGGCATCAGACAAAGATAAGCCTTGCCTGAAGTAACTTCATGTGTCATGCTCAGACAGGAGATGGAACTATATTAAAAGCAGAAGGACTGATGACAGACATGCAGTTCATAAACGTGTAGTTTTCAATTCTTCTGTCAATCCACCACCCTACCTACTGTATACATATTACTTAGATATCTGGAGAACTTGAATATTTTGCAACAGATGAAATAACTGCAGGAGGAAGTTAAGTAAGAAAAGGAAGATCGTTTTGCAGATAAAGAACAAGACAGATGCTGCGTTCAGAGAAGGCAATGCAAAACACAATGAAAAAAACACATCAAAGAGGTATTAAGAAAACAGGGATATGGAGTCTCTTGATAGAGAAGGACAAAAAATATGCAGCATTGTGTAGCTTATCTTCTTTTTAATCTGAACTTCTACATTCCATTGCTTCATGAAGAGCAATACATAACACAAATAACAGTAGTATGGAACCAATTTCAAAGGATTCACAATTAAACACAGTAGGTGAGCTGTGCTTTTTAGTTATCATTGTCCCTCTGTCATTGGTACTTGTCATCACCTTGACAGACATCATGGCAACTCTTAGTACTATCAAAATAATCAAACCAATCCCATGTAGTGTTCCTCTGGGAGTTCATTCTTCTCTTTAATATAATTTATCTCCAAAATATCAATCTATAATTTCCATAATACAACGGCCTCCTTACTACCCATTTACTACCCATTAGTAATGACCTACAAGTCATTAAAATCTTTTTTTTTCCATTTAATTTTCTATAAACAGAAGCATATAAAACTGGAGATGTGAGAAATTATGAAGTATCAATTAAAGAGATAGGGCGTATATTCACATCCTTTAATTATCCTCCCACTGATGCAATCTCAGGATGCAGTTAGATGATGCTGAAGAGATGAGCTAAGGGCTGCCTCACAGTATAGGTTTTTCCTGCTTAATCCTTGCCACACACTCCTGACACTGCCTTGCATTTGCTCTCATTTATGCTGGACTTTACAGTGAGACTCCCTAGAGAGCTTAAATAAGAGAAGACTGGCCCTTCCAAGAAGAATTAAATCATATTTTAAAAAATTATAAAGGCATGAAATAAAGAAAAAAACCACTAGAAAATACATAAGAACTGTGTCCACCTTTTGAGAAGCAATGTGTCATGGGATCAAGCCAGCTATGTCATGAAATTATGCCCTGAAACTTGTGATGCCATGTCAAAATAATATGGCAAATTCCTTAGAAACAACGCTGAAAAAAGGAAACTTGGTAAAATTACCTCTGCAACCTATCAATACCTGTCTTTGCAGACTTCAGGAGTGATCAGATAAGGTTAGCACAACTCCTTCCAGATATTACTTCACATTTGTCTTCCACAACTTTCAAAGCAGGCTCAGTATTTTCATTACTTTCAAATACAAGTAAAAAAACTGACAAGCAGTCTGCCTTTTAGACAGTGAAAAGGCAACACTGCTTATTCTTTTAACATCTAGGATTCATTAAATCACCTCTATTACTCACTGTCCAAAGCAAACAATTTCACACCTTCTCAGAACAATACACTTCACTGTGTCAAAGATTACACTTATCATCTTATGCCCATCCTGTCAACTGCCTCATTAGTTTCTATTAAGGACAATATTGACTAAAGAACTCCTATTTTCTAAGCCATCCTCCTAAACTAACTTACTTTCTCTTTCTCATCAAAAAACCCTCAGAGAAATTACAGGAGTCCTAAAGCCTCTCTAATTATCACAAAAAACTACTTTACTCTAGGGAAAACACCTGCACCTGATGGACAGTTTTCCAGTTTATGGAAATTCAGCACTTCAACATTATATAATCTCTTCTAAAAAATGTCTGATTATATATGCAATGTAGGATAAAGAAAAATTAGTCCAAATTGCTTTATGCAGCATAAAGTAAAAGTCTGCATATTATAAAAAAAACAAATGAGCCAGATATTACAAAAAATGCTAATATAATGTGTCATTCTGCATTTTCTAAACCAGCATGTATCAGCACTACCAAAATAAATACATTTATAGAAAAATGACCATTTATGAGAAAGTAGAGAAGATTGGAATTTATTTAATGCTTTAATGCATCATTAAGAACATATAATAGTGATGAATATAAAGTAACTGATGACTTAATTGGCTTCATTGGGGATAATACTGATGAAGCCACATAGAGAACAAAAGAGCACAATAACACTATTTTCTCAAGTTCCTCAGATATATTTAGATGAAATAAATGTTCTAAATATACACATTTAAAAGAGTCAATTAACATAAAATCTGCCAATTCTGATTTCAAACTGTTTATTTAATACTGAGTTTTATCACTGGCTGGAGTTGAGGTTGAGTTCATAATTTGAACAAGTGCTAAGCTTGGGAATACTTCTGTGAAGAAAAATTAGTAGATGGTATTGGGATGATGCTCTAATTTGTGATACAAATTTCAAGAAACTAATTCTTAGGAAGAAAAGTAACTTTCAATTGTTAAATATTCATTTACAGGAAAATCTCAAAGTTTGATGATCAAAATTTGAGAATATCTAATTAGCTCTACTCTGTGGTGATATTAATGTCATAAACAGACACTTAAACTCCAAACAGACCATGGGCGCCTAATGAAACCAGGCTCTGCCAGAAATTGCCTTTGAAGAAACCTGACAGAGGCACACTCACTTTAGGTTTAGTCACCTCTGATTATTCTACCAACAAATAACTAATTCCACATCGAGGGAAACACTTCTTTTAATCATTACCATAAAAGACAGTTCAGTGTAAACATGGTTTATATTATATTTTTCTTACTAAAAAGAACTTAGGTTTCTAGTTTACAAAAGCCACTCCCAGTCCCGCTAAAGCCCAATTGTGCAAATTCTCAATGGACTAACACAGGCCCTGAATTTCTCTTTTTGAATCCTACCATCTTTTAACCTCATCCTAGACAAAAGTTACCTTGTCTTAGTAGAAGCCAGTGGATTAAAGATACTTCATAATGCTGACATTTATTAGGGCTGAAAAAAACAGAAGATCAAAGAGTTTCATGAGAGATGAAGGACTTAAATTATTAATTAGTGCTGTCACTGAACTCAGGAGTCAAGGCAGTCTCATGTAGCGGTACACATTTGGGGTTTTCTAATGTTCTGTATATTTTGTTATATGTTTGTAATGGTTTGTTCCTACACCCCCATCCCCAAACCCCGATGATGTTTCCCTTGTGATAGACCTTGTAAGATCTGGAAGATTCTGAGGAAAAAGCCCTAGGATTTGACAAGGTACCCTGGTACCACCTTCTTTCATTGTAGTGTTAAGTTCCCCATTCTGGGTCACACCCTCCCTCCCCTGGGATTGGTTCTAAATTCTCCCCTGCTCAGTGTACGCTCCTTGTACTTAAGGTGGGGACAGAGGGGCTGCTGGGCGCTCTCACCCTCTCTGCACATGGAGGTAACCGGGAGGAATAAAGCCAGGTGAAACCCAAGCAGAGTCCACTCTTTCTTCCACACCATCGACCACGCTTCAGCCTGAGGTTCAGACCCACCAAGCCTCTCTTATATAGGGGCCAGGGAGCGAGCCAGCCAGTGAAGCAGCTCCCAAGACGCTTCTATAGTCTCGTACAGTGTGGCAGCCCTCACTTGAACAGGAGCAGGTAAGAGTTTACCTGCAGGGCCCTCATCCCTACCCCCAGCTCACATCAGCTCAAACCCCTCAGCAGCTCATCTAAGCACAGGGGCTGTTCTCCCCCTCTGCCTGCTGGAAGGAGTCACCTGGGAAGGGCAGCAGGGAAAGCAATGCCGAGCACCATCCTCCTCCACACACCTCACATCCTCCCACAACCCACTGATGCTCATACAAAGAGAAGCTGAAGACAAACACAGAGCTATCCCTTATTAGTAAGGTGGCCTCTTACAACTGTGCACACTGACAGTCACAGGGCATCTTCTGAGAGAGGCCACTGGTCTGCTAACTGAAAATGCTTTTGTGCATTTGCCAGCACAATGGCAGCTGGAAAATTACTCCAGTATTCTCCCTACCATTCCAATCATGCGTATATGGCCAATAAGGTTTTATCCAGTAATTCTACCACATGTATGTAATATAACTATATTCTATCCTAGTTTTTCTACCAAGTTTTCTAGGGCAGTCCTGGGTAAGCAACATAATCCACTTACTTTCTTCAGTTTTGTCCCCTGCTATGCAAGATAATAATACTAAGTCACCTCCTTAAACTGCTTTGCAGGTTGAAGCACAGCACATATAGTGTGATGTTCTTTTCATATATTCAACTATGGAGAAAAATTTTCCAAATCTTTCTTTTAAATGCTGAGAAATTCACTCAGTAAGTAATCAATATAGTCCATGATTCATCTCCGAGTTAGAATCCATGTAACTTATTTTAGTACTCACTCTACTTTAATTATTTTTTCCACCATTTGGCATTTTAGTTGCACATCTAGTTGTCATTAGTTTTCTATCTAATTCAACTTTAAATACTTATTTTTATTAAAGATTTACAATACTAGAGGTTTTTTAAAGCATTTATGTACACATTTTATAATCCCATGTCATAACTTGCCTACAAAAATCAGTTAAGGAAATAAATTAAAAAATGAGGAGGGGGGAAAAAAGAAAGCCTAGTTGGTAGCCATCAAGTGCCTTTTGTAACCCATGAATATGTATTCCTCTTCCAGCCATCTGTTATCCTCAGAGGAAAAGAGGATTTCATTTGTAGAACACTAATTTCACACAATTTTCAAGAAATAAAGAAAAAGTTAAGAAAGTTTAGGTCATTAAGGCAACATGAATCACAGTAATTTTGAAATATCAGTCTAAATAAATTGGCCATAACATGAAGAAAAACTTTGCCTGTGAACTGGAGGGAGCTTGTGAACAGGCTCCTGTTGTACAGAGCCTGTGAACACAACACCTCACATGGGCACAGAGTAAATCTTGGGAATGACTGAAAAATGGCAGCTTGACCATTGCAAGCTTATGGCACTTGCAACAGATTGAACATAAAAAACAATTGAAGAGTCAGAGACTTCATCCCAAAAAAATTCTGCAACTTCAAAAACAAAAGTCAGAACCAGCAATTAGTCCTGTCAGCCATCCTTAGTGAAGGTTTCAGCATCATAAATATAAAAAACAAAATACACACCCCATCTCTTTTCTTGTGAGGAGCCATCAACACACATATTTATGAAATGTTATGGTCAGCTGTATTCATAACACACACTGCCATACATCATGCCAATAACAAACAGAGGTAGTTCCCCCTCATTATTCAAAGACTCCCTGCAGCCTCAAGAATAACACAGCATGGAAACAACACCAGTACAGAGCATAATGCCTGCCTGAGCATGATTTCTCTCCACTTTGCACTATGAACTCCCTATTGATTTTTAAAGTGAATAGTAAAAGGTACTGCCTTTGATGGAGATAAATGTCAAATTCCCGGGCTCCCTGAAAAATACATTTTATCTTTGGATACAAGTTGAAGTCACCTTGAAAACAAAAAATTCAGATCCTGAACTGAAATGGGAGAGGTGCCTGGATGGAAGGACTGCCCTATCTCTGCAGCCTTTGAGCTCTTGTTGACAGTACCAGCTTCTACTGTGCTCTGCTCTGTGCCCTACTGATTTCTCATATTAATACTTTAAAAGGATAGGGACCAGAATTCATTAGAACAAGCGTTTTATTAAGAGTAGGTTGAAATCATGTAATTCTGTGATAGGGGAATTAGGCAAAAATGTCTTGATGGAGCTATTACAAATTCTACACATTTTTGCAATACTATGAGCGCATGCAATTCAGTAAAGGTGCCCAAAAAAGTAAAGGTACAGTAAAAAAAATCACATGGACATTCAAGAAGCAGATCAAGATCACAGTGGAGATACCACTGGCATGCCTCTCAAAACAGACACGTGCTGTGCGAGCAGCAGTCACAGATCACATCACTTTGACTGAGGGAATCTTTTTTAATTCTTTGCCTTGAAGGCCAACTGAACACAGTGGGAGAGGATGGAAAGCACGCCAACACATAAAATTGCCAAAAGCACAGGTTTTTCCCTTAAGTGCAATATGCAGAGCTCCCAGTGGGGGAACACAAGGCCTCCATGCTGCTTTGCAAGGGGCTCTGGTTGGCAGCAGCTCCCTTGTTCTGTCACCAGCTTCATCTCCACTCTCACAACTCACATCAACGTGTACGTGTCACAGATCAAGCCAGATCCCACTTCTGTATGTTCAGGTAAATTTATAATCAAGCTCAAGAGGGAAGAAAGTCAACGGCAGCAGAAAGACACACATGTCAATACACAAACAGGCAGCACTTCTTCAGATCAGCCACACAGTGAAATGATACAGGAATTCAAGGCCACCCATTGCTTTGTACCTCCTGTATGGCAAACATCCAAGGTGTTAATCAAATACAGAGTCAGTGGAACTTGCATCATTTTTTACAGTGTTATCAGTAAATTACTTGGCCCATTTTTTTAATTTTACATTATAATAAATCCATTCAACGTCATCTGAATTTTATGCAGTAAACAGCCTCTTGTGATTTTACACAAATAAGTAAAATATGAGAATCTAGCCTGAATGAAAGTAGAAAATGAACATGCCAAGATGAGTTTCATTACACTCGTCTGATGTGCAACACATGAAATCAAATAGATTTACCTATTGATGCAACTGTCAGCCAGAAAAAAATGACTGCTTGGCTGTTTCTCCTATAAACAAAAAAGCCCAGCCTAAGAGAATACTGCTTCACTTTCCTCAATAACACAGTCCTCTTCACTCTGCTGCTTCTGCACCCCAGGGATCCATTTTTATCTGACTACAGAAAGAGAAATCAATCATCCAGTAAAAGGAATTAGCCCATTTCATTTCACTTTCCTGGAACACAAGCACAGATGCTCAAAAAGATAGAAAAGCAACGAGCTTTACAGGAAGACAAGGGCTTGGTACCATTTATCCTGCCCCAAGGTGCAAAAAGCCAGGATTGTTCTGAAAGCAAGTTGCTGCACATACAACTTTAAATTTAGGAAGGGAATGGCTGATTTAGTGTTTTCAGGCAGGTATGCATCTTTTAAACTCTTCAAATAGTATGCTAAGATTAAGAATGTTTTCATCCATCATTACGATCAGCAGGAGAAACAATTTTAAAAGCTGAAATGTATCTCAGGAAATGCACAAAAACCCCAAAACCCTACTACTCGCCACAGGCATCTGGTGACAAATACTGAGCAAAATATTTCTGAATACAAAGCATTCAAAACAGCTCAATACAATCTTAAATTTTCCATCTTCTACAGTTAAGGACACATCACCGTTTCCCCAAGAGTACATCACAGTAGTGATGCTCTTCCTTCTACAGGGATACCACGCAGGTCAGAGATTCCTCACCTTCTCACAGGGACAGAAGAGGTAACAGGGCTACATTACCTCAACAAACAAGTCCTTTGAAATAGCAGATAATACCTGCAGTGCTTCCCAAGTTCTTAAAGTAAAACCTCTTCCTGCTGTGAGGTAATTCAACTGTCTCTCTAGGTCAAGAAACAGAAGCCTGGACTGGAGGTGCTGAATCTGGATAGTGCTGGATAATATGGAAATTATTCAATTCTCAGTGGAGAAAGAAAGTCAAATTCAAACAGGTGAAGGACTACTGCTATAACAGCAGAAATACTGTCAGCATATGAATTCTCATCCACACTCTAGTTAGACATACTTTTTTTCAGAAGACATTTTAAAGACCTTGCAGAAGATGTTACAAAGCAACAGTACAAAGTCATACATAACTGTTGTAACTCTCACTACTTATTCAGATCTGTTTATAGTAGAGAATGCAGTGTGCCCAGTAATTTCAATTTGTTATTCAAGTACCATTAAAATCATTGAAGTATTTCCTTCAGATTTGCAGGTAACTCTGCTGAAACTCTATTTCGAACCAATCTACATTTCATTACATGTTCACTATTAATGCAATAGCTCCAGGGAAGGGTTTTGCTTTGTTTTTGAATTTCAGTCTGCTCCACTGACTGACAGGACATGCAGTGACTCTGCTGCCTCAGTTCAGTCTTACTGAAAGCCGAGACATATGGACTGACTGTCATCAGATACTCACTGTGATTTTACTAAAGGATTTTAGTAATAAGGCACAAGCTGAAATCCATACTGTTTTCTCATATTACATAGACCCCAATAAAAAGCTTACACATGTATAATGTCTGGAACTTATGGTAATGCATAACTGAGCCATTAACAACACAACATAATAGCATTTCCTTGAAGAAAGCTGCAAGTGAAAGACAACACCTGCAGTGGCATGGGAGAAGTGTGAATAGTTCTACATTTAGAACATGTTTTTATTCCTATCCACTGCCATTATGCTTGTCAATACCTAAGCAAGCTATTCAGAGATGAGGGAACCCTCTTTCTGATTTATTACTAATATTCAGTGAAAAAAGATAATTTTCAGTACCTAACCAACTTAATGACCCTGAAAAATGTTAGGACATATTTTCTTTCTTTCAGTAGTTATTCTGTCCCATGACTATCATGGTATTCTCTGCTGGAATGGCAGTGTTGTCTTATGTATCACTGACTAACCAAAGTTTTTAAATAAAGGTATCACATATACCAAATCCCTCTTTCAGAACTTCTTTGTTATTATTGGAAATCTGATTATGAAAACTTCATTAAATATGTTAAATGTCACAACACACTGCCTCATAACAGATAACTCTGAATGGAAGCACTGGCTGAAGAAGTATATTTTAAGTGTGTTTACTGAGTTATTTTATGCAGTATGAAACCACTTAGGGCTTTTGGGGATAAAAAAAGCTGCAAAAAATAACATTAAAGTGGCTGAAACAATATGTGGCGTGTAAAAAGTAGATTATTTTGAGGTAGAGTAGTTGCAACAATTGTAAATAAACTCTTGTAAACAAACTAAACCTAGAGTAGTCCAAAACTCCATTAATTCCCTTCATGTTGTTTCATTTATTTAATAATGATAAACAAAAATGAACAACTTATCACATATATTCACCATTGCTCTCAGACCATCATAAAACTCTACTTGACAGCATGTTTTGCTTTTTCTCCTAGAAATTCATTTGGTACGGATGCCAAGAAAGTAGTACAACATTAAAGTGCAAACAAAGCATCAGATTAACAAGAACCTCATCTTGTTCTGGTGTGAAGGCAATATGCTACCTGTGCAATATGGTCTCAGCCCCCCTCACTAGAGCATGTGGCCGTTAGTAGCACTTTCATCCACAGGGATCTATGTACAAGTTCAGCAACATTAGTTGATATTTTCTGCTTATCTTCATTGACACACAAGATTAAATAAAAATAAAACACCACTTACTTGCTTTTTCCTTTGTATACTGTAGCATAGGACCCTTCCCCTAGTTTTTCCAGTTTTTCATATGAGTCTGCTTTTCCAAACTTAGGGCTTGTAGGCTAAACAAAACAAAAAAGAAGACCTTTGAGCATTGCATCCATAACAATAACTGTTATCTTTGATTCAGCCCTTAGAGACCAAATATCATTATCAAGGCTCATGGGCGTGCCTGTTTTCAGTAACCAACAACAAAAAATAATTAGCTGGGGGAAAAAAAATAATATTAGTTCAACAACCCAGATGGTAGTTGCTAATATCAACCATACACTTAGATCCCTGGATCTATCAAAAGGATTTTGTTCTTAATCAAAGAGATGGTTCTGTTTTATTTTTCACATATATCACTTCATAGAGGGAAAAAGACCATTAACAACTAAAGCATCTTATCTATGTTTAGAGATCTAAACAGCAGCCTTAATCTGCCCTACAAAATCAGACTAATAAAGCTGTTTAATAATTTTTTCTTTCTTATTTTTTTAGACTAAAGCCCATCCAAAAACACTGCTCTACGTATTCAATGTCCCATTACATCAATCATTGTTCAGAGAGTGGTCAAAATGCTACACGAAAGCATCTTTAATGATGTCATCTTCTGAATTATGATTACAATCTTCAGATATGGATGTAATTACATCATACTTTAATGTACATTTTACATAGTTGATAAAAGTCCTGTATCCTTAATATCTGCAGTCTAAGTGATGAGTGTAAAACTGAACCAAGCTAAGGAATGATTCTTGCTCAAAGGGCCAGATAGCTCATCTGGCCTTTGTGACAGACTGATACTTGGCCCCTTTTACACAGTCCTAACAGAGAACAAATCAATGCTGCCACAAAAGCAATTCACCTGACATTATCATTCTGAAATTCTGAGAAAATGTTTGACTTTTTTGAAGTCCATCCTATTTTCCCACATTTTCCCATTTTTCAGTTGTCTGGAAGGGAAGGGAATTTTATTTTTTCTCCAAGACCAGATGTACACTGCAAAAAACTGCCCTGCAGCTGCCCTCAGCATCGCCTACATATCTTTTAGACTGCAGTGTTCAGATATCCTCTGTCCTAAACCAACCAAAAGATCACAGAGAAAGTCTGAAGGGTCAGCACTAATACTTAAATCACACACAGTGACTGATTTGATACAAAGAAAAGCAGACAAGTAAACCCAGCATGGTTAAAGTTGAATTCAGCTGGGATGAGCCATGGGCAGTTGTACACGATACCCTCACATTTGGGATCCTATGTCTGATTTACAAAATGTATTCATGTATCAGTTTTTTGAAAGGAAACAAACATTACAGTACAGGGCACATCTGTGTGAAAATTTTTGCTAAGCCATGGTTGAAAGTTTTAAATCAACTGACCCTAAAAATTGCTTCTATTTAAATAGGCAGGGGCATCCCAGGCAAGCTGACTTGGTGCCTCAAACTTGTCCACCACACCCAATTAACCATTAGCCAGAAAATGCAAACGTTCTCTTTACTCAACTATTCTGGGTTTGTCCTATGAAAAGATTCTGGCACTTTGACAAGTATACACCTTTTTTTTAATATCAACATTCCAGCTTTCTATTCAATGGCATAAGGACATACATATGTATGTTTGCAACACTGAGCCCTTTCACCTCTCTCCAATACAAAGAACAACCTATTATTTTGCTATCCAATTCCTAAGTATTAGTACACTTACACGAATTTGTCAAAATGAAACTCTCAGATCTTTTTCCTGCTACACTATTTGAAACACTTCATTATAGATAAGGCAGTAATATTCTTGGTTTCCAATCTGTGCTTAAAAAGGCATTTTGCCTGGTTAAAAACACATTTTAGGATTTTCTTTTAATCACAGTTTTATTACAGATGTCACTAATAGAGGTGACTAAAATATTTATTCAAGTAGATTTCTCATTTAGCTATCCAAGTATCGACTAACGCAACACTAAAAAACCTTCAGAAAAAAGTGGTTAGATGTTGAAATGTCTTGCATATAATGAAGAGGGAGCACAAAGTATTTCCCAAATTGCAGGCTGCAATGAACACACAGTGAGTAGCTTTGTTTGGAGTGGAAATGCTGCCCTAGTTAACAGTGAATAGTTCACTGTTTGCTTCCTCATAGCGAGACAGAGAAAGGACAGGGTGTATACATGTGTTTCACATCCATTCTTATTTTCACACTGAGATTTACTTTTATTCTCTACCTTTGGAAACCATAATCTAAAGGTCACAACAACTTGTAAACCCCTAAGATCTTCACAGGAAACAGGATCCCTTTAATCCATTACCGCACAGTAAATCATCAACATTAATTATTCCTACAACCTCAAGCTCATTTGTCTGTAGTCCAGCTGCCAGAAGCAGACTTAAAGTCATGACTTTTGACTCATTCTCCTCCGGGAAGTTGCTGCATCCTCACCAAGAAGAGGCAGAACTAAAAGCTGGTGTTGGCTGGATGGGGTGGCCAGTTCACTCCTGGGCTCAGCTCTGCAGCAGCAAGGCTGACCTGCCACCCTCCCCACACAGCCCCACCCCTTGTCCAGCGCCTGCTCATGCTGGGTATGAGCCCAGAAACAGCCCAAACCCCACACCTGAGCCACCACCTGCCATGAGTGCAGCAAAACTCCTGGCTGGCACCTTCCCCTTGCCGGCTCACAGCACCTCTGCAGGGGAGCTCAGCTCCGCTCCAGCAGCACCATCAGACTGGACTGAGCACAGTCTCCACTATGAGATCTCCCTCCGTGAAAACGGACATTATGTTTTCCTTGCATTTGTAATCTTTAAAGGCTTACAATTTTTGAAGGCATGCGGTGGAGAAAAGCACTTCAGGGGATTTTATAAAAAAAAAATTAAATTAATTCTGAGGCAAAAGAATATATATAATAATATAAATAATTTGCGTGATACTTTTTAATGAAATGCCAAAACACTCATCATATTGCAATTACTTTAGACAATGAAGAGACAGCTTTAACATTTCTCCAACATTTTCTCAATTTTTTAAAAATGAAATCTCATGCTCTAATTCAAACTTCTAATTACAAATTGCCTATAAAGTTAAAGTTCAGACACTCCTTATATTTCTATTTATTTCTGGATTATAAAAGAGGCGAAGATAGACAGAAATAATGCAAAAATGCATAACTTTCCAACATTTAAGCTTTAAGCTTAAAGGAATCTAAATATAGCAGTCTAAATAATTTGAAATTCCACATGACTGCTGAAAATTATAACCATTTAAGCCTACTCTCCTTTATTACTACAGCCCCCCATTCATATGGGTATTTTTTCAGTTTCACAGATATGAATTGCTTTATCCACATTTCTCCACATTAGCTTATCCTTTTCAACTATTTCTGTTAAAAAAATATTATTTGTTACATCAAGGTTGGTGACTATTTAATTAAATAATTATTAAAATTATTAAATAATATTGAAATCAAATCTACAAAATCCACTTTTAAGTACAATTTCTTCTTTCAAAGTATTTTATTTCTGCTGGTAGAATACATGGGAATATATATACACAGAGATTTGTGTTTATTAAATCACAGGAGTCCCTTACTCTGCCTGGGATGTGGCTGACTGAAATAAACATAGTGAGTGAGACATATCCAGAGCACATCAGATGTACAGTGCTTGCATCAGCCTCTGACAGACATCACAAGCAGCAGACTCACAAGAAATTCCCCTGTATTTTACATAACTGGTGCAATCCCCCAGTCTGACCCAGACAATATTTCTCAATGGAAAAGAGTACTGGTTTTAGCTGAACACATGTATTTTGGTAAATTTTTTCAAAGCTTCTTTTTCTAACCTTACAATACTTCTATAGCTATTATTTTTCCATTTCTCCTGCTCCTTCTTACTGCTTTTAACCCTCTAAAACACCAAGAGAGAATCACAGAATTATTTAGGTTTGAAAAGGCTTTAAAGATCACCGAGTCCAACTCTAATCTTAAAACTGCCAAGCCATCACATACATCCCCAAGCCCCACATCTATAGACATCTTCTAAATATCTCCAGGGACTGTGACACAACCACTTCCCTGGGCAGCCTTTCCCAGTGCTTGACAACCCCTCTATGTACTAAACATCATTGGCACTGCTTAGGCATAAAGAAGCCCGTTGCTCCATGTTAGAGCTCCTCATTTGCTACAAAATCCCCTCAACTTACAAAGGTGAGAAAAAAACCCAACACCTAGCTGCATCTGTGACCAAGACTGAACTATCTAACAACAAAAAGTTAAATAGGCAGTAAACAACCAGGCAGCAAGAAATTGATACAACTGGAAAACTCACTGCAAAGTGAATTTTCATGCTCTGGAGAAATCTTTCAAAGAACTCAAATGGGAAAGGTAAATGAATTACTGAGACAAAAGGGAGTAAAGGTCCTCATGCCTCTGAAGAACATGGTCCCAAGTCACTGTGAAAGTCAGCACACTTTGTGGTAGATCATGTTATCCCCAAGAGGACACTGACAACTGGAGCGCAGAAAAAAGCTGATCTTTCCCTTCAGAAAACTCACTGGGAGTTTTACTTGCTTGCCTTCACGTTTCACTTTCCTTGAAAATAGTTTTGCATTAGGTAGCTTTCTTATTATAAACCTACATTTTTCCCAGTGCTAGATTAGTCTAAGAGCATCAGAACTGAGCATTTTTAGCAGCATGGCTTGCAGTAACCAAGATTAGACATTTTTTCCCCCTCTGGTTAAGGAAATACAGATCATAGTAACGAGGATAGAAAGAGTATGCCAAAATGTTGAGTACAGAAATAGAAGAAGCTAGTATTTCAAACTGACGTGAGAGTATTAAAAATAACAAAGAAAAAAAGAAATTAGAAGAAACAGTCTTTTCTGACCACGTTGTTACAAATGGACATTTCATTGATACAGCCTGTAGAAAAGATAATAGGCTTAAAACAAGGTCTTCCAGTAAGAATCCTTGCACTACATCGCCACGTGAACACTTCTCTTTCTCAGAATTTTTCCAAATCTATGTAATAAAGAAGGCTTTAATGGAAAATTACACTGAAAATCACCTGACTATTCCTATAGAAGCTGTGTGGGTTATGTTCTCATGCATTTTTCATAACTGCAGAACAGCTTGTGAATGTCACACTTAACTGTCACACTCCCGAGTCTAAGTTTTAAATAGATCCTTTTTTTTCTTTAACTGGAGAATATTAAACTTCAATATAAAACCATCATTAAGAGAAGAATATTGTTTTCACAGTACCTCTGTAAATTAAAGAAAAACAAAAGTGAGTATCTGCTCTGTTATATACCTCAAAAGAAGTAAATTGATTGCTAAAAAAATTTTTAAAGTAAAACACAGGCCAAGAAGCTCAACTGAGATTAAATCACAAGAATGAAAGAAAATTATTACTTTTTAACCATTTTTTCTTCTTTGTCACAAGAGTAAACCTTCTTCCACAAAACCATATGCAGTTTTCACACTAATTGCAGGTTGTATCCAACCTATAATAATAGGTCAATTTGACCATATCTTGAAAGCTGGACTGTTTTCCAGGGCAATGTTCAAGGGATACAAAGATGTTCGAGCATTCAAACCATGCCTCAGTCTCAGTTCTCCCAATCTCTGATCCCATTCTGTTGCCTGCATCTTCCTAACCCTTTAACACACAGCCATAAATTAAGAGCAACCTGGGCAGAAGCAACCATAGAGCTCTCTGGGCAGGGTGCAGTGTTTAAAGCTGTTCACTTATTCTCCAGGCTGTTAGGGCACAGGAGCTGGCTCAACTGCCACGTTTTATCTGCCTTTTCATCTGGAGAGCATCCCTCAGGTTAACGATTATTAACGCTTCCCTTGTGTCAGTAGAGAAAACTCCACCCTCTGCACTGAACTCTGAAATAATCTTACTTCCATAAAACATACCAACCAGGAAGGATGCACTTAACCTAGTAATTAACAGGTTCCTAATTGGAGAAGGTTGCCTACATCGGAAGAGGAAGAGAGAGGCAAGAATGCCACAGCAAGTGCTTAGTTGGGCAGACTGAAATGATGCCGAATTTTCAGAAAAAAACCTGACATTAGTGTCTATTTTAACACTAGATTTTTTACACAACTTATTTGCAATGTGCTAACAGGATCAGTAGGATCATTACAGGATTTATGCTTTTTTGCTTGTACTTTTTGGAGGAAGGTTGCACGTACCAGGACTGAAAACGAATAACAGTTACAGAAACAGAAGAAAGGCTGCTCTCCCAGAAAGAGTGCAGAGTCAGTGCAGTAAAGCATTGCTTATCCAAGTGTTTTTATTTGAATGTTTGGGGTTTTTTTTCATTTGTCTGAGTTAGCAGAACGTTAGTGTTGTGCTTGATTTTGTTTTTAAAAAGTAACTGACATGTAGGAAGATATACCTTAGCATGACATTTAAATTCACCACCAGGGAGCTTAAGCTATTTAAGGAGAACAAACTGATGTGTATCACTCCATAACTAAATCTTGAGCAGATGGCTACTTTATACAGCTTGCAATACTCTATTTACATATGGTGCAAAAGTACTATTCTACTGTATAAAATATGTACTCTGAATACACCAAAACTTTACCTTGCACTGGAGAGTTGATCATGTGTCTAAAGAGCAGGGATCTCAAATAAAATTTTCAGATAATTAGAGTCAAGCCATCTTTTAAAATCAGCTTTTTGGGCAAGAGTGGCATGTGTTTGCTTTTTAAGTTGTGATTTATTTTTTTTTTTGTCCAGTTTATTAGGTAATATTACTTTTTCTTTATTTAAGGGGAAAAGAAAACAGTTTTCTTGCTTTGGTAGATAAAGGAGTCAGCATGANGGGAGCGAATGCATGTGCACACTCTCACAGAGATGTGAAAAAAAATAGTATATTTTTATATATATATATATACACACACACACATTGTGTTGGGATGGATCAGAGAAAAGGTTTGTCAAGCCAAATGCCCTTCCAACAGCGGCTGACAGGCAATGCACAGGTAGACAAACACCTACTTCACTACCTTCAAGTCATCCACGACTCTGATGTGACAAAGGAATAATTCTGTTTTGCTGGAAAATTCATCCCATAATAACATACAATTTTAATCAGCATAAGCAGTCCAGAAATCACGATCATAGATATCTTCTTTTGTCCAAAGCAAGTGAAGAAGGTGGAAAGAGTCTAAATGTAAAAATTAAGCTTGTTGTATAAGAACAAACAAACAAAAAGTCCCAATTTCTATCCGTACACTATTGCACTAATTAACTACACAGGAATTCTACCAGGTTGCATCGAGGTGTGACATTAACTGCAGAAAAATACTTCATGTTCAAAAGCAAGAGATTTATTTTCCAAGTGACAATCTGTGGGAGGATCATGGAGCTCCAGCTTCCCCAAACCGCTGCGTTTCATCTTTCTCATCACAAAGTGCAGCACATTTCAAAGGTAAGGACAACACAAAATGGGCAACATACCACCTGCAGAGTATTTTGTGATCTTACCAAACACTGAAACTGATACCTGTCAGAGAGGTGATAAAGGTGTTGAAATTAATCAAAGCAGAAACTAACACCCCAGGTTATTATAAACAAAGGCTTTCACGTCACATTCTGAACAATGTTATTTTTCTGAGAGAAATAAAGGACTTTTACCTGAGCAGAAGCAGTGAGTGATACAGGGACTGCAAGCCTTGGCCATGTACTTTGTGTAAGAATCATTCCCATACCTGATGGCTACAGAGGACTTCTAATCATGAAAGGAAAAGACTAAATGGAAGCCTGTCTCCAATTCCCCTACTAATCAAGTATAGAAAGTGCAAATTGAAGGTAGCATATCTCTATCAGAATATCTTAAAACAAAGCTTACAGAAAGCAGAGGCAAAACTGAAACACGACTCCACAGCTGTAGCCCATTTGACCCAGAGGGCATAGCATGTTCAAGAACATTTACAGAAATTGAAATGTTTGTTCAGACTGGTATAACCTATACAAGAGGAAATTTTCCAGAGAACCAAGTACAAACTCATTAAGGGAGAATGCAGTTGACATGGAAGAAAAAGATGGAATGATCAGAAGTGCAAGTAGCAAGGGCATCTGCTAGACAACATCACGGTGACAAAAAAAGATGAAATCCAGAACCCTTTGTTAATTCAAGTATTATTCAAAACCATAGAATGATACATTTCTGCAACTAACCATACAGGCATGGCTCAGTAAAATGTGCATCAGGGCACCTACTGCCTGAACCAATGTATTCAGACTCTGGAAATGGGAATAAAGCATCTTGACCTTGTCTTCGCATTGGATGGCTGAACTCAGGTCTGCCAGGCAGGACCAGGTGTGACCTGATCAGCAGAGGGCTAACACCACCTTTTGTTGTGAACTGCCCTTTCCTCTTCATTGGGATGAACACTTCCATTATTCCACATGCTCTTCCTTGTGAGGAAAAGTCAAAAATTACTAACAACGCCTCCAAGCAGAAGGAAGAACTGATTTCACCAAACAGAGCTATAAAAATCAGACAGAATTACAGGAAATTGAGAAATAAGAGTTGTATTTCAAGAAATTCCTTTGCACCTCCTATATCCAGCAAGTCTGTGTGAGTCACCGTGGATGAAGATTACCAAAAGCATATGTTTAGCCAGGGCTCTAACCAGCAGCATACTAGTAGAGGAAGCATTAATGTCATTTACATAAGAAAATACTGGGCTCATCGGAGATTGTATGGATGCAACAGAATGCCAGCCCTCTGGAAAAGAACAAGATGCCAAAAACACAGTTGCAAAAACATCTGCTTCAAAATTCTGGAAGCAAAGCAACTGAAACCCTTCAGTCCTAACAGAAAAATGTCAAAAACATTAACAGAAATTAGGAATAGCTTCCAAGAGGAACAGCAGAGATGAGGAGTAAGTTAACACCACAAAATACTTAAGATTTTCCAAAACGAAGTCATTAATAGTTGTGGTGCCAAAAAATAATCAGGCATCACAAACAAGTAAACCCAGTGCAAATAGATTCATCCATTCTTAATGATTGTATAAGTCTTATGGTAAGAACTCCTTGTCATAGACTCAGATGGAACACACTAGAGACATCTTTGGCAGCAGCAATATAATGCCAAGTGATGATGAAAAAAGCAAATTTGTTTTTGCTACAGATGGTTACATTTTAAAATGTAACCTTTTCTAAAAAGGACAGTCCCCTGGAGGCGTGACATCTTACCCGCTAAATTCACACAGGTTAAACACAGCTCATCTACAGAAAATTAATCTCTTGCCATTTCTCGTTAGAAGTCTGACAGGCTCCAGTTAAAGCTCTGTAGGGAGGACAGAAGATGTCCAGAAGATAGAGCAAAATAAAGAAAAGAAAGAAAATAAAAAAGAAGAGGCAATCAACCTTTTAAATTCTTTTTCACACCAAATAAGATTTGAAGTGTTACATCCACTCTACTAAGATCTGTAGTTTTCAACTCAAAGGTCACATTATTATGGATTTTTTTCTTGCCAAAGCATAACAGAAATAGTTTTTCAATAATTTTGAAGGTCTTTTGGGGGAAATCTGTTCTGGGCATTATTCATAGAAGATATGACATTTTATTTATCTAGTTTCTTTCAAAATACTTGAGAATAAAACTATTGTGATGTGTTGCCAAACCCTTCTCCGTTATTTTTCTTTCTTCCCTATCTCTCTTGCAGAGTTTCTGACAGGGAAATAAATGTGTTTTTTACT
Organism: Cyanoderma ruficeps; assembly: GCA_008694505.1. NCBI lineage: Eukaryota > Metazoa > Chordata > Aves > Passeriformes > Timaliidae > Cyanoderma > Cyanoderma ruficeps. The sequence continues at coordinate 29,347,523 of VZDJ01000782.1, forward strand.
ACTTGATTTTAAAAAGAGAATTATAAAATGTAAACAAAATCTTTCAAATCTGATCTGTTTCTCTAAAACCGAAATCTAAAAATCAATAAGGCACTTCATGTGGTTTCTTAAACTTCATGGGAAAGAATTCCTTTTCACAAATAAGCAATCCTCTGCCAAATTTGCTGCATAAACATTATAGCAGCTGTAATGACATACCAGGATAAGAAGAGGAAAATGCTTAGAAATGCTGTAAGACACCCTAACTAACATCTGAAAGGAATTTCACAGACATATTCTTTTTCAAGTTCTATTTTCTGATCCTATTTCATTAATAACACAACAAATATATAAGGAAAACACATTTAATAGCTACTATGACCTTTTTCTTCGTGGTTCCCAAGTAAACAATCCCTTCTTAAGCAAGAAAACATTTATCTGGTGCCTCTAATTCCACAATTTGGCACATGCAGAGGTATCAGGACTGTGCACTTACAGAGCTGGGGCTGGAGTGCCGCCTGACTTTAGGTGATTCCTTCCCTGCAGATGAAGTTTTGAAGTTAATACAAGCGTTGTTCTCTGAATGAACCCTCTTCACTTGATTCGTTGGCTTCTCAAACGGATCGAAACTACTCTGTGTCCTCTGAACCCGAACTTTTTTATCCTCAGGAATTGTGTCCAGAGGTTTGATCACTGAATCCATTCCCTGGCAGTTCCGTGTAGACATCTTTGTGACACATATCTATAAAGAAAAAACATCATTTGTTGATTCTAACAGGCTTAAAGTCGGAATCATTCCATGCACCAGCCAGCATCAAAAAGGCACTGAACTTCATAAGCATTCACGTTCTATTTCTATGTTAAAATTGGAAACAACACATGCATTTTAAATAGGGGAGACTCATATCACAATAATAACTATAAAAAGCCTATCTTTGTACAACGTACTAAAAGATCCTGGAAAAGGAAGACAAAAGACATACATAAACTCATACATTTGTGTTTTCTTGTACAATGTGTTCTTGGCAACAATGCCACTTCACTTCTCTCTCCAATCTAGCCACAGATATCCACAAGCAGTATTGATTTCCATTTGTTCAAAATTGAATGAGACTAAACTAAAATAAATGATGGTAGTTTGTGTGTGCACTGGCTGGTGCTGGCTTTCCAAAGATTCAATACCGGTATATTATTGTATTTTTAAATAATGCTTATAAGTGTTATTATTATTATGACCATATGTCTCAGAAAATCAAATCAGTAAATCAATTCCCAGGCACTGAAACGTGAGAGTGCAGCTCAATGGCACACTAAAGCACAGAAGTTCAATTCTTTGTTACTGTGAAGTATGACTCTGCCAAGCTCTAAAGACTGCCACTTGCTGCTTGAGCTATCCAAATATGCTATGGTTAGTTCAAAAGAACTAAATAAGCAGAACAGCACCTTTAGATACTCCAGTCATGTATGCTTCTGGTTTGAATTTCAATACACTCCAAAATATATGACATTTTTTATACTACACTGTTGGTGAGTGGTTATGTTTGAGGCCTCAGCTTCTGTTTTCACCCATAAGAAACTTGACTTTTACTTGGAAAGAAAAGAAATAGTTTCATCTTTCAGGCTACAGGGAAAGGTTGCAAAGTGTAATGCAAGGAGACCCAAGAGCCTCCTCTAATTGTAAGGCACCTCAAAGTAATCTACAATGTACTTTTTCCATGACATTTGCATATTTTTAAGATAGACAATGTTAATTTGCTGTCAACTGAACTGCTCTTATAAAAACAATTTAATATTCCATTCAAGCACCTATAACCTATTCTAATTTTTGAAAACTTGCCATCCTAAAGCAGTTAATATTAAAAAAAAAAAGAAATTACCATTAAATCAGAAGTCTTCCTTCCTAACCCAAAGTATCTCCAAAAACTTCTCCAATAAATTATTCTTTGTCATTTTCCCAAAGGCCTTTTGTGCCCTGAAATCAAACTTAATTCAATTGTTTATAGAAATATTGGTGACTATACCTTGTGGAGTTCGGCTTTTCTCTTTTTTTATGTTCCATTGTAACAGTACATGAAAGATTTCTTTTTTACATTAAAAATTTAGAGTATGTTTCCTGCACTGTGCCATCTGGCCAAATGATCATATACCATGTTTACTCTAATGAAAGACATCACTACTGTCACAAACCAGGCCTTACAAGGGTTTGCATTTCTTCTCACTAAAGTGATTTTTCCAAGACTAGAACATCACCAAGTTATAATTTCCTTGAGAAAAGGAAAAGTCCCCCTTCATTCCAAATGATAATTCTTTTCTGGGCTTAAATTAACACAATTATGTAATTTTGGTCTGTTACTTCAATGAGAAAAGATAAAGAGCTGCAGTACAAAGAGTTTTTAATTAGTCTTCTTGTAAAACTTATTGGTTTCTTTTCCCTAAAACAACTCATATGCACCGACATGTATCCACATAATTCCCATTGCCATCTTGATGTTCTTGTAATGCTTGCTACCAACAAAGATGTTTCAAAATAATGTAAATTGAAATTACTGTTAATATAGCAGCACTTCCATGTTGCTTAATCAACATGGATGCAAATAGATTAGTAATCAGTAGTCAGTACTCCTCAGCATTTGAAACCCTGTGATCTAGGAAACAGGGGCAGGAGATAGGGACAAAAAGTTCCAAAGAAGTACTTGTCTTCCTTTCAGGTTAACAAGGCACCTGTAGCAGATGAAAATACTTGGAATACACAGCTATAAACACACTATAGATAATAATGCCATGAAGGCTGCTTCTATTTTCTTTTTCCACTGAAAAACCTACATGTGTCTTATGTGGCTCATGTAAGCATTTGTTACTACTGCCTTGATTGGTAACAGTAATAGTTTGGAATTAGATGTTGAAGGGAGGCACTTCAGTCTTCAGACCACTTGACTGAACATGGAATAGAATAAAAACTCCCGCCATCATCTTATGATAGCCAACTTCCAACTTGCAAATGACTAAAACCAAAACAGCACCAACCAGCTCCCCACTCAGAAGTCAAACACCTTGGTGGATGCACAGGCTGGACACCATTTTCACCTGTGGAAAAGCCTGAGGATGGCAGTGAAAGGCAAAAGTAGAGGCTGCTCACCCTGCCCATCTGCCTGTTCTGCAACTGCAGCACATCTCCTGCCAGAGCTGACAAGGGGTTTTATTCATCACTACTCTCTCACCAGTATCAATATTTCCTTGGCAGAAACAAAGCATTCTCTCCAAATGGCTGCTGAGCAGAGTGCACTGCTGAAGCCAGCAAACCTAAGCTTACGCCACTGTTGCATGGTACACATTCCCAAACTGTCTACCCTGCCTATAAAACACTGAGGAGACACAATATTTAAGCATTTGTTTTACATTCTGCCATTGATAGGCCAAGTCCATTGAAAGGGCAACTTCATGCTGAAAATCTGTCCTGTGAAGTCTGAAACGACCAGGCCTGAAAGGTCAGCACTGAGCACGGGCTGTGACCAACTTAGGGACACAAACTCATTGGTGGTTTCAGGTTTCCCTCCAAAGTTCAGCAAAGTTAAGCTACCACAGTAGGGCAGATTTTGCCCCTGGTCGGCAGGAGGGCTGACCAACTGCTCCTATGCTCCAGCTAAGGGTACAACTTATTCTGTAGTGGGTTATCATGCAGAAAAGCAACAATGTGGTAAGCAAAACTGAAACATAACTTATTTTGGAAATCTTTCTCTGCATAAAAACGATCATAGATTTCATCAGCTTGACCACATCACCTTTAGGAATATTATGGATTTGAATTTTTTTTACTCTGATTCAGCCTTTTAATATAATTTTGCCTTGTACAGCATAACTCCTGCTTAGAAATTTCAGCTTCTCAAAGGAGATGTACAAATACTGAGCATCAGAAGGCATTAGATTTGTAAACCAGTGTCTGCCACCTGGTAGCTCCTTGCTGGTAGTCAGGAGAAGCCTAAGACACACCTGCTCATTTCCAGATTTCTTTTTGCATACAGGAGTTAAGGACCATTTTCCAGCTAAAGCACAGTATTTGTCGTAAAGAACACCAGTTCATTTTCAGAATCTTTTAGATGCTCCAGGGTGATCCTCTGGGAAAGTGAGACTTTCCCTCTAAGTATATTTTGCCACCTCTAAGACCGGACTTTACTTTTTACCCACTTTCATTTGTTCTATCTACATAAGTCATAGGTTCTTCAGAGTGGGCACTACTCTTTTACTAACCCTTCTTTTACACACAGAACAACCCTAGTGCACTTCAATGAACATGACAATCCAGAAAGTTATGGAAACCATCTTTTTACACTGCAACCTCAAAACTGGATTATTTTGTTGAATATCTAATTTAGCTGCAGTTATCAGAAGAAAACACAAAGCAAAATAAGCCATTACATGTGGAAAGTCAGTATCTATGATTCATTAGCCCTCCCTGGCTATGTAATGCCATAGTTACAACAGTGTAGCCCAGGCACTCATTGAGATGCTGTAAATGCCACCACAGTGAAAAACTGGTCCTACATGAAGATGTGATGTTCAATGGCACCTTAACTAATAAAAGTACTGACCCCAAATGCATGTAGAGACAATACAAGTGATATCTTGTTTTGTCATAAGCAAGATGACAATTATGATTTATAAAACGAAATCAAGGAGAAGAAACTTTTAGTATGAACATTTGGTGCATTTAAAGAAACCTCTGTCTAGCCAACTGCATGAGTCATTAAGCTATTTTAATTTTCATTTCTTTAAAACAAGTAACCATATAAGTAAACATTAAAGTATGCCAACATTTGAAGAGGTTCTTTTCCCTTCAAGAGTTACTGCCATGATTTTGTGCTTTTCCCACCACAAACTACAATCAAGGCAAAATTTTCTGAGGTACAAACTATTACCAAAACCATTTGTTTTTTAAAAGTAGGGCAATGGAACCACTCATCTCTTTCAGATGGGGTATTTTTGCCAGCAGATCTCATAACTATGAGGAACAGAGGCATGGGATCTTCATTTATGCCTTAACTCTTCAGGAAACAGGATTTTAAAATAAGCCAATCAACCTAATAGACTTAACAGCTATACATTATTACAGGTGTAACAGGGAATATACAAAAACCTCTGCATCATGTATGGATTGTTCAAGAAAATATTACTATCCTTCCAAACCGCATATCAGATATGAAAGGCTCAAGGAATTCACTGGACTATTCACCACTTCTGACTTCGGGCATATTAGGCGACCCCAGACATGAAAAATAAGAGGGGAAACAGCTGCTTTGTCACCAAGGTTCCCACCTTGCAGGAATCTCAGTACCTCAGAGAACCATGATGAAAATGGATGTTGGCAATAATGGAAGGAGAGGGGTCAAGACAAGGAGCAGATGATTAAAAAAAAAAGAAATCTAGAAGGGAAAAAGGTAAGACAAAACAATGGGAATTATATGTATGGTATTCACATCAGAGAATTTCACATGTAGAACATTTACCCCCAAAGTCTCTGCATTGGTTGTAAGATGAAAATCCTGAGAAGGCTAAACTAGACTCTAATACCAGTCTCCCTTTAAGGAGATTTGCTTTTCTACACCAAAAACAGAGTGGTCCTACAGGACATCTTTTTTTGTGTTTGAAGTTACTCTTTGGAAAGACACTTCCAAAGCAGCACTCAGAAACTGCTCAGGCGCTTGGTATCTTGTGGGAAAAGATTTCATCTGGAAAATTGCAATGACTATTCCTACTCAGTGAGACAACAGCATTAATAGCTCAGAGTCCCTGATCCCAGGTACGATTTCCAGTTCTTGGAAAAAAGATCCCAGTCAGCCCAGGTGTGATCCAACAGAAGCACCTCTCCATGAGCATCCTGACCAATACATTTCTCACATATGGATCATCAATAATTAACTTTCCCAAGCTGTCCCACAGTCTGCTGCCAAGCCATATATGTTCTTCATACTCTGATTACTGAAATAAACCCACTTCCAAAATTTATCCAGAATTATTTACACAATTATTTATTGAAAAATGCAAGACAAAATGTGACATCATGATGAAACACTTGGCCATTTAAAACCTACAGCACAAACAACCACTTTGCAGCAACCTGAAGAGCTCTTGTTTACTTTTAAAAAAAATCACAAAAGGAAGATTTATCTAGAAAACCAGAATATTCATGTCAATTTCAGTAATTACTTGGCCTATCACAGATTCTGGCAATGTAAAGCACAATAAAATGCAGCACCACAAAAGTTAGTGCAGCTTGATATTAAAAGTCATTTTAGTGTTTCTCTATGTTTTTTTTAATTTATTTAAGGTAAAAAGAGCCAGAATATTCAAGAAAGATCTCGTTAGAAGGACAAAAAAAGCACAACATAGTTTATACTTTGTAACTTTCTTAGCTGCAGATCAGAATCTGAAGACAGTGCATGACAGACAACAACAACACAGCTTGGATGGCATTTTTTCCCCCTGCTTCTTCTGCCCAATCTCAAAATCAATTTGAGAAGATCCCAAGGCTGCTCTAGGGTAAAGAACATTAGTCATCATTATGTCAGTATGGACCACGGGGCTAGAGCCTCCACCCTAACATCATGGCACTTATCATATCTCAAAACATAATGTCAGCATTTAGCCAATTTTTTTTTTCTCATAAAGAATACTGCTGAAGTTGAGAGACTGGAATCCCAAGAGTGATTTTGTTCCATGTGTAAAGTTCCATAATAAGCCCCATTAAATAAATAAAAATCAGCATAATCATTCATGGAACCATTTCTAAATAAAGATACCTCTGAATTACCTTAAATCTCATTTCATGCAATACTCCTTAATCTGCATTTGGGATTAATGTGAAAATAATAAATGGTGTATCAGATGTATTTATTGTGATACTGTTTCAATGCAAGATTTTTTCACTTCATCACTGTCAGCAGAATTAAGAGGAACAGAAACAGGTTTCCCAAAGAAACAGGATTCTTAAAATTAAAGGTTTCTAGACTAATACATTTACTGTTCAAAGTCATATAGCATTGAAAGAGTGAGACTGATCAGTTAAACCATGTAAGTAATTTATAGTCTTACAGTTCATGAATTTTAAAACAGTCATGAATGACTCCAGAAATAATCACCTGTTTGGGTACTTAGCAAAATACAGACTGTCCCACATCAGTGGAATTTATTCATAGGAATAAAGATATCCCCAGTAAAAAAGAACAACCAAATCTGGCAGAACTGGTCACACATACCACACAGAAGAAAAAAGTTTAAAATGCTTCTACAGTGTGAAGATACCCTACTCTGAAGGTCATCACATCTTTCAGGAAGATACATTATATCTGGGTTTTAATTCTTACATTTAACACTACAAATGCTTACTTTGGTCATCCAGTGGATACAGACTTGCGTAAAATATCAAAACAATTGCCAACCATCTACTATTTTCTATTGGTTATTGCCACTGTGTAAATCTGGGGGGGGGAAAGTGACTGGTTGGGTAAATACTAGAGTGGACATTCAAAGCTACTACTGAAAAATCTGAAGGAAAAATCTGAATTCCACCCATTTTCACCACTCGAGGCGATGCAGTATGAAAGGACCGGATACAGGGAAACCCAAGATCTAGCATGCAGCAAGACAAAAGAAACTAAAATTACTGAGTGATGTGGGGTAAGGAAGTCACTTAACCTCTCCACAATTCCATTTTTCTGTTCACAACAGTGATCTTGCCCCTATCACAAGCAGAAACTGGGAGTGTTAATTAAGTTTGTAAAGCACTTGGGCTTTTTAAAGTGAAAAGTTATGAAGATGTAGATTATAATTTGTAGAGCCAAAGCCCACTGGCAGTCGTGCAACAATCTCATTATTACCAGTTGCATTTAGCTGAGAGATGCATAAAGACAAAAAAATATATAGTCAAGTAACTACTGGTTCAACAGCTGAATTGCTTAGAATGTAAGTCTGCCATTAATTTTCACTGGAAAAATCCTATCTGGAGATGAGTTTTTATCATCTTTTATAAGCATGTTATTTTCTATCATGCTTTGGTACCACAGCAATTGAGAACACAAGTCATCTGCAGATTCTGGCATCCCTGGAATTGGACATTTGCTACTTATAAAACAGTTTGGGAACGTCCTGGAGTATTATAAGCAGCTTTGTTCAAAATAAAAATGAAGCTATCTGCAGATTCATTCTCCTTGCAGAACAAAGCAATAGGGAGGCTCTTTTTTTAAAGCAGAAGTCTTGCCTGCCTCTTCTCAGTCCATCTGGTAGCACTCTCCATCCTCCCCAAGAGAGGGTCAGCAAATGACTGCTGCACCCACAAGCAGAAGCATGCAGAGGTTGAGAAGAGAGCTCAGTTGAGAGTTGGTGAGAACTCTCAATATGGGAGAAGATCCATTAAGAACAAGAGATGAGATAAGGGAGCGGATAAAATTGTGAAAGGGGAAGTAGAGCATGTAATGCTGCACGACATCACCAGCCAGCTCATACCAGAGCTACCAGTGCAATCAGGCTCATACTTGAAAGAGGTCCTTGAATACACTCACCCCTCCCTGCAATCACCTACACCAGCCCTTTGGTTTGAACATTTGATGGGCACAACTGAAAGAAGCTGAAAGAGAACTTGAGTAAGAGAGGGGAAAAAAAAAAATAGGGAGGTGGTGGAAAGGAAGGAAGATGCAAGGAAGAAATGGTTGTAAAATAACACATTTCTTTTCCTCTCCTGATGGCCTCTCTCTGTGTCCCAAAACTATAATTCATATTCTTGAGTAATATTTATTTAATTTTAATTGACTACAGAGATTGCCAGCAAAGCTAGCTATAAGCTAGCAAATGCAACTGAAAATAGAGCTCAGAGACTGGAAATGGTATCTGGGGATACGGTATGCTCCTTGCTGTACCTATCACAAACTTACTCATACACCTCCCACAGCCCATCTCAAAGGCACTCGCCCAAAATGGCCGTTTTATTTCCAAAGTCAAAGCTGATGTTAGACCAACTGTCATTGTCATATGGAAGAAGGCGAATATAAAAAGGTCACTGAAGTGCCAGATGGGAGAATTTTTGAACTAGAAGCTCTGACATTAATTCTCTGTGTTTGTCTGAAACACTGAACTCAATGAGCTGATTAAATGTCTGTGCTGAATTGCCAAGTGAGGAAAAAGTCACTCTCACAGAAAGACCAACTGGTCAGACCTGGGGTAGGAATCCTAGTTGCATAAAAATCTGAAAACATTTTTACCGACATCAAGAAAAATAACATTTTATACTGGAAGTTAAAACTGATTACACAATTCTTTCCTTTCACCACCAACACACCAAGAGCTGCAATATAGTACATATTTATTATGCTAACTTGATACCTAAATATTTGCATAATTTCTGAATCAAGCACAATGCTGAAATTATTTTAGGTGCCTTCAACATGGTAAGGAGAAGCTGAGCATTTCTAATTTTTTTTTTTTTTTCTGTTCATAGCACAGCCTAACTTCAGAAAAGTGAGTTTCCAATCCATTACGGTTCTCCTTGCAGAGAAAAAAGGTCCAGTTTTCAAGAGAGTCTGGATTAGATTTTAGGTCTATAAAAGCCTACGTATGTCCTCAAAGCAAAACTCTGTTCTGTGACAACAGACGTCAGGAGGAGTCACCTAAGGACAGGGTCTCAGATAAAGGTCACACTGAAGTCCTGACAGCCTCTAACATTCATGAAAAGAGACAGAAACTCAGTGGAGCTGATCTAAAGGGGCATTTTGCTCTATTTCTGTACTGATGCCCCAAAATACAGTGTTAGCAATAAGGCCTGGCAAATAAATTCTTCCTTTTACTTGCACAGTGTTCTCATGTGTCACGGTGGTATGGAATGCAATATGCCACGCAAGCCTTTCCTGAAAATGCAACCAGGCTGCTGCTTCCATTAACCTGGGTCCAGACTTGCTGCATCCAAAAGTAGGAGGGTTCATTCCTCCAACAAACCAAACAGGAGGGCACAGCTGAGGATCAGCAGAGGTGTCAGTGTGGGAGAGGCAGCTTCCAGTGCCAGGCACAAGCCAAGGATGCCTTGGTAACCAGAAAGGCGGTGGAGAAAGTGTCTGAGCATAAACACTCTCCCAATTGTGACAGGTGGTTTTTATACTCTTTTACTTAGTTACCCACTTGTATCTGTTGTCTATCCTCCTCTGTAACCATATGAACAGGATTTAAAAATAAAGATTAAAAAAATATTTTCAATCCCTTTTCCCTATCAGCCTCCTGCTCCAACAGATGGCTACATGTGCCAGTGCTAGTTTATACAGTTTTCTTTCCATAAGTGCATTATTAGTGGTTTTGTGCAAACAGTATATTAAGTCTTTCTGAGTTTATAGGTTTATAATTTTATTCTATCCTCCAAAACTCCCCCTGATCATAAAGTTATCAAAGGCATATCCATAAATGCAGTAAGTCTTCCCACTGCCAAGTTCAAGTGTGAGAAATCTTGAGAGACTTGACAACAAAATGCCTATTCTTGCTAGATTCTGAGGCTGTCAGTAAGTTTTTAAGAAAATAAATCGTAAACAACTCCATGCCTTGAAAATAAGTTCTACCCAGCTCCTTTAGGCTCCTCTGCCTATCACTTGCAAGCCTCTTGATTCTTTCACAGTTATCATCAAGTACTTCAGACTGAAACAAAACAAAAAAATGTCCTCCTACAAGCAGGGACTGCAACAAAAACACCGCTGTTGGTGAGATTTGGTCATGCACCTGACAGTATAAGACTTAAGCCCAACTACCCAGGCCTTTCACATATAGGCTCTTCACATAAGTGCTGAAGAGCACTTTTTTAATTAAAAGAAAAGAAAAAGGGGATAGGTCATGTAATCATCTTTGTGACATATACACATTTGCAGGTGGAAAGGTTTTGCAGCTATCTTTTGTCTGGTGTGATGACAACCTTCATTGCAATGAAGCAGCATGCATGTTGCATGGTCATTACCAAATCAATTCCACTCTCACATTAGCTTCAGCAGATGCTTTAAAAATGCTTTGCAGGAAAGAATTCAAAACTAGAATGGTAAATTAGTTTGGATCTTTTTCCTTCAGACCATCTCCTTCATTAAAAAAAAAAAGGTCTACTTATTTCATTCCTTTCCCTGTTTTTTTAAATTTTTCTTCCCTTCTTTTCCTTTTTAACTCTCTTTAGCAAAAGCTACATGGTAAACTAGCTAATGCATTTCAAAGTTTAATTTTAGCACCAAGAAAGAAATCTCTCCTGCTCCTACTTGCTTCATCCCTGAGGTCAACAACCCTACAGGAGGAAAAATGCAGCTTCCAAGGCAGATGAATGTCACAAGGAAAGACAAGCTCTCTGGGCATTTCTAGATCTGCTCCTCTACATATTATCTTCCAAATCACTGAATTTGACAAAGTATCCTCTATCAAATCAGCACAGTATAAAGGTAGAGGCAGAAAAAGAGTTTCAACTTTGTCATTATTCTCTTGTGTGAGGAATTCTCCAAGATCTGAATAACCCACATTCCAACTCAGTCTCCCTGAAATCTTAGTAACAGACATCCATGACCCTTCTGCCATTGCTTTCTTTCATGGAAGTTTGAGAGTTCAGACAGGGATGACAAGCCCAGTTTCACAAATAATTAAATGAAAAGTCCTCATCTGTGTTTGGATTTCATATACACCTGACTTCTTTCTTTAAACTTGTTCTTTCTGGCTTTTTCCCCTCAGACAAATGACCTGGTTACAGAATTCTATAAAACTTGAACAAACAGTCTCAAAGGAATTTTCTAGCAGCTACCGCAGGTTTGCCAGACTTGCAGCAGCACAATAACTTTCAAAGCAAAAAGGTGTAAGGGAGCATAATGAAACTTGCTTCTCACTGCATAATGTGCTACACTGGAAAACATGCCATATCCTACAATTCAGAATTGAGTTAAAAGCATAATTGAAAACTATAGCATATTAAGTTACTCAGAATATGAAGAACAGTCCAGTATCTTTTCTTGCCAAGATATATAAAACTTAAAATGGAGAGGTTTGAAGCTTATACTGAGAAGAAGTCATAATAAGGAAAGCTACAATTTTATAATGAGAATTCTCTGAACAGCATAGAGATTATGCTCCTTTTTTTAATAGAAAAACCTATGTATTTCAACAGAGAAGTGAAAATCACTGCTGCTTCTTTGATGTGTTCAAGCCAAAACGTGCTGTAGTAGACTTATGACTGTGCTCAAATGAATTTTAAAGAATAAGCTGTAACAGTACAAAGCAGCCAAGCCTTCTGCAGTTGGCGGCAATTTGCACCTCCAAAGCTGTGAGTTCATCATGAATCACTTTCAACAAGCAACAAATTTCAAGAATCAAATTGGTCAAAAATCACATCTATCATCAGACCATCAGTGTGAGAATTCCTCCAACCTTACAGTACATTAAGCTTCTCATGAAAAAATTGTCACAAAACTGAGAGTGATTGTAGATATTTTGCATAGCTTACCCTGCACAGATGCCTACCAGCAGTATAGTCACAATTTATAATTATATAATTTTATGTATCTGGACTACTTTGCCAAACACAGAAAGTTTCTTGCAAACTTGAAAGTCACGGGGCTGGTTCCACCACTTTCCTAGGCAGCAGCAAAATCAACCACCCCAGTAGAACTTTTCAACTCTTCTGCATTACATCAAAATAAAATTTCTATAGCCAATATTTAACAACAGAACCAATTTTTTCATTAAAATCCCCACTTTTTACAGGGAATCCTATTTTACAGGGCAAACCTATTTTATACATGCTCTCTAATGGTTTAAATATATTTTCTGTGTACTTACACAGAGATTTAATAAAATGGAGAAGGACATATTCAAACATTCTAAGCCTGTAGACCGAAAAGCATCAGAAATGTATTAAGTGAAGCTGAGCTTTCGCAATATATAAATAGACATTATGTGTTTTTCCTAGTGGTTTTACTTCCCCACTGCTCACTAGGCAACATTTGGTATCTTCCTCTTCAGGTAAGTTATATACAATTTAATATTAAATTACAAACATCCAACACAGCAAAACTGAAACATAACTGACATAAATTCTATTCCATTTCCTGGATAGAATGATACAGACTGGATCAAAAGCTAGCTGATATGGTATTTGTTACTAGCTTGGGTTAGTTTACATTTATATAAAATCTAGCTTAAGTTTATCAAGTTATTTTTCAATCAGAAGCTGCAACAGAATTAATCAGCAGGACGAGATAGGAAGTTCAGCTCTAAAATTAAGGTACACAAATTCCAACAATAAATCCTACAAAGTTTTTTCAAAATAAAAGAAAAATCTCCACTCACACTTTTCACACCATTTCTGACTAGCACAACAAAACAAAGACAACTAACAGATAAAACTGCATATTTCCAGGTCCTCTGCAGGCCAGTCCAGAACTGATATAGCAACTTCAGAGAAGCCCATCCACCCAGGAATATGATAAACAAAAGAGCAAGATCACCAACAATAGAGAGAAAGCCCAAAAGTTACATCTACAAAGGGCAAAATAATGTGTTTATGGGGTTGATTCAAGAATTTTGTAATACAAAATCACCTCCCTGAATTCAACATTAAGTACTATGTTAAATTGTTATTTCACTACTTGCTTTTCGCCAAACAGCTTAATCCAGAAATGTACGTAGGTTTATATTAGGGAGTGGAATGAAAGATATCAGTGAAAAATATGCCACACATCAAAGAGATGCATATAATCAATGATTCTGACAATATACAATACACTTTTTTCACAAGCAAAAACCAGTCATAGAAAGGTATTTACTGAACCACAGAAAAACACACAAGTCACCATGTCGGTGAAAGGAGAACTTAAGGACTGATGGAGTTGCTATTGGGAGAACTTGTCCTAACATTAACATTATAATAACAGTATTAAGAAAAATAAAGTTCTTAAGGGTCAGATTCTTAACATGATCAGTACATTCCTTCCTAACCTGGTAGCAGAAAAAAAACTTAATCAAAGATTCTGGAAGCCAGTATGAACCTATCTAAGGGAACTCGAGTTCAAAAAATAGTAATCAACCTGTTCCTCCCAAACTAACACCAGCTATTCTTTTCTTTAGTTCAGAAATAGGCTTTGGAGATCTGGTATTGCACAGGCTCTCTTTTGTTTCAGGCAGTATTTGCTAGGATACTCCTATTCATTTCAAAAGGGATTGTAAACTGTAATTATCATTGTATCAATACCTGACGCACTTAGGAACATTTTAACACTAGTATTATCAAACTCAATTTAAAAACCGTGTACAGCAGTCCCTGACAGCTGACTATTTTTGTCTTACTGGGACTTCAAAGGAAATAACCCTAAGAGAGCTGTCTGGATGTGCTCAGCAGTTCCTGTGACCTTTAAGGGGCACATCTGCACTCACATTTATACCAAAGTTGCCGAATATGACAGCCCAAACCCTCACCTGCCCCCGGCTGAGTACTCACACACACACTCACCCCAGCAAACTCCTGCTGACCCCCAAAGACCCACCCAGGGCAGCTCCTGAAATCTGCAGGGGCAAATGCCCAGTTGAAGCTGGCACCATTCAAGGATTTCCCTTAAAAAACAAAACAACCCCTTACCCCTTCCCTCCACAGCTGGAGCCCAGGAGAGCTGCCCGTGCCAGCTGCCCTGTGGGACCAGCCAGACACCCTTGCTCTTCAGCCTAATCACAGCCCCTTCGTGGCTCTATCCATGTTCTCATCTGTGGGGGCTCTGGTAGAAACAAGAACTGCTCACCTGACACAGACAGAACACCTGATCACAGGTCAACCCTCCAAACAGCCCACCAGTGCTAACAGTGTGAGTGGAAAACCTGTAAGAGCAGATTTCTAGAGATTTCAAGAACTGGTTTTGTTTAAGATTTACAGAAAAATGACTACAACAACAACAAAAAAAGACAGGTGACCATTTTTGCTATAGGAAATCAGGGGATGGCCAACCTTGCACTTAGATGAGATCTTGATGATATTTTGCCTGCTCAGCTACAACTCCTTGACATTCTTTCTTCCTGGAGTCAGTGTCATTAAAGAGATTATGGCAAACCTTCACTCCTCAGGTAATCCCTTATTTCTTGCTGTGACAGACCCCAGCCTCACTAGAAAACTGATTCACACAAAGATCTTTATATTCACAGAGCACTTGGCAATAACTGTCTATTAAACTATTTATTTCTTCCATTTCCCATCTGTGTTCTTAAGTTTTGGCCACATTTTGTACATTTAAAGTTATGTTTTTCAGCTAGTTAATTTGGGATCTGTACTTAACTAAGTATTACCATAGAAAATATTATTCATCAATAAGATATGTCCAAAATGTTATTCTTTTCGTAAGCTCAGAAAACTAAAATGCGAGAACTCCAGAGATAGTAGTAACACAGTAAGCAGAGATGATGACTTTAGACTTGGGGAGAAGAAACACTTGGAGCTAGAAAGATGATGGAAGCGACAAATTTCACATAAATAAGTAGATGAAAAGATAACACTAAGAGAAAACCACAATTTAAAATTTGCTTTAAAAAAATTCCTCATGCCTGAACTTCCATTCCTTGTACAATATGTGGGCAAACACAAGTGGCTGGATTACTTCTATGCATTAAACAATGATTTGCAATTTATTAATAGGCATGACAATATAAGCAAAGGAAAGCTTCCATAAAAATCATAAAAAATAATACAACTGAAATAACTCTTGCAACAGAAACATTATGGGTAATTTAAAAAAAAAAAGTCATCTCTACTTTCTGAGAAAAAAACCTACGTAAATTAAGGTTGTACATAGTGTGCAACTGACCACATCACATCACTTATATTGCAGTACATACAGCATTTTTAAAGAAGGAACTCCAGCAAAATAATAATGAAACCTTCAGAAAATAATTGATGTAGGACTGAATCTTTACCCTTTAATCATATTCAGTGACAAAGAAGAAGAACCCTTTAATTGGCAAGTACAGAAAAAGAAAACATGAATCCCTGTCAAACTAGTTATTTGATCCCACACTGATATACAACTGATCTCTTCTTGGAGATTAATTCACATGCTGCATAAAGATAAGCATTCTCCTCTAGAAAAAAGCCCCTTTGCTTTTGTCCTTATTTAGTAATAGCAAAAACCATCTCTCATCACTTTACCATTACTACCACAGTTCATTTCCTTTAAATAGTAGAACATATGGTGAAATACTATTTTTTTTGTTCAGCTCCAATGGATTTCTGTTGAGAGTTAGTTTTCTATGGCTTGATCTACAACTGAAACACACTAGCTATGTTAAGTTATCAGAAATAATTCAAATAATTCCATGCTATGGCCACATTTTAATCTTTCTGTCTTGTACTAATGGTAACTGCTGCTCTTTTCTTCCTCTTTCCCTGAACATGCTGCTGCTCTAAGCTTTCATATGTTGAAATATTCCACTAAGATCCAAACCGCTGTCAACACACTCCTACATAAGCATTCAAGAACGACTGTCTAAAAAGACTACCTCACTTTGTGTTATATTAAATAAAGACAGCATGCAAGAGAAATAAAATCATGACAGAGGTTAATAAGGCAAAAAAATATTCTGACATCCATGATATAGTATGTATCTATAAAGGATCGTTTTAATTTTATCTTCTACCACCCAGCAAATCTGCAACTGTTACAGACATTTATTTAGATACAGCAAGATGCACAGACTTGTTAGCAGAGATGAAAAAGTGGCTGATCACGTCCTTCACTCACTCATCCCAGAGGGCGTTCAGCCAAGCATGTATCGGAAAAAATTGCCCATACTATCCTCTTAATACAATTATAAATAAGGCTGCCAGAGAGAGAGATACAAAGCTGTACCGAGAAAAGCATAGCTTTTAAGCCTTCCCCTACCTTTTCCCTGGTATTTACAAACCGCAGGCAGTACTGCTGGGGAATCTCACCAGGGTGGCTGCCGAGAGGTCTCATGTGGCGTTCCCAGCTTCCCGCCGCCTCCCTCTGCCTGGATGTTAAGCATTCCCGAGAAAACCCACCCTGACATGCACAGAATGAATCCTGCTCAAGTTGGAAGCATGTGATAACTAGGTTTCGGGTTGAAACAGGAAACCCCAGCACCCAATTAATCCCAGAGATTTAAACAAGCCCCATTTTACCGTTTTGCTGTTGCCCAGATCAGGTCAGATTCACCTGCAACTCTTTGGCATCTCTCTAGCAATGTTAGTGTTTGCAGTCAGGCCGGGCTCATTCAGCAACTGAATTCACAACATCTTTCTGCACTAGCAAGCTGAAATGGTACGGCTGTACTACAGCTAAGAAAGGGGGAAATCTAAAGCAGCAAACAAAGAAATCCCTCAAGACAGGGTAATCCCAGTGGAGTAGAATACAAAAGGTACAGTGAGCACCGAGGGTACAATATTTCTCTGTCTAAATTTCATCAGCAATACTATGCTCTTTCTAAAAAGATTTTTTTTTTTTTAATATATGATGGACTTGCCTGTGGAGTTCCCAGGAAGGCAGAGTATCCAGGCTCTGCAGCAGCATTGCAGCCAAAGTAACCATGCATATGCTATCTAGGCAATTTACAGCAGTCTTTTTGAAAAGATATTGATTTACAGTGTAGCACTGCCTCAACCCAATACAGAACTGCAGCCAAAATAGTTAATGGTGATTTCACAGGAATTAAGGGGAAAAACTCAGCATTCAAAAAAGGAAAAAAATCATTCCAAATTCAATTCTGTCCCAGTCCTGAAAGATATCCGCAAGTTCCAGAGTGACAAAATGACATTATACAAATCATCTGTGGTCCCCTGGAAACATTATGAATATGAATACCACTACCCACTTCTACATAAACAATAAATATTAAAAATAATTTAAAATTTATTGAGTCAAAATATGAACCCTCAACTTAGTTTCAGCATTTTAAGGATGAAACTTAGTATTTAATTTATGAATGTACAAAATACACAAAGCCATAGATACCTACTCCGTGCTGGGAATCCACTACTCAGCCCTAGCAAGCTTGAGTGTGGCAGGAGGGAAAAGAGGGCAGCAGGAGCAAACCCTGGCAAGCCCTCAGAGAGGGCTTCTCCAGAAGGAGGCAGCGCATCTTCTCCATCTTCTACTCCTACAGCAACCCCTGCTGGCCTGTGCTTCAGATGGCTCCTGGCTCCCCAGAATCCTCCTGGGCTTGGGGAGCACTGGGCAGACTATACTAGGACAGGGGATAGTAATGTGTACATCAGCAAAACCTTCAGGAGGAAAAGCATGCAACTCAGCTGAGATGACATCTTCAGCATCCTGAAATATTCTTCATTTTTATGCAATGATGAGGTACAATGAACTAGCAGGCAAAACACTGTCCTGGCTCACACCCCAGGCAGCTCCGGTGACCCTCATCACAGAACTGTTGGAAATGGGCCCCTCTGTAGAGCTCCACTTTGAAGAAAGCAGAGCGTGCTCAAACCCAAATCATTTGCTCAGGTCCTGCCATAGTGAACAAGACTCACACCTGAACCTAGTGTCAGTTGCTCCAGTGACATATAAAACTTGAATGGCATAAGTAAATTCTCTAAGATGATTCCAAAATTATGTAGTAGTGGTAATCTTTTCCTCTCATCTATTTCCCAGCCTTAGTTACAGAGGCATCTCCAGACTTATCAGTTTGTCAACTTGGTTTCTAAGCAGATAGGCGGCTTCAGATCTCCTGAAAAAATATGATTTCCACTTTCTTGAACAAAATTTTCTTCTCCTCTCTTTCAAGTGTGAGAGTCAGAAGTAATCATGAATAAGAGCTTCCAGCTGAAATTATGAGAAAATACTTTCATGATGTTTACAATTCTTGGCCTTATTCTGTCAACAATAAATTTGTCTGAGGCTGAGGGAGAACAGGATGCTCAGGAAAAAGAAAAAAAAAAATTGAGTAAACACCTGCAGAGACCAATATGTGCCAAAAGACAGGCACCATGTTGAGGGAAAAGTTGTGGACAGCCATGGAAAAAGGAAACACAGAAGGCAAAAAAGGCAAGCCAGAGAAACAGGGAACTGCATTCCAGAAACAAACAAGGTGTTGGGCCAAGGCACAGAGACTGAAAGCAAGTCAAACAGCCTACAAAGATAGAATCACAAATATGCTGAGTTGGAAAAGTCCCTCCAGGATCACTAAGTCCAACTCCTGACCCTGCACAGGACCTTCACCAAGAATCACATCATGTGTCTGACAGTGTTATCCAAATGTTCCTTGAACTTTGTCAGGCTGTGCTGTGGCCACTTCCTGGGGAGCTGTTCCAGTGCCCAACCACCCTCTGGGGCAAGAACTTTTTTTAACACCCAACCGAAATCCCTTCAACACAGCTTAATGCCCTTCTTCTGGGCCCTGTCACTGTTCACCACAGAGAAAAGATCAGCACCTACCCCTCTGCTTCCTCTTTTGAGGAAGTTGTAGACTGCCATGAGGTCTCCCCTCAGTCTCTTCTCCATGCTCAACAGAGCAAGTGACCTCAGCCACTCCTCATACGGCTTCCCCCTAGATGGTTGCTCACCACTTCTGAAGTCCTCTTTAGACATTCTCTATTACCTTCATATTCTTCTTACACTGTGGCACCCCAAACTGTTCCCAGCACTCGAGGTGAGGCTGCCCCAGTGCAGAGCAGAGCAGGACAATCCCCTCCCTTGCCTGATGCACCCCAGGACGGGGTTGGCCCTGCTGGCTGCCAGGCCATGGGTGACTCATATTCAACTCACCATTGACCAGGACCCCCATGTCCCTTTCTGCAGGGCTGCTTTCCAGTCATTTTCCAGTCTGTCCATACTTGATTGACCCACTCCAGGTGCAAAACCTGGCACTCACCCTTGTTAAACTTCATAAGGGTGGTTATTGCCAAGGGGTCTTAATTTGTCTGAATCTCTCTCTGCAGGGCCTTTCGGTAGTGAGCTACAACTCACACAAACCTCCCATATTTAAAAGTTAATTATTTTTACTGTACTGAAAAGATTGAAAAAAAGAAATTTCATCTGTTGCATTAAAGCCCTTCTTGTTGCACTTCTTTGTCTTTGACCTTTCTCAAAAGATCCAATTCCAGACAGGTCTTGGCTTTTGCAAGTGCATGCTTGGAAGACGTATCTGTATTCCTTCCCCATTACCTATTCTCAATTCCACCTCCTATATAATTCCTTTTTTACATTTGGGTCTTGTTAGGAAGTCTTTGTTCATCCATACAGGCTTCCCAGCATTTTTGCTTGACTCTCTATTATTCTTATCCTCCTCCTTCTCCCCTGCTAGCCCCATCCCTTCCCCTGCTCCCAACCCCATTTGCAGACTGTGGTTGAACATAACTTGGCTAGAGCACAAATATGTGCTCTGCTGCTGCCTGTGGTACCACAGAGAGGGAACCTGGCTGGAAGGCAAAGGCTATTTAGAATTTAGAATGGAGTTGATGGAACACAGGAAGACCCCTATAGCATGGGACTGGGTTTTTTCCAAGGGGGTGGTAAAAGTTCCAATACAATAACTTAAAAGAAAGGTCAAATAAATATGGAGTTCAATTTACATTTTAAAACTCTCCATGGAAGCCAGCTGCAAGTACAAGTTTCACGTTATCGGTACTTTAAGTCCTGCCAACACTTTCATCCCAGAGCAGACTGCAAAATGCTATGTGGCACTTGGGAGCAGTTCTTCACCTATAAGGAGGTATCTTTGGATCTCTTCAAGAAATAGCAAATTGCTACACTTAAAACAGAGAAATTACACAATATCACAGCTTTGACAGTCAATTAACTAAAAATGCAAACCATCATTTATTAATATGGTATAGTAAAAAAATGCCAGTAGTTACAAACTAAGAAAAAGAACTTGTAAGTAATGTCCAATTTCCATTAGTCTACACTGAGTCATCTGAGAGGAAGGGAGACAGGGAGCAAGGGAGAAAGCTAACACTTCCCTCCTCTCCAAGAAGTAATAACCAAATGCAGAAATTAGTAAAAGCTTCATACATCCATATGAGCTCATTTTCTCCTCATAGAAGGAAATGCTTGGCTAAGGAGAACCACTGCTTCTCAACACAAACCTTTCCACTTTGACAACTGCAGACTCAATATACAAGGAAAAAATGAACACTTTTGAAAATTTATTCACTTGTGAGAGTCATTTAGACATATAGCCAGCCACTTCACAAGCCACTGATAATATTTCATGAAGAAATTATTTAACAAGACCCTTAGGAAGTTGTGTCCAGAAACTGAGTGTTGGATGGAGCACCTGTCCAAGCCCAGTTCAGATCCTCGCATCAGAGGTGACCATAAAATACGACCTTTTTCCTTAAATTGAGAAGTTTGAGTTTAGTTTGAGCTAGAATACCTAGAGTACAAGAAGATACGATCTTAATAAAACAATCCAGCAGTGATACAAATGTATTGAATGCAAAGAAAATAATTTTTATCTTAAGATGGCAAATGAAGCAGTGGTCATATTGCACAATGGAATGCATGACAAGTTAGTCCAAACACAATATCCTGTTAAACTTGCTTTGCAATACCAATATTTGCACTATACCAGATACATTATCTGGTATAGTGGAACTTCACTTAAAAAGTCACTGTCTGAAACAAAATACAATGCAACATATGCCAATTAGTTTTGCAACTTTTATGACAAAAAAGAGATTTTGTGGGTTTAGGGACTGATTTCATATACAGTTTGCATTACAAAGCCTCCCATACTTTCTCTGCCAGCTCTTTTTGTTCTCAGTTTGTCCTTTCATAATCCACTGTTTGGGTAAGTCCTCGTAGTGCTTCAAGGCTTCCTTACGGAGCTCCTGGGCTGCAGCAATGTTCCCGAGCACCCATTCCAACTTCACAGATTTCATGGAGACCCTTGCTGTGGGGGCACTGCTGTGAGCCTTTGCCTCCTTGCTCTTTCACATTCACTGTTCTCTGACTCAAGCTTCATGGCAGCCAGCCAGATGTCCTCATTGCTGGGGTTGGCCTGGAAAGTCAGGGCCAAGACGCTTCTGGCTGCTGGAAAATCTCCTGCTGGCCATTTAGATTTAGCTCCTGTGAGCCACAGCACCTCTGCTTTGGGACAGTGAGCAACAGCTCTCTGCAAAAGAGCCTCCAAGGATTCTCATGGTTCCTTTCTAAGTAGGCTGCTTGCAGACACACATTCTTCTTGCTTGGGGAAACTTGCAGGGAATAGGCATAAATGGCTTGGGCACACTCCAGAGCACTATGAGCAACACAGCTGTCTGCATCTTCTATCCAGGTTGTTTTCTATCTTCTTTGCTCCCAATCCCAATCACAGCTCTCATGATTGCCTGGCATGTGGCCACACTTCCAGCTTTATCACATTGCCTGGCATCTTGTATCTGGTGCTCCCTGTTGAGTTCCACACTGTTAGGCCTGAGATGTGATGGCTCTGTCAGTGATTTTCTTCATCATCTACGTGTTTCCACTGGCTTCCTGCACTTTGGCAGCAGTAATCCAGAGGTGGAAATCCATCAGGATATTCCCCGAGGTTTTGTTAAGGATTTTATGAGCATTAGTGCATGTCTCCAGACCTGCCAGCACCAGCCATGGTTCAGCACTGGTTGGACAGGACTCCACAGCCTGGCTTAGCATCACCCTGGCATCCTCAGGTTCCTCCAGCTCCACGGCTGCTTTCCACAAAGGCACCAAGTTTGGAAAAGGCTCAAGGGCTTTCCTAAAGACACTTTTCTTGGCACAGATATCCATCTCCAGCTCTGCTGCTCTGATACACATCCAGAAAGACTGTGGAAGGTGCTGGACAGCCTGGGCCACAACAGCTTTGGCTGTATCTCCAGGCTGAAGCCAAGCAGCTTCCAATCAAACATCTTCAGTCTTAGGGCACATCTCTGTTCCTTTCATGATGTGGTTTCAAGTCACCTGGAGTTTGCCAGTGACGTCCTCCAGGTGGGCTGATGCTATCCAGGCTGGTAGATGATGAGGATTGGTCTCTTCAACAGATTTCAGGAATAAGCAGGCTTTTGTGATATCATCAATATCTCCTTCATGGCTAGGAATCATGGAATTCAAGTCTGTCAAATATCCTTTCGGGTCCACTGCAGTCTGGCCACTCAGAGAGTCTGACACCTGGCTTAGCCTCATATCCATCAAGGTGCTCCTGGCTTGGCCAATCTTATTCACATCCAATTCATCAGTCCCAAGTCATCAACCTGGTGTCATTCCTCCTGGCTATGGCGTATTTATTCCCCCTGGATATGGAGTATTCAATCCACCAAACTGTGTCTGGTGTGAGTCCACAGAAGTATTATTTTCCCCAGATTGTAAATGGTTTGCAAAGAAGCTGTCAGGGACAGGAGTCAGTTTCTCGTACCAAGGATTCTTCTGATGCTTGTTCCTGGAATCACCAACCTCTGGAATACTCAGCCACTCCTCCTCAGTAACCTCCACTAACTTCCTTTTCAAGTCTAAGAACTGCTACTAAATTTTAAGTTGTTCCATATGGTATTTTCCTATTTGCTCTTTTTCTTGTTGTTCCCTTCTCTCTTTTCTGCCTTCATCCATCCTCTTATCCAAAGCCACATAAATAGCATCTATTCCCTCATCACCTTTTTCATAGGGACCACTTGAGAACAGGTTCCCAGTGTAGCCATTGGAATTATCATAATTGGTGTCATTCAAGTTATCATCTGCTGTTTGCTTCTGCTTCACCTGGTCCCCTCCAGTTTTCTTCTCCAGTGGGGCATGATGGTCATCCACGGGGTCATTGGCACCACAAGCAGGGCTGATGTCACAGTGGGTGGTGAAACCTGTGGCTCTGCAGCCCAGCCCCAGCATATAGCCCAGGGGTGTGGGCATGCCCAGATGAGCTTCTTCCTGTGGCAGTGGTGTACCAAACCCTAAAGTGTCCAGTTTATATATGGTCAGATTCAGGCAGGAATGCCCAGCACCTCCTTCAGAGTAGGGAATTTCACAATGGAATGATGTAATCCTATAAGACATAGGATATTCTGAGGAGTCCTTGATGGCCTATGTTGTTACAGCTGCCCAGTGGGGCTGTTGAGCCATTATGGCCCCCTGGCAGAAAGGACCCCCCTCAGGCTGGGTGTAATTATCACGGCGGAGTCAATTTGTGAGATAAAGAAACACTACCTGGCTGCCAAGGGTTGCCTCTTTCCCTTACCACTCACCTTGCAGCCTGAGGGCTGGGTGTGCACTGGGCAGCTGCTGAAAACGACCCATCAGTAACAGTTCATCAGGAACAACGTAGATGGGAGTAGAATATATTGTTTGGTTACACCCACAATGTAACCCAGGACACCCAGAGAGCTGACAATACTCATGTTTGCAATCCAAAATACAATAAATTAAAACAAACAAACAAACAAACTCACACTAACCAGTAAAGGATAGTAATATTTCTTGACACACATTTTAATGATGAATACTAGAGACAGAGTTTACAAAGATTTTCTTCAGAGACAATTATGAAGAATTAACAATAGATTTTAATATCTACCAGTGTAAATCCCAGGGATGAATCCCTGAAAATGTTTCATTTTTGAGTTACATATATTGCTGCAGCTGATCTCATAGAGGAACAAAGCTCAGTGATATCCTATTTCAAAGTCATCCACAGTATTTTAGCTAGGAGAAAAAAGCTTTCTAGTAATGAATTAAAACTTAACACAAAATGATGAGTTCACCTTAATCTCTTTCTTAAGTTTAAATATGTCATGCACCAAAATTCTCATCTTCTTAGCTTCCCTTCATTTTCACTTTGAGATACTCACATAAAAGGCTTTGGGTTTGGGTATTGGGACCAGTGTTATTTAATATCCTCACTAATTATATAGATGAAGGGATCAAGTGCATCCACAGCAAATCTGCTGATGACACCAAGCTGAGTGGTGCAGCTGACACACCTGAAGGACAGGATGCCATCCAGAGGGAGCTGGATAAACTTGAGAAGTAGCCCATGGGAATTTCATGAGGTTCAACAAGATCAAGTACAAGGTGCTGCACCTGGGCTGGGGTAACCCCCAGTGTCCACACAGGCTGGGGGATGAAGGGATGTGGAGCAGCCCTGCCCAGAAGAACCTGGGGGTGCTGGTGGGTGAGAGGCTGGAGATGACCTGGCCCTGTGCACTCACAGCCCAGAAAGCCAAAAGTGTCCTGGGCTGCACCAAAAGCAGTGTGGGCAGCAGCGTAGGGAAGTTTTGCCCCTCTGCTCTGCTCTGGTGAGAGACCCCACCTGGAACACTGCACCCAGGTCTGGGGTCCCAACACAGGAAGGACATGGACTGTGTCATTTCTCTTTTATGAGGCTGAATATTTAATATATTTATAAATACAGTATTCCTGCAATAACTTCATGACAGCTATGGTTTTGTTCTTTCTTTTCTTACTTGTTTCTGAAAATTTTCCTGTTTTTCAGAGAACTGCTTAACACCTAATTACCATCTTCACACTGTCATCCCATGATCCTACAATTCTTATCCCGAATAATGTAATTTGTTTAGACTCACCATTACACATGCATAGCTGCAGTTAATTTCTTCATATGCATTGGTTTATACATATCAGCATGAAATACCATTATCATTTTATCATCCAAATAATCTATACTGCAAAATATAGATCATTGCCCAGTTCCCTGGGCAGCTTTTGGCAGTTCAACTAAATAACTTCCATGTCTTTCTCTCTTATCTGGAGGGTTAGTTGCTATTCCCCTCTGCGTTCTCAGAAGTGGGTATTTTACCAGTTCTGCACGGCATACACAGCACATGTTACAGATGTATAACCATCACACAAACCACAATGACTGGGAAATCTGATGATAGCAAAACAATGGGTTAGATGGAGGCATGACATGAGATTAAAAAAGGGGTTGATAAACTAAACAGAAACACTCAACTACCCTCTGATTTAAGAATATTTTTGGTTCTCATGATGAGTATGATGAGCAGCTGTAAGAATTATCTCCCCTCCTTCCAGTTCTATTTGTCTAGAGGGCTGTACTACCTAATGGACAAGGGTTTCACGGCAGTCACCCATACTTTTGTTCTTTACTAATTAAATTGGCATAGAATTATGATCAGCAAAAAGGCACTTCAAATCTCAAAGCGTTGCAATGCTGAGTCAAGTACTCACAGCAAACAAGCACCAGAAGTGCAGGTATTGCACTAATATTCACCTGTTCTTTGGTTAAATACAAAGGGTGGATTTTGACCTATAAAACCATTTACTGTCTGGGTCGCTACCCCCTTGCAGACTGCTTTTCTTGTCCTCTTTTATCTCAGAAATTCAGACAAGAGGGTTGCATTCACCTGGGCATTCTCACTGAAGGGCACTTCAGTCCAGAAGCTGATAAATCTTTAATGCATGTTGAGCAGCTTATCTATTTTCCCAGGACTTCCTAGGTGAGAAATAGAAAGCATCTCAGGAGTGAGCTGCTGAAGATAAAAAACTTCAGAAAGGACAAAAGAAAAAAGCCCCTTCCACACACTATTAAAAATACTTCTACAAAATACAGTTAGTGGTGGCACAGCTGCTGCAGCTTAAATGTTCACAGAGCACCCATCCTCACAGAGTATTTCACCTAAGCGGCTTTTTCCCTCCCCAGATCATCTCTTTCCATACCTCTAGAGCTGAACCCCATTACAGCATGTTCTACAATAGACTCCCTATTGTCCTATGATCTTATTAAACAGAAGAACATGGATTTTCATGTGATGGAGCACAGTGGCTACAGAGGGCTGGGACAGATTTATACATCAAGAGATTTATTCAAGAGCAAATATGTGGCCTATAAAAAAATTCAAGAAGCCTCCAAGGTTTAAAAGGAGCAAAGTACTGATTTCAGAGCAAGGAAATCTTGTTTCAGATTTTCATTGATTTCTTGAAAGGAAATTTTAAAGAAAACATGCTGTTCCAGTCTAACAAATTCAAATTCACTTTTTGTTAAATGACATCGAAAAAACACTTTGATTAATTTATCTAGCTTCTATCTATCCCTCTTGTATCAAGCTGAAAAATACTATTACATGAGGAAAGAGAAAAAATAAAGTCTATGACAAACAAGGGGAAGGATTCCATAGAAATGACAGGTCGAAGGCTGTGAATTGACATCTTCCACTTAAATCACGGCTACAGGATTTACAGTGCAATGTTTCAAACCAGAAACTCTACAAAACACTTCATCTAGTTTTGCATGAGAGTTCTCTGTAGTATTGAAGTGTGGGAGGGGTGTGCTTCCAAACAGTGAGAGAAATATGGATAGAGATAGCCTCCAAATTGAGAGGCTCATCACCTATCCAGAGTTTGAGATGAGGCTGACTGGTATTCCCCTGCATCCTCCTTGCAGACCCTTCCAAAGGTCTGGATGATGTTTGGTTTCTTCCAGTCTCTTGGACTGATTATCATGACCTTTCAAAGATGATCATGAGCAGCCTCCCTACGGTGCCCACCAGCTCTCTCTTCCATTCATGGATGTATTAAACCCACTTGCAAAATCTTCTGAAGGGGAAAAAACCAAACCTGGTACTATATTTAATTTGTGATTTAGCAGAAGGTTACTATGAAAATTGCTCTTACTGTACCATAAAAAAAAAGTCAAATCCCCTTAAAGCAATTATTCTCACAATCTACGACGTCCCATGACTATCTACACGCAGTTAAAATGATAATAATGTACTCTTACCTTTTCTTCCTAGAAAAAACCAATAAATTCTCAAAAAATGAGACAACATGAGCCGTATGGTTCATGGACTAAACTATGTAGCAGTGAAAACAACTTCTTAGGAATTTCTTGTAAGAAGCAGATCACCAATGTGGACTATTCTCTTACTCTTCCAAGTAGTAAGATGTCTTCTTAATTGAGACTTAAAAATAAAATTAGCATTGCCCTAGCAGCTTAGTCAATAAAACAGGTCTTCACTCTACTAGACTCTTAGTATCAAGAAAGAGAAGGTTTTTGTTGGGTTTTTTGTTTGTTTGTTTGTTTGTTTCACAAAGCCCCTTACAGCATCAGGAGTAAAACAAAAGTTTTACCATAAAACCCATAGAGAATGTTAAGTGGGAAAAGAAGTCTAAAACAGGAGAAGCATCATAACATATAAATTATGATTCCCCTAGAGTGTTTCAAGGACAAACTGCAGCCTAAAGTTTAATGGAGGAAAGTTGTGGAAGGCCTCAGAAATGTAAATGCTGCAGAGCACCTCTTTTGAGGTATGATTTCCAACAGAAGTGGGAGAGCATTTGTGCATAAGCTACTTCAGCATAAAATTATGGCTGCTGTCTGACAAAATTTTAACAAAAATGACTGAAAAAAATCCTTAAATGTTTCTAGAACTTATAATATTGAGGGCTTATATGTCTAATAGAATATCTGTCTGTCCTCAGAAAAGGTTGTAGAAATAACGTAAAATGTAAAAAGCCAGTACTAGCAGAAACAATTACTATGGCAATAAAAATTCAGACAAGAAGAATTCAAGCTCAGATTCCACTGAAGCCACAGTGGTACAAAAAACCTAAAAAAGATCACTTTAAAATGTCTTACAGCTACCTTTGAATTTCATATGCCAAACACAGATCTGACACTTCCAAAATAAACAGTTTCTATTTGAAATGTTGCAATAAAAATACACATCTCATACTCTGCACTTACACCAGAGGTGTTTATATTCCTGGGAAGTCTCATTAACCTCTGTGCAACCAGTATATTGAGAGATAAACATACAAAAGGCTGGTTGTTCTTTAACTACCCATGACAGCACAAACCACCAATTACAATACATGCACAGATGGCTAATTGGTTTTATCACAGTTTTCACAAGTCTGGGAAGGGGGACACCACCTTTCCCAATTTCTCTGAAGGTTAGTGCCAGCAGCATATACCAATTCATATGCTGAGGCCCCTCGGGTCTTGTTGCCCTACTTGGCCAAACAAAAAATAAAAACTTGTATAGTCATTTACATGGTATGCTTAACACCCCTGATTGAAATTTCATGTAGGCCCTCAGTACATACATTGATTTTATCTCTTACTTACTTATGAAATGCTAAGAAGACTGTCACATAAATGACAAATTCTAAACATTTCAGAACAAGTACAAAGTTTGTAAGACAAGCAATTAATTTGTCAGGAATGGCAAGACTGAAACCTCATTAAAATAAAAGCAAGAAACAGTCTTCAAAGCTAAAGATAAATTTTAACCGGGCATTGTGGTTCAGATGTATTGTATGTAACATTATTTCTTCCTCTAAAATACCTGATGATATAGATCTCTCTCAGCTATATTGTTAACAGGAAAACTAGATCACAGGCTTCAGTAATTAAGTTTAAACAGCGACAGCAGTAACAGCTTCTATCCCAAAATCAGCTCTGCGTAAGTTCTGCATATCAGTGAGTTTTACACCTATTTGCTGAAACAGAACAAGGAGACTGAGGACTCCACAGAGAGCTGAATTCCCTAAAGGACCTCTAAATATTAGAGATCATCTTCTCCCACAGTCCTAGACTCTTGCCCAGCTCCCTAAAACCTGTTTCTGATGCTGCCTTTGCTCCTAGCCCTCCATACCCACCCTTACGCTTTTAACCTCCATACATACCCATACACACCAATGTGCTTTTCCAATATCTTCCTGAATCCTCCAAATTCCTTATTAGGCTCCTTTTTCTTAGAGAATATTTCATATTCTATGTTTCATGTAATAAAAACATTGAATATATTCAGGGGAAAAACAGTATCCTTGCCCTCACAGTCCTCAGGCATCTCAGGTTATCATCTGAAGCCTGAGGGGTATGTCCAGGAGCAGTCTGACTGTCCCTTCACAGATGGAAGTTTTTTTTTGTGCTTTAACACATGCACAGGTCCTTTAAGGAACTGCGGTGTGCTTTTACAATAGGAAATCTTAGAAAACTGCAGTTATGCTTTAACTGAAATTTTAAGTCTCCAACATGAATTAATTAAGAGTGTTTTTCAGCATGCCAATTCCAGGAAAAGGTCAATAAAATGACAAAAGCCGAAGAAAAATCTTGGGAATAAAGTCTAGTCCTTTCCAAACTTTAGGTGCTTGAGAAAATGAGGATGTGTAATTTCTAAAATTATCAATCATTCCTGCACCTCCTTAACTTCATAAAAATTGCCATCTACAAACTGAGGCTGCAAAAAATGAGGCTTGCAAAATGCATGTGTGTCAACTCGGGAGAATAGTTCTGTCTGCCTCAACATGGACTATGGGATGCACCTGTATTCCTTCATGAACATGGAGAGAAAGCAAGTAGAATAATTTGGAAATTTTTTCAGCATAAAGAACAAAGGGTGCCCTCCATCTCATCCTCAAAAGTTTATACTCATTTTTAGGCTGGGGTATTTCTGCTTCAAGCAAGAACTGAAATTAAAATGACTCATTTTTTTGATAGGCCTTCTTATTGGCTATGTATTTTTTAAAAACAGCTGGAAATTAGGGGTCAAGCAATTCAAATCTATCTTTAAAAATATGGCTTAATAATGTTGGCTCACTGAGGACTGCTTATTAATATGATTACCAGGAAGAGGCTGCCAGTAGTATTTACAGAGATCTGAAATAAATTCTTGTCCTATACTGGAATAGTTTTTCCTTTTCTTATCCTTGTTCTTCCCTGCTAGTAGCAGATGTCTTATCACTAAACAAATGAAATAGTCTTTCCAGTCACATCATTCCAAGGATCATGCCAGGCCAGAGCACTGCCATTTCCTTAGCCATTTCAACAGAGATGAAGAAGTAATAAATGCTCTTTCACAAGACAGGGGGAGTTTAGTACACGAGAGCATGAACTAGCCTGGGAAATACAAGTTTCTAAGCTGGTATGGTTTTATTCGATCTCAAACTTCAAGGGGTTTGGACTTGGGATTTGCTTGTGCTAAATTAATACTTTAGCCTCCCTTCTGACTCTGCCAACTGCATCCCCCTAAAGCTCAACTTTTGAGAGGGCAGGGAGCAGGCTATCATGGAATATTAAACTGCATAATATGGCATAAACAGTAGGAAACAACACAGATCAAGTGCGTCCCTGAGGTCACTTTCGAGAAATATTCATTTACATTTTTTAATTGCTGCTTTTCATTTCAAACCCAGGTAATATAAACAACATTGAGCCTGCCCTTCATCTGCAAACAGATGTTATTTAACCAAAATCTGAAGTTAAAGTAATAAAAATGAATGCCAATTAAAGGTACGAACCCATTTCCATACAATGCACTAGGAAGCCTGTATATTAGTACTAGAACAAAACACCTAACAGGAGATTTCTAAAAATGGAAGTAAAAACCAGACAAAATAAAAAACCACTTTATTATATAAACATAAAATTAAAAACCCACAAACCCAAATCTTCCTTTGGCAAAGGCCAATCCATGAAGATACACGAAACAGAGCCATTAATACACACATAGTGGGAGAAAAAAGACTACCACAAAATAAAGCCAACCCTCAAAAAACAAACAAAAAACCTCAAAACAAACACATAAGAATTTATATCTAAAGTGCTACATGCATTCCCTGAATCACACATTACGTATAACTGGCATACTTTAATTCATGTAAATCCTTTCTGAACTAACCCAGATGTTAATGTAAGTTTGGCATAAGTCCAACTAATATATTAACATGATAAAAAATTATGACTACTCCCCTTGTTCTTAAAGTAAACAATTACAGCTAGGGAAAAGGTAGGGTGGTGCACAGTTACCGTTAATTTGCCATGCAATATGTGGTTTTACAAAAAAGTATCTTTAGAGCAGAACCAAGTAGTAGAAAAAGAGCTTTTCCTTAGACTGTCTCATGATTGCCTTTATACTTAAAATATCAGAAATGAAGTGCTCTTTCACAAGAAGGTGCCAAACTTTAGTCTTGGCAAAAATTCATTCCATTGTTTTTGACCAAAAGGCTAAAAAAACTACACAAATCCAAAAAACACATTAGTAAGGATAAAACTTCTTTGTGCTATGGGAGCAAGGGAATGCAAGCAATACTGAATAGCTTTTGTCTGACTTCATCTTTGTATTTCCAAGGCCATCCTCCCTAATGCCCTAACATCTGAATATCTTCAAGATGTGCTAAGAAATCTATCTTCAAAATCCACTGAGAAAAAGACTAATTTCCTTCTTCGTCAGATGGAAAATTAAAGCTCAGATGTTTAATAACTTGCTAAAAGCACCACAGCACTTTCTCTGCCAGAAGAAACAGTATTTGAATACAGGTTGCTTCTGAGTTTAAAAGTACTGAGACATCTAATGCATTCATTTAGTCCTGGCCTTTTAAAAATTTTTCTATTGCTATCAGGCCGTCAAATTCCAATGAGAAGATTTCCTTCAATGTCACCTTAATGTCTTCCACTCAACTGAACCACCTCAGGGTTTTAAGGTTTGCTATTAAACTATTACTTTGGCTTAACACCAGCATCAACAATTAGTATTAAAGACAAGAAATAAAATTAGATCTGAGGCATTGTGCACTATACCATAAACATGTCATCTTTACTACCTCTTTATACATCTCCCTTCCAAAAACATTGACTTCACTCACTGCAATCTATTAAGATATGCTTCTATCATAACATTCCCTCTAAAAAAGAAATTATGTTTCTTACTATAAGCACTGAACTGCAACTGATTGCAAAGCAACCATGACTACAGAACACTAGCAATATTTTAAAAGCCATAGTATTCACTCATGCTATAACTAGCGCAAACACTTCAAACAAAACGTGCTGTAACTCACTCAACTTAATGGGAAAAGTAATGCCATTATGGAAATGTGTGGACATTGCACATAGCGCAAGGTCAGTCAGCAGTGCTTCATCTCCATAATGTCTGGCTCCTTGTAAGCATTTTTAAAACACATTTCATATAGTGGATTTTTTTAAAGCTTGTACCAGAAAAAATTCACAGTTGTGATATAGAACAAAAACATAGAAAGCAAGTTCTTGAATTTAACTCAGTCTATGACCTTCCTGGACCCCTGCTCAAGAGCATCCCTAACCGGACACACCTACAGACTCAGACACATTTGCAGACCACCACACAGCAGGCAGCTCAGAGGCTCACACCATCCTGGTTCCAGACCACCTTACACTCCGTGTCACCTGTGCTCACTGACCCAACCACCCATTACTCCAAAAGTACTTGAGGACATTTTGCATGTGTGGTTGCAAAATAGTTCTGAAGCAGTTTTAGAGTAGGCAGTACTAAAATATGGCCTCCTAAGCTTAAGCATTATAAACCTACATCCATCAGTCAAATTTAAATCATTTCAACCTTAATTCCTCTATCATATTTCATGTTAAACACGTTATGAAAAAAACCTTTCTCTATCTGCTCTCAGAACTAACACTGCCCTTTCTCCCAAAATTTTCAGTAGGACATAAACATTGCCTGACTTTAAGTCATAAAAAATTTAGCTTAGCCTTCATGAGTAGCAACTGCAGGAAAAAGGCTCCAAAGAAAGGCACTGACAAATCTGGATAGAAGTAATATTTTCATGGTTACTAATGACAGCCAGAAATCAGCAGAAATGCACTGCACTGAGCTCCCACGAATTAGCATTACTAGATCAGCATTAATACAGGCAATAAATTTGCAAAGTGTAATGAGGTTTCAGAAGACAAATAGGAAAGTCAACGCACATGACTCCAGGCTTTGTTTCACCTCCCTCACAACTGTAAAAGTCATGACTTTACTTATCAGTGTACATTTTATATAACCTGCATGGTAGACTCAGTTCTTAGGGAGGAGAAGGTTGTTTTCTTTTTTTAAATTGCTTATATTCATGTAGGGTTTCTTGTTTTTACACAAACAGAAACATAGATCAGACACAGTTACATAAGAAGCAAAAAAGGTCATCATGGGATAAGATTTTGCAATAAGTACATGATTTTGTTGAGAAATGGCAGCACTGAATGAATATAATTAAAACTGTTTTCTTTACTTTGTGCTATAAAAATGAAATTACCTCCAAATGCAAATTTGGTGGCCAGTTTTCAGACCCATCAGCTGTTGGCTTCTTTGTTGAGCTGAGAGTCCTCAACCAGACCTTTATTTACAGAACATTGTTAGATTTAAGATTTGAGGCCACAATCTCTATGTAGGATTTTTTTACCTTCAAGAATAAAAGCCACTGGCAGATACAGAAGTTTGTCCTTCTTATTTCCATGGAAAATGAACTATAATCATCCCTTTTAATGAAGCAGAAAAAACTTATTTCAGAACTTATAGTAAGTTTGTATCAAAGGATTGTCTTTAAATGGATATAGTATCAGTTGGTAATAAAACAGCAGGTTTTGACTAACTATTGTATTAAGTTTGCAATTTCTTTAAAGCAAGAAATACACAATGATGAGCTTCAGCAATTACTTATGTATTCATATTTTCAATTTATGTTCTACTATTAAAAACTGAGCAACTGAGGTCTAATAAATAGAAATTATTTCCATATCATTTGTCTTAAGCAGCATTTAGAAGGAAACTGGAACGCAAATGGATTGATACCATAATTTAAGATGTTTGAGTAAATAAAACCATTTTAAATAGCAGATAGGAAAAACCACAAAAATAAGTTTCATCTTTTAACAAGTACATTATTGTCTGCAGTTATTAGAAATCAGAAAAGCTCCTCATGGTTATTTTTTGGTAATTGAAGAACTGGTTCATGTCATCGCTCCAGGCTCGTATTCGCAGATATACTGAAGATGAGAACAAAGCATCCTGATTTTCAGCTACCAGCTAGTTTCTAGTTTCTGAATGAACTAGTTACAGAATTTAAAAAAAAAATGTGGAAAGTTTCAATTCTGCAGAAATAACTATTACTGTCAAGAACTGATTCAAGAGTCCAGCAGTCTGGTTTGAAACTTCAGTATAAGAGTATTTCTTACCCCACCTAATTCAACTTTCAACCTTTTTTTTTCCCAATCAAAACTATTCTGAATAGTGCTTTAAAGGTTGTCATAACATTAAAAAATGTAAAATTTAGACCTCTTTTTTCACTAATTTGTCTTTAAAATGCTTTTCTACCATCCTATCTATTTGCATAATGCTAAATCAGTTTAGTTGTATAGGAACGCACATAAAAAGTTGTATAAAAACATACATAAAATACTTTCCCATGGCATGTTTTGATGCCACCAAAAATACAGAGAAAACCTTCTACTGCCCCACTGATTTCACTGCAGTCCCAAATAAGCTACATTCCACGTTAGTCTATTTGTCATATTAAAACATTGGCTCCACTTTTCATAATCGGTTAATAATGGAAGTATAGAAATACCTCCTGTAACCACAGCAGCTAGCCAAGTGTTTACACTCCCATCTAACAGTGAAGCCCCTCTGTCCCTGCTCTGGGCTGCCAAGTGCTCTCCGGCAGTGCTCCAGCTGCTTCCCCCGCACACAGCTGGCACAGCCAAAACCCTCTGCTTGCATTTTACCCACTCTAAAGGCTGCTGTCCCAGGGGATCAGGCTGCTCCTGTGCACACAGCAGACTGGAATTTTTCAGAGACCTGATACTCACCTTCCAAATCACTGAATCAAGTCACTTATCTAGTCTCCTGCTCAAAAGCATGTTTTTGAGTCCTGCCATTTGATAGAGCATGCCATAGAAAAACCACAACAAACTAGGAACACTTATTTATTTGAAGGGACTGCTCATGTGACAAGAGCAGTCTGCACTAGTCTGTGACACGGGGAAATGGGCAGCAGTAAAACCAGCAAAAAAAACAGGATAGATTAAAAAGGGTTGAAGCAATTTTAGCAGATGTTTACTAAATGAATGCTCAAGGGATAAAAGCAGTGAAGGTAAAAATGCCAAAAATAATTTTTAAAAAGAAATAAATTTTAAAAAGGAAGGCAACAATTTTGGCAAGGAGAGGACTGATAGATGGATGCAATCAGGTTCTGTAGACCTCTGAAGCTGAGACTTTGAGGTTTAAAGTAAAGCAGGAATAAAAAGGCTTTATCCTAAATCAAACCCAAAGCCAATTTCCTTGTTTCACTTGAAGAAAGATGCTGCAGTGTTGTATCAGAGAAATCAAAGCTCAGCACCATATGTATGAACCCTCTTTATCTACAAGACTTAAAAGACTTCAAAATGGCCTAACTCACATAAAGGTGACATTATCAGCCATTAGACAAAAGGCAGCTTGAGTTTAAGGCATGCAGACTGCTGGGAAAAAAAAATAGCTGCTACAGAACCCTATCAGGTAAGGAAATTTCACCTTTAGGTCAGAAAATGTGGACACTTGCTTTTCCATTATTTTTCTGAGTAAGAGAAAGGCAAAACAATGAACAATAAGCTTCTTTCTTTCATGAATATATTTGAGTCATTCTTCAATGAACAATTTGATATACTATATTCTGAAGCTTTCAGAAATTCATTTTAAGCAGATTCAGCAAGCAGAAGGGCCCTACTGTGGATGCCAAAGAGGTTTTAACCTGCATGAAAATAAGGCAGAAAGTCACTGTGGCCACAAAACACAAGCAGCAAAGAAACTGCTCATATAAAAGGCCCAGAGGTTCTCCATATTCACACATCAAAATCAACACTTTAAACCATTCCCTGGTAGTTAAAAGCTGAGTATGACACACTGCAAACACTTCAACAAAAGGCATTCTAAACACTTTTACAGTTTCTATCATATAACAGAGACCTGAAGAAGAAAAATATCCTTTTTACTGGCACATAGCCTTTAAAGAAGTCAGCCATTTGAAAAATAAATTTTGGCAAATAAAATAACACCCACAGGGTAAAAGATTTGTCTAAATATACAACCTAAAATATTTTTATTCAATAGGAAAAAAAAGATACTTTTCTTCTAAATTTCCCCAATTTGCTCCACAGACCTTTCCTGAAATAGCTTTTGTATGATATATTATTATGAAACAACTTTCATTTTTGCATCAATCACACAGCAGGCAGTATTTTAAGAGTGGCCAATATAAAGCTTACTTAATCATCTAATTTCCAGTTGCACTCCTATAATACATCATTTATCCCAGTGGAAATCAGTATCTGAATGGCCTACAATAATTTACTCACTCTCTAAGTAAGTACAGGAAAAGAAGTTATGAATATAATGTATTATTTGCTTATAGGACTACATAAAGATAAGGCCACATATTTAACAGCCTGCACTTACAATCATTAATGGGTACACATCTGCTTCTCAGAATAGTGACCACACTGTTGTCCCACCACACTATTTCATGTGATAATAAATCTGAAATAGCACAATGTATTCCCAGCTGTTTATAACAAAAAGACATTCTAGGTTTCTTATTTTCATTTCATTCCACACATACACAACTCTTAGTGCTCCATATCAGAGGCATGAACAGGTGGTTCTGAGCAGGAAGGGTGGGCTGGGGCAGCAGCATGCATGGAGGCAGCCCACACCTCCTGGAGCAGGGCTGCTCCTCTGTCCCACCACCACCAGGCTCACCTGCATCATCAGTGCAGCTGTCACAGGCAAACGGTAACAGTTACCCTTCCCAGGCAAAGCAGAGATGGGAATGGTTTGTGTAATGATAAATCTACGTGTCTTGCACAGACCCAACCAAAAATGCCAATCTTTCAGGTTTTGTGCAATACTCAAAGAGCCTTTTGTGGAATACCTGAAGGCCACTGCTCGTATTAGTCAAAACAGATTAAGATCTCCAAAAATATTTGCTCAGGCATTCCAGAATCCTGCCCCAGAGTCTAAGAGCAACAGGGTCAGTGAAGCAAGTGTTCAGCCAAATGAGTAATGCTTGCAGTCAAGAAAACAGCTGGGCAGGCACAGATGTTATCTAGGTTGCTCTTTCAGACAAACAAAACATTAAGGGCTCTGATTCATACTTTGCAATAATCTCTGTCAGAACACCAGCTACTGGCGCTGAAGATCCAGGTGATGCTAGAGAGACCAGACAGCGAGGAAAAAATCCAGCACACACAATTATTTTCAAAGGCACATACACCTCTGATATTAGGCATTTACGTAACAGCTTCTCAGCACCAAAAATAAAGTCAGCACCATTTTTCCCAGAAGCTTAGCCAACCTCCCCTCCAAGGACAAGAACAGGGAATGCTGTCAAACATCGAACCCCACAATTTTCCTTAGTACTGTGATCCTTCATTAGCACTTGGCATCCTCATCTAAACAGTTCATGGCAACCACAGCGCCTCTGACAAACTCTGGCTATAGAAAAAAGATTGAGGTAAGCTGCAAAACAATTTCTGAAGTTTCTAGGTAATAATGTGGTTAGATGCATAAGCAGATTGTCAACCGTGTTACAAATGTGGAAATGCCTTCACTGTACTTGAAAACACCAGAATAAATGTAAACTTCATTTTCTATAGGGAGCAGAGCATCGGGGGGAAAAGAACCACACCTGAAAGAAACTAAAAATATTTTAACTTCTAGGAGAAATAGTGAAAGGATATTTTTTTTCTCCTTCAAGCATTTCCAGACAGGCTGAATTCAGGCTTGCAAATTAGACAACTAAGTACTGACATGTTCCTGAAGTAGCTTTTGAGTGACATGAAAATCCCTTAGAAATGGAGACTGCAAAAGGTCCCTGACGACCAAAGATTGTTCTACCCTTCCTCAGAAAAAGATCAAAAGGACAATTCAGGAACAACAAACTAACCACCCTCGCTTAGGTCCTTGGAAAAACCATGGCACAAATCCTCTTGGAGCACATTTCCAGGCACATAAATGGGGTGGTGACTGGCAACAGATGGCATGGATTTAGCAGGGGTAAATCTTGCCTGAATAACAAAATTGTCTTCTCTGCTACAAATCTTGACTGGATTTCTGGACAACATCAGAGTGATGAACATCACTGACTTTAACTAGGTTTTGACAGTCTCACACAGCATTCCTGTGTTCAAGTTAAGATGTTACATTCTGGATGGGTAGACAACTAGTTGGGCTAAAAAATATTTAGCTAGCTGCACCCATGGGTTGTACTGTACCTGCAAGCTGGTAACAAATGAGGTACTGCAGGGGTCCATCTGGGACCCCTATCAACAACCTGGAGGAGATGAGGGAGTGCACTCTCTTCAGCTGGTTGGGTGGGATGTTGGTATCCAGGGCTGCTACCCAGAAAGACCTGCACAGGCTGGAGAAATGTCCTGATGGAAACTTCGTGCAGTTCAACGAGGACATACAAAAGTTTAGCATCTGGAAGTAAAGATGCCCCAAACACTGTCCCCTCCTTCCAATGCTGTGGATGGGTACATGGGCCAGATCTGCAGGCACAACCCTGAGGAGAGTGGCAGACAGAAGCTCCACAAGAGCCCCATGCCCACAGCAGCAGTGGGGATCAATAGCTGGAACAGCAGCCAGGGAACAGGATCTACCACCTCTGCTCAGCACTTGTCAGACCACATCTACACTACTGAGACCAGTTTGGGCCCTTCAGTACCAACCCCTGAGCTCCATGGAGAGCACCCTAGGCTGGGGGCTAGAGAACTTGACCTGTGAAGTGGGTATGATGGTCCAAGGTTTGCTTAGCCTGGAGAAAAGATATTTTCAGGAGAATCTAATAGCAGCTCCCCAGTACCCAGTATTTACAAGGAGGTTATGAAAAGACATATATCAGCCCTTTATGATAACATATAGTGGGACTAAAAGAAACAACAAGCATAAACTTGTTTATGAAAAAGGACATAGAGAGAAACTTTCCAACTCTGTTGAATGCCAAGGATTGAAACATGTTATCCAGAGAGGTTGTGCAGTCTCCACCTTTGGAGGCTTTCAAGATCAACCAGAAAAGGATTTTTCTTCAAGGAAAAATCTCTGAGTAATCTGGTCTAATTTCATATCTGATCGTGCTTTGAGGGGGTGGTTGTACAAGAGATTTCCTCAGGTCCCTCTTGACCTGAATTATCATACAGTTCCATAGAATTCTTTATACTGCTGCAAAGACCATCCCTGCAGTAAAGTGCTTCTGGTAACTCATTGGAAGCTGAAAGGGCATGATATTGAGTGAGATGGTGATGGTAACTGGACTATTCAGGCCAATTCATCTACTCATACTTGAAAGATTTCCAAATGAGATTTGGAATCTAATAGAAAGAAAATCCCCACATTATTTCTTACTTATTTGAATGTATACATTTGCCTTGCTTAGAAAATCACGAAGCACCTCTAATAATCCCTGTTTAGTTAAAATATGATACACAACTTGTTATTTTGCTTTGTAAAAGGTTTCAGTATCTACAAATTAAAGTCTTTGTGAGTCTGGTATCTTTCCTACATAATGAACAGAAACTGGCCAGCTCCCAAACAGCCTCATTGCAGAGGCCAGTCAGGGGAAATGAATGCATGAGAAAGGGAAGGTCCCTTCCCACATGTCAAAGTACTGATTCAGAGATGCTCAACACTCAGCATATCAAAAGAAGAAATGTACTGTTTGCCTGTTCAAGCTGGAAAAATATTTCCTAAAAGAAGTACCTTTAATTTTGGAAGGAAAATTCCCAGCCTATTCAATTCACCATGATGCAATGCATGTTACGCAACTGAGAAAGTTTTCATTTCATAGCACACAAATTAGCCAGCTACTACACTTCCTAGAAGAGAAAGAAACATGTAACTTTTGGCCTATCCTCCTAATGATAGATAATTTTCATTCCCAGAACAGGGGGATGTATTATGAAAATTTTCCCCAAGGAAAAATCAAGGTGGTGTTGTGTCAGCTTTTTATGCAGCAATTCAGCAGCTGAACATTTGCATTAATTGAGTATGATACTAGTGGTGGTTCTCTTCTGCAATCATTGGATATGGTCCATTTCTCCTCCAGATGGTCTTCTCCCAAGTCCACAAGATTGTCTGGGAAGCCAATAACCTTCCACAAATTGACAGCTATCCTAACAGTAACTATAGTTTCCTGACATTTACAGAATATATAACAAAATACTGGGGTTTAGTTGTTTTCATTGTATATTTTGGCTTTTTGTTTTAGATTGGGGTTGTTTTTGTTGGTTATTGTTGTTGTTGTTTGGGGGGGGTGTTTTGTTTTTTTTAAGTATATCACCAGAATCAGGCTAATGAAATTATCAGCAATTTGAAGAAAAATAAATAAAGAAAAAAGAGGGGAATCATGTCCCAGGTCTCTATCTGGGCAGATGCCTCACTTGTTGGGGAGTGAAAAATAAAATTTCACACTACCTAAACATGCTGAGCATCACTCTACTCCAGATTGAAGGAATAACATCCCAGAACTGCAACAGTAGCAGACATCCATCCACTGGAGTAAACTGCCCATTGCAACATGGGAGGTCAACAGACTGTTAAGAATTAACATAAACTCCAAAATTACCATTGAAAAAGCTGAACAGAAATAAAGACAGGGTTACAGAAACTTCCAAAGCTCATCTGCACTTAGCTGCCTGTCCCTCTCTATGAAATCTGAATATTTTATCAGTTTGTTGTTTTTTTCCCCACTCACCTATGTAACAGGGAAAACAACAGTTGACTTAAAAGCAATAGCTGGTCCCACCGAGGGTTATGTTTTCACTGCTGGTCAAAATCTAGAATTAGTTTTATAAACACTGTGTAATTGACCTGTGAGGTTCAATAGCTCAGAACATATTGAACAAAGAGCTTAGCAGTATCCAAGAAGGGATTGAACATAATGATTAATAGCCTCTGTAACTAGACTAAAAATTGCAAGAACTTCAGTCTTCATGCTCCAGGGCACAGACAACCAGCTGAGATCAAGCATAAATTTCTGCCCACTATATTACTGTGAAGTTCCATGCACTGCTCACAGATGCCAATTGATGGCCTCTACAAACCCAAAAAGTGAATGAAGCCCAGCTCATGGGGAACAAAGCGAGTACATCAACTGCTAGCACATACACCTTAAAGCACACAAGCTGCAGCCACCAAACCTTGGCATGGAAGATGAAAGTATTGCCCTTCCTCCAAGACAGAAGGCAAAATAAAAATAAATCACTATAATGAAGGGAATTCTGGAAGGTCAGAATCATTGTGTGAAGTAAGGTGGTCTACAGGACGAACAGAGTTAACAGAATTATGTTTAAGGATAAAATTGGAACAAGGCTGTCTTTTCCAGCAGCCAGGAAAAAAGGCATGAAAGCAAAGCGGGTCCCAGTTCCTATTCTGGCCTAGGATAATTACTAAGAAGAATCTGGAATGTTTTATCTGGAATCTCTTCTGAACAACACAACTGCCCACAAGAATTTTGGTCTGACTCTCATGCTGATGCTTCAGTATCAAAACTTGCTTTAAAAACCCCACACATTAAAAACCACTTTCTCAAATGAAAAAGCTGTCCATCATCAAAACTAGTGGCCGGAGCTTTGCCAACTGTATATAAATCTATTAGCTTCATATATGATGCAATGTCATATATGTAGTATAAACATGCTGCACAGCATCCATGTAATAAAACTACATTTAGTGCTGCATATTTGCCTGCCACTTCATTTACGAACGGAAAGATGGAG
Source organism: Cyanoderma ruficeps (assembly GCA_008694505.1). Taxonomy (NCBI): domain Eukaryota; kingdom Metazoa; phylum Chordata; class Aves; order Passeriformes; family Timaliidae; genus Cyanoderma; species Cyanoderma ruficeps. Next base: position 29,389,976 of record VZDJ01000782.1, read on the forward strand.
ACCCCGAGAAAACAACCAAGATCACCTAAATATTTTCATGTCTTACATCAGACTTAAGAATGTACAGAAGAGGAAGCAACTTTTCATGTGATTTTTTTGAATAACTTCTCTGTATTTCTTGAACCACTCATGACCAATGCCTGGGCATTTTTTGGAAGCCAGTCACTAGCTGGAAGCAATGGAAGTCTGAGAAAACAGACAAAATGTTCTGTACTTTATTAGTTGCCATGAAGTGCATCTCTGATCCTTGCCACTTTGCCCTATAACAGGCTGGGACAGTGATGTATCATTATGCTCTCACACACACACACAGATGATGAAGTTAAACTACATGTTTAATTCTCAATTACATCTACATGCAGAAGCCTTGTTGTTTCAAGTATCTGTAAGCACGTTCTATAGATTCACTTCAACTCAGAACTGCATTTGAAATGCAAACCTGCCTAGTCCAGGGAAGAGACTGAATTGGATTTATAATTTTTTTTTAAAGCTTTCAATCTGACCCAGCCCAACTGCACACATCACTACAGCTTTCACTTTTCCACTCTGGTGTGTATAAATTACTAAAACAACACCAAATTTACAGAAAATTAAAAAGCACTTCCAGTTTTAGCACAGTGGGCTGGTTGCTCTGTGCACACAGTTATTTCTCCCAGCCCTCCCCACTGTGACTGGTACCAGCGTGCTCTTTTTTTTATGGCAAAGTTTTTATTTGCCCTGTTTATTCTTCCTCAAAGTTTACTGAACACCACTTGGACATAGAGATAGGCATTAGAGACTTCACACTTGCAAGTCCTTGCCAACCATTCATTAGTATTTTCTTCATCCATTTTCAAGTGAACATGGCTGTTACAATTACTAGCACTGGACAGATGTTACAGTCACTTTAGCTAAGTACAGAATGATAATATTAACACCTACTTCTCAGCAGAAAAATGTCACTTGCACTGCAATAGCCACCAAAAAGAGCCACCCACCTCTGTGGATCATTAATAGATTTTTGGCTGCAGAGCCCCCTTGGTCACACAAGGCCAGCAGGAGAGATCAGAACAGGTCTAACGAGCAGCATGAGCTGCAGCCATCAATGCTGCCCCAAGTGCAAAGCAAAGCTCCTGTCTGAGAAGCACCCATTTGGTACACGGGCTTGGCCATCACTTTCCAGTGAAAATTCCACCCCATGGATGAGCTTTCTTCTAAATGAGCTGCAAATTATACACCCATGGAGTGCCAGCTGGTATTGTTCCTCTGTAGTTTTCTTTCAGTTTCCCTCTCTCTCCCCTCAATTAATACAACGATATTCATGCCCTGTCATGTCTTACTGCTTAATTATGTACTTTGCAGAACAAAGCTTTAAAAATGAGACTATCAAGCTGGAGGGGGAAGGGAGAAGAACAGGACAACCAGATGTGCAGAAAGAGAGAAGGAAACAAAGGGCATTTTGAAAGGGGAGTGAGAGAATTAGGATTTGTGTGGGGATGAAAGGATGGGAAGACAGAAATAGTACAAGAAGATGAACATAAGACTTATTGGTTCATTCGCTTTAATTCATAACAAGGTATATGCTATATTAAATAACTCATCTGCAGTTACATAAAATAATTTAATAAATAGTTAGAGCTGTTTATTATGAGATCTCAACCTGCTTCCATTTCATGAAGCAATAGATATACACCTTTTGCTGGCAGAGAAAGAATGCTGCATTGTTTTACAAAACTGGAAGAAAACCAAAGTAAATGAAAAATATATTGGCAAATCTTGTGTTAGAATATTTTAGTTGAGAGAAGCAAGTTAAACTAAAAGATATTACTAAGATCTGCTGCACCAATATTTACTTCATTCACAGTACGACAGTTTTTCACACATCCATTTTACCTTTCTTTTTTGAGTGTACTGCTAGAATTTATTTTGCACACACAGTCAAGAGAAGGTACTTAATTAATGAAACAGCTGTTTTATCTTCTCTTACAACTTGAATGTTGTGTATAATGGGGTACAACAGGCAGTAGGGACCCCCAGAGCAAAGTTCTGGAATCTGTTTCAGGTAGGACACAACTACTGGAAACTAATTTGTTCAAAAGCATTTAGGCTCACTGTAGTTCTAAAATATTCTTTAAAAAACAATTACCAAGCATTGCAAGTATATTATATTTTGGCATGTCAAAATGTTTTGTACCAAAATTAATAAAACCCGGGAAAGAGAAACACTTTTTCCACTTGAATAGGAAGGGACCAGCAGTGCCATTCAGATCCCCACTAATCACAATTTTACAGCACAATCCTATACCCAGAGTGACCATTAGGGGAAATTAGGCTTTTCTAGTTTTCCAGTTTGTACAAAACCATTTAGAATCCAGCTGTTGGCTCCTACCAGTGTCAAGGGACCTTGGTGGTAAGGGGAGATTTATTGATCTGTGAGTTACTGTGTCATTTGCTCAGATGGCAACGTAATAGTTTGGAGTTGGACATCTTTATACTTCCCAATATATCACAGAGAAAAAAATAACTTTGAAGCTCCCATTTCCTTTACAATTTTGAAATCATTTATTCAGCTGCGGTATTCACTTCTCAGAGTTACTGTGTAGGCAGCAAATTCTCCCTGATCCTGTATGAAGAATAAATTATTCCACATCCACTTCAATTCTATTTGTATAAATATTTTGTAGGAAACAGCTTGCTTAGTATCGATCTACTTCTGGTTTCACACACCACATACAATGGTCTTCAAACATTTGCTGAACTTGATTTTCCTGTATTGAACACAGACACAGAGAGGTGGATTTTCCTTTAGCCTCTTGCTGGTGCTAAGCACAGAAAGAACAGCTTTATAAATGAAACTGACAACTTCAAGACAATTTGTAAAACAGAAGCTAATGTTCTTTTTGGACAACAGAGTTAACAGAAGCACTGACTTCCAAGCAGTGATCTACTTTAAAGTTAAGCAATGACGGTCTCATCTTGTAGCAGGAGCCTTCAATACAAGAAACTGTCTAGTCTGCAGAGAGGGGGCAGAGCTCAGCACTGTGTGAGCACGGCCACATTGCTATTTTGTACCACCCACACCATCACTGCGGGGGCTTGGTTTCAGCGGAAAGAGAAGCTGAACACAGACCTGGAAGTGCACTCTTTTGCCTCCTTCTCTCCAGCAGACAGGTGGTCAGGATCTGCTCTGTGGACTCCATCCTCAGCCAGCAATGCCATCTCCACTCGTTCCTCTGGGACACGGCTCCACAATGCACTGGAAAGAGGCACCGGGGCGGGAAGCACCGCCTGGAACCAAAGGGTGGAGGCAAACCTGAGCCCAGCTGAGCCCAACCTGAGCACAAAGGGGCCAAACTGAGCTGAAGGGAGCCAGGCGGAGCCAGGCAGAGCAGTCGAAAGCAGCCACGCCAATGCCAGAAACAGCTGTGTGGAATCAAGTCCGGCATCCAAAGTGGTGGCATGGTGTGATGTGGACAGTCTTGCTTTTGGGGATTTGTCTGTCATTGCTTTCTGTTGTCTTGGGCTCAGGGATAGGGAGAGTCAGCCACAGGTAAGTGGCCACAATCCTGTTTTTGTTCCGGCTGCCACATGGAACCAAGCTGAGGTGGTGAACATCTTCTGTGTGTAAAGCACCTTCTCTTTTGCATACTTTTATTATTAATATTGCTGTTGCTACTGTGCATTTCTCATTACATTGCTTTGTGCTTCCAGAAAATTGTTATCTCAACCCATATTCTCTGCCTTTGTCCCTCTCTTATCAGAAGGGGCAGAAGAAAGAGGACTGACTTATTTGGAGTTTAATTTCCAGCTACCACAAAAATAAAAGTCAAAGAGAACACATTTGCTTTGCCCACATTTTAATGTAATATCCTCCAATCTGAAGTCACTTAACTTCTCCCACAATAGACTATTCTACTGCACCGAAGCCCAGTACAAGTGAAAGTTGATCCATTGAAAGAATTGTTTCAGTTTGTTTTAAATCAGATTAAGAATAGATTAAGAAACAGCCTTTTATATTTTCTTCTGACATACTCTATTTTTATTATCTAGCTGTCTTTGTGAATTTTAATGCATTAAAACACCTATTGTAACAGAGCATGAATGGAGGTTGTGAGAATCAAACTTAATGCAAAGGAAGCCCTCTCAAAAAGGGGATACTCAACATTACAATTTCCAGTATAAAAAATCCGAAGTAAGCCTGGCTAAATCTTTACTGCAAAAAACTAGGATATAGAATCATCTAATCATAGAATCATTTGGTTGGAAAAGAACTTTAAGACCATCCATTCCAACTGTTAACCTAAGACTGCCAAGACCACCACTAAATCACGTCCCCAGGCATTACATCTACACTTTTAAGTCTTTTTTTATGTCTTCTTTTTTGCATCTTTTAAGTACCTTCAGGGATGGTGATTCAACCACTTCCTTGGGCAATCTGTTCCAATGCTTGACAACCCTTTCATCTGAAGAATTTTTCCTAATAACCAAGCTAAGCCTCCCCTGGTGCAACTTGAGGTCATTTCCTCTCATCCTGCCCACTTGTTACCTGGGATAAGAGGGTGACCCACACCTGGCCACAACCACTTTTCAGAGAGCAATAACATCTTCCCAAAGCTTCCTGTTCTCCAGGCTAAACACCCCCAGCTCCCTCAGCTGCTCCTCATCAGATTGCACTCCAGACCCTCTCCCAGCTTCTGGACGTCATTTCAGTGCCCCAGAACCGAGCCCAGTATTTGACGTGCAGCCTCACCAGGGCTGAATACAGGGGGACAGTCACTGCCCTGGTCCTGCTGACCACACCATTGCTGATACAGGCCAGGATGCCTTTGGCCTTCTTGGCCACCTGGGCACACCCTGGGTCATGTTCAGCCATCTGCTGACCAGCACCCCAAGGTCCTTTTCTACCAGGCAGCTTTCCAGCCACTCATTCCCAAGACTGTAGCACGCAGGGGGTTGTTGTGGCTCACATGAAACAGCTGGTACTTTGCCTTTATATATATGACCTCATATCACTGGCCTTGGCCCATCAATCCAGCCTGTCCAGATCCCTCTGCAGAGCCTTCCTACCCTCCAGCAGATCAAAACTTCCACACAGCTTGGTGTCATCTGCACACTTACTGGTCCAGATCATCAATAAAGATATTAAACAGGACTGGCCCCAATACTGAGGCTTGGGGAACCCCACTAGTGACTAGCCACCAACTGGAGGTAGCAGCATTCACCGCCACTCCCCGGGCCCAGACATCCAGAGAGTTTTCAACCTGCCATAGAGTACGCTGTCCAAGACATAATCTGTTTCTCTAGGATAATGCTTTGGGAAACAATGTTTTGTTTTTGGGAAACAACTCCAGAGATCCTAATGGCTAGGAAGTTTGCACAGTCCAAAGCCCGGTATACTGAGTCTGGCTGAGAAGGAGCCCATTTTCCCCACAGCAGCCCTCATGTGCTGTGCTCTCTATCAGTAGGCAGCAAGGTATTGATGACCACTCGTGTTTTGGTCACTGCAGAGCAGCATTCGCACAGCACCCGCACTGCCTCTCCAACAATCTGCCCATCATAGAGGGGGCTGGGAGCAAGGAAGAAGCTGGGAAGGGACACAGCCAGGACAGCTGACCCCAACTGACAAAGGGGATATTCCATACCATATAGCATCTGCTCAGCAATAAAAGCCAAGAGAAAGGGCGGGCATTTGTCATTACAATGTTTGTCTTCCAGAGGAGCTGCTAGGCACACTGTAGCCCTGCTTCCTGGGAAGTGTCTGCACATCACCTGCTCATGGGAAGCAGAGAATAAAGTCTTCTCTTTTCCTTTGCTTCCATGCATGTGACTGTTACCCTATTAAATTGCCTTTATCTTGATCTTCACATTTTTCCCATCTTATTTTCTCTCTCCCCCATCCTGCTGAAGATGGGTGTGCATGGTGGGCAGCTGGTGTCCAGCCAAGGTTAAATCACCACACTGTACTATGCTGATGTCCTTCTCAAAGAGACTTTGCTGAAACACCATGACTAATCAAAAGTCTGGTCATCGAATGCCATGTGACTAATCCTGTCAAAACCAGCTTAATCCAACAGGTTGTCAAATGCTTTAACTCATGCTGCACCTCATTCTTCAAGTCATCTTTTTTTTTTCTTGGGGAGACTTCCACAATCAAGAACAGAGTGTACAAAAAAATACTCTACAGAAGAAAAATGTCTCTTTTGCCTACAAATTACTGCCCTGACAACACTTTAAATCCAAAGGGATATAGGCAAGAAGAAAAAACTACTCCAGAGACTACAACTATTTTATATGGCAGACACAAAAGCATTCATGTTCAACAAGAGATTTCTATGGTTAATTCCTGTTTCTAAAGGCAGTTCCCACTATATAAAATACCCCAGTGCATGTCAGAGTTTCAAACATCAAAAGGCCATACTTAAGTAATTAAATCACTGGATGTTATACACAAGAATTTTCCGGCTTTCTCAGTCACAGTGTAAGGTTTAATTCATTTTGAACTCATACCCAGACAACCAAATACATGTATGATACCTATTTTCAGGGTTCTACTCTGACAATAAGAAAAAGAATGTTATAAAAAATGTAAATCTCATGCAAAATCTATCTTACCAGACTATAGTAATGTATCAAATTACAAATCACTGACTCCTGGCAATAACTGGTATACAACAAACACGATCCCGGTTCATTTGAATAGCCTTTACTTACAACAAATACAGACAACTTAATATCTGTTTTCCATACTACAGCTCTTTAAATATACTGAGTCATTAAACTGTGGGCTTGATGCATTTTTAATTTTTTTTATTCTTCCAAAAAAAGTAACTGCCAGAAAAATTTTAAAGGTATTTATACAGCAAAAAAAGCTGCTGTAGTAAACCAGAGAGCATATGAAACATTCTTGCCCACACGAGTTAAAAAATATTAAGTTATGGAAGTTAGATGCAACCTCAAAACCTTACTTCCAGCACTAGAAATCTTTACCTGGCTGGACTAAAAAGTTTCCTCAGAGCATATGCTACACTCAACAACCACTAAACATAGTGGCATTGCTTAGCTGCAGCCTTATCTATCTGTACAAAAAAAGAGAAAAACACAGATGTAAGCAGGTTGAGGGGGTTTGGGGTTTACCTCTTCGCAGCTTTAAATACATGCTTGTAGTTAATAGATTTTGAGCTCTGTAAAGTCATTACCCAAATGTGGAACCAGATGCCTCCAAATAGTTTGACACCTGAGATATCCAAACCACTCCTCAAGCCCTCAGCCTAAGAGACTTCCCACAAGACTGAGGGGCAAACTTCAAAGAAGCTGTCAGCACCAAGAGAAATTGTGTAAAAAACCTCCAAGTGCTGTTGTTGGGATTGGTTCCTAACCCCAGCAGCAGCGACCCAAACTCTCAGTCCCCAGGCTTCACCTGCTTCACCCTTTGGTGTGAGCTTTGTGCCCTGCGGTGGTGGCAGTCTTGAACTGTGATGGCACAGTTATTTTCAAGTCTGACTTCAAAACAAGTATTAGAGGGCATAAAATTATACAAAATTGAGATTATTATTTCCATAAATTGCCCTTACATCAAAAACTTGCCAGGCCTCTTCAACCCTTTGCCTTCTATTCTTTTACTGATGATGAGGTAGTTTCCCGTACTTACAAACATAAAGCAAATTAAAATGTCCTCATTTTCATACTCACTTCTGCTACCTTTTATTTGCATTCTCACATGCCTTTTACCCCAATTTAAAAACAAAAACAGTATTTCATTTTAAAAAACCCAAAATACAATGCTTTTTTATGCATCGGGCACTGCTCATTAAATATAAGAAAAAAAGTAACTTTTTTCAAAACAGATCCACACATTTGCACCTTAGAAGTGGTGTGGCCCACTCCTCAAAATGAAAGCATTCATTTGCACAGAACACAGGCAGCTACACATTTCTATAACTGGGACTTTAACCAGGAGAACCTGATATCTACACTAATGTCTGCTAGTATGTTTTTTAAAAAGTCTTCTGTGACAGTGGTGGTAGCCTAGGTATTTACAGGTATTGTCTATTCCATAATAAGCTTTACTATATGTAGGTATACATGTTTATTCATTTACTCTCATCTAGATGTCCCATCTAAATCAAAAAATACATATGAAAGATTTACACAAGTCAAAAAATAGATATGAAAGATTTACACATCAGCTGTAAGTGCACTTTGAACTTCCCCACTATTATAGGATTGACTTTGCAATAACAAATATTGTACAGTGAGCTGCTGTTGTGCAGAGATGGTCTGAGAGAATTGAACCATTTTGTCAAAAAACATATAGAATTTAAGAGTCAGCTTAAAAATACCTGAGTATTGAAACAGGCAGGTAATGTTACTTTCTTTGACTCCTCCTCCCCAATCATCTCATAATAACAGCTGAAATGAAATTTTATCAATTTCTTCAAAGTGACACTACACCATAAGTATTTTAATATGTCTAAAAGAATCAAAAATTCAAATAAATACTGCCAAATCAAACACCATAGTTTTGATGAATTCTCTGAATGGATGAGAGCTGGTACTCTCATGCAGAAACTCTGAGAAGAAACTCTGAGTTGTACATAAAAAAACCACTTTTCCCCTCATTTTTATAGAGACCCAAGAAACTCAACTGGCTTCTTTGACTTCCTGCCCCAGCTGCAGAAGAGGCACTCACCACTCTGTTCCCAGCAGGCAAAAGACACTTGATCATTCAAAGGACTATTTTTTATCCTAAGTGCCAGTGCAGACAAACCAAACAAATCTAGCTAAATACACACTAGACAAGCACAGAGACTGCAAAAGTGGAAGATCATTTCTAACACCACTGCTCCATCACCCCAGGTTATAATGCAGTAATCAGCAAAAAATAACAGCTTTTGTAATCACAGTTTTGTGGATCCCAGTGCCACTTTTTGCTTTCAATATTAGAACGAGAGGAGGGACCTCAGCCAATTTTATTTTTAAAATCATCTGGATCTTAATGAAGTTTATGTCCCTGCTTGCTGTTAAATTACACAGATTAGTAACACATGAGTAAAATAAACACAATCCTTCACATGATTACATTTTAAATTACCACATCTGAGAGGGAAAGCACAAACAACATGCATTTGGCATGTATGGAACATTTCCTGCCCAGGTTTGAAGGCAGGACTTCTGTTCAAATGCCTCTACCTCTTCAGCCAAAGAAATAATTTATTCAGCTGGCTGCCATTACGAACTTCTCAATGGGATAAAGTACTTTCTAACACTGTATGAACACTGTGGCAATGAAATACAAGAACAAAGAATTATCTGGACATCAAAGACTTCTGAGCCAACACTGCACAGATGCACAGAAACCAAGGATGCAAAGGTATGCACATGCACAGACTGCAACCCTCCACATTTCCCCCTGACATTTAGAGTCTGCCAACCAGGTACCTTAAAGGATTTCATATATTGCAGCTCCAACCACAAGTTTATCAAATACCTATGAATGTGACTGATCTGTGCAGTTATGGGAAAAAGGACGCTTCACTTCACCTCATCTGGAGTATATCCCGTCCATCTCAGAGCAGACACCAGTCTGCAGCTGCATGCATTTAGAATGTGTTCCTATCAGGTGCTTAATATATATCCAAATCCTCTTGCTAACATCATTTTAGCAGTTAATCAATCAAGCCTAAATGTTCCCAAGTTCAAAACCAGCAGCTGCTGTGGGTTGACACGGATCCAGCGATGAGCAGTTTGTTTAGGATTACACACCCGATTCACCTCCACATCTAAAGATGCTCATGGTGCTATGCAGCAAAGGTCTCAGCACCATTCTTCTCTACCAATTAATTAGCTCATCAAATGAAGACAGCTCAGGGGGCATGGGATTGAAAATCTACCATCAACATAAACTACTTTCTCTACCAATCACTGGTGGAGACAATAAATGGCCTTGCCAAAACACAGTGTGTATCCCAATGCTACTTGAATACATTACACTCCAAATAGGAATAAGTAGCAGATCATTTGATTAGCTTGATCTAGAGGGGGGACAGTGTATACAACCCCACAACCTCCAACCCACACCACAGACTTGGACAGCCACCAAACACTGGGGTTTTTGAAAGATAGCTGTTTTGATTCCCTTAATAACATAGCATCAGTTTATCTTTAGTCTTTAAATAAGGCACTGGTTTGATACATTATGTGCTTGAGAGACACACAACACCACAATCACAAGAACACCTTTTTCAAAGAAACTTTTCATAAAGCAATACCGGCTCCATTTTGCTCAGTCCTTGCAAGCAATTCAGAGGCAATTGCTTTGGACAGCACAACAGCAACCTCTGGCATGACTCCCACCAGCTGCCTCCATTCACATGTAAACCACAAAGGTTGGAGGATATTTTTCCTCACAGACTTGCCCATGAATGGTATGACATGATTCAGAAAGGAAAAACCCAAAGACACATGCTATTAAAAGCCTCTCTACACATTCCCAACTAATAACTCAGTTTCCAAGTCTTTCCCTGTGTTCTCCACCATTTCCCTCTCCTGATTCTCTTACTCTGGTAACATTGCCAGGCCAGGCTAGACACTGGGTTTTTTATTCCTCTTACTCTGCTTTCTATCTCCTGTGCTGGAAGGGAGGCTTTGTCCTATTTGTTTCCCAACATGCTGAGCACAGCTATAGGAGAATCTGCTTATTGCCTCAAAGTATTGCTCACTGATGGATGAAATAAATAACAGTGTCTTGCTCCTTCTCTTTCCCACACTTTATTCCTTAGCAATGCAAAACAGAGTCTCTACATCAAAAAAGAAAGCATTTCTTCTTTTTAGAGGGGTCTCAGTAATGCTACAAAACTGAAGGAAGTGACAGTAATTATCATCAATCTTAGATTTTCTCTGCCATCCTCCTGCCACATAGAGTTTATTTGTACAGTCTGCAGAACTACTTTGGCAAAGGTTTTACTTTCTGAGCACGCAGAGTTCACTTCAGATGGCTGACATTCCCCAGAAGAGCCACGGAAGAAAGAAAAAGAAACATCTTGGGACTTCCCACTTTCTCTCAGCAAGACCCTGTCCCAAACCTCCTGCCCTCAAAAATACGTAAGCACTATATTCTGTGTACTTTCCAGTGATAGTAAAGTGCTCCAATCTGCCTTCCCAGTTAAAAAAAAATGGCATTTCTGCTTAAAGGGCAAGAAGGAGCAAGACAATTTTTTTTTTCAAACAACATTTGAAGTATCACTTTTGAAAGCTCTATTTTAGCTAATTTTAGGTAATAATTTAGCTCCTTTCCACTACTTTTGACATACAAATACAAATGCTATTGATGAAACTGAAACACAAAATTATATCCCTCTGCTTGAAGCACTTTAAGCTAAAAAGACTTCAGACAACCAAACTAACTATCTCCTCTCATCAGATCTAGCAGAGACAAGCCCTTAGGACCACAACTAGCAGGAAATTACACTGGTGAAGTGGCATATTCTTACTCTCTTCTGCTTGAATCTCATGCCCCAAAATATAATGAAAGCAATTTCAATTAATATTGACAATATTTATAGTATATGTTCCTACACTGATTTACCTACAATAAGTTATTAAACTACTTCCTCACATCACATTTTGAAAACTAATGAACTTTTCAAGGTATTTGATATTTGACTACGAAGACCCTTTACTCTAATACTGGACACTGAAACTGCCTGCAAGCCACCAACACGTGCCCCTCTCAACTTTTGTTTTGATCTTGAAAAGTATCAGATGTTCCTGCCCTATTAAAAAATTCCACACGGGTTCAGACTTAATTTCTGAGGGGCAAGACATCTTTTTTCCCCCCCAGTACCCTTATGCACTCCAACATTAATTCATTCAGATACCTTCTCACACCTGTACTATCTATACACTACTGAATAAAGATGCCAACAAAGCTGCAGAAACAACCCTGCTACAATGGCTAACTTTAACACATAGATTTCTGATTATTCATGCATGTTTTGAAATTTGTTTAAATTCCCTTCTGGGCAAAGGTTCTTCAAACACAGTCAACATTTCTTTCTCATTAATTAATGGGAGCTATTTTTTACTTCAATATTATTTGAACAGTAGATGTTGAAATGCATGTGAAATGAGTTGCCTTACAAAGACACAGAAATTCCTGCTCTTCTTCCTAGAGCACTGAACAGAAATTTGCTCGTCGACTGCAGCTCCCAGATGAGATGGCTCACAACATTAAAATAATTGAAGTAGTAAATCACTGTAGTAGATGGAGTGCTGACATTGTTATGCCACATTCAGAGCTTCATGTTAAAAACCCAGTTCCTAGATCAAGTGACATTTTTGAAGTACTTAATCATTTCTCAATATAATTTTTTCTATGTACACTTACAGAACCTTTCCTAACTTCCTCTGCTTTTCCCACCTTTCATCTTGGGGATGATAAAATTCTGATTCACTTCATCTGAAGGCCTTATTTTCAAGAAGCGGGTGATATTTCAGTAGACTACATCAGATCTAGGTTCTGTTTGAATTACTTCATCTTCTTGTATTTCAGTTAATTATCTGAATAGGATGCAGTCCATCTTTCCAAATGACTCTCCAAGTTTCTGTTTGCCAGTATGACCATGTTTGCTAGTTGACCCCTCTAACCCAGCTTGCAGATCCTGATCCTTCAACTGGTATCTGAAGCCATGTGCGGTCTTCCCCATTCTCTCTCCAGCATTGCCCCTGATAAAAGATGGAGTGTACCCACTTCCAGTTTCCTTTCCTTTCCTTCTCTGACAGATGTTTCTAAACAATATACTCTCATTTCCCCTTTATAACATTTTCCATATCAGTGGCTGTGTGCACGTTCTTTAGCCAGTCTCTTTTGAATGCAAGTCATTCGACACATTAGAATCTGCTGGGAAAACAGGCAGATAGGAGAGAAAGACATGAGATGCCTTTATGCCAAAAGGCATGAATGGATCAACTGTTTCTTTTTTGATCTGTAAACAACTACAGAGGCCTGGACAATGTGTCTTTGCTAGACAAATGAAAGAAAACTAGGATGCTGTTCTTGACGGTTTCAGTGTTCTGAGACCTTTCCTCCAGACCACCCTCTCCCAGCAAGGAAATCCCACAAAGATGTGGAGTAAAATACCACATACCACTCATGCTAACAAAACCAGATAAACAAAGATAAGATCCAACAAACTTCCAAGTCACATCACAAAACACAATCTAGAGATGTGATCAGGATATAAAAATTCATACACACATCTGTCATGACATCAGTATACTCCTTTCCTTTTAAGTTTAATATAAAATGTACTAAGAAACAGCAGTTATTATCAGAAGTTTCCACTTTAATGCCATTTGGTATTATTATTCACTTAACAGTAACAGTAGAAAACATTTATTTCATAAAAGCCAGCTGTTCTGGGAAACATGGTGCCCTCAGAGCCATCAGAGCAGGAGCCCCAGCCTCCAGAGTACTGCAAAGCCAAGGTTAATGTTCTTCCAAAGCACTTAAGCTCTGCTGTTTGTAGCAACCTAAACTGAACAACAAGGTAACGTGTGCTGCCCCTGGCTGCCTGGAGTTAATTTTCTTCACAGCAGCCCATCTGTGCTGTTTGTATTTATGGCCAAAGCAGTACAGGTAACACAGCAATGTTTCTGCTGCTGGTGGTGCTTGCATAGACTCAAGCCCTTCTCTGCCTCTCACACTGCCCCCATGATGTGGGCTGAGGGTGGGAAAGAGCTTCAGGTGGGCAAGGACACAGCCAGGACAGCTGACCCCAAGTGACCAAAGGGATTTTCTGTGACACATAACATCATGATCAGTCATAAAAACTGGAGGTTTGAACTTTCCAAGGTAGCTGCTGCTCCGAGACTGGTTGGGATCACTCCGCCTGTGGTTGGTGGTGTGTGGCTGCCTTTACATCACTTGTGGGGTTTCTTCCCTTCACTCATTAAATAGTCCTCATTTCAGCTCACAAGGTTTTCTTGCTTTTACTCTTCCAATTCTTATCCCACTGCAAGGAGCAGGAGAGGGATGGTGGGAAGGAGGGATTGGTGGGTGCTTAGTTGCTGTCTGGGTTATAACCACCACATAAGCTCTTGACTAAAAAGTTCTAATGTAAATACTTGTGAAATGTGAAGTGCTGCTTAAAATATGTCTGTTACAGACTTAAACACTCATCACTTGCTGAAATGAAATAGCAGAAGTATCATATTGTCAAGCTCTATATATAAAAACAAAATATTTAATACAACTGCAAGATCATGTGGGCATACTTATGAATAAAAAGAGATTCTGTATTGTAAAGTACTTTCAGAATCCCCATCTTGTAGGGTTCAGAACCCCCAATTACCAACAAACATCTCTGTGAATGGAAGCTGTTGTGCAGAGCACCTTTAGGAAGTGCTGCAGGTACTTTAAACAGATTTTAGTAATTAAACAACTAGGGACGAAACAGAGCAAGTCTAGTATTTCTTCCCAGTAATACTGTAACGACACTTTCTGTTCCAGTGTTATGCAAATATGGGCTACAACCATAAGTTATAACTCTTCTGTGGAAAGAGGCTGCATGCCAACAGAAGTGTTCATCCTATTCTTTTTTTATTTTACCTTTATTTTTGGAAGTTAAAAAAATGTCCTTATAAAGGAGAGAATATTGGCTAGTATTTTGGGCTTCTGTATTTTTTTAAATTCAGAGCAGAACTCCAACCCCTCCAGCCTCCCTTGTTTTCCAGGTATTTTCTATAAGATGATTTTCTAAAATATTCAAATGGGAGACTAGACAAAACAACCTACTGAGGTTTCTTCCAACTTAAGTATTTTCTTTCAGATGAACTTTTTGTATGCCACTTTTCTACACAGAGGTGTTCTACTGCATACTTCTGAACTCCAGGGACAGGCTGAAGTTTAATGGCAGGGCTATCAGACCCCAAACAACGGAAGCTCAAACTGCACCACCCCTGCAAAAACTCTACAGAGTGAAAATAAAAAACCAATGTTCTCATCTGAAAAAAAAAGAAAAAAAAAAAAGCTAATTTGACACAAGCGGTACTCTGAAGCACAAGCACCAACATAACAAAAGAGGAAATGAAACTGATTCTACAAAAATAGACATACAAAGCAGAAAAAACGAAGCTGGCACATACAATAGCCTGTGGTATACTACTATGAGAGCTACAAGCAAGATAACTGAACCCTTGTACACAAAACATTTTGAAATACAGATGATGATAAGCACAAGTTTAAAATATGTCAAAAGTTATAAATAATCTTTATTAAATATAAAGCGCTATCACGTATCAAGTCAAGAAACAGAAAATACTGAAAATTACGCTGGTCAAAAATTTTCCACTTTTTTGCATAAGCATAATAGTTTCTGGAAAGATGCCATTAAGAAAAGGTTTTTCAGAATCAAAATTAGACCTAGCTGTCAAGTCATCTCTGTAGAAGAGAATATTATCTGGTGATCACAAAATGCAGCTGGGCTGTATGATACACATGCTGAAACACTATCAGCTCATCTAGAGTGGGCTGGATCTTCTTTAAGAAGAGGGGAGATGGCCTTTCATCCTGTTACAGACAAAAAGGGATCTGAAATCTCAGTACTTTGAAGAATAGACACAATGTTTATTTCCCAGCTCAAAAAGTAAGGCATACCACACTTCTACAAAGTGAAAAAGGAGCCTTTACTCACAACTCTTCCCTGATGTTAAACAGAAGAGCACATGCACATATACACAAGAAAAATGTCCACAGAGATATCCAAACTTGCAGGAAACAGAATACAAACAAATTAAAGCATCAAGTCCCTATGGTCCCATTTGGAAACACTGCACAGGAAATCCAAGTCGTAAGGTGAAACTATTCTGACTAGGAATGCAAATAGAAACTAAATAGAAAACAGTTTAGTTTTAACTTATTTTAAAATATTTAAGAATTCAAGAAGGCAGAAAGAAGACAACTTCATAAAAAAACACTTGCTTTTCATTAGCATTTTTGTGAAGTTTGTAAAATCTCTAAAGAATGTGTTGTCTGAATATGAAGTCACATTTGGATACTGTGTAAGTGTCTTGGTTTAGAAAGACAGGTATCTGCCAGGGAAACTGGGGTTCCCCTTAGAATAGAGGATGTAAACCCCTCACCCCCCGCCAAGTTCTAATTTTGCAATTAACGGCTCTCAGGCAAAGATTTGGGAGTAGGAATAACAGCTTTTTACTAAGAATATAAGAATACAAATGTGGTAGAAAAGAAAAAGAAAAAAAAAAAGAAAACAAAACCACCCCACCAAACCAGCAAACCAACAAACAACAATTTTGAAAAGCCCTGACAGGGTCAAAGCTACAACCTTGTTAGTCAGGGTGTGGAAAGCAGTCCAAAAGTGAGTCCTCCTGGAATGGCAGGTACAGCTCCGCTGAGGCAGAAAATGATCCAGTAGCAGAAAAGAAAGGGGTCCTGAGGTGGTGAGAAGGGTCCAGCCTTCCTCCCGTAATCGGATGAAGCAAGACACTGTGCTGGTTTAAAGTTCCAGCTTTATCCAGGTAAGAATGGCTGGCTCCTCCCACGGGGTGGAGCATCACACAATAGGTACGCTAGGATGTAGGTATGTGTTGGGAAGGGGACACGGCTAGAGAAGACTGTTAATGGCCCATTAAAGATAAGAACAATGCTCTACCTGATACTGACCGTTGGCCCATTATCAAAAGGCACCCGCCCCAACTGTTTTTCAGCAGATGAAATTGAATAGACTATAACCCAGGACAGTAAGTTATAAGACATCTCCTCCTCCCTAGAAAACACCCAGACCCTTCGCTGCAGTCCAGTTTTCCTTCAGTGTTCTTCTCTTGACTCTCTCCAGGCTATTCTATGATGGATTTGTCAGCAGCTCCAGCTCTCCTCTAAGAGACAACTCATTTCTGCAAAAAGAATTATTTTCCTCTCTTTATTTATGCCAGGCATTTGAGTAAGATAAAGCAGAAACTGTAAAAGATGAATCAATACAAAACACCTGGAGTTTTGCCACCAAAAGTAGCATTGTTTAAAAAAATTGCCCCTAAGAAACATTTCCATGTCACTGTGATTTTTAGTGCTCCAAACATAAAAATGCCAATATTGGATGAAACCACTCAGCCAGTACGCTTTCTCTGGCTCTCAATAGATAAGCTCTGTGGTTTCTGTTGAGGGAGTGCACATACCCTTCCAGTGAGAGTCACCTCCAGATGTTTTCCATTTGTCCCGTCCTCCAACATGTGCTCTGTTGCCCCCAGACATGCTTCACTGATCCACATCTTGGGGAAAAACTCACCCTCACCCCAAGCCCTGCCAAGGCTTTTACCAGTCCTGAAGTACCTTTAATGCAAGATGGTAGAGACAGCAACGTGAGGAAATGAGGTCAGCTCAGTGGAGCTCTCCACAGAAAACTTCCCTCCATCTGCCTAATTCTTTTTTTACTCAGCTTGTCCACATCACACATAGTTCTGCATATCTGTCATAATTCTCCTCGGTGGTCTTTTCCAGGCTTAACAATCCTACTCTACTTACTTTCTCCTTAGAAGCTGTCTCTCCTCTCTCCACAGCTGTCCCCTAACTGCCCTACTTGGGTTGTCCATTTCCAGCACAGCCTTTCCAAGGACTCCAGAGGGCACCTTGATAGATTACCAAAGAGAGAGCAAAGAAAGCAGTGACACCTTATGTAAAGGCATGCAAAGGAAGAAACATCCTTGACTCCCTCTGCTATCTCCTCCCCAAGCCCTTCAAAGCATCAAGTTAAAATCAGAGAAGGAGCAAGGCAGTGTGTCTGTCATCTAGAAAAGCTGAGGACACACTAGCAACATAGCTGCTAGCTTCCTCTTGCAAATCCCTCTGGTTAGCATGAGGGAAATCATTTATATCCAGTAAAGATGGTAAAGTTTATACACAGTAGATATAACAAATAAAGACAGGATTCAATGAGCAAGACCCAAGCTGCCTAACATGAATATCCATAGTTTGAATATATTGTGTTAGAGACAGAAATTAATTTATTCTGTACTTGCATTCGAGTTTGGATACAACTGCTTTGTATGGCCTTAGAATAAATACCAAATTTCCCCTTATACTTGCAAGCAGATTTGTGTTTATTACCTTAAAAGACTGAAAGTCATTATGAATATTTCTAATATCCTTTGCGGCTTCTTGAATATGCACTTCCTTAAAACCAGCCGATTTTTTAAAGTTATATATAGTCAAAGATTAATGCAGTGTAAGTTGGAAAACTCATTTTCTTAGAAGAAGCCTAAAGAGTTCATCTGTTCATATTAAAGCAAAACATAACAGGACTTAGTAGTGGGGGAGAAAAATGAGAGGGGGGAGATACCTATGCATGCATCAAAGCTTCATTTTAATAATATAAAAGAAATAGGTATCAGGCTGAAGCAGCATTAGAGACTTTAGAAGGAAAACTTAAGTATGGGAGAATTTTAATTTTCTCTCCCAAGTTTTTTGTAACACACTTTTTTTCTTCCAAAAGAACTAAACCAAACCTGAAAGACCAGTTTATATACCTGCTGCAGCTGCAAGAGACAAAAAAAATTATGACATGATTTGTACATTGTCATGTACATAATCACTTCTGCACTTCTTGTCAGCAATCAGTCATGGCTGCTGACATTTACATGAGCAATAACCATTGTTTTCAACAAGAAAAATTACTACATTGTGCCCATTTTTCTTATTAAGTATCATTTTACAAATTAAGGCTTTGATTCTATGAGTATGCACATTTTTGACAAGTTCATGTATTTCCCTGCACGCCAGTGAGGCTCTCAGCATGCAAAGCACAGAGCACACCATGCTCTGCAAAAGCTTTACTGAACATTTAGGAATCAAACACTAAAATCTACTTCAGTAACTAATAATATGAATCCAACTGAGAAATGCATGGTAACCTGCTTATTAAAAGGTACTTAAAACACTGACCCCCATCTACGTTACCAGAACAGAGGGTTTTTGCAATGTGTTTTTGGGATCAAATTCAAGAGACTTATCAGTCTATCTAGAAAGGGAGGAAAATAACAGACACAGCAGATTATAAAGGGATAACAGAACACACAGGGAATGATTAATTTGAGGACTCTAATATTTAGGCCCTGCCCATATCCTCCTAAGTAATAAAAAACAAAACAGTAATCAATACTCATTTTCAAATCCAGAGTAAACAATAGATTTATAACTGACATGAATTCTACAGAGAGCTTTATGATGTTTTTAGTGGCACAGGACATTAATTAGAAATGTCAAAATGCACCTCAGCATTGGTGCTTTGTTTTCCATTTGTCTCGGTTGTTAACTTTGACTATTAAGACAAAAAAATCCCCAAAACCAACAAACACACACACAAAAAAAATCTGCTTTAATGACCAAAATTCACTAACACTAACTCATAGCTGATTTTTCAGGATAAGTTTTGGGATTAATTTTTTAGCATTTTACACACTAATTGACTACTTTGGGAGAAAATTCTCTCCAGGGGACCATTAATTAATTACAGACATATTGTTTATTAATGCATATTTTTCTTTTCCAAAACTGTACAGCGAGAGTGAACATAATTTACTCCCTTCTCTTAAAAACTTTAATTAATAATAAATCTGTTTTACTGCACTCTTAATTATAGCCCCGTTTTAAAGCATCCCCCACCCTGATCATGCAGGACCCTAAGGGTACCATTTTATAGCATAATAAGCACAATCTTTTGAATTATTCTACTGAAGAAGTTTGATGCTCAGGACAGAGCTTTGGTGCTTCAGGACAGACAACCAGTCCACAAGATGCATGTCATCCTGCTATTACCAAATAGCAGCAATTCCAAAAATGCAAGCCAATACAAGGCAGTTCACCTCTTAAAGGATAAACTGAAAAAAAGAAAGGAATAAAATAGTAAAATATGTGATCATGCACCAGTCTAGGCAGGAAAATGAAATAAAGGTATGTCACTCTTTAGAAGTAGAGGTCATTGAGCTGTGCTCTGTTAATGTTGACAGCAGCTTTATGCATAAGCAAAGAACTAACAGCACAAGACGGCCTTTTCAAATTAAGAATACAGCCCCATTATCAGCAACTCACAGACCCTTTCCTAGAAATCAAACCTTAGACTCCAAAGTGTTAAAGCCAAAATTACAACCAGGAGCCCTGTTGACAGCCAGTGCAATGAAATGAGTAATTCTGGCCAGACTCTGCTTCCCCAGCTTTTTTTTCCACAGGATATTTCTTAATGCTAACGCCAATTCCAGAACTGGAAACATTTCAGGAACAAGTCTATAAGCAGAACAATTCACCATAAGAAGCACTTAAAGGCCACACTTCAGATCAAGAATTGAGAGGTTTCAATTAGTCCACATTTGCTCCACACAACTCCACAAAAAGTTAGAAACATAAGGAAGAAGTAAATGTGAAAACCAAGGTAAAAAATTGCACACAGCAGCAGTTAGTGAGACGGGATACTCCCCCTTCCCCTAGGTTTATGGACAAAGAACTACATGGTAAAAAAAGTATCTCCCTTCCCACCCTACTGCCTAGACCCACTACTAACCAGAAAAAAGTTCTTCACTCTTCTCTAATGCTGTCCCTCTCCAGCCTTCCCAGTGTCCTTTACAAAGGGAATACTCAAGACATGGTGAAGAATTCCCTTTATTTGACAAAGTTTATTTTTGCTCTGACACTTTTGGCAGAAGTGTTTCCTCTTTTCAGATAAATCTGAAGCCTCAAAATGACTGCACATTGCTACAAAGGGATAATTCCAGACAAAAGATACTTTATTTCTGTCAGATGCATGTGGGTTTTTTAAAGGTTCATAAATACAGGTGATTTCCATGTTTAGGTTATTCCCTCAGAGCCTCTTGTTTTTGAAACTAACCTCATGGAAGAGCAGGCAGAAGAGAAGCTTAAATGCACACATTATGCATGTTAAAATAAAAACAAACAACACAAGAGCCCCTTTTTTTGTAATCCCTCATGGAAACAGTTGATAACAGGTAAAGCCACAGATTCCTGTAAGAGAAAAAAAATTCAAACCTCATCAATAAGTTCTAATGTTGCTTATATATGTTGCTTGCTCTACAGTATCAAGTACTGGGATTTGGGGAGGGAAAGAAACAGGACTTTTCCAGGGGGGTCTTTGGCAGATGAACAGTGGATAGGAATGAGTTTCTAAAGGTAAACATTTTATTACAGATGTTTTTAGAGAATCTTCACAATTATATTTCTTCTAAGCTTTTATAAACAAGCTGTTTAAAACAGAATCTCTTATAGTCTTTATAGTACTTGGACCTCAATTATTTGCAATGTACCATATGGAATCACAGATGAAGAAATCACTTCTCATTACAGAAACAATTAGAATATTGTAGGTGATCACATATGACAAAACTAACAATAAATCAATTGTCTGCATGCGTGTGACACAAGCAAGACAAAAAGCTTCAAAGAATGCAGAAAAAAAGCAGCCTGTAAAAAAGTTCACGAGTCACAGAATGGTGGAGATTGGAAGGCTCCTCTGCAGGTCATCTGGTCAACCCATCTGCTCGAGCAGGGCCACCTAAATCACAGTGCACAGGAAGGGCAGGTTGTCCAGATGGCTTCTCCACAGATGGTGACTCCACAGCCTGAATGGGAAACTTCTCTTTCTGCTAGGTCACTCTCACAGTAAAAATGTGTTTCCTGATGTTCAGAGGTTTTCAGTTCCCTGTCTCAGTTTATGCTCACTGCCTCTGATCATGTCACATGGCACCACTGAGAAGAACCTGACTTTGTCTTCTGTACATCCCCCATTCAGGCATTGGTAAGATTCCCCACTACACCTTCTCTTCTCCAGGCTGAACAGTCCCAGTTCTCCATCATTCCTCACAGGAGAGATAACTCCAGTCCCTTAATCACTTTAGAGGCTTTTCTTCAGGTCTCTCTTGCACTGAGGAAGCCAGAACTACCCGTATGGCAGGTGTGGCCTCAGCAGTGCTGAGTGGAAGGGAGGGACCACCTCCCCTTCACCTGTTGGCAACACTCCTCCCAGAGCACCCAGGACACCAGCACCCACCTTGGCAGCAAGGGCAAACTTCAAGCTCACATTCAACTTCATGTCCACCAGGACCCCCAGGCTCTTCTCTGCAAAGCTGGTCAGTTCCCAACATAACAGGTTTTAATGAACAGTGTGGTCTGAACCTGAACCTGGAGACTGAGCCAATTTTTAACTCCAGGAAAAATTCCATCTTGTACCCAGTGAGAGGCTGTGGTGGGTGACACAGGGTTTATTCTGGATGTTGTTGTCTCTCAGAGTGGTTCATGCCATTAGTGACACACCAGGAGTGCAAGTTACACAGTCCTGAGGCAAAATGGTGAGGTTGTGAATGACAGTTTAATCTAATTTCTTCCTGATTGATTACCTAGTTGAAATATTGAAGAAGGCTAAGAAGCAAACTCAGATTATAACTAATATATTCTGAGTGTCTCCAATTCCATCTATATTCTTTGGCACAAAGAAAAACAATTACATTTTCCATTTTTTGCCTTCCTTTCCAAGAGGCCTTCTCCCTGATTTTTCCACAAGCAATAGAAACTGAACAAGGAAGATAGCCATGGATTTCCTCCAAATCTTAACAATAAAATAAACCCAATTCACACAGGCTTCCAAGATAAGGATCCACTCACAGTAGAATATCTGCTCCAAAGTCTTGCATCACCACTGAACCCCAGCAGCCTCTTGAAATCAGCTCAGCAGTGAGTATTAAATATACTCGTGAGCTCTGCTGGGTCCCAGGGGAATAGGTTCACACTGGTGTCCTCTCTGAAGCTTAACTGACAATATCAAAATGAAACATCACTTTGACTGTAAAAGCTTACACCATTTCTGCCCCACCTGTGGATGAATGAACTAATTAGTGCAGGGAATAAACCTACCAGAGCATCTCAGTTAGAACACTGTCGAAATTAATGCATAAGACAGAACTTTAAGAAAAGAATTCTTGTGCTCCATGACAATATTCGTTCAAATATTATAGACTTTTCTTTCGTAACTTTCTTTTACTTTTGAAGAAACATTTTATTGAACATCAGAGCTTTGTGTTGTTGAATATCATCACATAGTTTGAGCCCATTTTATATGTCCACATAAAATGCATGACAGCATTCCCTCCACACCACTGAAAAAAACCTGTTCTTAAGATATAAAAAAAATATATGCAGTCTAACTCCTAACTGCTTGGTTACTGCAAACTTACTTTCAAAGATAAAAATGCCATTTCCTTACTAATCTGAACAGAAAAAGTCCTGAAGTGCTGCAGCATATCTTTTTGAAGGGGAAGAAAATGAGGCATTTCCCTTCATCTTCTCCTCTGAGCTTCTGTCATGATCTGATGATGGCCAGACAAATCACATTTGACTGAGCAATACCAGAGTAATAACTAACTAAATAAGTGAAAAAAAACCAACCACTCAAGTATTTCTCCAGATGCTGTCCTCTAGTTTCTGGAATTCTGTGCATCTCCAAGGTCATCAGGAGATGCCTCTAACAAACATCCTGTTTGTATCTGGTTCCTCTCTGTGCATGAAGAGCTAAAATAAACCATCACTGCTTTTTTCTTTTTTTCTTTAAACAAAGAAACTTTTTTTCCCTCCAAACCAAGCAAACCTGCAGTCATGAGAGACTTCCCACATCTGAACAACAGGACATGGTAAGAATGATAATGAATTTGACAAATGTAACTGGCATCGTTCTTCACATGGATGAGCTAAAAAAACCTTTTCTGAGCAAGCATGGTATCTTAACTGCAAAACTGCATCAGTTTTTGGCATTGACAAAGGAGAGCAGGTTGGAGATCATTTAATAAATCTGTCTGTTTAGAAGGCCAATAAATAAATGAAAGCTACCAACCCACACTTTGTGGCTTCTGCCAGGGTCTGTCGGCGCCAGCAGCCTCCAGCAGCCTGCAGGTGCTCCCTCCTCTCCCTGCCCACTTCACCCAGGACAGCAGCTCCCACCCTGACTGTGCTTCCCTGCACCTGACTCAACAACTGGCAAGGGCTTCAGAACATCCTTGTCATCACAGACAAGGTGACAACACCAGCTTCAGAACAGGACAAACAGTATAAAGGCATATAGTGAATGCAGATAACTACACTGAGCCTAAGCTATAAATTAAAAGAGGCACAAACAGGAAAGGAAAAAGAGGAAATCAAAGAAGCATGTCTGTGCCTAAGAGCTACAGGCACTGTATTGAACTGTGATGCAGCTTTTGTCACCATACTGGTTAAAAGGAAATAACTAAAATGAAGCCAGAAATTGTTAAAATAAGAGGACCATCAATTACAAAAGATAAAGAAAAGGATGGATATACTGGTCCCATGGGGGGATGAGACAGGTGTATGCATAGGTAGTTTTCAAAAAAAAAAAAAGAAAAAAACCCAAACTAAACAACCAAACTTAATAGTTAACTTCCAAAAAAAGTAACAAGCGAAGATCTTGTTTGTCTGTCAGAAAGCAAAAAAACCTGTTAATAGAGAGATAAAGATTAAAAAAAAATAACGATTAAGCTCTCCAGAACTTTCAACATGTTCTCCTTCTAACAAAACAGAAAGGAAAAATTCTTCACCTGAGACAGTATTTAAGAAAAATATGCCAAAATATGCATCCTCTGCACTACTTCTTACAACATACTTGGGATAATGAAAAGTCTTCGAGATCTCAAAGCTGAAGGGCGTATCTGACCTAACTCATCGCAGCAAGTGACCTCAGACAAATTCCTTCAGTGCTGAATTTTCAAGACAGATGACAGAAAACAAGTCCAAGAACAGCATGAAGCCACCCTCAGGTTCAGTTTCAGGATCACCATGCCTGAGTCTCAATGTGCATCTCAGTGGAGATAAAGGAATGTAAAGATCTATTTTTAAAAAAATGGCGCTGAGTGTCATTGTGTACAATAATAATGCACTGGCAACAAGAAGTAGAAGTTTACCCTTCCTAAAAAAAACAGGAAGATTCCTCAAACACATATGTATGGAAGAACACCTTTTTGTATACGTGAGCTATCAAAGAAGTTCACGTACAAAGAAAAGCCCTGCTGACTGGCAGCAAGAAAAATATTGTAACCCACTGGATTTCCTGGGTCAGCACATCAGTGAACATCTTCCAAAGCCAGTAATGTTTTTATTTCTCAACACTGAAGAAGGTGAACACTGAACACCTGGATTCTACCAAAAAACTTAATTCAAGTGAATAACCTCAGAGGGCCCTAAACACAATCAATTCCAGTTGTTACTTAGAATTGGTTATAATGCATTATGTGCTCTCTCAGCAGTCCTGCTTCCATCATTTATCATTAAGTTTTCAGCAGCATTCACACTTATTTTTACTTATTAAATTACTGCCAATATTTCATATTTAAATAACCTAACCTGTAATATTCAAGTTTGAATTTTTAAACCTGATAGGGAGAATTTCCATACCTGAAATGAATATAAGAAGTACTAGCAGGACTCTGGCTCAACTGGCTTAGAAGTAGAAAAGTTTGTTAGAAGGGGAAAAAGATAAATTTCGCAATACACAGAAAAAGAGGTGTAAGGCAATAACAATTTCTTTAAGCCTTAATATCATCAAAATGACATTGTTTTGTGTACATAAAACCCATTTGTTTGAATAAGCCTGTAATCTCCTTTTTCTTATCTCTTCCAAATAATTGACAGGAGATGTCAATTGACTCAGAACTTGGATTACTGTGGATGGGATCCTGCAAATATATGGTTGTCAGCAGTATTATGACACACAGCAGAGGAGGCAGCATACATGCAGAATCTCTCAGGAAAGCTAAAATGCAGACAGAGATAATTTTCATTTAAATCTGTTCATGAGAAAATTTAGGCATATTCTTATGTCTGTTCATAGTGTGTCTTGGAAGAAAAAAAAAACAAAAGCAATAATGTCTAAGTACAAAGCAGAACGAAGAGACCAACCTGTCAAGGAAGTGATGTGATTATTTCTTTCCTCACAATCAGGAGATTGCCCACAAGGCCAAGAACAAGATATGGATCCCATATAGAGCACGTTGTGCTTTGATATTCTATTTACTCTATCAATAAATTACTTTATCCCTTAGGTACCAAGACTATAAACAGCAGAACTTACATGTAAGCATACTTCATCAAAATAAAAATAGCTTATATTCAGACTCCACATTCCTGGGATGCATACACCCTCTCATCTGATGAGCAGAAACATCCCAAAATACACACGCACAAGTGAGAGAAGTAGGCCTGGAAATTCATCCTCATTTCACAGAGTTTCTCTGATAGCTAAAACACTTGTCTGCAGATAACAACGCAGCTATATATGTCAGCATTTTGGCCAAATCCTCACCAGTCACTGCTGCAGACATGGATTCAGACCAAGTTCTGCTCCTTTGCTCCATCCATTTTCAAAGAAAAGTTAACCAAAGGACACGGGCATATTAACTAGTCACATGAACCCTTCTTCTCTCCAGTTTTCTACAGAGAAAGGGGAGAGTAAGCAGGTTCACACTTGACTTAACCACTTTTCTTATGTCATGAAAATACTATGCACTTTCAAAAAGGCAGTAGGATGCACTCTAACCAAACACACCAGGCAGAAGAACACACAACTGGACATACTGATGGCTGGGGCAAAAATTCAAACTACTGCCACTCCACAGATGTATGGGATGCGCCAAGATGAAAGCTCTTCCTCAGCTACTAAAGAGCTTTAATCTCAAACTTTCATCTCCTAAAGGTCAAGTCTAACCCCCAACATTAAGAACAATTCCTGTACTGAATGGGTAGAGTCACTGCCAAGTAAATGTCAAAACCTTCCACATGGTCTCAGGTTTTGCTTCAAAGCCTTGAAACTGACAAAACCAAGCAGCTATTTCATAGTCAGTTTTTCTTGGTGGTTTTCCTGCCACTTCTCAATTACTTACCAGCTTGCACTGGGATCACCTAGATCTGTTTCTGAAATGTCTTATGTCTTCCAAAACCTGATTTACTTCCAGGTGCAACATAGCAAAGGGAAGTGACAGGAATCCCTGATGACCATATAAATATTAGTAATTCTCTGAGAAATTATGCAAGCCTACCCAGGAACTGATCTTCTTTAAGGTACCAGAAGTTCCACAAACCAGCATTTTTGCAGACCTATGCCCCTTCTGTCTATCCCACAGACAATACAAAAAAAGCTTTAGCAGAATGGCAGCATTTGCTCTCTTCCATTCGTGCCCTTCCTTATCAGACTCACCTGAAACACAATTGCTAATAATATTATCAATCTAGAGGAAACAATTTTTCCCTTTAAGCAGATGAGAACAACTTTTTAAGACCCGAAGTGCTGGCACTATTCTGCTACAGATGCACACACATTAGCATCACACACCAGTCCCAAAAACTGGGACACAATTCGGATTCGGATTTTGTTGGGATGGCCTCAAAGAGACACAGCAGCAGAGACCAGTAAATCTGTTGGGCAAGCTGGTGTGTAAGTCATCTGCTGCTGGGGAACCACTGGACCAGCACCAGATCCTCAGAAGTGAAAGAGAACAGTACTGGGGAAAAGAAGACCTAGAATTAGGAGTGGTAGGAACACAAACCATCTCCTGGGAAATCTCTGTCATGTACAGGCTCAGAAGACAACATCATCTCCACCCATCTTCCCTCCCAAAGGTGGCAGTCTGGGAAGATCTTTATCAGACACACAGAGACCTCTAACCCAAGAGGGTGGTCCTCCTGGAGGAGGCATCAGATTACATTATTGAGCCTTTACCTCCTTCTTGTCACCAAAAAAATATTTGCCTGTGTCATGCATCAAGTAACACTTCAAAAGCAGCAACTTCCAATCCTGAGTTATCTTCTGCCTGGAATTATGTTTCCTCTCATTTGCTTTGTGACACTACATCTGAGCAGATACATTTTTCCAGACACTTGAACCACCTTTGTACACAGTTGGCAAAGTAACCTAACTACCAGATGAAGTTTTTCTGACCCACTTCCCCGGTATTTAGAAAATGCTTTGACACCTATACTTCTGGTGTTTTTTTCCAAATTCAGTTTTAAGGGTTTTTTATCTTTCTGTCACCCATGCACTTCTCTCTCAAGCTACTTACTATAAATAAAATAGTAAAAAAATGCAGAAAAGTTATTTAGTGTATTATGTGCCACCTGCATTATGGCATTCAAATACCTCTTGTTCATGCTTTACAAAGCTTTACTTTTTTTCCAACTACGCCCTTTCCTTTAACTGTTCAGAGTCAAAATAATCTCTACTCAAAAGTTCTGGTTCAGAGATGGGTGTCCTTTAAACCAAGACATTTTTCATGCCAACATCCCACAGAGGGAGTAGCCTTTTTATTTGGGGTGAGAGAGACTGTGAGAGCAAGCACATTACAGAATCAAGAAGTAACTTGGCAGAACTCCCTCCCCTTTCACATACTTCCACTTCAAACACAGAAGTTGTTCCATGAGTGAAATAAATGAAATTTGGCTTCCTCAGAGTTGGACACTCTGAGGAGTGTCCAAATGTAGTAAGGAGTAGATGAGTATTAAGAATTTTGCTGAAGCCAGAGTATTCATAACCCCTCCAACCGCATTCTCATACGCTCACAAGAACTTGCATTTCAGCTTCTCCATTAGAGGAGATTCTTATCTCTACCCCTCAGACAGCTCACATGCTTTTCCACCAAGCATCTGGTGTCAGCCAGCTTCAAAGTTACTGGGTGAAGTCAGAGAGCATTACACATGCAGCAGGCACAATCACAGTATCCTAATTTCCTAAGAAAGATGGCCTTAAAAAAAAGGTGCTCTTGATATCAGTAGAAATTAACACTAAACTACAGCTAAACAATAGCAATAAAACTCACTATAAGAAGCAAGAGTCAAAGAAATTCATGTTTATTTTCAGTCTGAAGATTATTTTCCTTTGATTTCATTGTGATACTGATATTAATTTATTTAGTGTGCACACATATGACTGAAGGTCTTAAAACATGATTTAAGTGCTCAGAGAAACCAACAACGGAAGGACAAGAACCAACAGCTTGTACTGCTGACAGTAATTTAGAAATAAATCCTAATAGCAAGCAGCTAACCAAAGGAGCAGGTTACCACCAACCTTGAGATGGGTTTAGTCACAACATCAACACTGGCTGTTATTCCTAGAAATATGCCACAATTCAGCCTCTTGTTATTGGCCTTGATCACATTGTAATGAAAAATAAATTGGTTCCATCATTATAACGCAGAGTGGACTTGTTACACCAGTGGTCCAAATACATCAAAGCAATGCTGCATAGCTGGAAATTATTAATCTAAACTTTGACAAACTGCCTAACTACTTGTACTTTATTACAAATAAAAGGTACACTCAAGGAACACTGATTTGTTTTTAAACTGCTCTTTTCATGTAGTGCTGCTCCTCAGAGGTGTTCCCTTTCTTTAGTGATATTCAGTGTAGATAATCTGTACTTTGCCTAAAACAACAAAACAGATGCTAACTGTGCCAGAACCTACACCCAGAGAGTGAAACTTAGGTTGCTTTGAAAAACAGGGCAGCTACTTTGTGAGGGGAGGGTGGTTCACAGTTTGCTGTTTTCAGAGAATAGATAAGGTACATTTAAGGACACAAGGAGAAGGTGCCTTACTCAAAAAACTGAAAACAAGCAAGATATGATGATACTTCATGACAGAGGAAACCAATCCACAAACCACCGAAAACACTGAGAACCTTCCCACTGATGTCAGCACGTACTGACACGGGCCTATGTTTCACTTCCTACAGTGCCACCAGTGTGACAAAAAGGAAGAGGCTAAAGGTTAAAAAAGAAAAAACAAAACCACACGATTACTACTTTGAATGAAAGACCATAGAAGAAGTGGTCTGTATCCACCCCTTTATTCATATGAGTCTCTGGAAGATGTCACAACATCTTAGGAAGATGAGCAGGTTACCACTAAATCCATTAAATGGATTAATTCAGTGTTCTGATGGCTCAAAGCATCATTTACAGAAAACCTCTTTATTTCATTTAAAATTTAATCAAAGCAACACAGGAGCAGCTATTAAAAAGTGAGAAATCTTACACTACTCCTTCATGTTATTGTTGTGCTCTGACCTTAGGGGGAGGACGAAATACAGCAGTAAGATCCCTGAAACAATTCTACAAATAAAAGTATTTTCTAACATGTAACTTATTCACAGGAATCACTGCTCATGATTCTTTTGGTCCTAATTTACTGGAGAGATTAATTTCATAACCGACAGAAAACAATTATGTGGTACACTTGCCTGTCATGTCTGACATCTTAATTTTTAGTAGTTTCTCTTCAAAAGACAGACAACTTTCTGCAGTGTTGTACATTTTTCAGCTACTGCAGGCAATTAAAACAGGTAGAATTAAGAGCCACTAAACTCCTCAATTTATTCCCTCAGTTCCTGAGACACAAACAAGTAAGCACCTCATGTAGTGCCTACAATATGCAGAATAAAGTGACAACCTATTCAGCTGCAAATGCAGACCTTGCAGCTTTAGAAGGGTCATCTTCCTCTTCATACCACTTTCTCTCCCCCAACAGAGATTTCAGGTCCCTGCTGGCCAACTTCTGCTCCTGGTGTTCTGGTCACAGCTTGGAAGGCTGAAACATGAGTCCTCCTTGTCTACCTGTCAAGAGCATAAAGTCCCCCTGCAAGTTCATGGCTCCGTGTTCAAGCACTGCTTCACAGGTCAAATTCCCTTCAGGAGAGGGGAAACACAGGCTGAGAAGAGATACACAGCATCTGTCAGCAACATAAAAGAGCATCTTTTCACTAACCATACAAGGAGAATGTGCTGCTTGTTAAATGAAATTTCTGTTTCAATAGTTGACTACTTCATTTTCTGTAGTAGGAGGCCTAAAGCTGACAGCTTTGGACAGCTTGGAAAACTACTTCTTCTCTCTCCTTCTTATCTGATATTCCCACTTATTGTCATCTTAACTTTCTTCATAACTGTTTCCCTGTTATATCAATACTACATATACAAGCCAGAAGACTAGACTGCTTTTTTAATATCATGCTGTGGTCTTAGTAGTGCTTTTCAGGATGGCCTCCTAAAACCAACATGAGCACCCACTCCTCTGCTCACAGATACTGTCTTCCTCAGAAGTAGGTGTTATTAAATCAGGTACATTATTGTTACTAATGTCTGTTTCATCTTCTGATTTGAAGGACGTTTGAAAAGAAAGGAATTAAGTGGTACCTGGTACAGCTCATTCTCTGAGTCACACTTTAGGCTAGAAAATCGCCAAGAACTGTGCAGAATTTGAAGAACATAAATAAGGACAACATAAAATCTCAACACACTTTTCTATCTCTTAAGAAAGAAATGACACCTAAAACTATGGAACCAATTGATTCAAATATCACATCAAGCTCTTTCATATTTACAGGAAATGGAAGAAAATTCTTTTGTGTACCCTTCCCACTAAATGTCCCTTGCTGCCTATGCAGTAGCTCATTGCAACAATCTGTCAGATTCCATTAAAAACATGTTTGAAAGATTATTTCTCCCCCAATCCCTTTGAATTTAAATAAAAATTTGCTCAAGTTGTCTCCAGGTTTAAAGAATATAAATGCAACTGCAGATAAGCAATCCTGGGGTGGGGAAAGGGACAGAACTGCAATCTTCATATGGCAATGCTTTTTAATAGACCCTTTCAAATTCTGACTCAAATTCAATACAAGGTATTACTGCTTACTGAGTAGGTTATAGAACAGATATACCACTGCAGCCTTCAGATGAAAATACTGAACAGAATCACACCAGATTTGTAAAACCAGAATTCGGAATTTACTAACCACATATCTGCATGTATTCACACAAGTGTAACTTTTAGGGAGGAATCAAGTTCCATGAGTGTTACAAGAGAAATAAAAAAGTCAGGACCACTGCACAATGCAACAGAGTTCCTGAAAAGAGAGCCTGACACCATGACCTTCACTCCAGACCTGAAAGGGATCAAGGTGAGTTACAGCTTTTGCAACGCATGTCAGAAAAACACAAAACATGTCTATTGTTACTGCTGTATTTGAGCATCAGTGTGATCTGTTTAGAAAGAGATGAAGTCTGATTTGATCCAGAATCCAGGACATTACATCATCATTTATTTATTCAAGAATCTGGCATTACACAACAGCTATCTTGCTCTATTCAGCCAAGAATTTAAGCTTAGAGCAGGCAATGAAGAAGAAATGCCAGAAGCCTAACATCAACGCATGAAAATGCTTCCATTTGCTTCCAGCTATGGTGGCAAAGGAAGGACAAGGCAAGCATTGACTACAATATGACCAGTCCTCACACCAAGGCGTACACCTCTTTCTGCATAAACCTGCTCTGTGGGATAACCTGCACTGCCCTGGAACTCTCAAGCACAAATCGTGAGCAGCATATTTTACCAGTTAACTTGGGAATCATATCACAGATAGGTCAAGACCCCAAACTGATTAGACTGAATAATCAAGTATGAGTTTTATCAATAGACTAGAGCTGGTTTTGTGCTGTTGTGTCAAGTTTCTTTTTAATTTCATAATAAACATCTCTCTCGGTTGACATATTCAGCGAGAAGCCAATGCAGCAGCACTTTACATAAGGTGTTCTCTCAGGAGTGATGTTTTTTCCCTGCCTGTTACTGCACAGGCCTACAGTTACAGGAATTATCAAGGGCAAAGTTCCACAAAGTATTTTCCCTGCATGCAACATTTCTCAGCATTGAACACTTTTAAATGGCCACTTTTCTTAAAATATTCAGTTGTATTACATTAAAAGAAAACTCCTAAGTGTTCCATTCAGACCCTTTGACTAACAAATTCTTCTGGTAGCTATTTAGAAAATGAAAATATGTTTAAGCAATATGCATGTATTAATTCACATGTACATCATAACACTACTATCTGTGGGTTTCTTCTAGCACCAGTGAGAAATACTAAACGCTTACCTGGACTATGTAAGATATAAAGACATTTAACCTACCTCATCAAAGCTGCTATCTTCCTTCTTCAAGGCTTTAAAATAAAAAGAGAAAAGAAATTATTATCTGTACTGCATTTCAATGAACACAAACCACTAGAGAAGGAAAAAAAAACCAAACAAACAGGGCATCATTTTCTTGTTCTAATAGGAAAGAACAAGCCGGCATAAATAGCAATTTTATACACGAAATCTGAATCTGTAAATGGAATGTAGAACTGCACAGAGAGTTTCTAAGAAAGTAAATTTACATATTTATGAAAAATATCCTCTCAGGTTAAAGAAAATAAGAGTTTCTAAGGGTGGGTTTGGTTTTTTGATTCTAATTCCTGGTGAGTGTAAAAACCCTTTATATAGAGCTTGACTGAATTTCAAAAAGGAAAAGTATAACAAACACCTAACCATACATTCAGCTTGTCAAGGACTAACTCTTTATGAAATAGCATGCATTCTAGCACGCTTTGTTCCTTTTTCTTTTTTACTTTTATAATTTTTAGTATGACTTACACTAAAGCAGAAGAGATTTCTTTTTTACACTGTTAACAAGCAATTAATCAACAAACATAGGAGAGAAAAAAGTGCAGAAAATACATGAACTGCTAAGAAAACAAAGACACAAATCATTCTGCAGTTGTAGCAAAGATTAGGCTGATGAAAAGTTTTCCTTTAGCGTACTGGACATCTTTATTGAAATATGAAGAAAATTAATTTCATCAAATCCACACTGAACTGTGTAAGTCTGAAGGTACGAGACTGGTTCTTTTCCTCAACCAGACCCAGGAGGGACTGCACTCCATGTGCTGCACGCTGTGACCTGAAAGTGCTCTTTGTTTCCCTCTCTTGAAGAGCTAAAATTAGATGAACCATTGCATTAGTGATTGCACTGTCTCTTTTCAGTTTAAATCACAAAGGTTTTCAGTTTGAGGGAGGTCATCTGAACAACCATGCAGCTCGTGCAGTGCTGCACCAGAAGGGTCCCACCTCATTATTTTAGCAGCATAATGTTTCTTACACTCCTGCATAGTTCTGCAGGAGATAAATATTTAAGCACCTAGCATGGTTGAGTATCTAGACACCAGTAGTTCTTTTTCTCTTTTAGATGCTCCTTCTGCCTTCAAATCACTAGTAATTTCTAAACCTGTTCCAAATCTTGTCTTCAGGAGCAACTGAGTTATCAGCTTCAAAAACAAAAACAACCAGGAAAAAAAATACCCTCCCCCGAAAACCCCCAAAACAAACAAACAAAAAACCCCAAAAAACCACAAGGACAACAAAAACCAAACCAACCAAAACAAAAAAACACAACAAACAAACAAAAACAAAATGAAAGCAATGCCAAAACTGCAGAAGCTGTATCAGAGGTGGTACAGAGGCAGCACCGCCTGTGCAAACAGTGCTGCACCTCAGAATCTCCACTATGGGCAGCAAGGTGCAAATCCCAGTTACCTTTGTACAGAAAAGCAGGGAATGTCCAGCCTTCCTTTGCTTTTAAACTCCCATTTCTTTAGGACATGAAACATGGCTTCCCTCAAACCTTTGAAGATCACTGCTTTACAGTTACTCATCTAGATTTCATGCTCGGTGGTAAAAACAAGGAAACAAACCCTGGTATTTTGCTGAGGAGATGTGAGACACACATTGTCCATTTTGATAGTTAAATACATCTTTATGATTTTGAAGGGTGATCAAAACATTTTCAGACTGCCACTACCAAGTACTCAGAACTATGAGTCAGGAAAGGAAAGAGAAGGAGAGAGAAGGAAAGAGAGAGAAGGAAAGAGAGAGAAGGAAAGAGAGAGAAGGAAAGAGAGAGAAGGAAAGAGAGAGAAAGAGAAGGAAAGAGAAGGAAAGAGAAGGAAAGAGAAGGAAAACCCCCAACCTGTGGAACACTTTTTAAGAACACACTTCTAATCTTCTCAATTACCATTCAGATCACAATGACATACAAGCTATAAATTAGTAAATGACACACCTATAGGCTGTGCTGACAAGCTTTTCTCTTGTACCAAAACCCAAGATTTTCACATGACCAGAACATTACAGTAATAGCCAAACAGACAGCTAAACAAAATTCACAGTGTAACCGAACAAGAACAAATGGGAATCTGTGGTCCACTGCATATGTGGTTTGTCTTTAGCTTTTACCTTTGACTAAAAGAGGGATTTTAAGAATCACAAGAAGAGTATGAGAGTTCTGGCCACCCATTTAATGAGATCGTTTAATAATAATATCACTATCAACCAATTCACTATAGCATGTCCCAAGGAAGACACCAAAGCAGCATATTTTATAGAACAGTAAATACAGTAAAAATATCTTTTTCTCATTGATGCAATCTTTTTCTTTTTTAAACTGTTAAAAAAGTTCTGCTGAACTTAAAAAAAAATAACCTGTTTACAAATGAACTTCTCGTTATCTCAGGTATGCGAGCTATGTGGATGTACATCAGAGGAGATTAGTGGAGATAACCTTTGTATCAGTGAGGAGCTAGTAACAAAGCCCAGGGATGCTCAGATTGCTTTCAGCACACTGTGATCAATCCCAGCAATGTTATCCCTCTGTCTTTCTTTCTTTCTTTGTAAGCTGGTGTTAGTTTTTGACTAAAGAAACTCATAAGAAAACATAAGTGAAATGGCATGAGATGACGAGATCTCAAATGCAATTATGGTACTATACCAACTTCAACAAAAGCACAGCTAAGAACTCTTCACATAACTAAAAGATAACTTCTACTTTTATTAAATTATTCACTAATAATTTAATTACATAATTATCAAAGGGCAAAACTAAGAACCAAACCTAATAAAGGTTTAAATGCTAAATTAAACAGTGAGTCAATTGAATTTCCAGAAGTTGGATAACATACAGTTATGGTGCGTTCACTTATAAGGTCAATGCAGTCTGTAAGCAAGAAAACCAATTTTTTTAAACTAATATGGATGTTCATATAAAAATGAATAGGCTGGCAGAAACCTATGAATGAAAATAATTATGTGTATTTTTCAGATTCTTAGCAATATAAGTTCTTTATGATGAAGTTATAAGAGGGACATTCCTTGAAACACCAGAAAATTTCTGCCAGGAGAAAGGGTACCTAGGCTGCAAAGATAGTTCATTTCTCTAGAACTGGAAGCATGCAATTTCTGCAGCAAAGAGCCACCCTGTAGCACCACAAGCCACACACATTTCCCCCAGCACACCACAGCACTGTATCATCCTCTGCCAAATTTGCACATAATGGCACAAAGCAAATGCTCAGGAAAAGGCTAACTGAATGGGCAATTTCACACATTACGATCTTCAACTCAGCAAAACAAATATTTTCAATATTAGGTACTCTAAGAGTAACAGGACTGAGCCCAGTTGTGTTTGATGAGCCAGATCTTCATCACCCTCTTCTAGGAAAGCTGGCAGCTGCAAAGCATCAGTGCACAGTTAAGAAAATGGGTCAAGTCTTCCTGAGGCTGCTGCTGGTACCCTTTGGGCCTCTGCTGTGCCCCAGGAATAACTACACTGTCTAGAGATGGTGGGGAAATAGCTTCAAATGCTACCTAACATACTTTAGCGCACTGTAAAAAAAATCATAAATTAATTGCAGCTAAAACTTCTCAAATTGAGAGGATTACTTAGTGGGGAAAAGTGGGTCTGAAATGCAGTTTATTGAGTGTTAACCTGCAAGCTCTAACAAAAAAAAAGCTCACTGTCAATGACAACCAGGATGCATTTCCATCACTCTTATCCAATAGGTGAACATAAACTCAGGTATCAAAATCGGCCGCCTAAGTCTGGGGTCTTGCAGCATTGAGAGAATTGCATTTGGTAGATGGAATACCACCAACACTGGGGGAAGGTGTAACAGTGCTTTATCATCTCAAGGATGATCATCAGATCTTTCCCACTGCAACACACGAAGGTTTGACTCAACAGTACTCTCACATCTTTCATATGACAATGCTCATGATACTATGTTGTGTACTTAAACCTACAAAAACACAGACATTGAAACAGAACAGAAAAAGTTAATACATCATCACTGCTTTATAGATCATAGAATGATTTGGTTTGGAGGAGACCTTAAAAATCATCCCAACTCCCCTGTTATGGGAAGAGACAACTTCCACTAGACTAAGTTGCCCAAAGCCCTATCCAACCTGGTCTTTACCACTGTCAGGAATTCATTATTTATGACAAATCACAACTGAACAGATGACTGGAAAAGTTACAAATTAAATACATACTTAATTTGTAATTTGCTAACCATACCAAGCAACCAGCACTCAAAAAAAGAGCTTTAAAACCCAACTGTCAAATACCAAGAAAGATTTTTTCCAATGAGGTTTTTGTTTTCTCTCCTCCACTTCAATATAAGAGTTAAGTACAGCACATGTTTTAACCAAGGATTTCCTGGCATACAAGTTTAGAATTTCTTCGCTCGGGCTTATCTGTGACTCTGGTATCAGGGAGTGGACATCTTCAAACTTCATACAGATAAATCAGAAGTTTTTTTGCTCAAAGTGCAGTTACCAGAATGATGATCAATATATTTGAGCATCTGAAGACTGAACAAACTTGCTGGTAGCAGCTGTGTTTTAATCACAAAACAACCACCAGCAAACAAACAAACCACATACCAGACCACACTCCTACACTTCTGCACATATACACACAGAACTGGAGGAGCTTGTAGACATAAATATCCGTGTATCTAAAACCAGGCCAGAGCTCCCAAGGAAACTAAAAGCTTGTTTAATTTGTGCAAAATGACAAAAAGAGATGATCACCCAACCGAGTCAAATAAAACCTGCAGAAATTACCAGCCAGAGGGGCCTTGATCCCTAAAAGGCATTAACGGGACTGTCACTGTTACAACAAAGCAGCATCTCATTCAAAACATTTTCTTTGTTAATGACTTCCACCATTAGTAAAACCCTTTCACAGTTCTGTGGAAGAGTGTCTCTCTGTGTTTATACACGAACAGAGACATATACCAGGCCAAACACCTGACTGCTTCATTTTTTTTTCCTTCTAATCAAAGAAAGTTAATTGTATTTTACAAGTTTAAGACTGAGGATAGGAAAAAGCTGTTTTCATATGGGGACAGGGAGATTTTTATGAGTGACTTGATATTTGCTTTACGACTGTAACTTTGCATTTCCCCTTGAAACTCTGTGGTTTACAAGTAAGAATAAGATTTTCTCAGTCTTTTTCATCCTGGAGTAGGACAATAAAAAATACCTGATTTCAAACACAATCATCCACTTAAAAGGCTGCAGTGCTTGAATGCATACACAGCACGTGAAAAATTAAAATGCCCAAGTGTGCCAGCACATCTCTCTGGCAGGGTTATTGGGGGAGAACCAAAGCCACAGCTCCTGGCTGCAGCACAGACACTTCACACCCTCACTGGGACAAAGCAGCTCTGCAAGTTGACCCGCGTGTGCCAGTCAGACTGGCTGTAAGGGAAGACCTCCCAAATGGACGATGCATGGGTAAGGACTGTGGAAGGGCCCATGCAGAAGGTCTGCAAGGACAGGGGCGGCTGCATCTGCTCTCGTGTTACAGCACTTCCTCCAGCTGCTCTGTCCCACCAACGAGGGGATACTTCACACCTCCTCTGAGGTACCTTCTCTCCCTGCTCAGCTGCGTGCTGATGATGTCAGTGGGAATTAATGCTTTAAACAGTGAATTAAGCAACACAGTGTGCCAAAGACTAAGAGAAACACCAGTGTGCGCAGACCAGAATTCTTTGGCATTGTTCTCAATAACAAATTAAACTGCAAAATAAACTGGTGTCAAAACCAAACACGGTGTGGTAGCACCGGGAGGTAACAGGCTTGGCAGTGGCATTCAGATGACACTACCTCAGGATGCTTTATGTCAGCGACAGAGGGACAAGACTTCACAGCAGATGACAGATAGACTTCTTTTGTCTGGCCCCCTAAATCACTGGGCCGCTATTACCTGCTTCAGCATCTCACACCTCAACTAAAAACAACCTGCAGCCCGTACAAAAAATAAATTAACAGACCTGCAACAAAATGAAATTAACCGACTGCTTTCTGTTGAGGTTTCTCTGTGGCAATGGGGGCGCGTGAGCCAACTCTCATTTACAGTTTGTCTTACCAGCCGATTTTGGGCTAACTCCATCACAAACCCCTGCAGCACTGCTGGAGCTACCGGAGTTGTCTATTTCCCGAGCTTTCCTCCCAAGAAACGTTTTTCGGGGGTGAAACGTCGTGGCGGGTGTTTCCAGCCTGGCAGCTCCGAGCCCACCGCCCGCGTCCCCTCCCCGCCGGGACCGCCGGGCGCCGGGCAGCGCCGTCGGGGCCCGGGCCCGGGACTCACCTATTCGGCCGAAGCTCTCCGATAAAGTTCTCCGCAACTTTTTCATCCTGCTGATCTTCTCGGCGGACTGCGAGTCGATCATGTCACACATCGGGGGGCGATCCCCCCGCTCCCGCCAGCCGCCACCCCCGCTCCCCCGGCTCCGGGGGAGACACCGCCCCTCCGGCCCCGGGGCTCTCCCTGCGCCCCGAGGAGCCTCCGGCCGCCGCGGGACAGTCCCAGTCCTGCCCGGGAAAGGAGCCCTACGCCGCGGCCGCGGCTGCCGGTGGTGCGGGGCTCCGCGCCGGCAGCGCCCGGCTCATACCCCGCGCCGGCCCTGCCCCGGGCTGCCCCGGCACGGCCGGGCGGGGCGGGGGCCACGGCAGCGCCGAGCGGAGATGGAGCGGCGAAAGCAAAGTCCGGCGAGGGGCTGCGAACGCCGGCGGCGGCAGGGAGGGCGTGAGGAAGGGAGGGAGGGTGCGCTGAGAGAAAGGAGGAGGAGGAGCCTGGGCGGGCCGGGGAGCCCCGGGGAGGAAGGGCGGCGGCGGCGGGGGCGTGAGGGGGGCAGGCGGGGAGCGCTGGGGCCGGGCCGAGGGATGCGCGCTGTCTGCGGCCCGTCCCGGGTGCGGGAGAGATGCGGCGATTCCCGTCGGGAGCGCTCGGGGCGGGGGCAGGGCAGAAGGCGCTGGCGGTGGTGTTCGGCGGGGCAGCGGAGACACCGAGTCCGCCCGCGGCTGTCCGCGGCCCCGTTGCCGCATCGCGGTCCCCGGGGACGCGCTGCGGTACCCCCGGGCCGGCGGGGCCGGGGATGACCGAGGGTTTGGAGGTGGCAGGAGGCACCCCCGGGGCGGGGGAGGACGCTGCCCCGCTGCTGCGGTGGGGCGCGGGGGGACGGGCGCCCCGCTCACCGAGAGCACCCGGCCCGTCAGGTTGGAACTTGGGGTCCTCTCCACTTGCGTCTCCAAGCACAGCCAGATAATGTGCCTTCAAGTGCCTCAGCCTGCAACTTAATGAGTGTTGGGAGCTTTTGATCTTGTTAACTCAATTGAACCGACGTTATTGAAAAATAAATCAGTTTAACCCATCAAAATGGCTAGTCATGTCTAG
Source organism: Cyanoderma ruficeps (assembly GCA_008694505.1). Taxonomy (NCBI): domain Eukaryota; kingdom Metazoa; phylum Chordata; class Aves; order Passeriformes; family Timaliidae; genus Cyanoderma; species Cyanoderma ruficeps. Next base: position 29,430,408 of record VZDJ01000782.1, read on the forward strand.
TCTAAAGTCTAAAGTAGATACTTTTTGAGAACAATATGTTAGGTAAGATTTTGAAGCCCAGGTCTTTGTGGTTCAAATTGTATTTTAATACATGTTATCTGGTTAAAATGAACTTGGATTTTAATGAGGCTGCCTAACAATTTATTTGGATTAGATGGTGTCTAAGCTCAGTTTCAGAAGCACATTTGTCTAGACAAGCGTTTAGGTGAGTTGGGTTCAAGCCATCTGCAACTCTGTGCTCTGGGATTGGGATCAAACCCTTCTATTACAATGCAGCAGGGATGGACAGTATGCAGCATCTTGAGGTGGAAATTTCTTGCAATTATTTATTTTAATCTACCATATGGAGACTATGCATGTATCTCTTGTGGCACACAAGATAACGGGAACTTGTCCTGCCATATAGCAGTACAGTAATGTTGGTAAAATGTCTTATGCATAACCCCTGAATGTACAGATAGTTTGATAAAAAGGTTTTTGGAAGTGTGAATCCTCTTGACCCTGCTAGCATCTTTGAAACAGGAGCTAAAATGGCATTTTCAGTGTTGGCTATGTCATTTTATGGAAGGAAATTGAGAAATGGTGGGAACTGGAACCTTGCAGAGAGCAGTGCAGGGAAAAGGAGGAGAAATAAAATTTACGAAGAAACAGACAAAGGCACTAGAAGGAAAAAAGGAGGCAGGGCACAAGTGCTTAAGGATGTTTAACTAAATCATTTCAAGAAAATTACATTTAAGTCCTTAATAATGCTGATGGTTTGATCTTTGTCTGAATCTGACATTACTCCCCCTGTACTTAGTGGAGAGAAAAATAGCATCATCATAAATAAAATATTCTGGTCCAGGAGCTGAAACTGAGTTTAGCATCTGAGCCCTTTGCATTTTCTGTGTGCACCATTCACTCCAGGTAGCTCTGCTGTTTGGCTGAGACTTGTACCAACACTGCTATAATTCAGTCTGTGACTTGATTTCAGCAATTAGGGATATCATTTCTGAGGGCTTCTTAGGAACCTGTAATTAACCATGCTTAATTGATAGATGCTGTCTTACCTAGTGAATTAGCCTAGATCCTAGCACCTAGTGAATTTGCAAAAATACTCCCTTTTTTCCTCCCTATTTCTAAGTAAACTGTCACTTTATCACTTGTGAAGGACAAATCTCTGCCAGGCTACTGCAGTCTTTCTTTCACAGAAAAACAAGCAGCCCAAAATTTCTGAGAAGCATCTCTCCTTGCAGCTGCTTGGGAATGATCTACAAGCATATGTCAGGGTCTTTTAAATCAATGAAAATTTTACCTAAATTATACACCAGTGTGGTGCCAAGTGAGAGAAACCCAGGTCTTGTCTTCTGAAAATTGTACAACCTCAGGATGCAGAGATGCTACACAGACTTTCTCCGCCAGAGGAAGGACAAGCTTCCAGCTGTGCACAGATTCTCCAACTACACCCTGCAATTTGTGTCATTCTTCCCACCGTGGTCTTTATTTAGCAGAAATATTTCTGTGAAAGTCCTTCTTTGTTCTCTCCCCAACCCAAACCTCTTCTGTTTCCAAGGGCAGTAGAATTGAAAATTCATTGAATTCAGGAATGTGGAATCACTTTTGTAGCTTTAATCAAGCTCATAAGCTGGTGGTTCTTTTTTCTCATCTGTATTTCCATCACCCATCTCAGGAAAACAGTAAAGCTGAAACACGTAATTAGAAAACCACAGAGATAGCGTGATGATGTTTTGCTTCCTTGTAGGAACAGGATTTCAGCTCTGTTTTAAGTCTTTCAATTTGTGGCATAAAAATTAACATGAAAAACATGCAAAATGATATTGTTGTTTGCTGCCTTCTTCCACAAGCCTTTACCAAGTTAAAGCATGTTTGCATTTAATGGGGCATCTGTTTTATAAAAAGCCAGGCACATTATTAACAGCACCTTTTCTTACATCAACTCTCCAAGAAACACCCTCAACGAAAACTGCTTGCAGTTACTTTATGACCCAAGCATCTCCTTTCCTGGCTTTGGTAAGAATTCACTACAAATCCTGGCCTCTGCCACTGACACTGAGTCATGCTGAATCACTCTGCTAACATAAGTATTATCAAGTGCAGGAAAAATAGTTGCCAAGATATCACTCACAAGTTGGAAAAGGGGAAACATTTGCTTCGGTGTATCATGCAAGCCAGGAGGCTCATCATTTTGGTGTTTCACACCAAGGTGTGGGTTATTTCCGAAGAAGGGGAGAGAGCAGGGCTGGCAGGTTGTTCATTATAGTGTAAAAGAACATATTGTTTGGAGCTGGGAGCAGTGTGGTCATGGCCCTGGAGCACAGGGTGTGCCAGCAGTCTCCCTGCCGCAGATGGAGCAGCCACGGCTGTGCTATTCATTACTCGCAGGGTAAGATGAAACACCAGAAAAATAAATCCGTGATGCGTGGTACAGATGGTGGCTTGGGGTGTAACACTGATCCCTGCACTCTCCAGATCTCAGGGCACTTGCTGTTGATTTTATGGGGTAATTTTAAGTGGTCTGAGCTCTCTCTAAATCCCAGTGCTTGTTGTGTGTCCCCCCACCCCCGACCCTCTAACACTTCTTAGGGACTCTTAAAGGCAGTTTACTTAAGTTACATTCCTGAGCCAAGTGTTTGAATTTCAGAAAGATTAGGAGCACATAAACAAGCAGTGTGTGTTTGTGGAAGAGGTAGTTAATGGCATTGATTTGGAGTGTTATGTCGGCAGAGTAGGACCTTGCATGAAATGGTCTGTCAGAGGAAAGCAGTGAGGCTCTCTAGGGAGACGAAATGGTCAGTGTAACTTCTCTGGGGAGAGCACTGTCTTGTCAGGCCTTCTGCTGTCAGTATAAAGTAGATTTTCATAAATCTCCCTTGCTGGAGACATTCTGCATTAGGCCAGTCTGCTCACCTTGAAAAGATCTCTCTGCTGCAGCGTCTGGGACCTGTGTGCTCGGAACTGTGTTGCTTGTTAACACACAGCAATCCTTTCGTGACCCTCCAGTGATGAAGATGGATGTAAAGTCACATAACACACCCCCCTCCTCTTCCCCCCTCCCCCAATCTCACTTTCACTTGTCCTCTAATAATACTCAGTCCAAGATGACTATTATCTGAAGAGAAAGCCAGGCTCTGCTAACACAAATGGTGCTGTATCCTTAGGGACATGACCTTTAAGCTCTGCTAGCAAAATGCATTAGTGACAAAAATTAAACTTTGGCAATAGCAGTACAGTATGTGTGTAATCTGCATCCATATCATAACTTGTTCCCACAAAAAGTTCTCAGAGCTGATGTATTTTATGTTGTCTTATTGGTGATTGTCATTAAATCCCAGTTTTTATCCACCCATGGAAATTTTCTTCTTTTTGATATTCCATGCATCCCTGCTGGTAAATGGAGGGCACACAGGCCCAGGTATTGCCTCTCCAGCCTGACTGCTCTTGCCAAAGCCTGCTCTGTGGGGTAAGAAGGGATGAGTTAAGGTTCACACACATGGTTCCAAAGGTACAACAGGAAGAAAGCTTTTTTCCTGCTGCCTTATATCTAACTGCTGATTAGAGGTGACCTGCTGAGCCACCCGTGGTTTTACACCTCTAGTACCCTCTCGTGGTCACTTTATTTCATGTATTAACATATGGGGTCACTTGTTTTCTGTTTCATTCCTACTTTACACCATCACATCAGGGGTTAAATGGGTGCAAGTGAAATACAACATCTTTAACCTTGATGCTTGTAGTTCCTGTCCCTGTTAGGCAGCTTCCTTGTGGTGTTTGTGAGCAGTTAATTCCCCAGGAAAGCATGGATTCTTTTTGGCTTGGTTAACCCACACAAAGTTGTGGGTTAACCCCCGTGGGCAGCTGAGCACTGCACATCTGCTTACTCACATCCACAGAATGGAAAAGTAAGAGCAAACACAAAAAAACTCATGGGTTAATAATTTTATAAGCAAAGAAGTGGAATAAGAAAGAAAACAAAAGGTAGGTGATGCAAAGGCAGTTGCTTGCCGTCTCCCCCAGCCAGAGTGATGCCCAGCCTGTTCCTGAGGCAAAAGACAATTGGCCTACCTAAACTCCACTCCTCTCCGCTGCATTGCTGAACATATTGTTATATGGCATGGAATATTGCTTTGGACAGTTTGGATTGTCTCTGCTAGTATCCCATCGCCACCTCTTTTGCACCCCTGATCTATTTACTGGTTGGGTAACAGGAGTAACAGAGGCAGCCTTGATGCTGTACCAAGACTGCTCAGCAATAAAAAGAGTCTATATAACAGCATTGCTTTGGTCACAAACCCAAAACACAGCAACATATGAGTTGCCATGAGGAACATTAACTCCATCTCAGCCAGACCTAGTATACACAGATGTAGGAAAATCACACTGAGGATACAATGTGCAGAAAAAAAAAATCTTGAATGACAATGTATCAGAAACCTAAATACTTCAAACTAACAAAGTAGCATAATTCTTATGAACTGAAATCCTTTACAATATATGCTTTTGTATAAATGGTGTCATCTCAGACATTCTGCTGGGCAAGTATAGGTATGTTAGTTTTGCAGGAATAGGCTGAGCTGCTTTCCAGTTTAAAATCACCTGGCTACCTAGCAACATAGTATTGATACTGAATGCTGTTCCTGTGAAATAAGTGGAAACACCTTTTAATTCGCTCATTTTCTTAGGCTATCGTGATAAAAGTCTAGTAAAAGGGAAAATGGGATTTAATATGCAATGACCCCAAGCATTGTGATTTTGGATCCCAATGTTTTGAAGTCACCTAAATAGTCAGCAAATACTCATGACAAAAATGATGCAAAATGAAACAGCAGGAGGGCTGAGGTTGATCCACTTAGACGCACTAAAAAAGCATGTGTGCATCATGTCATTTTAACATAAACATTGAATAAAGGGTGTTTACTCTAACAACACAAGTTTTCTTCACAGTAAAATCTCATCAGCACTGTAGCATTTTTTGTGCAACTCCGAGTCTGTGCCTCTACACATACAAAGCCCAACTGATTTGGGCTGGGAAAATGTGATAACTGGCATACACAGCCTGAGGAAATTTCTCTTGGGCAAGGGTCCTCTTGTAGGTAACCCATGATCTTGAAAACACATAGGCACACAAAGCCAGTTGATCTAGGTGTGAATATTTAAGCACTACATGCAAAATTAAAACCCCATATGCTGATATCTCTTGGAAACAAGCTGGAAATATTGACTTACTTTTTTTTAAGATTTCTCAACTTTTTCTTGCTCTGCTTTTGGATTTTTCCCCCATTTCTTAACTAGTAAAATAATTTGCAATGACTATTAGAGAAGCACGCTATAGAAACAGTTGGACTCCATTTACTCATATTTCCCTGTACCTTTTTGGGCTGCTTGAATCTGTCAAACAGAGTATAATGGGAATGTTATCTCCCTGTGGAGAGAGAAACTCTCTCTCAAAAATGATACAAAATATTTGCAAGTATCATACATGAAAATCTGCTTTGTCAAAACGGAGATCTGCCCTCTTAACATGAAAATTTAGATGGACTTCAGGCATGCAGGAAAACATTGCTTGTTCTTTCTGCCCAGTTCTGTCCCCAGATCAGCATCTAAGGCAGTTAAAAACAGTCCAGCCCACATGGCAGTGTGCTGAGGGAAGGTTTCAGAACCCGTGTCTTACAGTTTTATTTAGTTCCTATCACTGTGGTAACGAAGTACTGCACAAATTAAGTGCCACAAATTCACAACTAAATACTTGCAATATAGATGGTCTTCACAGAGTCAGCACAAACAAATGCTCCTGATCTCTCAGTCCAGGTCTTTCTTACAGTGCAGTAGCAGTACAGGCTCTGGTTGCCATTTATGGGGCTTATATAGTGATTAGGAGCCACAGAGAAGTGATGTCTCTGCAGATAATGCAGGAATGGTCACTACACAAAAGGTGTTGCAGTCAAAATTTACAATGGAGGTCGGCCCCAGTAAATGTGACAGCTGAAAGATGGCAGTACCCATCATCTGCAAAATGAGTCAGAAGCACAAGAAACAGCAAACTGGCCACTGTGGAGTATAACTCCCAGGAAATATGTGATTTTGAGAAAGATGAAAGAGAGGCTTTGTTTGTTTAAATCCCTGCTTCCAGGAGTTAGTCGGGAAAGTATAAAGACATTTTAAGGAAAATTCAACTGAAGAAGAGCTGGAAACACTAATTAGAGGCAGGGGTTGGTGCCACTGCAGACTTGGGAAGTGCAAAGATTTATGTAATTAGAAGTTTTTAAAGGAAAGAAAAGGTGGGGGTGTTCAATGCAGCAGAAGGTGGAGAGGCAGGAGAAAGAAACAAAGTAGGAAAGAGATACTCAGGATGATAAGCTGGAAAGATGACCCATAAAACAGATTTTGGAAGCTAGATAAAGAAATTTTGTCAAAACTGAAAGTTAGGAGCTTGTGGCAGCCAGCCTGTGAGATTAAGAGAATTTTAGTTGCATGGAGAAAGAGCAAAAGTCACTCTGGACAAGAAGGAGCTGCCAGATTTAAAGAACCTGGACCTGTGTGAAAATTAGATGTGACAATTTCCTCCATTTTGTTTTAAAATAATGTATGAAATAAATGCTAAAAGGTGAGACCTCCTGCCAAATTAGGAGGAGAAAAGCTCAGGTTATTGTAATAAATTTGTGATGGTCTCCAGGCACGCCAACTAATTATGGCACTTGTGACAGTCTTGTCAGGACAGTGCTGTGAAAACTTGAGGTGGCTGACCTATGAGACAGTGACAACACAGGTTATGCTAATGAAGTGTTGTTCATACAAACTAGCAGGAAACAAGTCAGAGCAGAGAGCATCTGCATTAGATTTAGCGGGATCTTCATGCAGTTCACTCCTGTAGGCTGAGCTACCCAGAGTCCATTCCATGCACTGCCCGAGCACTGCTTTACCATTGCTGCACAGCAACAGCCCCCACTGGGATCCCACTGCCTCTTGAAAGGATTGTGTGTAAAACATACAGCTCTCCAAAGGTGACGGGAATTCATGAGCAAATGTTGTTGGAGCATGGTGCCAATAACACCAAGGCCGTGGGTTCAACCCCATTCACTTAAGAGCTGGACTCCATGGTCCTTGTGGGTCCCTTCCAACTCAGAATATTCTGTGACTGTGATGCTGTGAGATGTGCTGGAGGGAGAGAGTGCTCTCCAAGTGCTTTCCTAGAGTAGTCTCTTGGAAACGTGCATTTTTGAGGTACCAGGGCTGGATGCAAGGAGGCACAACAGAGGGATGGGTCAGGTGATGATATGAAGAGGAAGGCAGTGGACTGGGATGATTCAGCTGGACACACAAGAGGAGTTAACAGAGAAGCAGCTTCAGATCTGAGCAGAAAGAAGTCAGTCTGACACAGAGAGAAAGACCTTTGAGTCATCCCTGCAAAGCTGGTTACCAGAACTGCACAGTGGCCTCAGAATTTAATGGTTAGAGGTCCTAGTGCCCCACTGAACTCTCAAATTAATTATTGTTGTTAGTCTCTATGTAAACATGGATTATTACAAGATAAGTCTGCTTGCATCAGTAATGAATTGATCCCAAAACATATGCAATGTTGCAACAAACTTTATTCAGCATTTATATCCTTTGGTTATATATCTTACTGAGGATTTAAATATCACATTTAAAACCCCATGGATTTCAAGCCTGGGATACACTCATGTCTGCTAACCTCAAATTTGAAATTAAGTACCTAACTCCTTTGTCTAATTGATGAAAATAAGAAGGTGATTGGCATTCATTTTTTATTTCTAAGTTTATATAATAAAAATTCACCACTCACATGCTACTCTAGCAGTACTTCATTTACTTGTACAGAAATTTCCAGAATATGTATTTATGTTTCTCCTTTATAAGGAGAAGCATATAAAATGTGGTAGAATGGACAGGACTTTCAGTGTGAATCAGTTTATTGTTGTAAGAGGTTAAAAAGTAAATAATCCCACATTACTTGCTAAAGTATTTACAACATTTCTGAAATTCCTCTTGCAGTTACAGCCATCCAGAATGGATGTGTCTTTAAGATTTATAAAAAGTGATCCACAATATAAATAAGTGCATATACCCAGGGAAAAAGGTCCCTGAGGAGTGATTCAGAAGACAAATTCACTACAGAGTAATTTTTTTCTGGTGAAAGCTTCACTTGACAGCGTCCCTGCTAAGAAAAATCTCTTTCAGAAAAAAAAGTTTGTGAGTGATATTGTCCTATGGAAAGCCCCTGATAATTCCAGCTTCCTGAGTTCACAAAACAATGCTGTCATAATTGCATGTGGTGCTCCAAGCATCCCAAAGGAGGTGACACTAAGCCCTTGTTCCTCCACACCAATTAAATGAAACAAAATCTCTGTTGTTTTAGACCCATCTTTTCACCTAGTGCCTCTAGTTCACATATAGCTACTTTGCCATAGAAGAACCTTCTGCCAATTGAAAATATTTCAGTCAATTTCTCAGTTGTTGTTGGGAATCAAGAAGGGGAAAGATGGAAAACCAGTAAATCAGAATAACTGATGTTGTCACAAGAAGATCCTTGTAACAAGTGCAACAGCAGAGAAAAGAGGCTATCAAGCAGAAGAGAAGGGAGCATGTTCTGAATACTGTTCAGGGTAAAACAGGTTAGGGGGTACAGGACAGGGTCCTTCAAGGAACAGGCTGCATCAGAATGAAGGAAGGAACTTCTCAGCTGTGATATATACCTCTTGCCATTCATTTACTGCATGACAGTTACTCTTGGTGCTGTCTCTCTCTGGAATCTGGGTCATTTTGAACTTCCAAATCAGCGGCCCAGTGCCCAACCATGGCTATAAACCAGATGCTTCCCCAGTGTGCTCCAAGGCACAGCAACCACAGAACTCCTGCTGCTCTCAGAGGGTTCATTGGATCCTGCAGCTCCAGGTACAAACATTTTCTGTCATTTAATAGAGTCCAGTGTTGGGTGGTGTCTAAATTTGATTGTTTTATTGCTTACTAGAAACAGGAGGATTCCACAGCATCACTATTTTTTTTCAACTTTTACACCAAGCATTAGAGGTTGGCCTTGGGGAGTGATAGCCAGTGACCTCGAAGGGCTTTCTGTGGTGCAGTGTTGTCCGAAGATTATCTATCTTTTCAAATAAACAACTCAGCTGCTGTGATTCATGGTCTGTGTTTGATGTCAACAAGAACATTGGTCCCAGTAATGACAAACAGCTCATGTTGCTTCTAGCCTTCTGCCCAGCTGAGCAGCTTTCATGATGAGTAAATGAGCAGAGTTTTGTATCATAGATCTTCAGAGAATAACTTGAAGAGAAGCATTGCTTTATTGTGTTCAAAATGAATTAAAAAGATACCTGATACTTTTTTTGCTCCAAGTCCCAGTTCCCAAGTTATGCTCCTTGCTGCTTCAGTATTCTCCTTCATCAAGTGTATTTTTGTCTATCTCAATTTGGCTGAAGCCATGTATCTGTATTTTAGAATAAGAGTTCATCAGGTAATGCAACTAGGGAATAAAAGGGAAAATATATTTTTAATTTATTTGGTGCACTAAAAAGAATGTCAGGAAGGAAATTTATAATAAAAGACAGTTTTATTATAACTTTTCTTGCTTTACAACGTGATCTAATTATGTACTCGTTCAAATGACAGTTCCCTTGTGATTCTCCTTTAAGAGAAGGGCTAACCAATGCAATGATCAAAACCAACATTGTAGAATGATCCCGTCATATTCAGGATACAAGTCCATCACGGGACTGTCTGATCACCAGATTTGCTGGTGTCTAGCCTGAGGGCATTAAATACCTTCTCTGACTGACACATTTATGTCTATTTGCAGAGTCTATCTATTCATGTTTTCCAAAGTTTAAAAATCTGTTCTCCTGGGGGAAAAAAAAAATCTTTCCTCATGGATGAGAATTAAGCCAGCACTGTGCTTTTCTTCCACTGTCCAAGCACCCTGGCCATGGACAGGCAGCTGCAGCATCCCTGCACAGCTGTGATCCAGCACCAGGGCTTGTGTGCCTGCCCCAGGAGGGGCAAATAGAGAACACTGGCTCAGGGTTCAGAGATGGCAAAACTCACCTCTGAGCGTGGGTGAGCAACAGGAGTCGAAGGGTTTCGTTTATTTATCTCCCTACTCCCCCAATAGTTTCTGAACTCTCTATTTATCCTCTGAGGGAGAGGGCTCTAGTGTTTGTGTTGCCAAATTCAGCAATATATGTCTGAAAACATCACTGACTTCCTGTACTCTTCCAAATGAAAGCAGAGAGATTTATATCTTCCTCTGTTTAAATCTGATTTATAATACAGTTTAACAAAGGATCTAGAAGCACTTTAAATGCCATGTTAATGTGAAAACAAGAGCCTAAATTCTTGTAATTCTTTGTGTTCTTTTTAATTCCAGTCTGAGAAACTACACCAATAACATACTATATAGATAACATTTTTAATTTATTCATTATATTCTGATTTTTCATATAAGTAATTACATTAATAAACTCAGCATAGTCCTTTGAAGTTCAATTTAGAAAGAACCACGTTATCTGCATGTAAAAAACCTCATGTATCTATCCTCCCTCTTCTACTATCACATCTAGTGACTACTATTGCAAGCTTTGTAAAATATTCCTCTGCTCAGTTTAATAGGGATTTTTACAATATCATTACACATTCTAATTGGGTGATTAGGGGTTTCATGCCACTAATCGAAATGCAGGGCGAGTGACTGAGCTAGTGCAAGTTATGTAAAAAGAAATGAGCTAAAAGACGGCCACAGTTTTACCTACACAGAGTGACAAAATCCAGAGTCAAATGTCAGGCATGGCTGGCACTGCAGCCCAGAGCAAAGCCCCTGGACAAAATGCATCTGGTCAAAAATTAACCCATGGCAAAAGGGATTCTTCAGATTTCTCTGTGAAGATGGGTTTGTACCACTCCTCACTACAATTTTGATTTTGAGGCCCAAATTCCCTTGTGCTAGAGGATTTCCTGCATCCAACCATTTTATCACCCCTTTTGAAATACCTTCAGCCTGGGCAGCTTTGGCTAACCATAGTATTCTACATTTGATGAGGGGACCTTCAGTGGGCAGCTTTGGCTAACCATAGTATTCTACATTTGATGAGGGGACAAACCCATCAGCACTGAGCATTGGGATAATCTTGAATTCTCCTTTTTCACTTTCATAGCCCCATGTTAGAGCATTAAACAGTTTCTTCTCTGACATAGGGGCCCATATGAATGCTTGGTAACATCTAGGGGAAAATATTCACTTATTTTGATAATATCCAGCACATTACAGTCTGAAGAAGCTGGTGCTTCTGATATTCCTAGAACATGGACATATAATAAAGGCAAGAGTCATCATGACTGATGGGTTCTGCCTCAGAAATATATTCCTATATTGATCTGTTATTAGAAATGATTTTTTTTCCTATTTTCTTCACAGAGGGAATGGCAATTTTGATAACAGGGGAATTGCAGATGAGCTTGGATCCTGATTACCTCAGGATATTTTGGGTATTTCCCCTTTAGAAGTCATAGTCTATCTGATCCCAGTGACTCAAATTCACCATGTATCAACCTACACCTAGTTTTAGTCCTGTGAATCAACTTCATTTTGAGGACAGAACTGAGCACTGAAATGAAGTCTGTGTTTCAGCAGGAGCTACTCAGAGCACCAGCTAGTCATGACTTTAGCAACCTGGAACAGATGTTCAGTCTGTTTAAAATGATTAAAAAAACACTCTCAAAATGTCTTCACTCTTTGTTAGGCAGGTGTCAAGCTCCCTTGTAGCAGCAAGAGACGCTCAGGAGGATGACACTGCTGTGCTGACATTTGGATCTTTGCAAAAATTCCATCAAACCAACAGTAACCCTTGAGGGAAAACTTGGGGATATCACTGAGACCAGGAAGACTAAAACACAGAAAGAAGTTGTCTCTCCTAATCCACTGCATCTGATCTCCTCTGGTGAGTCCTGAAGAATGGAAATGCTTTTCCAGACCACAAACTCTGTCAGAAGCCCACTCTGTCCATGGTATTGCATCTCTGGGGAGGCCTGAATGAGCCATCTCTTCACCAGCTTGCTCAGAAATGCAGCCATGACAAAATGGTGCCATGCAAATTCCATGTGCTTCCTCTTGCTTTGCAACTGCAGTGAAAGCAATGTAGCCACAGCAGCAACCATGTCCCAGGAATGAGCTGAGGTTGAGCCTTTGTTCTCCTGGCTCTGGCCGTGTGCTGTTCAAATAAAGCATCAAAGCACTGGACAGATCTGTTGCAACAATTTCAGCTCTGCCACAAATCATCTTTTTTGAAATAGGCTACCCAGTGGTGGTAAAAAAAAAATATTAGGAGTCAAACAGATTTTCCCTGTGTGCTCAGTATGACCTTCTTACAGCCCAGGAGGTCTGGGAGGCAGGATTTCCCTTTGCAGATGCCATGCTGACTCTTTTCCACAGCAGGCTCCATTGTCCAGTGTAGCTGATCTGAATGCACACTGTACTGACCTTGGTTATTGGAGTAACCCTCTTTTGCCAGGACTGAGAACTTAGGTCATCTGGTAACAAGAATTGTGATGTTCATAAAAAGGAAAAGGAAATAATGAAACAAAGTAATGGGAACTTAAAAGGACTCTCCTTGAGGGGAAGAGTGGTATGTGTGTGCTATTCCTGAATTGGTGCATGGGAAATGAGTAACCAGGGCTGATCTGAGAACACCAAGTGCCAGATACTGTTTCAAGCCAGGTGACCATTAGGGGTATACGAAAGGTTGCCCTTGAGATGCAGGTCGGAGAAGAATTGAGCTTAGTAACAGTGACAGAAATAGTGGTATGAAAATCCACATCAACTTGGGGTAATTAAATATTTCTTAATTCTTTTTGCCATGCTGCTACTCGACAACTCCTTACTGAGATTGGACTGAAGGTCAAATTAAAAACAAAAAAAACCCAAACAAAACAACTGCCAAGTCTCTGGACCAACTGCAAATATCTTTATCTTCTTCCTGCATCTTACTTCAGCATGTTAATACACAAACAGATTCAAGCTTACAGGGTTCTCAAAGTGACTTTGCTTAGTCTATCACCCATTTATCTGCCACGCCAGCACTTGACTCAAAGTGACAGCTCAAAAACTCTGCCCTCTATTACTTTTTCTTGTTTAAAAGCAATTGCTATATCAGCAAGAGAAAAGTCACTCCATTTGATTAATAATACATACTGATGGTCGAGACATTCAGTCAGAAAACTGATAAATTGTTAACCTGCTGAAATCCACCTGCAGGTTTCTTTAGGTCTAGACTTTCCTTCTGACCTTCCCACTTTGTGGAAGCTCACTTAAGACACCACTAAATATTTTCTCTGTAAACTATGTTAGATAGGAGAAAGGAAAGTTTGCGATTTTCAGACACCCTTCCTATAAACAAACACTAAGTTTGGTTATTGATGCAGCAAGGGAATCAACCTGGGAATTTCTGATGTAGCAATACAGTGTAGTTGCATATTTTCATTTCTATTGAAGATGACAGGACATAATGAAATACAAAAATGCAAATCTCATCGAAGTTGTGCCATAGAACACCATTTGTTGATCACTGCTGGAGTTTTTTTCCACTATTTCCCTTTAGCCTCCCTTCACAACTCACAACTCTTCCAGCTGTGGATGGTTTGGGTCATTCACGTACTTGTACATATCCTAGCCTTCAGCATTTCACCATGGCTTAAAACAGCAATGAGGAGTCAAAGTGGAACAAAGATCTTTGTTCTCATCTCTGACATTTAACTTCTCTTGTAGGAACTCAGCATCAGAAAAGAAAGCAGAGTTTGTTTTTCTTGATAACTAAGGAGTGTTGTTGAGGACAAACACCCTTGAACCACACATGACAAGACGTAGCCAGGAAGCTAACACCGAGTTGACAAAATAGAGCTCTGGACTCGAGAGCCAGTGTACTCTTCTACACATTTAAACATCTGATCCTCTCATGCCAAGTCCAAAGCCTTAATGACACCACAATAAAGACTGAATGCATTTGCTCAGCCAGATATTGTGTATAAACCATGTGAAGCCATTAAAATAAATAAAGGTTGTCGATGTTGTTTGAAGGTATCAGAATCATGACCCTTTCTTATAAGTTTTGGGTGAAGGAGCTTTTGAGGAATGGTCTCAGAGGATTTTGTCAAGTGCCACCAAGCAGAGACACAACATTAAGAATACTCTGGAATAATCAACTAACAATTAAGAAAGTCATGGTATAGACAACTAAATGGAGTCATCATCAAATCCAAGATTTCTGAAGTGCCAAAAATGTTCCTGCATTAAGACAAGTTAAAACAATATGCTTCAATCTACTAAAATTTTCTTCACTAATATAAATTACACCCAGCAATACCACTCTTAAACCTGTCCCACTTGAGTTCTGAGTACTGGAAACTCTATTCTGTGGAAAGATAAACACAAATTTTAGTTTTTTCACTTCCCAGACTGCTCTTCTTTTCAATAATACCTTCAGCAATACCTTCACTAATAAAATTCACAAGCAATAACCACTAAAAGTGCAAATACAGAGAAAAGGGAATAGATTGTGAATGAAGAGGAAATCAGAAAAACACTATAAACAGAGATACAGCTCTCAGGTCTGGGTTATGCTGTTTCCCTACTTTTGTTATTATGTTGCATGCCTTCTGTTTCTTTTGTTGAAAAAGTGTGGAGGAGGGGAAGCTCACAATGAAGATGATAAATGCCTTTGTTCATACACCTGAGAAACAAAGATACAACAATACCTCTTTCTACATCTGTTTTCCCATTACTTGTGGCTACACTGAAATACAAAGGCGAGTAACCCTTCTTGGGATAAGCCAAAGAAACAGTGACATACAGAAAAGCAGAGAAGGTAATTAATATAATGAAATAAGGGTATTTTCCATCCAATTATTTGGTCCAATGAACACAGAAAAGAAAGGTTAAATAATCTCAAAAGTCTGGGGATTTTGTGAGGATTTTTGCATTTTCCATTAAGCTCCAAGGCTGGTGTCCACAACAGTCTCATTAAATTAATAGTCTTAACTGTGTAAGCAAAAATATACCATATTTAATGTCCAGCTTAACATTTTGGATAAACTAGACTAAAGTTAAGGCTTAACATAAGGTAAATTTGACCACAGTTGGTACCTTTTTATGTCCACAACTGAGATTTAGGAATGTCAATTCTCCCATCCCTTTTTCTCAAAATATTTTGGCTCTCCCAAGTACTTCACCATCTTTGAAATGGTAAGAAAGGTTGTCCCTCCTCCCCTTTTTGATAGACTATATGACAGCCCTTCATACATTGTAGCAGGTGCTGAAGAAAAATGCTTTTCTATTAAGTCAGGAATGTCACTACTTGGTCGTGAGACAGCAGACAGACCTTCATAATTTTTGCAAAAGTTATCTCCAGGGAAAACCATCAGCATGTTTCATTTCCACACTAGCAACTCACTCGTATCACAGACCATCATTCTTCTAAGACAGGCATTTGAATAATACTTCAGACTTGACAATGGCTGATAGATAAAGAAACATGAAATTAAACAGTGCCTACTAATAAAGCACTAAATATGAGATAAAGGAAAAAGAAAAAACAGACTAGTAATTCATTAACACAAATTACAACACAGATTCAGAAAGTGGGAAAGTTATTTTTATCTAAAATCCCGAGTAACTATACAGAGACACAGTTTGCAGAGGTAAAGCCAGTGAAAGAACACTGTACCAAAACCAGTAGTAAGTGTTATTTATTAAACCTAAGCAGAGGCAGGTTCTTTGACACTGCAAGGAACGGCAATTCACAGCCTCACCCACAGGCATGATCTACTTCCTGCCAGATAACTGGCAAAAATGCATCTTTTTCCTTCTCCAATGTTATGAAACAACAGAAGTAAACAGAATCATATTCAAGATGTTAAAGAGTTTATTTTAGGAATGTGGACAAAAATAATACCAACATCTTCAATATTGTACATTTGTTTAACATTTTAAGACAACAAACAGCAAGGGAGGTTATTTAAAGTGTACAGAATAAATGGGAACGTACAGTCAGACTGGGGAGGGCTTTGCTTGTCACATTATAATGGTAAGCTACAAAAAGTGCTCAAGGAAACACCTCTATGAAAAGAAAGACAGGAAATAAATCACATTATGGAAAATACCAAAAGAACAATAAAAGGTTAAAAAAAATACTGCCTTGTTACTGTACTGGGTCTGGCAGTGACTGAGGTAACTTTCTTCACAGCAGCCCTTACAGTGCTGCTTTGCTTTGGATTTGTGGCAAGAATAGTGCTGGTAACACACCAGTGCTTTGGCTTTTGCTGACAATTGCTTGCACAGCATCAAGGTTTCATTTTTCCCCCACTATGCCTGCTCCAGTAACTAGGCCAGGGGTGAGCAAGAAGCTGGGAGAGGACACAGTTGGCACAGTTGGGCAAAACTGAACCACACTGACCCTATTCCAGGCTCACCAAGAAAAAATGGAAGGGGGACTGGGCAAATGTCTGCTTTTGGGAGGTGGCAATTGCCTTTGCAGAATTAGTTCCCACTACCCTCCTTTCCTTCACTTACTGTGGCTTTATCTCAACCCTTTGCTGTTCCCATTCTCTCCCACATGCCCCCAGGGAGGGAGGAAGCAGCTGGGCAGTGTCCAAGCTCCTGGCTATGGTCAGCCCTGGTAAACTGCAGAATCTGGGCAACTTTATACTTTTTTTTTTTCAATATACATTAACTTTGCAGAAGAAACTGTTCACACAGACTGATGTTCCTTAAATTTACGAACACATACCTGTGTTTGTTTTGAGATCGACCTTCCTCCTGTTTTGCTAACTGGTTCCTTTTTCACATCAGTGCTATATCCAAAGTACATGTTAACATTCCTACAACTGAATTCCATTATTCAAAGACAACTATGCTCCTCCTCTCTGTCAACCCTTACACATTACACTCTTGGAAGATCTTTTTGCAGGCAAAAAAACCCTCCACCCACAAGAATTTGCATGATGTATTTTTCATCAACTATTTCTGCTATGTGGAGCTGTGCTTCCATGTTGCTTTTTGTTTTTATATAGATATAGCTATAAAATCTCTTTATTTAAGAAGAGAGAACAACATGAGAACTACTTTAAGTGGCAGTTAAGACTGAATTCAAACACTATTTTGACTACTAACCATCTAAATTAAGCAATAAAATATAGCTTTAAGAAGAGGAAAGATAACCAACAAACTTCAGTGAACATTTCAACAACAAAAAACATTTATAAAAAAATTAGTTCTATACATGTAGGACATAGAAACATGTTATTTCAGAAAGTCTTTAGCTGCTTTTAGTTTTACAACCAGGAATAAAACACTTTGGAGAGAAAAAAACAAAAGCAAAAGAGCACAAAGGGCAAATGAAAACAACAAATTGTCTTCTTGGATTCTGAAGTTACGGTTCTTGTGAAAGGAGCTCATCTTTATTCATTCTCAAATCTGCTGTAAGGGTTATCAGAATCCTGCAGAAGACCTGTAAAACAAAATGGGACTACATTTATCATTTTCTTATAACAGAAAAACTGAGTTACTGACTTCACTGCAGTAGGTACTGCATGTAACAAATCCAAAAGGCAACTCTTGTAATAGTTGCTCTATTACCTATACACTCAAGAATTCTAATAAGTTAAAAGTGTTCTTAAGCAGTCTTGCTTCTAAGACTATAATCATGAATAACTATTTCATGATTTAGCAGGGAGAGAACATTTTTCTATGAAAAATTATCATCGAAAATACATTTCTCATCTGTGAGGTACACCCAAAAAATGCACTTGTGAGAGTCAAGTTGACAAAAACCTAAGTATAGAGGTGTCTCAAGAAGAACAGATTCCAAGTGGCCAGTTTATAAATGCAAGTGACTATAAGATCATCATCCCTTTAAAATGTAAGATGCTGCTAGTTTGACTTAGTCCTACTTCAATTATACCCAACCATCTGTCATATTCAGACACTTACAGCTTTTCTGCAACAGGACAATAATCTCTCAAGAAAAAATGAAGATCATTTCTTATGTGCACTAAAATCTCCAGGGACCACAACAAGAGCATCACTTAATCCAAGTTGCAATACGTTTCCCTCACAAAGATTCTTAATGACTTCATACTAGAATACTGTCACAGAAAACACTGCAAAGCCATCCAATTATGCTGAGGCCTGGATATGCAAAGCATCCTCTGTATGGATTAGCTGAGCAACCGCTGCTCCACACAGAAATCATTTCAAAGACACTTTAAACCACACTTTAAACCTGGGGTAGGCAGAAGACTGAAAATAAAGGAGTCCTGTAAGAGTCCAGAGCCTGGCTTTATGTTGTGAAAGGACAGGACACTATTGCTATTTTTTTCTGCCAAGATTTTTATACTGATATCTGACATGGACTCTTCTCTAGCTCATTTGTCTAGGCATGGAGACAGAAGACTCTGCAGCTGAGCAACTCTGAATCACAAATTATTAGATTCACAATAATGAAAAAAAAAGTTTTTCTAGTCACTGCCAAACCTTATAAGAACTCTCCTCAGTCCTTTTCACACCATACCTCTTTTCCACATGTACCGGCACACAGATGCTGAACACCCACTGTTTTATCTGAAAGTCAAAACCTAATGGTGCTGTAGGCAGACTACCCTATTGCCTACCTTGTGCAGTTGGTGAGCTTCATTTGAACTGCCAGGTTATTTTAAGATGCCAGTCAAGCAGCACAACTGCTCAGTGCTGATTACTGTATCAGTTACTGCAACTAACCACCTGATAGGGAACAGTAAATATTTGGAATAAAGAATAAATATGAAAAGTCCTATAATCACTCAAACAAATAAGATTACAAGCAGTCAACTTGTAAAATGTTAATATCAAAACTATCCCTCATATATAATGACCCTTACTTATCCAAGGAGTAAGCCAGTAATATTTAGAAAGCTTCAGCTAGGTAACATGACATATAGCCTATCTATCTGGTGTAGTACCTTGTATCAGAGATACTATCCATTTCTATAATTGTTTTTGAAAAAAAAGAAAAATTTAAGCATTTGTTTAATAAGAATATGCTTAGATGATAAAATTTTTTAAATACTCTGCAATATTTTCAGATTTTGAAATTTTTATATTTTTAAACTTCTAGAAGGTGGTTACTTCTCAAATTTTAATCTTACCTTTCATGCATTTAAACAAACCGTTGTGATGTCCACTAAGTCTATTCTAGCTGTCAAGTAAACCAATAAAATTATAAAAAACCCCTCTTATCCTTGGCCTGCCATTCAACCTTCAGTGCCTTCAGGTAACATTCCTGCATTAATTTAACCCCAACTCAAAGAGAGAAGAAACGTTTCTTTTACTCCCAGATCGTCACCACCCTTCATCCAGACTTGTTAATACTTTGGCAGTTAGAAAATACAGCTCCTAATATATTTAGTTACCTGAAACACAACTGAGTAGTCCAATTAAAAAAAAACCAAAACCTGCAATATTTCTGTATCTCACCCCCTCAAAATACAGCACATGTTTACACAACATTTACCAAAAATCAGTATCATTACCAGAAATTACCACTATTATTACTATTGTCATTGCATAAACTCCCTGCACTGCTCATTAAGTTCCATTTACAAATAAATGCACCTAACTTCAAAAAGCTTTCCACGAAGTGGCAAGAGGTGGTACCAGATTCCCTGACAAAAGGAACGTAGCCTGCAGACTTTAGAGTCTGGCAAGTGCTTATTACAATTTTTTTGATAATTCATTCAGGACACATACTAAACACCTCATAGGCCTGAAAGCAGTACAGTAAAACACTAGATACTGCTCTTTACAGTTCAAACAACTGAAACCCAATGGAGAAGATTTTCTACATCCAATAGTGCCGACTTCAAATTAACCAGAGAATTGTGTAAGAGTCCTGATAAACCCTTCCTATACCATTCTGAGGAGTGAATATACTTTTCTCCTGCCCCAAAACACACAGCTAAAAGCCATTTTAGAAAACTAATCCTCATTTTTCAAGTGAATGTGTCATTTTTACTCCTCACTGCAAATGCCATTCCCAGTAGTACTTGCTTTAATTTTACTGAATTATGTTCAGGAATGAACAGATCTAATAACCACCAATCAGGCACTAGTATGCCTAACTTAAAAGTACTCTCATCTGTTTCATGACAGAATACTGAAACTAAATAGGCTTTAAGAACTATGGGTCAATCCAGTGAAAATACTATTGGCTCTGACTTCAGAAATTGATCTCCCAGGAAAAAGGGACTCCAAGAGAAAGCCCTCCTTCCAAATGAGGATAACCAGGGGTTACAATCCCTGATCCACTTTGCTTTCAGCCTTGCTCTCAAACCTGCATCCAGCATTTAAACTTCTTTTACCCTCAGCATTTTAAGTACATCTTAAGATTACATGAAGTAAGAGGAGTGAGACAGCAGCTCATCACTTGCACCAGCTCTTGCTGAAGAAGTGTCAGACTCCAGTAAGTGGACAAAAACTATTTGGAGAGACATACAAAAAAAGGGGCATGACAAAAAGCCTCTGTCAGCTGCCACAGCTGCTCTGCCAGTGCCACTCCGAGGAGCTGGCAGCCCATGCTAATGGGGCAGCACGTCTGATTCAGCTGAAGCTCTTGTGCTGCCTTGAAGCAGACAGTTGTTGTCTCTTGATTGTTTCCTGTCTGACACCAGAGCCACTACCCGAGTTGTCGTTTACCCTCGGGGGTTCAGAGAAACCAGATGTTTGTATCTTCAGGAGCCTTGTTTGCAATCATGTCCATTACATGTCACTGATGAACTTGAATATTGGCACACAGTTCAAAGTTCTTCTATTTACCCTCATTTTGAGCTTAGTATTTGACCAATGGAGCAGTATCTAAGAAACACTCAAAAATTTGAAAGGTACAGTAGTCCAGTATCGTTCATTAGTTTGTATGAAATAATTAAGCATCTTAATAAATATGAAATGACAAAGCAATGCTCAAAAGAAATTAGTACCTCTTTCCAGCATATTCATTTATAGTGTAATACTATCTAACTATGCAGGTTCCCAGTCAGAGATCTGACTCTCATCACGGATTTACACTGCCCAAAACCAAAATTAACAACTGAAATATTTACAAGAGATACTTACAATACTTACAACTGTGTATAGTTGAAAACTGAAAAAAACAACCTAGTTCGCTGCATGTCTTTCACCCCTTATTAAACTTTTCCTCCTTATTTTTAGTTCCCCAGATTAACAGCTGAATTCTTAACAAATTAAATATCTTTTGGTGTTTGGCAATGCAAGGTTCTCCTGCCTTGCATTCAGAACAATAAAGAAGGTCAAGGCAAACTATCTACCTTGAACAGAAGAAAAATTTCCTGTCATAAACTACTGACTATAAAAAACAATGTCTTACATAAAATAAACGAGAGGATTACATATCATTAAGATAGCTAATCAAAACCTTTGCAGAACTAAAGCAATGAAATGATAATAATTTTGCAAAAATTAAATGAAAAAAATCCTTCCACTAATACTGGCCAAAATCCTCAAATAAATAAATAATAAAGCAGCTTCTCACTAATGCTATATTGAACACACAATAGAAGCAAATGCAGCAGGAATTAAATTGTAGTTCCTTTGTGTACTACACAAGCTGCAAAGTATTCTGAATTCTACTTTAAATTTTTCCCAAGAGTCAACGTATAATTTGTGTAATCATATTGCATTCATATATGTGAGCAAATGAAAAATACTATCAAATTGTGCAACAAAGAAACAATTGAAAGTGTGTACTCCTGGTTACTAAAGCTCTATTGCTTCCAGTGCTCCCAAAGGATTGTGGCTAGAGTGACACCTGCAGTGCATTATAAATGTGTAATTACCATTTAAATGGGGTATGGAAAGCTGGGGGATGAAATGGGAAAAGGCATTTCCTTAAAGCCAACCAAATACTGAAATTTCGGGCATCATCATCTTAATCTACAGTCAGGTTAACAAAGTCATTGTCATTCTGCCACTCATCCATAACCGAGAATCCTCTCTGCAGTGTGTAAGAGTGCAAAATAATCTAGTGCCTCCATAATTATTTGCAGCAATTTTTATTAGATAATGTTTAACATGGTAACATCTGTATTTTCTAGATAGTAAAAAATGTCGACAGAAGATCCAAGTCTACTCTTTGTCTCACCAAATTATTCTGACAATCACTTGTCTGTATATTATCAGAATGCAACTCCTATATTCAACAGCAATTATATTTTTGAATTTCAAAATTTATACATATTTTGTGTTTCATTTTTCCTCAGTTACACAAATCCTTTAAGGATGTGCTAATTATGTTTATATGAGAGTTAGATTTTTCTTTAAGACAAAAATTAACCATGAGATTCCAGGCCTCGAATTGATATATTTGATAATATAAATTAATCTTTACTTAGGCAATACAGCAAACCTGTCAATAAACTTTATATAGAAGTTTGCTAATAAAATTTAAGTTTTATAGTCCAGTTGCAATCTTGTGCAGGTAAGCTGGACTGCCAAATGTAAGTGCAGGAAGAAATGAGTACGTCTGACTTCTTACAAGAAGGAACACTTTCCATTAACACAATGAATGCACAAACTTGTTTCTCATTAACTCATTGATAGTGGAGGCAAAATGACACCAGCTCTCCTATGACTGTGTGCACAGTATAGCTACAAGCAATACTTGATTTATTGAATTTGATGTCTGTATTCCAGAGGCATTGCATTATACAGTTTTAAATTTCAGTTTTAAATCTCAAGTACTCCACCAAGACCCAGCAAAGCACTCCACAAAGGTCTGGAAGCTAAGCAGCGAACAGACAACTGTGTTCAGTAAAATGTAGGGCCATGCAGAGACGAATGAAGTGGTTTCACAAGCAGAACATAACTGAATGCAGCTTTCACATTACTGAACCTCAGTGCAGGGCTCTGATATGGGAGCTGTGATTCTGCACCCAGGACTTGCATCTTGGCTACATCCAGGAGATGCAAAGGTCCATCTGCACTCAGTGCTGCAAGTTATTGTGGGGACACAGCCATTGCCCTAAGCTCTTCACCAGATCTTTCCCAACGATTCAAACTTGCTGAGATTGTCTGTGAGGCCTCTTGTAAAGAGAAACAAATAGGAAAAGCCTGTGTTGTTTTTTGTTGTGCTTGGATTTTGTTTGCTTTTTTTACATCTGGACTATCCTCAACCACTCAAACGCCTCTTGAAACTGAATTGTGGTTGAGATACAGGGTTAATTATCCTGTGAAATACCACAGAACAACTTCCACGATTGCTGTTTAATAAAAATTACTTCCAGTTTCTACAACATTCTTTCTCCTGTAGCTCAAGCTTCACAGTGCAGTTTTCCTCCTTCACAGTTCTGGCAAAGAATCATTCTTTTATAAACGTTCTCTAGGCAGAGAATTCCCTACAGAGTTTGTCTGTATCACTTCTGCATCAGACAAAGGGCAGGCTGCAGATTCATGAAGGCATTCCTAGACTCTGCCAATCAGTTTAACAAGAGGATGAAAATTAACAGCTTTGAGTGACTGTTCAGACCCCTAGAAACACCTTCTCTGACATTAGTGCAATTTGCATAATAAAAAATGCAGCAGAGTTTTAGCAGATCTGTCTCTGAATACACAGTACTATTAGCCCTATGAACAAATCCAATGGAAAGTGCAAGCACTGACAAAACTATATATTAAGAGTCTCCTATACAACACAGCAGGTCCTACAGTCTTGTGATATTCTTCTATAACTGAAAGTTGCACAGCTCCACTTAAAAACAAAGAAAAAAGTATTTTATCCCTGCATTAGGCTGCATCCTCCACTCTTCTTTTTCTAGCTAGATTTACAAGCTTGCTATCTACTAGTCAGTCTCTCCTTCAATAGCCATGACTCCAGTAGCAAAATTCAAGTAGGTTCATTTATCACATTCAGTTAACAAACAAAAACGCCTCCAAACTCAGTCCTCTTACTTAGGAACAGACAGAATGAACCACTTATTTCAATCAGTATGTTTAAGTGCCCATCCCAAGCGCACTGTCTTCTTGGGCAGTCAGTGCAGGAAGAGAGCAGGAGCATAAAGGTGCTGAGATCAGGTGTCAGAAGACAGGCATCAGCAGAACACTGGGCTTGATTATTTCTGCTGCTCACAAAGCAGCTTATTTCTGCTGTGAATTTTAACAATAAATAGGAAAAAGGAATCAACTTAGGCATAGTATCAAAACAAGACAACACATACCATACTTCTTACGTATTTCATCATGCTTCAGCTTTCTTTCATGTTTCCTGCAAGAAATAAAGGCATCAGAAGAACATTCAGACTCTTTTGAGCTGTAAGGAAACTATAATTACATCCAAAAAGGACAACAGCATTTTTTACATTAGCATTAGTAATTACATTACCAATTTTTTTTTTTAAAAATCACACTTAGCAGTTGTATACATATTATCTTTCTATTTACACTCCATCTGTAAGTATCTACATACACTGTATCTATGAGACCTACCACAAATCCTTACTGATAGTGAAAACATAGGATGCATTATAATAAACAATAAGAAATACTTTAATTTTCTATATAAAAGTAAAGCATCCACATTATGCACACATTCATACGCTGAGGTGTTCATCTATACATAAGAAGCAAGGCACTACACTACATTGGAAGAGTCCCTAATGCTTTCCAGCAGGGAGCATCATTGTAAAATTTAGCTGTGCACAGAACATTCTTCGGAATACTAATTCAATATAATAATTCTAAAAGGATAAAAAGGTGTATTACTATTTTGCTTAAGATGTACAGCAAGTGTAAGTGAAAACTACTGCTTTCTGAAATAAAGCACGGCATCCATGCAGAGAATGAATTAAAATATTGTGCTAAATATAAATTGGTTTTTATGTTGTCTGACCGTAAGACCATTTTCAAGGCTGTATCTAATATTGCCAGACTTAAATTATTCACATAAACCAAGTGTCTGATGAGTTGATTTCTCCTTCCCCTTTAGAAAGATGAAGGGGGGAAAAATGAAAGATGTTTAAATGGAAAAAATTCCATCTTTTCTCAGACAGTTTTCCCATACTACAAAGAAAGGATCTATTTTGCTTAGTTTAAAAAACAAACATAAAAGCTTCATGATCCAGGATCTATATATGTTGAGGAAAAGACAGAGAATTTGGCAAAAATATTCCTCAAACAAATTTTTTTTTAAAAAAATTAAATTAAAAATACACCTTTTGCTACCTCCTATCAAAATTCAACCCAGTCAGACAAGTTGTGACTTCTGCTGGGATTCCACTTTGCACATATTCCACAGAAAGCTGTTAAGCACTGACAGCTTAATCCACCAAAGATCCCATCTGCCCTATGCATATTCCACCTCCCAACAATTCCTACTGCTAATCAGATCCTGTGTGTGTCCTCAGAAGCAATTAGCCTGCTTCCTACTGAGCTGAGGGTTGAACTGGCCTTTTCCAGCAATTGCACTTCTGGAAAAGCACGCAGATATCACACGATGAGAAAAACCAAACAAGACAGAGAGACTCAAAACCTTCCACCACTATTTCCCAGAGATACCCGTGTCCATTACATCCCTCTGCATTATCAAGAGCAGGCAGCACAGTAAACAAAGCAACCTGGCCAGAATGCAGTAAGAGGCACTGAAGAGTCAGGGTGATAAAATTCAGGAAGAGGAAGAAAGTCAGGGTTGAAGAGAACAGAAAAAAGAGGAGACAAATTTACCCATTGAAGGTAACTGACAACAGGATTTCTGCTTTCTGTGGTACAAAAGAGGAAGATATTACATGGGGCAAGGGATCTCAGGAAGAGAATAGAGAAGTTCAGCTTAAAGCAGCCTTCTCCAATATAAAGCTAAATCTTTCTACTGTATAGTTTTCACATGACCCCAAACCAGGTTTATTACTGGTGGTGCTAATGGCATTTCTTCTTTTTTCGGATATCCTGTCTGAAGTAATGGAGACTCACTGCTGCATTTTCAGCTACTGAAACCTCAGTACTTCAACAGTCAGTGTGAACAGTTCTGCATTCAGAAAACACCTGCTTAAGAAGGGGATGGTGCAAAATCAAGCTGTGTAGGCTTTAAACCTCAGAAAGGCTTTAGGATACTTCCCTAGGCCATTCAAAACAAACCACCAAACATCTAATTAAGTTTGAAGGATAAAACCATTAATATCAGTGAAAACATTCAAACTCTGACAGGCAGCCACGACAGCATCACTTCACCCATGACTAAATCCTTGCCCAGTAAATAATGCTTAGGTACACATCAACCCAGAAGAACCAGACACAGCTCTGAGCAGGCAGTCCCTGAATCAGCTACCCAGAATTACTGCACCACCCACATCTCACATTATGATCAGCGTAAGTCACTTCAGTCTTCCAAGCTGGTTCTGTATCTTAACACTACTGCTGGAGTCTGGGCTTCTCATGCCAGCTGTCCCCACTGCTGTAAGCTGAGGAAGTATTTTTCTCAATACTAACAATTCACATAATAATTTTCCATATTTGGTTCTTCACAAACAAACTGCCATCCTTTCTTTCCCCGGCCTCTCTCCTTGTTCTCCCTTACCAATACACTATCAATTTATTCTTGGCACTGGGTATTATTGCTTAGCATTTGTTTATAAACTTCTAAAATAAATAATGATTCATAAATTATATAAATCAAACATATAAATATATCATGTATTTGAAGCTGTAAATAATTGAATGTATAGAAAAAGACTCACTACTCAATGCTATGCTTAGAAATGATTTTTCATGTTAGAGATAATGAGGTCAAATAAAGGACTAAAGTTATGCAATAAGATACCTGTTTTAAGTGAAAAATTGAACTCTAGACATCCCTTTCTTCATGCCCCTCACTAAAAGTGCAAACTCAAACCATCATCAATAACTTTCAACCCTCTCAGTAAACTGACAGCTAGCTTCAGCCTTGTGAAGACAGAGAGCCAGCATAATTACCCTTATTTTTCATTTTAACAGGCATCCTTTAAAGAGATACTGACATATCCATAAGTAACTGAATTTTAATGCAAACAAATATTAAACTAAAAAAGCAGACTTTTACAGTGCACCTGAAAAGACAGAAAATAGTAGGTAAGTACTGCAATCATCTTAAACCTTCCACAAAAAATATTTCCATGGAACACTGTGAAACTTGGGCCTCCTTACTTTGTTTTTACCATTCACTAAAGGAATCATGAAATGATGCTCAGGCTAGTTCTGTTCACCTCCCATTGCCAACTGATACAAACAGCCGTATTTGAAGTAGCTATATCCCACAGAAAAAAAACCCAACATGTAATATGACAATAAAAAACCAAAACCAGACAGACACAAGGTCAATGCTGTGCCTATTTTCCTCCCATGATATTTATCTGAACATCCATTCAGCTATTTTCATAAATTATGTGAAAACTTCACAGTAGAAAGGAAGGACTACACAGTACAAGGCAGTGTTTTCCTCTGCAGGTTGCTTGTCAAAAATGAGTTGTTGAGAATATTAATTTGTTCTACAGCCTGCTACAAGCAATTCATCCTCCAAAGGTCTTAGAGGAAGTAAGCAGTGGGTAGGGTGAGGTGCTCTAGGTGCTGGAACTGGTATACTCCTGGTGTTTTCCCATGACCCCCAGCCACACACACAACAGGCGCGTGTTTAGAACATGGAAACACCCCAGGGCTGCCGCTAAGCTCTCTTCTGCAATTAAAACAGTTTCTGTTTCACAGACACCGTCCTGAGACAAGCTGGGAAAGAGTAATGCTGCTCTGAGTAAGCCTGCAGCAATCATTCTGGCAGTGCAGTCTGCTCCCAGTGATCCCTGTTCCTAGGCTGAATTCAAGAATGGAGCTGGTATTAGCTCTGTGTTGCTAATTGCCAAGTGCAACAGCACTTGCTTGTTGTGTGCACAGCACACCTTACACTCCAGAAGCATCAGATTTCCTACAGATTAACTGTACCAAGAATTTAAAGCTGATAGACAAATCACAGTGGAAAGGTTATGGAACGCAATCATCCCCTCTTATGCACCTAGTCAGAAGTCTGCTTTATAACAAACACAGCTAAGTGCTGTCTTAACTGAACAAAGTCACATAATTAAGGATGGCACATGGTTTTGGCATACAAAAAAACGACTGATATTCCTCACTGGATCTCTTCTCTTTAGGAAGAAACAAAAGCATTATAGGTGAAACATCATGTTCATACTAGCACTCAGCCTACTGTGCTGTGACTAGTTATAACTGGATTAATACGCAGAAAACTCCCCTTTTTTCTGATCCATTGCAAATATTCAATATAACTTATCTACGTAACTGTGTGTGAGTGTATTTCATAGGTTGGACACCTTTTTCTTCCTCTTCCAGGCACATTAAGGTTGTGACACTTCCAGCTCACAAATTCAGATGTATATAAAAACAAATTTGCATCTGTTCTCTTCTTGGATGATGTTTGTCATTACCTTGCAATGATGCACAGAGCACTCATGGTACCTGCCACACTGAGCATCAACTTGTTTGCTCTCTGTTCCCATACAGCAATACAGCTCCTAATCAGGTACATCAACCTCATAATAAAGCTCTGTTCTGCAAAAACCTGAGCTGTAAAAACTGTCATGCCTAACATCACAATGCCTCTGTTTTCACAACGCCTCCATGTATTTCTTAGAAGGGCAGAATACTCCTACATCACCAGGAAGTGCATAGTTATATATCAAGCTGTCAGGACTTACCTCTGAAGAGACTGTAGTCTTCGTTCCTCTCTCTTCCTAGCTAGCTGCTCCTCTTCTTCATCTAGTCTGCTAAAAAAATAAGGAGGGAAGGAAAGCATAAGAGGAAGAAAAAGCCACTTAATTGCTAAGCTATCACTCTTTAGTTACTTTACTTCCAAAAAGAATTTATAGTCTGACCAGAGATACTACTTCATAGTCATGTAAAATTTCACAACTGAGCAAGTATAATTGACAACTTTGTGTAATTATCTTTTCACATTTTATAATATCCACATGCTCTACCCATGTAGTAATATGCCCTTCAGCCTCCACAGGACTATTTACAGCTTCTTAGGAAGAGGATGCAGACTGTTCCAGAAGCAGGACTCCTAACTGCCCTTTTCCCCATGTGTCACACCCCATTTAAGACTCAGTGTTCTGCACGTGCACGGTTAAGTCCATTGTTGTCCTCTGGAAGAAGATTGATGATTCATAAGCCTTTGATGCCAGAACAATTTATCTTTCCAACAACCATTACTATCCAATCTCGAGCTGCCCCCAGGAAATGAGTCTGTCTGGAATGAGCAAGGATTTACCTGAGTATCAGCTGTGTGATTCTGGGAAATGCTGAACCTACACAGTACATCTGAGCTGTGCATGTGCACATATGCCCTACTGAATTCTCTGCTGCACTTTAGCTTTGTGTCCTGCCTTGGAGAAAGCTCAGCTTCACTTAACCATTAGACAGACTCTAAGACTTGAAGGACTCTAAAGCAAATGTCAAATAATTTTTCTGTTAGTTTTTCCATGACAGAATTTATAATGATTCTTTGGGATTAGTAAATGGACAACTGCCATGCTTGCCCAGGTACTGATCATCTACAAAAGTGAATACAGTTCTGAAGATGTCTGAGATTAATATTTACAACATTAATACACCTGAGCAGCATTAACACACTTCTGCAGCCACCAACATCTAAGTTAAGCAAGAGTGACATCCAGTGGTTAATTACAGCATGTCAAACGCTTTAAAATAGAAAATTCAGACACGTTCAGCTCTGGAAATATGAACTCAATCCTTTCATGTGCTCAAACAGTCCATGTATCTCTCTGAACATTTTAGTTATTTCAATACAAGCCAGTATTTCAGGATCCATGCAACGTTTCAGAAACAAATTTCTTAGTTCCAGCTTTTTCACCTAAAGAATTAGAAAAATCTTGGGGGAGCACGAAACACACACAATAGGTCACTTTTATTTGAAAACAATGTTAGACCCTTTTGGAAAACTAATCAATTCTCCACATCAGCATGTCTGGCATGACTAGAAGCTCCCATTCTTAGGCACCCTCCTATGAAAAGTTTTACTGGAGACCCCATTCTTATAACTATGCAATATATCTTCACAACTGGTGTTGCAAAATATGAAAGCATCAAATAAATAAAATGTTGCTATATGATTCAGAAAATACATTTCTTCCCTGTAATTAAACAGTATTAAGTATCTTGTGATTTCTGAATACTTTGAATGAATTGTTCTTCCAAACTCATAGTTTGATAGTGTACAAATAAAAACATTGTTGACAACAGAAGTTTATGAAAGTCTATTTAGCAGAGTTTCATGAATAATAGCTGTTCATGAAACTGTCACAAGTACATGGAACTAGACTCTTAGAAGTCCAAAAACACAGGATAAAAATAAAAACTATGCACCAATATTCCTAGAATTCCTGTGGTAGCATGGACATGGATGAGCCAACTACATTACTGATGTGGGGTTTAATGCACCTAAGTATTCTCTGTGGTCAAGGAAAAGGTAAATTCGGGCTTCTCAAACACTTAAACACCACAGCTTAACAATTCCCAAAACACTGATACTTCTGCAAAACAAAGTTACACCTCAGATCTCAGATGATACATAAATGATAAAAGAGTCAGTTAAACAGATCTGGTACTACAGTTCCACAACCTTTCTTTCTGCCAATTCATGAAAAAAAGACTTTCTTTTGTGGGAAATGAGTCCCCAAAAGTAATGAAGAAGAGAGCAAAAGAATTCTAGCTGAGAATCAGTGGGCTTAAAGTCAATAATGTACCAGGCTTCAGTGTAATAACACATTCTGACTTCTCCTGAAATAAGCTGGACCCCAGACTGACAAGGCCTATAAATCCTCTAAGGGTCACAAGATTAAGCTTGACACCTTTGGAGTCTTGGCATAAGATGACTCTCAACTAACCCTCTATCTTTAGAATTAGATGTTACAGTACTGATTGACAACAGAGCTACTAAAACTGAAGTCTGGCACAAATATCTCTTTTCACAGGATTCAAGCTTTACTTGCTGACATGTCAGCCACAGGGGCCTACTCAGTTGTTCTGCAGAGGATGTTGGCAGATCTTATGTAAGATCTAAACCTGTTCTTTACACCTTCAGGGCTTATCAGCACAGGGCTAAAGAGCATTCATTTTTGCACTAGGGCACATTTGGTATACCAACCCACCAACAGAATAGGTACATGCTTCTTCCTCAGGGAAAACAGAAAGGAATGAGATGCTATTTACAATTATTCTCACACTTCTTTAAAGCCACACATGTACCATATTTCTCTGGCTTTTAGGTCAGCACTAAACAAAGTACAATTGCATAAGTTCTTTCAAAAAAACCAAAACTCAAACAGGAACAATGAGTCAAAGGTACTTTAAAAAGTATAGAAATCACTTCAGACCAAGAAATAAGGTCCCTATTTTATTCATACAGGAACTACTGAAGGACAAAAAACCCAGAGCTGGCTGAAACTACACTGTCCAGAAAGTTGTAAAACTTGAGTAATAAAGGCAAGCATGCTGTGCTGTCCCACTTCACATCACAGCACTGATGTACCTATTTTAGCTACTCATCAACTACTTCCCTCCTTTTATGAATATTAGCTACTTAAAGAAGGCAGTTAAAAAAAAATTACAAGTTCTCCAAGATCTCAAGAATATTTAATTTTTGCAGTATTACTTTTCCTTGAAAATAAGTAAATCATTCTTAGTGTCTTAGAGCAAAGAGGTATTATCTTGCATTTAGAATATCTTTTTGAATTGGCAAAGAGAGCTAGTCCCTCAGATACTGACTGCTGGCAGACCCTAGAGCAACTCTGAATGATGTGTGTATAGGTGCTGTATAGGACATTGTTACTCAGTTACTTGTGACTCACCTGGTCCCTTTTTGCTGTACCATGAGCTTGCCTTGAAAGAAATTATTTACACCATTATCACAAGAAGCAAAGATTTATCTGGTCATTGAAAGATTTCATATCCAATATTACTAAGAGAGTGTAAACACAGAAGTGTAAAGCAATAGCTTACCTCAAGTCAGACACATCAGTGCTGCTATCACTAGAAATACCACTTCCATGTCATTCCAGCATCATTTCCAGTGTCATGCTACCTGTCACTAAATATCTCTTATCTTGTTGTCTTTTTCAAACAAATAAAGCCAAGTGATCAAAACTGCTTCCAAATGCAAATATTCTTAGTATACTGGAGAGTAGAAATTGTAGGTAGCTAGGGAAGCCCAGGACCCAGTGTTAGCAAAGGAAACAAACAGGTGTTTACCTCCTGGAACGCTTTCTGCAGTAACAGCAGTAACAGCAACAGACTGTTACGGTCACCAGAATGAGTCCAGCTACCACAGCCATGGCAATAATTACATCCTCAAAGTTTACTGAAAAACATGAATATATTCAACTTGTTAGACTCCATTAGCAACATTTATCTTTCTGATAATTCTTCCCTCCCTTCCTAAACACTCTTTCATCCCTATATGCAAAAACCTCCACATGATTTATTTTAACTACTCCAGATAAAATGCAGTAAACCACATTCAAACTTTGCTAAAATGCATAATCTACACCCAACAGACATCAAGTAAAATCACATTTCTCATTTTGTTACTTCCCTACAAGTTACAAACAATTAAATATACTTCATCCAGTAAAGCAAAAACTTTTTGAAGAAATTGTTTTAAACAAAACTTATTTTTTTCAAAAGTATACTACTTAATTGAAGCAAGAAAGATTTTTTGAACCTATTAAAGTGCAGGAAAAGACTGTCAGTTTTCAGTCTACATTCCTGGAACCATTACCTATTTCATCTGCTTACTATTCATGAAAACACCCAACACAATTAAGTTACTTTGTATTAGACTGTTCTTCACTTCACTCTAGTTAATAATCTGTCAACACATGTTATTCATATAAAATTGTAACTGGAAGCAAGTCATTTGTTTTTGACTTTGAAGGCTGCACTATTCACCTTCATTTTCAGCAATGGTGAACAACATTCATCTCTTAATTTTATTTGCTCAAAGGAAAAAAAACCCATCACCACCATCTTCACAAGTTAATTAATTTTCCTGTTGTGTTTGTAGGGGACAGTCCCAATAAGACCATATAACCCCACAGCATGTTTCTGCCTGTAATTTGTAAAAAATCTATTAAGGAAATGCATATTTGAGGGGTTTTTTGTTGTTGTTTAGGTTTGGGCTATTTTCTACTTTTACTTTTTTTTTTTTTTTTTTTT
>VZDJ01000782.1:29463755-29680652 GCA_008694505.1 Cyanoderma ruficeps
TTTTTGCTGAGAATGTGCTCCATAATGAAGCTTTCATTTTGTGTTTAAGCTGCAGTCAATCTAGAAACACAGATGGCACACAAGACAGAAGCCATTTCCACAGCAGCATTAAACTGTCAGGACCACCCTTAGTATCAGTAGAAAAGGACATGTGTTTCTCGGCTTGGTGTGTTTGAGAGTGTTAACTTATTTCCCAGCAGCTCATTTGATGCTGTGTTTTGGATTCCTGGCTCAAACATGCTGGTAACACACCAATGTTTCAGCTGTTGCTGAACAGGCTTGAAGAGCACCAAAATATTTTCCCACCTCCCCCACCCCCTCCCCTCTGTTCCCCCCAGTGAGTAGTGGTGGACACAGGCAAGAGACCGGGAGAGGTCAGGAGGGGATGCTGACAGAACACCTGACCCAACCTGGCCACCATATAATGTGCTCAGTGAAAAAATCTGAAGTGAAGGAAAGGTAAGGGGAGGGTGTAACTGGCTTCCAAGGGGAAACCTAAATTCAATGGGAATTTATTGTTTGGGGACTGACTGAGCATTAGTCTGCCTCTGGGGGGTGGTAAAAAAAATTGTCTTTTTCTTCTCCCTCTTTTTCCTTCCCTTTTTAAACCATCTTTATCTCTATCAAGGGGGTTTTCTACTCTTGTTTCTTTTCCTTCCTCCATCCCACTGGGGCCATAAGAGGAGGGAGGAAACAAGCAGCTGTGTGAGTACTCAGCTACTGGCAGGAGTCAACCCTCCACACTTGCAGAAAAAATTCTGCTAAACATTTCATAGTAAAAGCCTTTACTACAACACTGCCAGCCAAGTTTTCCTGAAAGTGAGCTTTATCAGTGAAATTATATTTTTATCATACCCTAAAAAACTCCAACAAAAGTCTAAGCATAAATACCCGTTCTCAGAAAACAAAGCCAAAGCCCTTCTGTAAGAATATAGAATGGATTATGATCACCTGTACTTTTTAATCTATTCACTCTGCAGCAGTCATTAAGTGGTAGTGTTCAGAAACTTGCATGTTCCACTTTAACAGCAATCTTCTGCTACCATAGTTTAGATTACTGCAAAATCTCTCTGCACTAAGCATGGCAACTTTCTTCAGTCAGCATAGTCACTGACAGTTCACCCCCATTTGTTTTTGTCCTTTAGCCTCCTGGTGTCCATGCACAAATACACGGAAAGCAGAAAGTCTTTGCTCTGCAGGACTGAAGCTGTATACTCTTGTTTCACACAAGAAGCTTTCCAGTGCTTTAGGTGTTCTCTGTTCCAGTCTAGTCTGATTTTAGATCTGTACACACATTATTACAAAAACAACTCCAAATATTTCACCCTGATGGCAGCACATGCTCATGTATTTTGTAGTAAAACATGCAAAGCAAATGGATATTGAAGAACAATTATATGATGCAGGATCACAGCGGCACCATGCATGTTCCTTTTAAACCTTATCTACATTGACTTTGGTACTTATCAATGACACTGTTATTTCAGTTGCTTAAGCAAAAATAGCATTCAGGAACTTCTGTGTGACTCTGTTCCTGTGGTATTGGTTCACTGCTGCCACTGGAATATAACAGAACTGGATCTACACATCATTCAACACTTTCAGAAATTTTAAAGAAGATAAAAATATCTTAAAGCCATTGCATCAGCACACCTACACTGACTGTTCACACAGAAACCTTTACAATGGCTGTTTCTATGTTCAGAAGATTAAATCTATGTCTCAAAAGCATAATCACTGTCCCCTTGCCCCACTCCTCCAAATAAATTACCAAGAAACAGCTCCAGCAAGTTGTCTTACTTCAATCATACTCATAAATAATTCTCTACAGCAAAAATAAAATTAGTACCTACTCCAGCAAACTCCCCATCGAGCATTTGAGAGAGAACACAATGAAGATGGTGGAAGAATACTTCTTACAGGGTAATCGATACATGTGTTGTTGGTGTAACACCAAAGGCACTGTGCAAAAGAAACAAGATAAACCCCAAATTATTACTCTCCAAAGCCAGTTAACAATTTAGTGCACCACTCCAAAGACAGATTTCTTACGTGAATGTAATACTGGAGAAATGGAAGTGCTTTGTCTTATAAAGCCTACAGAAGTCCCAGTACAATTTCTCAGTATAACCTAAACTGAATGGTGCATAGGAACATTTTGTACTTAAAAGTAACACTAGCCTGGAAATATTTGGGAAAAATTTGGGAAAATATTGAAGTACTCTCAATATATACCTGAGGGTAAAATGGCTTTGGGTTTAAAATTACTGGAATTAACAAATAAGAAACACAAAAAACTGCTAACTGTTCAGAATTTCAGAACACCTCGTATCTTTAAGGAATAAAAATATACCTATAATCTTACTTCAGCCTTGCATTTGATTATCAACACAAATAAAATAATAAAGTATCCTTGCAAGTCTACAGGAGCTTTTGCTGCAAGGTAATGAATGATACAGCCTCACCCAGTCTGAGTTGCAAAGCACCCTGTGCACCTTAATCGTACATACTTATATATCTGGGTATTTTTAAAATTTAAAGGTTTTATGTGTATTACAGTTAAAATTCCAGCACATTTCTACTTCTAAAATCATCACTAAGCTTCAAGTTTAGGTCTTGGTTTTCATCTGTTAAAATAAATACTTATTCAGAAGTCATTTACCACACAACTCAAACAGTAAAATAGTTTTGAATAACAGCAATAGGAATCTTTAACAGAACATATTTTTTAGGATTCGTTATAAAAAGAGTTCAGCCAGGAACTATGTTTTATCTAACAGTACTATCAAGAACATCTCTGTCACACATCCTCAGTTACACAAAGCCTGTTATCTTGCTCTTAATGGATTACAAAACGTTAAATACAAAGGAAACCATTTTGTAGCAGATTCTGCTTTCTTGGGAAGTGTGGATACAAGAAGAATGTTTTACCATTTTGTAGTTGCTAGACTGTACAAGTTAAACATACCCATAAGGACAGACACATCAACAAACAACCCTAAGAAAGTAGAATTCACTTTGCAAAAACTGTGCCCTTTCAATTATGGCTGTTAGATAAGAATATGCTTTTTTTGGTTCAAATATTTAGTAAAAATTAACAGTTCAAGAATAACAACTAATGGGGGCATAATAAAAGTCGCTGTTAAACCCTAAACATAATGCTGACCCTGTTTTGAGTAGGAAACTGGATTAGGTGGCTCATGAGGTCTCTCCTAATCGAAATGACTGTGCACTGTTGGGTGACAAGAGGGAGCCCAGACAGGACACTGTATCATTCTGATGGAGACTCCTGCATCTAACTCCTGAAAATGTGTCTAACCCAAAGGGCAACACCTGACACAGCTACTGGCTGGAGCAGGGGCTGAAGTACAAGAAAATATTTCAATTGACCCATTCCCAATGATAAGAGAATCTGACAATCATCAATACAATTCAATTAATATTTTTCTCTTAAAGCCAAAATAAGCGTAATTTCCCAGTTTTGTGTTAGGAAAAGCAAGGAATTTTAACTGCCTAAGACACAGTTTATTAGATGGACATTTAACTGCTACCCACAAACTGAGGATGAGTCTGAGGCAGCAGCAACATCAACTTGCTCAGCTGAGCTATACAAGCCCTGAGCACACCCTGACACTGGAAGCCTGGATCCCCTCTGTCCTCTCCAGACAAAGCACAGAAACACCCTGAGTGACCCAATCATGGAGCAACCCTGGCACAGTGAGAGCACACTGGCATCCCCTGTGACAGAGGGGAAGCAATACATCAGTTGACTCCAGCGTCTAAATAAGAAATAAACAGCCAAAGAAAGCCTAATAATTTGATATCATATTAAGTGGAAATTCTTGTCAATCAAAAAAGATGTTTAAAATCTTACCGAAACATTTTTTAGACATTCTTCACAGGACTTCTGGGAAAATGCTGAACATGCTAAAAAACCAAAAAAACCCAAATTATAGAGATTATATTTATTTTTCTATTTATAGAGATTTATATTTATTTTTATTCCAGAAGGTCAAGCATTTATCATATTATTTAACCTTTTTTTTTCTAATCCTAGATACAAGCAATAATTTTGACTGAAGTAATGAAATCTCAATAATGCCATTCCAGGAGAACTGCAGCCAACAGAGATAAAAACCATTTAGGTTCAACCTTAGACACAAGGAAACAATTCCAGCTTACCTTTAACTTCACTTTGCTTTCTCTAAGGACAACACAGAAGACGTAACCCAAGAGTCTCATGGCATCTCTGCTGAAACTCTAGAACTTACACACTTCAATTTAGGGAACATTCCAAATTGTGCAGCTCTGGAAGCTTTGCAAAAGATGACCCTTGCTTAGGATTTATCCCCTCCCATAGGTATTAACTTTTTTTCTGGCAGAAAAGAGTTTTTAGAGGAAAGAGCTCTCCAAGGAATATGATTTTAAATAGCAATAAAAAACACTTCCAAATATAGGACAGGAAGTTATTAAACAAAAGATCAATAAGAACTTTAACAGAAGCTTGATAAGCCAAGTGATGCATTTTCTCTGAATTTTAAAAAACCCCACATACTTAGTGGTGTTCACATTTACTTTTTTTAGAAGCACCCCGTGTTTATCATCTTAGGACCAGTCTTTTTTTTCCATAACTCAGACATAATCTGCTGCCCACAGGACCACATACATGCCTTAGTCTTGACCTAGATGAACTACTTGAAAGATGGCGGGGAATCTCCTTTCCAAGTCTGAACCTGGATTTTTCTTCCAGTAATTGTAATTCCTATGATAATTTTTTACACCAGTTAATGAAACAAAGTTGTTCTTATTTCAGCATATCACAAATACAAATGGAAATGATCTCCAAATGAAGCATTATTCACAAGCAGTTGTCAATTTGATCTAGAGTTACTTCCTTGTGAAACAACTACAGATTTCAATATTTTCTTTCTGTAATTCAATATTAAATACTTTTGCTACTAATTCTTAACATTAAATGCACTTTATGTGCCAGCATATTTATCTTTAATTAATATACTCATATAAAAAACTCCCTTACCAGTTTATCCCATGCCAATTAAATGTTACAGGTACAAATTAACAGCCTAAAGGAAATTAAACATCTCAAGCTGGGATCTAGCCACACCTGTCAAGGTGCACTTGAGATACCCAAATTTGATCCCAGCCAACCTGACCTGCACTTTTGTGGTCACATCTGTTGGTGGCAACTAAATCTGAGGCCGAGCATCACCAGCTGCCTGCCAAAAGCAGCGAAGAGATAAATGATTCCAGCACAACAGGGAGGGACGAGCATCTCCGTCAGCATCTCCTGAGCAACATCCCTCACCGTCACCCAGGGTTGAGCAAACCGTGGCGACTGTGTACTCTCGGATAACTCTGCTTGAGCAAGGGACGTTGGACCAGGAGGCCGCTGTGGTCCCTTCCAATCCGCCCCATCCTGCGATTCTGTGACTGTTGTCTCCATCCCGCAAAGGTCCGGACACCCCCACGGCCCCGCAGGCCGGCAAACCCCGGCGCCACCAGCCCGTCCTTCGCCCCGGAGCCGGCTGTTCCCTTCCCCCCCACGGGACCACCCGCTCCGCGCCGGGGACAGCACCACGGCAAGCCCCGAGCTCTCCGCAACTCTCCCGAGCGCGCTTCGGGCGCCGCTCGGCCCTCGCAGGCCTTGGGGCGAGCCTGAGCCCGTATCGGTCGCTCTGCCCCTCAGCCCGGCTCGGGGCCGAGAGCGGATCCCAGGCAGGCCCGCCCGGGAAGGCCGCGCGGCCGCACCGGCGGGACGGACGGGGAAGCAAAGGGAGCGACGCCCGCCCCTCCTTACCCTGCAGCGGCGCCGGCGGAACCGTGCTGCGGATCTGTTCCAGCCCCGTCACAGCGCAGCCCCACAGCAGCGCCAGGCCCTGCAGCCACAGCGGCCACAGCGCCCACCGCCGCGCCGCCTCCATGGCCGGGCCGGCACCGCACGGACCCCGCTCGCTCCGGGACCGGCCCCGCGCAGGCGCCGCCAGCCCGGGCCGGGGGCGGGCTCGGGGCGGGGCTGCGGCCCCGAGGGACCGGGCGGGGCAGGGGCCCGGCTCCCCTTCAGTGCTCTCCGGAGCTGGGGTCACAGTTTGCTTCGTGGATGTCGCCCGTTCCTAGTCATTGTAGGCGAGATTTGACGTACACGGGGCCTTTTCCTTTCCCTTCTTCGTTTGATGTGACACCCTTTTCCCCTTCCTTTGCAGTGTGAACTTCCCGGTGCCTATGAGGGCAAGGAGGTGGCGAGGATCCTGTGCCCTGGCTCCTGCTTCCTGGTGTGATCCCTTAGTGAGGATGCCCAGCAAGATGCCGGAGCCAGCGGAGACAATAAAGACATCGCCAAGCCAGGGCTGGCCAGAGAAATTAATAAAGAGATGGAAGTAATTTGAAAATTTGGCATGGCCTTCCCATTTTAAAAGACCAGCGGGTTGTTGGTTTTGCGTGGTGACCCACCTCTCAGGGCCTTTGGGAGGGATTTAGCACTCCTTCAAGTGCCCAGGGATATACAGAACACCCAGATAAGTCTGCACGATACAACACAGGAACAAAAGAAGGACCCCAAACCCTCTGAAATGGCAGGGTAAGGACACACAAGGCATTTTGGGCATCTCAGTGGCCCTAGATAGCTGTGCTTAGGCACCAAATCGAGTCCTTAATGGCCCATGAAGTGACTTGTCCTGCTGTGACAGCCAGCCTTGTTTCAGTTAAACAATCCTGCTGCTGGACTTCATTAGCTTCTCTGTGCCTTATTCAGGAGTGGGAAGTCTGATATTTGGCAATTAATAGTTAAAGTAGCGGTGTAGGTTTTGCTAGTGCTCAAAGGTTCTGCTTCAAGCAGGAAGCAAACACTCCTTCCAAGTACGGCATTGTTCAGTCAGTAGTGACTCCAGCTGCTTGTGACCTGCCTTCTCAAACACTCCTCTTCTGTTGGGACCATTTTTATTACTCTTGTGTAATAAGGCCATTGTTGCTATAGAAAATACTGCAATTGGTTTGTGGACATAGGGACAGTGCCTGGGCTGTTTGAGAGGCTTTTGTAAATACACTTAAGTCTTAACAAGAAATAAGAGGAATGTTTTTTTCACAGTGCTTGACCTTGCCATCCTGTCTATTTTTAGACACCTGATTCACCTCATCACAGAGATTAATCTCCCTAAAATCCTACATAGTAAGAGATGAGTAGCTCCAGGAAAAATTCAGCGGGAATTCGGAAAACTGTAGTATCTCTGGTGGCTTAGGCCAATGTGTAAAACTGAAGAGATCAAACCCAAGTAAGGTACCCCTACCTTCAATTTTCAACCTGTGCATTAAAAAGTTGTTTACATTTAATTTTGTCTATGTTTGCCAGCAACACTAGAATCCCTGCTTCGTGGTTTTCAGGGATATTAGAAAAATAAAGCCAAAGTATGGGTATGCAGGCCATATGGAGACAAAGTGGGTTTTTTTAACCTGAGGTTAAATGTAGGAAAGTATTAAGTATTATTATGATTTCAGTGTGGTTCAGCTGGCAAAATCCTTGAATGGTTGGAAGGAGTTGGAGTCTTTAAAGATCATCTAGTTCCACTCCTCTGCAATGAGCAGAGACATCTGAAGACCAGGTGTTCAAGTCTATAAATCTTTATGCTCTGAAAAACGTTTTTTCTTGTTTTTTGAAGTCACTTGGAATGGGCTCTTGGCATAGCAGAGAGACACAGGAGACAGGCAGAGACTGCCAAAGATAAGGAACTGTTTACAAGTAATAATTCAACAGACTAGCTCCCTATAGGTAGGGAGCCATATGGCAGAGATGTATTAAATCATGAAAGACACAGAACAAATGAACACAGAAGGGCTTTTTTTCTAATAGAAGACCTAGAGAGCATTGAACACAATTATCATGTACAAGATTGAAAAGAAAGTTCTTAGAAGAAAATAAAGTGCCTTAAATTGTGAAACTCTGGATATTAGGAACATTAAAAATTCAGATTAGCCAAAAGTTTGGAATTTTTTTTTCCATAAATATGTCTGTTTACAGTTATTAAATACTCAGATACCTCTGGTTCAGAAGGTCCCTGAACCGCAGTTTGAGGCTGTGTGCAATTGCTGAGGAAGATGCATTATAGGATTGCCTTGTTCTGACATTCTTCCTTAGGCATCTGTTGTTGACTGCCATTTTAGGTGAGATACTTAGTTAAAAGTGCTCTTGAAATGACTTTATGGAGCCGTT
This sequence comes from Cyanoderma ruficeps, assembly GCA_008694505.1. Taxonomy (NCBI): domain Eukaryota; kingdom Metazoa; phylum Chordata; class Aves; order Passeriformes; family Timaliidae; genus Cyanoderma; species Cyanoderma ruficeps. Next base: position 29,471,977 of record VZDJ01000782.1, read on the forward strand.
CTTATTAATTTTCTTTTTCTTCAAAGCTAATGTTATATTCCACCTGATTGTACTGAATTATGTTTGAGGCAAGGGGAAATCCTTTAGCTATTTTTTTTTAAAGTCTTAGTTTTGGATGGTTTTATGTATTCAGTGAAGAGTGACTTCTCATAAAACAGCTCAAATTCCAAGCTTTCCAGAGTTCATGATTTTCCATTGAGTTGCTTCTAACACAGTTATGTTGGAGGAAGTATTTAGCTGGAGCCAAGTGGGAGAGGAGGGGAAAATAGAATTTGCTGAGAGCTCTTCAGAAGTATGGATACATCCATCTCCTCAGATTTAGTTTTATTATTCTTTTGGGAGAAAAAACCCCATTAATATAATTTATGAACAGCTGGGGTAATTCTCTCACAATAACTATTCCTACAGTAATGAAACACGTTTTTTCTTGATTAGGTAGCCACTCCCTCAGCAGACATAAATTCCCAGGAAATAGACTGTAGATGACAAGAAAAAGTGATCTACCAAGAAACTGACTTTGGAACTCATCATATATATTAAGATTGCAAACAAAAATAAAATCTCTGAACTTAAAACAAATTTTGACTATTTTGTAATTCCATACATATTTCAAATGAAAGGGATTCTTTTTTTTTACCTCTGCAGATTTTGCCTGGGGTTTTGAACAGTGTTTCTACTCATGCATTTTCAGCATCACCTCTGGCCCCTTTGCCTCATCTCTGTTCCAGCTCCACCACTGTGATAGAACAGCTGAATGAGCCATTCCCTGGGTATCTGGACAAAGAACAGATTGGGCTGACAGAATCTTGTCCTCTTTTTTTAGCTTGTTTATTTTCCATTATCACCAGTGCTAACAATCTCAAAGGTGATATATGGGTTACAAAGCCTGTGTGTGTTCAGTTGATTCCCTTAGCAGCAGTATTACTTCATCACTGTGGTGGAGTTTACCCAGCGTGCCTGACTGCACTATGTGTAAATAATTCAGCTGATGAGTCACAACAGTGATTAGAATGTCACTGGGGTTTTTTTCTGTGTTGGGCTTTTGAACATAGGCCCTGGTAAGAGACATTTTACTGCAGCAATACATCGTTCAAAAAGCTTTTTTTCTTTTAGTTTGTGACTGGCTGGAGCACGAATGTATCTTTAGGTTGCAATTTGGTTTGTAATTAGATCCGTGTTCTCACAAAAAGCACTCTGTGCTTCTCTCTCCTTGAATACTTGTTCTTGCATCTGAAAAGCACTGTGGTACATGCAAAAACCCCATATCTCTAGTCCTGTAGAGAACTGATGCAACTGGAAGTTAGTTTTGTTTTTTTTTTTTAGCGAGATCAGTGACACTCTGGGGTTCACTGTGCAGGGGATCAAATTCTTGTGCTGGCACAGCAGAGGAGGAATTGTACCCCAGGGGCTTTTGTTTGTTTTCTCAGTTGTGGGACCAGCTTAAATGTCTGTTGGCTTCATATAAAGGCTTCAGGGCACTCTTGAAGTCATGTGAGAGAGTAGGTGTGAGATCTAGTACTTTCTTACAGTACTAAGTGATTATATAACCACAGGGAGCAGATCTGCTGAATAAGGACATGCACCTTCATAGAGTCCTCCTTAAGAGTCTATTCAGATTTTAATAAAATGGTTTCTACAGCTATCTTCTTTAAAATATTAATAATACTATTTTACAGAGCAAAAAGTGCAACTATGAGTTCAGACTATTTCTCAAGGTCAGATACAGAAAATTAGATCTTCCAGGTCAATGTCCACCTTCTGTTTTATAATAGCCAATCTTCCATAAATAATCTTTGGTGAAAGAGAATTCTCAGAAATGCTAATAATTAGAAGAGGGAAGTACCATAAACTGCCTAACTCCAGTCCTGCAAACACACAGATAGCAGATATTTGCAGAGATCAGAGCAGTGTGGTTTATTCAAAGTTTTTATGGGTTTGCTATGAATGCAACAGCCCAATTTCATCTTTCAGGCAAACCCTGGGATTAAACCAGAGATTGGCTGTTAAACAGTATTAATAAATTCAGACATGATCAGCTGAATCCTGCTGGAACAGTTAAAGAAAGTCAGTATTCTCAGCTGATATGGGCCTTTGCTGTCATGGAAGTAAGATTTGCACCCACAGTGAGTTTTTGCTTGCAAAGAGGTAGCCTAGAGGAATATAAAGGAGCAGTTCAGTGTCTCTGCTACGGGTGGTGGTAGAAGCTGATTTTCCTTGATTTTCAATGCACAGTACTCAAGTGACCACACACAATATTTAGGGAATAAACATACTTTTCAGAAGAGTATCTGCATAATTACTCAATTATCTTGTGGTTTATACTGAGAGATAAAAATACTAGTTTCATCAAAAAAGGCATACAGTGAACATTCTTGCTTTCTGACCTACATGTTTTTCTGGCCTAAAGGTTTTTTTTGGAAAGGAATAGTTGAGAATAGCTTTATGTGCACTGTTCTGCAGAATGATTAATAGTACTGAATTTCAGTCGAATTATAGTCTATTGTTAGATTTACTGTAATGCTACTATAACCAAAATCCTTCAAACTTGTATTTCAAATTAAAAAGCACTGCCAGTCAAATCTGGCAGTGCATAAACAGCTGTTAACATTTAGTCCTCTTTAATAATTTAAAAAAGAGAGAGTAATGAATTTTCCTAATATATCATGTACCAAACGGATCACTCCTAGCAGGGCTAATTAATTTATTTTGAAAAGCATTGGACATATTTAGACAAAGACTAATTGTTAAAAGCAGTATTTCTTCAACGCCAGCACTGATTTGGTTTCTGGCTGAGCAGTGTTGCATAAAAAATGGACAGTGTTCAAGAAAAATAGTGTTTGGGGCCTTGGCATAGGGTATTGCTCAGATCTCCAGGCTGGTTGGTTGCAGTCTGGGTAGTGACAGAATTGCTGGGTCAGGGTCTCTGCTCAATTCTCTCATGCCAGCTGGCTCCTGATCCTGTGTAACTACTTCAGCATGTGCATTATCCATTGTTGTAGAGTATTTAAACTAAAACATCATGGTGTATTAACTGTGTGCAAAAAGACTGTGTGACCATGTCTGTATTTATAAAAACAGTTTCTAAAATTTGCATGCATCCTACCTGCATGCAATTCCATCAGTTCTGCAGCAGGAACCACCAGGAGGGTCTGAAAGGGCCAGATTCTTCACCCAGGAGATTATGGGACAAATTTAGGTGTAGAAGTTTTGTCTTGGAACCAGCAGGAGCTGCTTGGAAGGAACCCTCAAGACTGTCTGAATTCCTCACCTGAAAATCTCTTGCAATAGTTAGATCCTTTTATTGTGGATGTGAGGAGGAGCCAAGTCTGTCACCCTGCCTTTGCTCACCTGTGATTCTCTTCTGTGCAGGGACTAGCTGAGGAATTCCTGGAGCATCCAGGGAGCTAATGAGTTTGGGACACTGAGTGTGGACACAGGGACACCCCTAAAACCCAGCTACACCACAATTATAGCTAAAGGACAGCTTGACTTTCATCCATATGTCTCACACTAAATTTAGATACCAAAGCTCTTGCCAATTGAAAACCTTGCAGAACAGCATCCATCTAGCTGTGAAGTAAGATGGGCAGCTCATCATTTCCTGTGGGTCTGTCTTGAGGTTTAACCGGGCACAGGCTTTTCCTGGGAACATGGATATAATGCCATGCAGATCACGCTGTTTTAAATTGCTTTTGCTCTCTTGAGAAATCTGTTTCCAAGATTCTGCTCTTCTTCCCAGAATGAATTAATGTAATTATACTTAATTGCATGTTTTGTATTTATCACTGGCTTTTCTGTATTAAGTCTTGCCTCAATCACAGCTGGGCAAGAGAGACATTGTAGTGCTACAGTCACTTGGGGTAAGGTAAACAGGAGAGTCACAAAACAACAGCCCAACAAAAGAAGGGTTCTGTTGCATTCCAGAAATTACAAACTCCACTTGATTTCAGCTATTGGTTTAAGAAACTGACAGATAATATCCTTTGGCTGTTACTTCCCAAGACTTATCTAACATCTGAAAGTTTTCCATTGTCAAAAACTGGTAAAAATCAGCTGACATTTTATTGCCACAGTATGAGAGAATTATTTTCCCACACAGCTTCTCTTATTTAGTCCATTTTCTAAACTGTGAGGGGACCAGACTTTCTCTTGGCATTTCACAATCTATATCATATGAGACTTTTTCAGTTGGACACCGGATATTCTCCTTAAGACTGTGTATTTCCTGGCCTGTCAGTACGTCAACTTTTCTTTCCCCTGCTGCAGACTTGAATTTGGTTCAGAATGCCATATAACTATGGAAAAACTAGTACTGAGATCTCATGTCTCTCTGTTCTGACTATTTTCAATATGAAGGGCTAATATAATTTGCTTCTTGGATCAACTTAACTAATTCAAGAATCCTAATACCAAAGCATCCTGCTGTGGCTTTGGTCTGTCTTGCTCCCTCTATCACTTTAATTCAGACCAATTAAGAAATTGTATCTGTATCTAATTATTGTCCAGGAATTTTGTGCAATATCAGTTCTAGACCATCACAGAAAAGGAATCCCTTCTTCCATCATATGCAATATAAAATTCTCAACCTTATTTAAAAATGGGAATGTATCATTCCAGCAAAAATCCCCAAATTACCTCATCTGGAATTTTGACTGCAGCAAGTACTTCTATCTTGCTCCTTTGAAGAAATTAAGATGCAGAGAAGACACTGTTGGTTACCCTGCTTAGTTTCACAATATATACTCACTTCTGTTAACCAAAGCAGATAACTACTGTTTTAGAAAGTTGTAGCTTTACAAATGTTCCCGTGAACACAGCACCCTGTCCAAATCTCCTTAGTTTTGCTACTGAACTGTGATGTTGGGAATATGGGAGTTTACAAATGTCTGCCTTTACATTTCAGACATTTTCAACACAACTGTGATCAAATCCTTATTTTGATTTATAGATGATTTCTTTCTAGGCAGTGGGTGACAGACTTGTTTATAGATGGATCGTATACTGAGTGGGCATTTCCAATTTAAATCTGATGTCTGAATTTATGATATTCTCCTCCAAGCCTGTGCCAATTGAAAAGGAAATCCTGCCTTCTCTTACATTCTCCCTAATGTCCAGCCAGAGTTTTGCACTTTGGACAAGTGCTAAGAGACACAACAAGCACAGTGGTTGGAAACAGACAATATTTTCAGGAAATGTAATAATAATTTAAAGGTGTAAAGGAAACTTCAAGAGCTCAAGAAAACAAATTGATAGCTCTCTGCCATTAGTAACTTGTGTTTATTCCTGTTAGAAAGATGGGACACCAGAGCCAGCAATAAACCCAAGAAAATGTGTTGAAATATTTCAGTAGAGGCTAATATCAAGATGAAATGCAAAACATTGTAAAAATAGCTGTAAGAAAAATATTTTCCGGAACCAACCCAGGAAACATGACCAATTTTAGTTTGCTAATTTACAATAATGCTCAGGCAAATCTAGACTTATGTTATCTTTGACAGATCTTATAGGAGCTTCTGCAGCCCCTTATGCCATCTCTGGGGCTCTACAAAAATAGCGAAATGTCACCTGAGATATTGTCTTGTAAACAATGGTTCCTGGAGGGCTGCTGTGGACTTCTGGACTGAGAAAACTGACTTGCCCATGCTAGGAAAGCAGGAGAAGGACACGGAAATTCTTTATGGAATGAAGCTGTCAATGAAACAAAGACAGTTATGATGTACAGAAAGGCTCTTCAAAGAAAAGAACAATTTTCTAGGGACAGAGACTGTCAAAGGCAACCTTTCTTCTCTAGAAATGGTAATCTACTTGGCTGACTGGAGAGTCAAAAGCTGTAGGGTTTTAGTACTTTTGTATGCACATGCAAGAAGGTCAGAGGCATATCTCATCAAATCATGTTGTTTTCATATGTCTAATAAGACCTTTTGAGTTCATTTAGTGAGTTTCAAACCAAAAAGTGTTTGTGATACGTTTGAATCTTACTGTGAGTAGTGAAATTCACTCTGAGCAAATTGTGTTCTGCCAAGTGTTCAAGATCTTCTATAGCAGCTCTAAGTAGATTAGTGCTGAGAGCCTGAGAGAATTACAGCTCCCAGAGGACTTCTCAAGTGAGGCATGCAGGCATCAACCTCCAGGATTAGTGGTTCTCAGGGTTCTCATAATGCCTTGGCTAATTAAGGTGCAGCCACACAGCGTTTGAAAGTGTACATGCAGACTCACTGGGACTGCTGCAGCTTAATGAACGATGAGCTCTGTAACAGCTGACACAAGAACTGCTGAAAGCCCCAGCAGCATCTCAGCCACAGTACCAGAAACCTCGTGTTGTGGCTGCCAGTGTCCCAGTGTGCCACTAGGCTTGCAGAGCCAGCTCTTTTCCCAGTTGTTCAGCTGACTCTCCGAGGTGTTCTCAAAGGGAAATGTCCTCACCTCTGCAGCTGTGGATATCAACAGCATTTGGTCAGAAGTGCAAGTAAGAAGTTAGATCTGAAGGTGTCCCCACCACAAACCTAACAAAGAGGAGAAAGGTGAACATATTTTTTTGATGATTGGACTTGTATTCTCAAGGCCTTCCCTGGGAGATGTATAATTTAACTAAATAGAATAGGCAGCAACAGAAGGCAGCTAAATCTGTGCAGTGTCACTTACCTGAAGCTGCACTGTAGAAAACATGCCCTCCACTATCCCTATTTTGTGAGAATTCAATTCCTTGTCAGCTGCTTTCCCAAGATGACAGTTTTGCCAGGAAATTCAACCCGTCTACAGAACACCATAGCAAAACAGTAGAAAGTATGGGGAATGAAACAGAGAGTATAATGGAACTGATAAAGGAGCCTGATATCACAGGCCTGATGGAGCAGAAACTTTGGGAGAGACAGACACAGATAAAGGCTCCCTGGGGTAGAAGTGACCAAGAAATATGTTGCGAAACTTTGTAATGATTACCAAGTAACTGATGTCATAAAGAATTTATAACCAATGAGAAATTGTTACTAAAAATAGAACCTTATATAAGTGCCATAAAAGAAAAACACTATATAAATGCCTTGTATGCTCAGTAAATGGCACTTGTGATCAGAACTCGAAATGTCCCCATCTCTCAATTGCCGAAAGAATCTGAGCATTTTATTGTTGCTGACTTGATTAAGAGTCTAAACAGTGAAATGATAGTAGTTCATGGTGCTGAGTCTCTAGAGATAATATTAAACTATTCACATCTAACCTATAAACTAATGTAAAAACCTATCTGGAACTATTAATCTACTAAAAAATTAGCTCTTTTCCTTATTAGTATCATTATCAGTTTCTGCACACATACATAGTCTAAAGCAGTGTCATCTTCAAAATCAACAGAAGTCAACTCCTTTTTGTGCTTCATTACCTTTTTTTCTTGCCATACTGTCTGAGTGAATTAGGATGAAAAGAACAAAGGAACCAACATTGAAATGTTTTGAAACATGATTTTTTTGCTTTGCTAATAAATGTGGTTTTTTTCTCCAAATTCAACAACTTCTACAACTGATAAACACAAACCACCTTACATTTTTTTTCAAATTAACAGAATCTTTCTTATGCAAATTGCTCACTAATTGAGAAAACAAAAGTATCAAAGTAAGGCTTCATGAAGAATCAACCTGCCATCTTGCTCTTCTTCCACTCACACACTCCCACTGCCTCCTTTGTGGCCAGGAGACAGACCAGATTAGCCACCCGAGGGGCTGAAAACTAAATAAGCAGAAAAGATAAATAGCAAAAGGAGCAATAAGACATGATTTCATCTCCTAGTGGCAGACTATATTTACATCTGCTTAAGCCCATCAAAAAATCACATGCTGATGCCTCTTGAATAGTAGGTCACAAAGGGTCTGCAGTAACATAAGATAGATCCAGGACCTGTTTTAGGAAACAACTTATTTTTGACATAACTGCTAGTAGCCAAATTGACTCTTTGGAATACAGACAAAAAGCAGTTTTGAAAACAGTAAAAACTTCTTATCCTCCAGTGAGGCCTCTATGTGTCCCTCTTGACGAAGAACGATGCAGCAGTGCAACAAAAAACTTACAGGAAAGCTTATGCTGCTTCTGAAGTGCACTAGTGCTCAGTGGGTACATGAAGGGATAAGTAACATTGCACACCTGATGAACCACACATGTGAACTCAAGGAAATAAACCAAGGGAAAAAACTGCTAAGATAATTATTTCCAATGAGCCTATGTGGGGTACTTTTTTTGAAATTTAACTAGGAAAAAAATGAGTCACTCTCACATTTGGGGAGAAACTGAATTTTCTGCATCCCAGTATTTATGTTAGCCAGCCCCTAAGTTTTATACCAGCTCATAGAGAGAGGAGGCCCATCTGAAAGTGACAGCAAAGGAGGAAATGAACCTACTGAAGCAGAGACTGTGAAGTCATTTTTCCACCCCTTCAAATGAATTGTGGTACTGACAACTGCTTTTCACTGTGCCTACTCCACAAGAACTGTTCTCATACAAACTATTTCCCAAAACAGATAAAAAACCCAGTCTCCTAGAATGCCAGCTGAGACTAGAAATCCTGAGGAATGACCAGCAAGTCTCACTCTAGTCTGCAAAATAATTCAGGTTTTGGGAACTTGAACAATGTTATCAGCATTTTTAACACATGAAGGGTTTTTGTATTTTACCCTTTAACAATGGGGAAAGGCTCAGTACTGAGTCACTGTAACACTGCTGAGCTGCAGCAGCCAGGAGCAGCACACAACAGAGGTGAAGCATCAGGAACCACCACCATCCTTCCAGACTCACACAAGTCCCTGGGATGCCCAAGTGACTTTCACAGGTCAGGAGGCAGCACATTCTCCAGCTGACAGCACATCCTGCACAGCAGATGGGAGGGCAGGAGTTTGACTTATCCTCCCTTTTCAGAAGGGTTGATTTGGGGTTTTGTGTTGCTTTTAAAAATTATTCTGTTTCACTCAAAGCAGGAGTCCTATGAAATTAGGCAGCTAAAATGCAGTATACACATTTTAGAACTGTTAAGGCATCTGAAATAGTCTGATGATCAATATTGACAGGTGAAGTCTTTCATATTCTAGTAGCGACTGTTTTCAACAAAATTAATCAAAACAAACCACATCTGTATGAGTCTTTTATTAAAAATACCTATCTTCTGTTTCACATAAAAAGAACCAACACTTAACACAATTTAAAGAAGTTGGACGGGAACTACTTGAAAAAATACAGGTTCCTGTAATCCCAGAGCACCCAACCTTTACTGCACAAGCTACAGGTTAAAATCTTTCTGTTCAAGAGCTCAAGTGCTTGTCCTGCACACAGCAGTGCCCAGGAAGGTGCAGCTGGTGAGAGGCAGGGGTGCTGACTGCTCCCCAGAGGCTGTTCCCTGGCAGACACACCTGCAGGATAAAAGTGTTCTCTCCCAACCCGGGGAGGCCTGTCACTCCCCAGCCCTGGTGCTGGGCACGATGGCAGCCTTAGCAAAAAAAATATTGAAGTGACACTCGACCCAAGTATCACAGGTTAGCCATGTCTTTCTTTAACAAAGGAAACACAGCACAGCACTTCCAGGTAATTTCACTTAGGATCCAGCAGAAACATATTAACAGCATTGATGAAAGAAAGCCAGCAGGGCTTCGGTGACAGAACATGATCCAACAGTCTTCTCTCTAACTACAACCTACGCTGGAATCCATTATCTTCTGGAGCCCCACTCTTCATAACTCATTCATCTCTGACTTTTGGAAAGACACCATTTTCAAAGCAACGAGTTATCAGCTTAGGCAGCAGCAAATACTAATTAAAAGTTCTGTGCATAAAAATCAAAGTCAGAATACAAAAGAGCTGTCAGAGGCATCTGCTATTAAAGTGCACAGAAAACAACACTGGCTAAACTTATACTCTGGTAGAAAGCAACAGTTTGCCAGGCTGTCGTTCTTGTTCTGGAGATGCTGAGAATTCAGCTCCTTTTAAAGTCACTAAGAGACATATTCATCAGCTCTTAAAAATGATCAAAATGCTTTGCAAATTCAAGCTCAAAGAGCGTATCAGACGCTGACTGTAACATTTACTGGCCAACTCATAACTGAAGCAAGGCACAAAGAAGAAAAGACACTGAAGTGATGCAGAAGCAAGACGACGTTAAATCACAAACCAGTGGTCCCTCTGCTTTGACCTTACAAGGCATTAAAGGATATGGGCAGCTAAACCAGCATCACTGTTGGACAACCAGACTAACAGTAAAGCAAAGTTCAGTTTTGAAGGAAAAAAAATTGGCCTGCATGTCATTACACGTGTTCTAATCCCATGCAAATCATGATCTGATAAAAAAGGTACTTCAAACTCGCATACCTTGTAAACCTAAGAGAGTATTAAACTCATGTTTAGGCCTTTAGAGGCATATCTCCTTCCATATTCATTGTCTACAGTGTTAATTCCTTAAGACTGCTTTTTAATTAAGCTCTGTCTTCAAGGCCTGTCACTTTACTGACTATGCTGGGAATTATGATATAGATCAGCCTCCTCCCTCAGTTCACTGAAGTCTGAGAGCTGTCAGCTAAAACACAATCCTTCTTAACATACTGTTATTTCACAGATTTCAACAGAACAAGATTTGCCCAGTACAGTACTTGTTTCTATTTCTAACACCTAGAGGAGGAAATGAAATGGTTTTCAGAACTGGAATGAAAAAAGTTAATTTGAATTTTTTAGAAAAACAAATTTATTCTGGGATTAATGAAATGCAAATACCTAAGCTCCAGAATGCCACCAATCAAAACAACTTTCCTTACTGAGTGACATCTTAAACACAAGATCTCAATTTACCAAAACCTGAGAGAATCAAATGCTTGTCTTAATTACAGCACTCTTCAACTCACTGTCATCAGATTTTCAAGTAATGTCAAAGCCCATATTGAGGAGCTTTGATCCTTAGGCTTCACCTGCTGCTCTGCATTTTAGAAGGCAAAAAAGTGATTTAAAGACATCCCAGGCTGGGAATTTACAATCCTTCCTCATCCTTGTAGAGCTACAGCGTGAAGCTCACAAGTTACTCAAAATCTCATCTTATGGAAAATAGGAATAGGAAACTTTCTGCATTTTTGAGGTGGCACCAGGGGAAATAACTGAATTTTAAAACAGCTGAATTTGAAAGGTGTCAAAAGAACAAGGCTGAAAAGGTTAAGCCTTAATCAGTAATGAAATAAGCTAAAGCGTGGAAAGTCCATCAACCATAAAGAACAACTCTGAAAAAAACACAAGCTCATTGGTCCTTGTATACACACTTTTAAAAAACACCTAGATTAAAAAATCTCTCCCTAGGGTTATAATTCCCTTTTCAGAGAGATGTTGTATATATAGCTTGTATACCATCTTTCAAAAGAATCTTTCATAGTCTTCAGAATTCTTTATGATTTTCCTAACTCTTTTTGCAGTGAGCGAGATTTCTCTCCAGAACTGAACACTTTTATCCTACTTGAAACTTAATTTTTAAGAAGGCCTTAAAATAAAAACATTCAAGGTTCTAATCACAATTTTTAAATACTAGTGTTTTTGTTTTAATCACAAAATATATCTAGTGAATTTGCTAACTTAGTAAAAAACAGACTAGAAATAAAATTCACAAAAGATTTCTAGTCTCCAGTAATTCACAAAATGCTATTACAGCACAGAAGAACATTCTTAGTTAAGTCTGTTTTATTCCTTCTGATAGCTACTTTGAAAATAAAGGGTAATTTGGCACTAATTTTGTTTCACAAGTTCCTAAGCAGGTATCTGTTTGTGTGTAGAGTGAAAACCAAAGAACAGTGCACAGAACTGAAATTAGTTTGCCAAACACCCTTTTCAGACATCACATATTATAATATGTGGGTCTGGATGAACAAGAAACTCAGTGAATCCCCTACACCCAGTTCCATTGCCTGCATCCGGACAATACACAGGTGCAAGGGTCTCACAAGGAGATCAGAATCTAGGAATAGCTTATCAAATTTCAAAGAGGTTCAAACCTGCTTTAACATCAGTAAGCAAAAGGAAGGATGCACACAATTGTTAGTGTACTGTTCCAACATTAGCAGCAACTTTGACTGTAGTGAGCTGAGAGTCAAAAAAACAAAGAAGAAAAAATAAAAAGGAAAGGTGGTCAGGAAGTAACGGAGCAAGAACAGTAACAGTAACAGGCTTCCTGAACTCCGGCCTCCACGGCTTTGTGCCTTGGGCAACTTAACCTTGCAAAGGATTATGCTCAGTGCCAGGCAGCACAGAGAATCAAGCCTGCAATTTTCATGGCTTGAACGAGCACAAGAACTTGGCTTCCAAGGCTCTGTCTCCTTAAGATGAGTGTGTCACAACAGGAATGTCAATTTCTACGGCAGAGAGGCGAGAACGTGCGGAGTAGGGCTGAGAGGCATAGCTGTGCATGCTGGGGGCGTGGGAATACAGGGGCTGCCAGAAAGGAGAAGGGAGGCTTTTGCATGCACAGTACCACAGGAACAGCAGGATGGAAGTGAAAAACAGACCGCCAGCACTGGCAATGGCAATAAACACAGAGATGTCAAAGCTGAAGACGGGCTCGTATTTTCTGTTCAGATAATTGTTATAGAAGATAACCCAGATGGACGGAGTGAGACAAATGGCACAGGCAAGCAGGAACAAGAGGCCGGCCACGAGGTGGCAGCCCGCACTGTTTACCAGGCACTTGGCCAGTTTGACGTTTGGCACACTGGATACAAAGGCTGTGTTACACATGCCAATCATGCAGAGGAACAGAGCTGAGACAGCAGTAAACATACTCAGAGGAAGGGCAAACTGAAGAACACGCAGATCCAGCTGATCCACAGCTGTGTACCACTGCGGGTCATAGATCACACAGTCTCTGCTCCCATCAAAGCGCGCACACTTGATCCAGAGTCCCGTGTAAACCGTCACATTCCTCTCGTTCTTGTTGTATGTGTACAGTCTCATTTGCCTCCAGTTGGGAAGCAGCACTGCTGCAAGGAGCCCAGCTACCGAGGCTGTTCCACTGAGGAAGGCCAGTACAGTCGCTGCGTGAACATCCCGGCAGCCCATATTTGCCCACAGAAGTTGTTTCCTGCAATTAAAAAGAAAAATATGAAAGAAAACCACGGACACAGGACTAACTACAGTTGATCTGTGCCAGGTTAATACACTTAGGTGACAGCTGGTAGGCACTAACTCTGTGGCACCCTCTTTGTCTGACACACTTAAGACCGTGCTAACACCACCACATTTACGCTCTAATGAAACGTCAGGTTACTTCACAGACTGTTGTGACTTCTCAGCTGACAGACTGCGAAAGTCGCTGTGCTCAAGATGAGAAGAGGCACATTTGAATGTGAGCCTACACAGCCGTGATTTAAGCACGACTTAAGTTCACCTGTCCTCAACTGGCAGCTCCCTGTCTTTAGCCCAGACAACCATCAGTCTGCATGCTCAGTCCTACCATGCTGCTGCATGAGTAAAAGGGAGTTGCTTAAAATCTACATCATTAGACTGGCAAGGAATGCATATGCAGGCAGTTCTACACATCATATATAGGCCAAACTGTTGACAAGAGCTGCGAGATAGTGGTGGAGGCTCTGCTGAGTAATTTACTATGAATTTTTCAACAGCAGCTAACAGCTCTGCCACACTACTCCTGCCTTGCAGAATCAACTGTCCAAGCACACAATTACAGAAAGCAGATGGCTTTTCAGCTTTCACATTTTCCACTTCAGAGCAACTGTTAATGCTGCTTCCTTTTCAATATAACCACTGTGCATACCTACTATAGCCTGCAGAGATGCTGAGAGTCTCAATGATGGGTCTTTGCAAACAAAAATTAATAAAAAAAAGACTCAATTCAAGTTATCCCTTCTCTGCATGCCCATTTTAAAGATATAATAGGCACTGAGGATTTACCCCAGAGTGTACTTGAAGCTGGACACAAGGAATTATAGTACCTAAAAATGAACAGATACTTTGTAAATTCTCACTGAGCACCATTCAGTTATAAACTTCTCCTGAAACTTCTTTCAAATTATTACACTGCACTGTGCATATTTGTCAAATGTCCAAAGTCATAAACCAGTTCCATAAATGCCAGAAGTTACTTAATGCAAATACAAGTAACTGAGTATCTGTATCACAGAAAGGTTGTAGACATGGTTGCAAACAAAAAGGCAACTGGATCTGATCCCTCATTCTCCTTTCATACCTGCAAACATCCAGTGACCAGGGAGCTCTGGAGCTCCAGTTTTCAGATAAGGAATTCCCATGTATACTGGAAACACACACACTAAAAGCATTATCAAGCCATAGAGCTATCCAGCATTCTACTGATTTACAGACAAATAAATGAAGTTCAATTTGTTTCCTAAGAATCCATTAGGCAATTATTTTATGCCATCTAACCCTGAAGAACTGCACTGGAATATGGGCACTTTTTAAGTGCTGATCAGAGCCTTCTAAAGAAGCACTTTGGAAAGAAATAATGACAACCACATTTATCCTAAAAACTACCTTATTTGTCAAAAAGACAGCATTATACTGTTGCTAAGGACAGCTGAGTGTGGGCAAGCTTCTCTTCCCATGGCAGTAAACTTTTCAGATGGCAGGTCATTAACAGGATAGCCCCTGGGTAGAGGGACCAGAGGAGTATTTCCATCAGGATTATTTTAATATGATGCTTAACCCTAGCTTTGGTAAGGTCAAAACAATCAACTTGCAAGAAAATGGAACTATAGCAAATGTACTTCAGAGGTAAATCTAATATAGCATCAAATTTTGTTTTCCTCAAGCTTGATGCTTTTGCTCTTCCATAAAGAACTTGCCTTTACCTGGATAAAACTTCCACGCAGACAGGGCATACTCCAACACAGAGCTATATGTGAAGCAGCTGGAATAAACACATGACTGACCATTTTCAGAAGCCTGCTATTTCTGAAAATTCATTTGCAGTAGTAGATTACTGCAAATAGGCAAGTGAGCCACCATCCCTTCCACCAGGGGAGACCTATCCCATCTTGCAAATACTGCTGGCTTTATGACTGTAATTACAGCTTCAGCTCCCTGATGAACAGTAACAAAACAGGTGTTGTCTTAGTTAGATGGCTTCAGTGTACTCACCAGCAGTGTCCTCAAATCAAGAGAAACCTTAGCAACTTCTCTAAGTAGAAAAAAGGTATTACTGGATCTAAAAAACAAAACAAAGAAAGAGTCAACATCACATTTGTTTCATGCCATTTCAACAACAGCATTTACACTACAGTCTAGGAATTAGGACTATCAGCTACGTTTGCATTAGGCCAACTTCACCACCTTCTACAATTTCCTCTTATTTAAAAAAACCCCCTCAAATTACTCTGTTTTTTTTCCTGTCTTCAATTTTTTCCCCAGAGCTTGTTTTCTATCTATTCATCTCAAAAGGTAAGGGTAGAAAAAACTGCTTTCTTAATGGGTGTTCCAAGACACGTTTGCATCCTGAATTTTATGTTTTTAGAAAAAAAAAATCCATAAGAAGTCATACAGAATGATTACTGCAGATGTTAGGTTCAAGGCTGCACTTACACAGCAGTGAGGAAAGGGTGCAGTGATTATTTAATGTCAGAAAACAAAGCACAAGCTCGAAACTGTTTATATATTTTGTGGGTCTCTATTCCTTCCTGCCTTCTACACGAAGGTTTCAAGGAAATTGGAGAAAAACAGGAAACACTGCTAATGCCTTTTTAGTGGCTGTCCAGCTTTTTCAGAGGAAAAGATCCTCTTGTGGATTTTCTACACCCACATCTAAGTCCCAAGATCAAATCTGCAGATCATAATAGGTAAATCACTTTACTACTGGGCAGCATCAGAGCTCCAAGTATGTCAGTATGCAACTGTTAAAAGTTACAACCTAAAGGTGAGTTTGTTGGGCTAACATGTCAAACCCTGAAATATTAGAGAAATTCATATATGAATAGGCTCCATCACCTAAAAAAACATCAAAGAAGTTCTATCAAACTAGGCAAGAAAGAGACTTTACAACAGTAATGAAATCTGATTTTTTCGCTAAATGAGAAAGAGGGGTTCAGTTTTGGAAACTCATTATTACGAATGCTATTGCATATAGGACACAGAAATGCAGATGCAGAGCTTGGAGCAGCAGCTTTTGTTCACTAACATTATTCACAATTTTTCAAGCTTTCTGTGCACTTTGCAGCTGAAGCCAAGATAAACACACAGACCTCCCTCTGCAGGTTCCCACCCATGAACAACCACAACAACATAATTAAGTAGAAAATTAGTACAGGCAAACAAAGCTGTCAAAGGGAGCTGTGCCCAGCCCAGGAGTCCCTCCCATTAAATGATGAAACCTGTGTTGTAATAAACAGATCCAGAAGCAGCTATGGCATATTCCCCAACACCCAACTCATTTCTGCAGCCATGGAGTTTCTTTTGGTTTTCTCTTCTCTTTAGTCCATCTGATTTTATTGTTTAACCTTGGTGGTGTTGAACAACTAGGCACCTCAGCCACTTCTCAACTAGCTGTCCAAGGGAAGAAAGCACACTTTGGCCAGATATAACCCTGCCTAGCCTTGGATTCTTGGCTTCAGCTTCTTCTGTCCCAAGGATTTTAAAGCTGTACTGTGTGAGGTTCTTACACTGTATGATCCACAGAAGTTACCAGCCCTAATAGCACCCCTTAATAGGGACAGATTTTACTCCCTATTCTAAAGAGCCACCTTGCTGTAACAAGCGATGCTGGCTGAATCTGGTTAAAAACTGGTAAATCAGTAAAGGCCCACAAGATAGAAAAATGAAAGAAAGATGACAAAAAGGACATTTACTATAGACATAATTCAGAAATGAATAAATCCAGTTCTGTTCCCTTGCATGGCCTTGAGAAGACCATGGTCTGGGAAACATCACTGTTTTGTAAAGCCCTGCAGGAGAGAAGTCACAGTATAATTTATCAACACAATTTATAAATAAACGGTTGTCTAACTATCCACAACAGCAGGAGCAGTTTAAAATTTTTTATGAGTTTTGGGTAACTGACCACCAAAAACTGGAGGCCTAAAGCTCGCCAGTTTCAAGGGACTGGTGCAGAACCACTGCCACACTCTCGTTGTTTTTTTTTTTTTTAATCCTGGGAATCAATGATGCAGTTCCACGCTCTACAAAACTCCCTTTAAAATTAAATATAGATGCACCGGGTTAGAATCAACGATCCTAGCTATCAGATTAGGACTTCCAAGAAAAACTTGGAGTACTGATAATTATTTTACCGACCGGATCGGAAAGAGTAGCTGACGCACGGAGAGAACACACAGCGTCCACCCGGGGAGCACCGCCGGCCCCCGCCCGCGATAGCGCTCCGAGCCTGCCGCACTACGATCCCGGCCTTGCGGGGGAACCGGGAAGTGCGGCAGGGCCCGGGATGGCGGCGCCGGGGCCGTCCCCGCTCACCTTAGCTTCGCTCCGAGGAGGCGCCATGGCCGCGCTCCGGCCGCGGACCGCCGCGCTGAGGGGAAGCCGCGGCCGCGCGGGGCCTTGTGGGGCGGGGCGGGGCGGGGCGGAGCGGCGGCGCCGGCGCAGTGCGGGCCGGGCCCGGCGAAGCACAGCCCCCGCGGCCCTCCACAGCCGCCCGGCCGGGGCTCTCCGCTTACAGCGCCGCGGGGAGCTCCGCCTGCCCCGGCCGGAAACGCCGATGCTCTAAAACACGCCCCTCCGGTAAGCCGGCTGACCGCAGACCGGAGGAACCTGACAAGGCGAGCGGCTGCGCCCCACGGCGGACAGCTCCAGTCAAGGCATGCTGCCTCTTAGTCACCAAACATAACCCCACTCCCCGCTTTACGAGTGAGGTTAAGACCGGCGTTCACAAAGCCTGAAAAAAAACAAAATGTTATTTTCAGCTATGAAACAGCCTGCAGAAAAGGAGGCTCAGGGGTGATGTTACTCTACAACCCCCTGAAAGGAGACTGTAGACAGGTGGAGGTTGGTCTTCTCTCTCCCAGGAAACCAGGATGAGAGAACATGGCCTCAATCTCTGCCAGGGCAAATTCAAATTGGACATTATGAGCAATTTCTTCACAGAAGGGGAAATGGGCTGCCCAGGGAGGTGGATGGTAGAGGTGTTTAAGAAAACAGTGGACGTGCCACTGAATGCCATGGTCTAAGTTGACAAGGTGGTGTTTGATCATTGGTGGGACTCAATCTCACAGGTCTTTCCCAACCCAATTGATTCTGCAATTCTGTGAAACAGAGTATCAAAAATTATTGACAGCCTATTCTTAGCATTAGTGAAAGCATACTGGCCCCAAACATAGTAAAATTAGAGGAAAATTACAGTAAGAACCAATACCAGTGACAAAATAAATGCATTATGAGAAACCATACCTTTCTTCCCAGTGACTGCTTTAACAAAATTTAAAGAAGCAGGGTATGATACATATATTACAAAACAAAACCAGACCAAACTAGAAGTCTTTGATGTATTCAATCTTATTTTGCTTTACAATCAATTTAATAGCTTTAAAGTAGAAAACACCCTAACAATAAAGGACTTACAATTTTTTTTCAAAGTAAAAATGTAAGTGTGCCTTCTTCTAATACAAAATCTAGAACACTCAATATTTCCAAAAATGTATAGCTCTGTTGAGAAGAAGCCATTTTCTTCACTGAAATGTAACATAAACCCAACCCCATAAAAGGAAGGAATCACAAATTAAAACATTGGAATTTGGAATCAAGATTTCTGCAACTAAGTTTATTACAGTAGGCACCAGCAGGTGCCAAAAAAACCTCCAACATTACAAATCAGTCTTGCTTTTTGTGCTCCAAGTCACTTCCTCCCAGCCATTTATATGTGTTTTCCTTTAAATCCCTAAAACCAACAAACCCCCTACAATCCAACGCCTGTCACAATAGCAGAACTGGTTCACCTTAGAAGCCTCAGACCCTGGAAAATTCCTCCATCAGAAACTTCCCTTGGTTCTTCTGATGCCCATGGGACATGGAGAGTTGCTGAACTTGCTCCTTTGTGCAAGTTATATTCCCTCCATTCCTCTCACTTAGCAAAAAATATTCCAGGTATCATCAGCTGTTAAGCAACTTAAGTTTGAGTTGCACGTACTTTGGTCTTTCCATTGTTGGGCATCATACCCAACATAAATAAAAAAAAACCTTGCCCCTTTCCCCACTGTGCCCTACCCAAGTGCCTAAACAAATGGTAGGAAGCAGGCGGTGATGGAAGAGGGAACAATTAAATGGAAGGTCTGCACAACAAAGGCTTCATGTGCATAGTTAAAATGTGCTGGATCCATTCAGGAATGCCAGCTTCTGTTCATTTGTTCTTCTTTGGAAGTTTGTAAAAGCAGGAGTTTCTTTTTCCGAAATTCTTCATTCACCTGCTCTGCTTGCTCATCTATGGATTTTCTTAGACATGTTTTGAGTTCCTCAATTCCTTCTCCAGTGTATGTTGATATGGGAATCACCTCTCTGAATTCAAGAGTATTTGCTGGAATCATTTCTTCCTCTAGTAAGTGTAAGAAATCTGAAAAATTGTATTGAAAGAGTTAGTACAATCCCCAAATACTGTATCAATACAAAGTCCATAAAATCCTATTAAATCTAGAAAATAAACTTTAATAAATTACAGTTATAAACCTAACTGCAATTAAGATACATATTATCTGCTTAATTAGTCTTTTAAAATATAGCTAAAATCTCAGAAGGCAAGCATTAACGTAGCAGTTATACCATTCTTAATGCTGCCATGAGAAGATTCTATACACTTCCAATGAGGACAAAGAAATCCCAAGTTGCAAAATATGGGAGAATATGGTCTTAAGCCTTTCTGGTTTCTACACACTCCAGGAAAGAGAAAGGAATTCCCCCCAGTGTAATTGCAAAATTGAAGTAAACCTACACAGACCTGTCCAGAATGTTCATGTGTTTAGACTAAAGCCACATGACAAATGGTATATATGTCATTGCCTATAAGAAGATACTCTTATTCCAGACACTTATACTGGAAACTTACTCTTCCCTATCATGGTTGGGAAAGATCATCTGGGATATCTCTATTTTATTACAATCCTTTCCCAACAGTGAAGCCATTACAAATGCATAAACAGAGCTCTAAATGCAGGAATTGATTTTAAACATATGTTCCAATAACAAATATAACAGTTGACTTCAATTTCAAACAACGCTCTGCCAATGCAGAGTTATCTATATGAAATCTTACTACTACTTTTGATGAAAGTTATTGTTGGAATTTCATTTACCCTGAGGATTCTCTAGTTGTGTCATAAGTTCATCCAGGTTATCCTTTGCACAAGGCAAATCCATTTTATTAATGGCAAGAAGTGCAGGCTTTGTTACAAGTTCCTCTTTGTACAGCTCCAGCTCCTTAAAAGAAAAGTAAATTTCCCTCAGTAAGTATTTGTAGTTTAACAAGCGTTACTTCAATTTTACATCTCCTCATGCATTTGTTTAATTGGCTAAATAGCCTTTCTTGCCTAAGCAGCTGTGAATTTGACTCAGGTGCTGTGCTCAAGGCAGATATATTGATATATATTGACATATATTGATATATTGAGGCACAGAAGAAAATAATGTTCAGTGCTTCAGTCATTTTTTTGGTCAAAGACAGATTTCAGGTAAACAGGTTAGCTCATTCTGAAAAGCCTCTTACAAAATGAATGAGAGTTTTGGGTTTTATTTATTCTGACATCCATGAACACAAAATCAATTTCAGAAAAACTTCACACCTATAAAACATATAAGAAAATCATTTGGAGAGTGTTGTAATTCTTAAACATTTTCATATTAGAAAATCACAACCTCAATAAACTAAAAATAAGCAGCAATACCTGAAATTTAAACGATTCATCAACTTAAATCCCACAGAGATAAATTTAAAATTACATAATATGCATTATTTTAATCAGAAGCATACTTAAGAGATGGAAACAGCGAATATCTGCAAAGCTGGGGCTTGATGTCTTACCCATGTCAGTCTATGCAGTCAGGGCATCAAGGCAGGGCTTTAACTGTAAACACCTATTTCTACTTCTTCAAATGCTACTGGATTGGGGAACTAAAAATGATGTGTCCTTTTACCTTTACTTGACTGTAAGAAATATCCCACATGCTGCATAAATTGATCAATTCTATTAATAATTATGTGGCACTCAACATAAACTAGAGTGGTTTAACCTGGACAAGTCAAAATGAAGACTTCATCATTTTGGAGAATCCCTTTGTTAACTGGCCTTATATTATAAATCGAGAAGACACACTAACATTTGAATGTTTCTCCATCAAAACTGAACCTTTTTTCTTGACTTAACACATAACTACAACTGTCACATAGGAAGATGAGAACTTACCTTTGTTAGAAGCAATATTGTTTCAAAGGCTGTTCTGAATGGAGTCTTGCTAGACAGCTGAAACCCAGAAATATCAACCTGAAAAAGTTACAGAAAAACAAGCTTTGTGGTGTAAAATTATGTTATATTATTAAGGTAGTCTCCATCATCTACTTTGCCCTGGAATGTCCATGGCCATGTGTTCACTCCTAGGCAAATAACAGAGGGCAACTATACAGCAAAGAAACATCAGACACTGGAGGCACAAACTGGTTAATTCTGACAGTGTTTCTCAAAGGTCTGTTTTTTAAACTTTTTATGGGAATCTGACAGAAAAAAAAATCACACTTTTGTTATGCTTGGAACACTTCACTGTTCTAAATTAATTGGAAATTTTCAATGAGAAATTCCATTTAATTTAATTTATTTAATTTATCATTAGTCATTTGAGTGTTCCATTCTGTAAACAGAATTACAGCTATATTTATCATAATCATGCAAATTACAAATTATTTTCTAAATTCCAATTACTTCGCAATTAAGATGCATTTCATTTACTGCACTTTGATTTCAAAAAACTGTACATTTTACTCAACTTACAACTAAGAGAAGCTGTTTGGTTCTCTCTACATGTTTGAGAAATTTGTGGCCCATTCCTTTGTTTGCATGTGCACCTTCAATCAGTCCTGGGAGATCAGCTACTGAAATCTAGGAAAACAAAAGTTTCAAACAAAATACTTCCAGTAAACAAACCCAGGGATTTTAAACTATCAACAGTGGTTATCATGTCACATAAACAAAAGAATCCAGACAAAATAATATGCATTGGCTGTTTCAATACATTTACAATCTATCATTAGAAGGAGATTAAACACAATGCTGCTATTACACAGACCTGGTGCTCCTCATGTTCCCTGTCTATTTTTTATAGCTGTCTGCAAAGTACAAAATAGAGGATAATAATACCTCAGCAGAGATCTTACAAAATTTAGCTATTATCTGGGAAAAAAACCTAAATACTGAAAGGTGAGCAGCTCAGGCTATCACATTTGTATAGAATTCAATCTGTCACTGGAAAAGAAAATAAAGTCTGTTACTTGTGGCTACAGAGTATCATTACTCCAAATACAAACTCACTTAACACTGCTCCCCTGAGCATGAGAAGATACAAGAATTTGACTTCTGCTCTTCAGCTCAAATCAGACTTTGATTAATCAGTCAGCTTCCAGCCAGAGCCCAGCAAGGACTGCCACAATGAACAGGGGGGACCTTGTCATTTTCTCAGCTGGTTGAGAGGGCAGTCGGACAGCTGAGGCAGACCAAAAAAAAGAGCAGAATGATAATGAAACTCCCAAAATAGCTACTCAGAAAGCTAAGGCAGAGAGTGAAATAAAGAAGAGCAAAGGTAGGGTTTTCAAATCTATCTAATGCCCATTTAGACAGCAACTGTTATTAAAGTGAATTAAATTGAACAATGCCTGAAGTCAGCATACCATAAAATTTCCAGTGTGCTACTTATTGCAGAAGGGGGCTCAGATACTCTGGGAGAAAATGTAAGTGCTTCTGCCAGTTTTCCTGACCTGGTACTGAGACTGAAACCCAACTCTACTCAGATCCTCTACTTTTGTGTCTTTTTTTTTTTTTTCCAAGCAGTAATGACAGACAGCACCAGGAAACTTGCACATATTTTGTTTTTTATATTGTACTAAGATAAAATGAGCAAATTGTTACATATCTCTTTAAAAATATCAATGTTCTGTAGGAAAAAATGAGTCACTGTCCTTTGAGTGATACAGGAAAAACACCTCAATTATTGCTCTTAATTACATTGCTTATGTTGTTTCGGTTTCAGCAGTTGCAATATGGAGAGTACCTCCTCTTACTCCCAGAAGTTCACAACCCCTAGTTCCCTCAACTTCAGAAAACAGGTATTTTGTCCACATAGTACCCAACACTGTGGTATAAAAACCATGAACTGTAGAAATGGCCAACAATAAGGATAACTGGCTATGACAAGAAAAAGACTTCAGAAAAGAAAGCCAGGAGTGCAAGTAGACCTCTTGCTGGAGAAAGAAACACCAGTATGAGGAAGAGATCCTCATTCATGGCAGATAGATTTTGAAAGGGCTATGAAAAATCCTGTTTATTTTCAGCATAGCTTTCTAGGATAAGCTACCCTAAACTAGCAGATAAAATTAATATTAAAAAAAAAAATCCCTTAGACATATTGCATCTCTACAGGGAACCGGAGAAACTAGACTTACTTTCTTCAATACACAGTTTTGTTGAAGTTTGTTAAATGAAGGTTTCAAGCATCAGCTACTGAATCCTCCTAGCATTGTCAGTTCTGAAAGCAAAAACAGTAGTTTTTTGTCTTTGCATATCTGAGGGTTATGTTTTTCTGGTCTACTCATCTGGAACCCTTTTATGCACTTGCCTTTTATCTTGAAAGTGATGAATCCAGTGCTGCATGTAGCATACACTTCAAAAATAAAGTAAAAGCACATCAAAGGAGATTCAAGCTTGAGGAATGAAAACATTTGCTGCAACTTTTAAGTGAAGCTGGGGTCCAAAATCTATTAGCCTCTCTAGTCTCATTTAGCACTGGTTTCCCACTCAGTGGATACTGTAGAAAGGACTCCATGCACCACACAATTATCTGACAACTTTTATCTGAAGAAGCTGGGTGGAACAGAGTTCACAAAAATTAAGGTGGTAGGGCCATAACTCCACCAGTCTTTCAGAACCACGGCCTACCACAAAAGGAACTGGACCCAGGTGCCTCACCTCTCAGGTAATGCACTATCCTGGCTCTTCAGGCAATCACTATCAGGTCATACTATTTCAGTTTTTAATTAAAAACCCCAACCCACCAAACAAAAAAAAAAAACCCAAAAAACAACCCTATGCCCCAAAAAACAAACCAAACCAACAAAACCCCCACAAACACAAAAAACCCCTAAAATAAAGTTAGAACAGCCAACCTTGAAAGTCGTAACAAGAAGTTATAGTACCAGAGTTATAAGCCCAAAACTTCCTGCCATTCATTAATGTAGATCCTCAGCTATCGGACAAATCTGCCACTATTTGCATTCTGAAAATTACTCACTCAGTCCAGAGCTTTCTACAAGGCAACTTGCAGAAAATCTGCTTCTTCTAAACAAAAATAACAGGCTGGTCTCTGAAACAGTGATTTTTTTTCCCCAAGTCCTAAACTTATAAGAGTATATACTATGACACAGCAATCTCAATTCCATCAATAATTTCATACCTCTAAGACTGTACGACAGGATTAGAACCACAGAAAGAAGGTAAGGGAAAATGAGAAGCCATTTATTAAAGTGACTTGAAATAAGCCCTACACATAATATATTTGACTGTGAAACTCTCTTATTATTACTTCTTAAAACAGAGCTTTTCCCACAATTCCTGTTAAGTCCATGTAAATGCATTTGACATGTACACATTATAGATACACATATGAATATACCTACAAGTTTTCATGAAAATACCTGCAAGTTTTCATTCTCTTTCTGAAATTCTGTTAAGCAACATAAATAGTCACTCCATTTAACTTTGACAGACAGAGTGAAGTTTCATACCAACCTGCTTATAATCTGCATACATGATCTTTCCTAGTTCAGGCTGTATTGTTGTGACTGTAGCAAGGGGACAGGAAGAAAACAAAACTGGTTTTAACATTTAAGAAAATGTTAAAGTTACAAAACATTTTAATAATGTAGGATTTTCTCAGTGTATTTAAATTAAACAAATGTCCAGTAGCAAAAAAANAAGGAAAAGGAATAAAGAAAAAGCAAAATAAGATAGATGAAAATTAGACCACAAAAAATCCAGTGTTTCACCAAGTCTTGTCTCTTTCTGAAGTTCTGCTCCAGTCATCCCAAAATGGGAACAGTGAAGATAGAGAAGTCTCAGACACAAAAACTATTACCCAGACTATGGATTAGCTTCCAAACAGGGACAAAACAATGAAAGGTAAAGTGAGATAGGACTCTTCAAACTGAAAAAAGGCTGTAGAGAATTGGGAATGGTGCAAAAAGGTCAGTAGGAATTATCAGTACTTGCACTCCTACTTTTTAACTAAAGAAGATCAGACAACTAATTCTAACTCGCTGACAGAAAAATAATTAAAAAAAAATGTCCATTTTTCAGCGGACAGATTAAAACTCCAAAATCCTTTCTGTTGCAAGTCGTAGCAAATTCTAAAACATACAAGATACTTATACAAAAGAAATTGACAGTGCATATTCAGTGACTTGAGGATGTTATACATCACAGAGAGTCTCAGCTGCAATAAAACGGGCTGAGACAAAAATAAATGTTAAATAGACCCTGGATTAACAAGCTGAAGCATTGGGGTGTATACATGAAAAACTGAGGTGGGTAAAGGAACTGGAAACTGAAGCACCAAGTATCTCCTTGCAGTATTTCTTATAATTAAAATGCCAGGCAACATTGCTATACCCTATTCTTTATAATACACTTTTATTATGAGCAAGTCAGTGAAAACACTTCTTGCTCTCAGGAAATATTACTGCTCTAAAAGTAAGAGTATGAACTTACATGCATAATTTGCAATCTCAGGTTTGGCATGAGAAATCTTGCTTAACAAGGATGACTTTCCTGCATTTGGAAACCTAGAAGGAAAATCAGGATTGATAGACTGAATAAACACCTCTATGATTCCTGTAAAGGTATTCAATGCTACCAACACATTTTTGCACTCATCTACTCAGACTAATTTTTTTTTTACAAAATGAACATGGCCCATATCATTATGATTTACTTTTTGATAACAAATCTGAATAATTTTTCTAAATTCAACAATGCTTCCTAAGGATGTGGGCAGGAGAGCTATGTCAATACATGTGTATTATATTTAAGAGAAATCTTTCCAAGTCATTCAGACAGAAATACAGAATTACCATCCAGGTGTACTTGGGTACACTCTTCACGTGCTATAGCTGATTTTGTAAATTATGCTTGGATTCTAAAAAGCTGTCATGCAAATACATCTTACTAGCTGGATTTGCAGTCTCTTAGAATACACATCCTGGTTTATGAAAGTCTACACTTTAAGTACCAATTATACCTATGCTAGAGTTCAGCTAACATAGCAAAGCAAATGTAAACTCAGAGAGAGTGAGACTGTGTATATAGACACACATGTGCACAGCCTAAGTGTGGTTTTGAGGCAGTGAAGTTGTGTGTGGGATCCTGAAACTAGAACTAACCTGTTTGTTAACAAATAAACCTAAAAGAACACCTAGGAGCTGGTCTGTGCACACCTGATTGTTTAACATTTTCCCTTTACAAGGGATAGATATACCTGCATCCTAAAACAAAAGTGGATTCTTTACAGAATACATCTACCAAATGAAATGGAAACCTAAATTAAGACTGGAATTGTAACATCCATTTGTGTTAAAGATTAACCTGAGCTGAAAAAGGCACAGTAACTTTGATCCATGCAAAACTTGAAGTTAATCCTGACATCCAAGTATAGACTACAGTCCTTACTCTCAGCACATACTCCATCCAGAAAGTCCACACAAGACTTGTGTTCCAGTCAAATTCACAAATATTCACCACAGCATAATCAAAGAAAATCTGTCTACAGGCAACTCAACACAATCGCAAGATACAAAGGCAGGTGTCCCACAGAAAACCAAATACTCTCCACTTGAATACATGGAGAACTATGGCCTGTTAACAAGGCTGGTACTACATTACAGCCCTTTATAAATGGGCTGTATAAATCTTTCTTAAATCTTTCATAAATCTTTCTTAAAAAAAAAAAAAGCAACCTAATGACTCTTGTTAAAATATGGAAACTATTGAGTGCAGTTTTCATATACTCTGATGTTGAAAGGTGCCTTAAAGACACTCCAGAAGGTTACTCTGATCATATCCTCGAGAGAGCACTTTGTTTCCACTGAAGTAGAGTATGTTCTTTGAAGTTTAAATTGCAACCCAGACTAACACATCACAACCTGTACCCAAACTTGATGGGCCTTTCTCCAGTCTACATGTTTTCGTTTTTGTTTTTTACTTGATCTAATGGCAAGCCACTCACAAAAAAGGTAAAAAATGGCAAACACAAAGAGATCAAAGTAAAACCACAAACTATCAGAGACTGATTCATACTCTCAAAAAGAAAATTATATGCTTCTCTAATTGACTGATAATGATTTTTGTATCCATTTTGAAGGCAAACTGTCAGCTAAAATACATGATTAAAGAAGTATCAGCATCATAAAACTCCTGTACTTTGACACTGATCAAAACAAGAAAAAAATTCTGTCATGTAATTACTGAAGACCAATTGAAAATTATGTAACTTTTGAGAAATTTTATATTAACAAAATTATTTCTAATGACAAAAAAGAAAAATGTAGTTGGAAAACCATGCTGTTTCCACTTCAAGTTTCCTTTTATATTGGTATATACCAACTAGACTATTTCAACCTCAAACTCATCATTTCATGTTTCCTATGTCTTTTTATTAAAAATGACCACAGGGCTGATTTATGTTAGCAGATGCTGAATAGAACAGTTGTAACCACTACAAGTGTAGGTTGTTGAAAACTTTCTCCAAATAAAAATATATTTATCAGCATTGTTATAAAGCAGCAATATCAATATGCAGCTCCTACTGCTTTGGTTTGAATTACTTCCTTCCAACATTAAAAGCTGGTTTTTTGGGATAGTAGGAAACATACCCTTCGGAGTTCTCTTCACAATTGCTACTGAAAGAATCTACTTGTGCCAATGCCATGAAGTTAAACATGCAATATGCAGTGTTCTTGGCTCTGTTTTGCATCTCCTACCTACTTAATAAATATTCTGCTAATAATATTGTGGCCATCTCTGCAACTGCTAAATACAATTGTATTATTAATTATGTATTATCCTGATTCGTGAAGCCTTGCACTCACCAAAACATAATGAATACTTTGAAAATGTTAAAATTAATTTTAATAGCTTTAAACTCAATCTGATTTTTTCAAACTGCAAATAACCTATGTGACAATGCAAATGCACAATTAACACTCATCATCCAAACTCTCAAATTTCTTTGAAATTGAATTTGAAATATACTACTTTGTTTTCTAATGTTAGTTTTCAAGCTACAGTACTTACCCAACTAAACCAACATCTGCTATAAGTTTCAAATCAAGGTGAACAGTTCTCCTCTGACCTTTGCAAGGCAGAAAGTTTGTAGCCAAAGTGCCTCCAAAACCTCCACGAGCTGCTAAGAATTTCTCTCCTGCTGCATTAAGCTCTCCTGAAAACAAATTTTCTAGTGAAAAAACACAATCCCCTGCAGTAGTTCAGTTGTGATTTTCCATTTAAATGTCTCCAGTTATGGGACAATTTTTTTGTATGCTTCCTTGCAAGAACTGTGCCCTCAAGGTCATGGTGATGTTCCTTGTCTGGCAACAAATGAAAGCCATCACACCCCAGTATTCTTCTCTGTCACACAGTCAGTCACCTCAAGAAAACTGCAGACAGGCAAAGTATGGCCAAGATGGAGGTTCTGAACCCTCCAATCTTTGAATTCAAGGATGCAAGGAAAAATATGCATTGCTAGAGATGTGGCTCCCTTCAGATGGTTCATATTTTTCCATTAAGATGCAGACTGTGATACCTCCCTTAAGGTCAGAATAATTAAAACAACAAAAAAAGCACAACATTTGGATATCTTTAGCCCCCTGATATGCCTGCATCATAAACAAATCTTGCAACACATCCAATTCAGTTAAACATCCAAACCAGGGCAATTTGGGAATTTAGTTTTAATTCTAAACAGTCTGAAAAATTCTGAGAAACTGCAAAAGAACCATTGAGAGCTATTCCAAGAGTATTGAAGGATCTTCCTCCTGAGTAAAAAGTAGGCATGCATTTTAAGTAACCAAAAATGTTGACGTTCAGCAAGGATCTTTGTCTTTTAAACATTTTCATAATTCAGTAAAGATATAGGGATACTTGGGTAAATGGAGACATAATTTATGTGAGGTTATGAATGGTTCTGTGGAGGATCAGTAAGGCCTTTAACACTTGTTTCCAACAGCAAAGGACTTGTATGTAGTGATACAGATCAACTACTGCTAATTTCTGGAAGGGGTCCCTGCTTTTCCAACAATTTTTACAGTGTATTTTTCAACTCTTTGGCCAAACAAAGAAAAACACAGACATATTTTGGAAAACGTGCAACCTTAAAACATCCTAGTATTAAAAATCCACTAGATGTTATCAGTAAATGTGACAAACATTAGATACCTTAAAACAAAGCAAATGTTCTTACCAATCTGCTTGCCATCATCGTCAAGAACTGAAATTCCCAAAGGCACATGAACTTCACGATCTTTTCCTTTTTCACCTTTTAGAGCTTTAACACTGGGAGAAATCAAACTAGGTTTAGTAACTTAAGCTGACGTTTTGCTTTCTGGAAAAGTTGTAAGTAACAACTTTCATTAAATAGACTCTTACCTGCTGTTGGCTCCCGTTCCAGCTATAAATCGCTTGTGGGGATATTTCTCCCTAATGCTCTTTAAGGTAGTCTTTTCTCGGGCGACGAACCAGACATCACCACCTCTTCCTCCTTCGCCTCCCAGATTAGGATAACCCATTCCACCAGTTCCTCCTCTCACATAGACCCGCAAACTGTCTATGAAGTTGCTGTACTAATGAAACAACAGTTTCAGCATCAGTTAATTAGGTTCTGTTTATATTTCGCTTCATAGAAACGTATGTAAAACCGCTCCGACTGATCTTTCACAGCAATAGACGAAAGTTCAGAAAGCAGCGCATATAGTTTTTAATCAATGTTAGGCAAGTCTTCCCCGGCAGCGACACCTCACGGCGCGCAGGGCCCCGGGCAGGGGGCCGGGCCGGGCCAGGGCGCCGGAGCCCTGCGTGTGCCGCCGCCGCGGGACATCGCCCACGGTGGGCGCTGACGGGCACCGGGCACTGCGGGCAGCACGGGGTGGGACAGGAGCGGCCTGCGCCGCCCGGCACACGGGAACTCCCGCAGAGGCGCCGGCAGCGGGACCGCCGCTCCCCGCCAGCCCTTCCGCCACCCGAGCGCCGCCTACGGCACCGTCCCCACCGGCCCCGGGCCGGCCGCACTGACCTTCCGCAGTGCCGCCGCGCTGCACCGCACCATGGCTGGAGCACCCGCCGCCTGAGCCCAGGCCGCCCACAGGGCACAAGCAGGAGGGCGGCCTGGCTCCGGGTGCCGCACGGCGCTGACACAGGACCGGCCCCGCTCCGGCCCTGCAGACGCGCAGGCGCGGCCCGGCCCGCCCGCCCGCGGGTTCCCGCGGGCTCCCGCGGCGGCTCCGAGCACGGCGTGGCGGGGTCGGGATCGGTGCTGGACACGGCCGGCCCCGCACTGCGGGCCGAAGGGCGGCAGCGACGCCGAGATCCCCAGAGCCAGGAGGAGTTAACAAATCGTCCAGAGAATTACAGAGGATGAGAAGGGGTTTGTGAAACAGGGTCCTGCCTCAGAGTGAAGCTGGTCTCGTAACCTCAAAGGAGGGACCCTTGGCAAAGGACCACCTCGGCTTTTATCGCACGTTCTTGTTGACACCTCGCCTCCTGCTATGTCGCTGGCTGTCTCTTGTCACCTGCTGTGTCTCTTGTCCCTTGGCTGGCGCCACAGGTCGCTGTGCCTTTTGTAATGCAAGGGATTGGTGCCAGTTCTTGGCCTTTAGAATCCGGTAGTGGAAGATGGCGACCACCAGTACACCAAATCTAAAGAGTAGAAGACTGAGCCTGTGGACTGATTAGTGTAGGAAAGGAAATAGTAGCTTAAGCAACAGAAGATAGGATATTGATTAATAACTAGATAACTTGTAGCCAATGAACTGTAACTTCTTTGCTTGCTAAAATGTATATATAGTGTAAAATTTTGAGAATTGGTATGCTTGATTTGTGGAAAACTTCCGCCTCACGCCCTGCACGGAATAAACGATGTCTCCTTCAAAAAGGAGAGGGTTAGAAACCTGGCTCTGTCCATATTTACAGAGTCCCTAAATTGGCAGCAACAGGAGTGCCTGAGGGGAGAGCCCTAGCTGCAGGAGCAGCCAGGTTTTGGTTGACAGCAGCACTCTCCAGCAGTGTGTTCTCCCTGGAACCTGTGTGCTGGCCAGAGTCAGCATCTGCTGCAGGCTGTCCCCATGCAGTTGTTCCCCTTAAAAGCTGTTGGTCTTATTGCTGGTGTGCTCTCCCTCAAGAAATTGAGACCTGACCTTTAAATTATGCTGATTTTCAGTTAGATAAGTATGACAGTTAAATATACATGACATTTATAAGGCTTAAAGTGCACTGCATTTTTAAATGGTTGTGAATAAGAAATTACTTTGTAAATTGTGACATCATTAGGGTCTGAAGAGTAAAATTGGTGAAAAAATCACAGAGTCACAGAGTGGTTTGTATTTGAAGGGACCTTAAAGATCATCCAGTTCCAATCCCCCTGTCATGAGCAGGAACACCTTCCACTAGATCAGGTTGCTCCAAAGGCCTTGTCAACCTGAACACTTCCAGGGATGGAGCATCCACAGCTTCTCTGTGCCAGTGCCTCACCACCCTCATAGTAAAGAACATTTTCTGTGTGTCTAACCTAAATATTCCCTCTGTTGGTTTCAACCTATTGCCCCTTTTATAATCACTACAGTTCTGCGTAAGCTCTCCAGCTTCCCTGCATAGTTGAAAGTATACTCCACATACTTGAAGGTTACTATGAAGTCTCAATCTTCTCCAGGCCTAACAGCCCAAATTTTCCTGACCTCTCTTCAGAGGCAACTTGGCAGCTTCATGCCCTCCTCTGGGCTTGCTTCAACAGTTCAACGTCCTTCTTGTGTTGCACCAAAACTGCACACGGTGTTCTAGGTGGAGTCTCACGAGAGCAGAGGAGAAAAAACACACCCAGGTTCTTTCATAAGCCTCTATTTTGTAGATAAACATTTCTTAGACAATATGAGTGTGTTTTTAGTTTTTCCTGGGTTTTTTTTAAAGCACTAATCCTCATCAAAAAGTAAATATTTTTCTGTTCCTTCTTACACCTTTTCCACAAGGTTTTACATTCTTGATTGCACCTGTTAGCTGGATGAGGAGAATCATTACAATTTACAGTAATTTAATATTAAAAATAACTTTAACAATGCATGTTATCTGCTACATAATGAAATAATTTTTAAAAAATTTAGAAAACAGTGCAACACCTTATATACTCTCAATGGTCCAGCAGAACATTTAAGTTCATGTGAATGGCAGAACAGAATTACCACAGCAAAAAATTCAGAATTCCCATGTTATGCTTTCAGATCATGGGAACCACATCTGCAGTCCTGGAGGAAGCAATATGTAAAATCTAGTGGGAAGTGTTTTGAACTGATCAGTTAAGAATCAGTCATGACTGCAAAGTAGCAAATGTGGGCCTGGCTGTCGCTGCACGGACATGAAAAGAAGGACACTCGCACAGTCAGTGTCAGGGCAAAAAGAGAGAGAGGTTTATTTTTCACTTGAGTTTATATAGATTTTGGACAATGACTAGAGATTGGAGAGTGAGGTTGCTACCTCTCTGACCCTACTGGTCAAACTAGAATTCCATCAATTGTCCCTCCTCCAGACAGGAATGCGAAAACAATCACTTGGTTTATGTTACTATCTGTGAGAAACTCCACTACAAAAATGCAAACATCAGAAGGCTGAAAAAGATCAGAGCAACACCTGGCCTTGTCCTTGAGGCATTTCACGGAGGGCTTGGGGGCTGAGACTCCTCTTCTGTACTCAGATGTCACCAGAGGTCAAACCACGCCATGAACTGCTCCCTGCGATCTCCATCTGTCTCTCCAAGTCTTTGAAGTTAGGTCAGCTCAACTTGGACTGTAATTGCTGGCCTTTGAAAAGAAGAAAAGTGACCTGGCCAACTACAGACCCTGAAACCTGGTCTCAGTCTCACTGCAAAGCTTTGGAAAAACTCAAATTTGCTGTTTTAATTCCCAAAATTATTTGATATGGTACCACCTGGGAAGGAATGAGCATATTGGGATTAGGAGAGAAACTGAAAAATGAGATAGCCACAAATGAGGTTGAAAAGAAAGATGTCAGGCTTAAAGGGTTTGTTTTAGGATGGTCTTATTTGCTATTTTTTGTAGTAGTCCTGATAAAATCAGTATGCTCATGAAATTTGGAAATGAGATATACTTTGGAATCACCATAAGTACAGAAATATGCTACATTTTGGCTGGGATAGAGTTAATATTTTTTAACAGTGACTAGAATGGGGCTGTGGTTTGGATTTGTGCTAAGGAGAGTGTTGATACTACAGGGAATTTTTTACTTACTTCTGAGCAGGGCTTGCTTGGAGACAAGACCTCTTCTGCTCCTCACTGCACTCCCTCAGTGAGTGGGCTGTGAGTTCACGGGAAACTGAGGACGGACACAGCCAGGACAGCTGGCCCCAACTGACCAAAGCATATCCCATACTATGTGGCATCATGATCAATAAAAAAAGCCAGGGAAAGAAGAAGGAAGGGAGAACATTTCAAAGTCATGGTGTTTGTCTTCCCAAGTCACTGTTATGTGTGATGGGCCCCTGCTTTTCTGGAGATGGCTGAACACCAGCCATGGGAAATTGTGAATGAATTCCTTGTTTTGCTTTGTTTGCTGCACGGCTTTTGCTTTCCCTGTTAAACTGTCTGTATCTCAATGCACGAGTTTTCTCACTTTTACACTTCCAATTCTTTCCCCTATCCTGCTTGTTAGGGAGAGAGGAAGCAGCTGCATAGTTGCTGTATGGGATTAAACCACCACAAGGGAGTACCTCAGGAGCTGGATTTCATTTAATGTAGGGAGGTATTCATGTCATTGTGTAAGGCCCTGGCAAAATCTCATTGGGGGTACTGTGAAAATGTAATTAATTGTTCTATAGCTGAGCCAAGGTTGAACTAAGAGAGGGCTAGAGGGAAGTCAGGTTCATCACCAGAGACCTTGAGAGCCTTTCAAAAGAACAGATCTTAGGATGGCTCAGCTTGTTTACTGCAGTAAAACAAAGCCAGAGAGGAGACACAAGTGCTGTCTATAAATATATAGGAAAGTAAACATGAAGGATGAAAACCATTTAAATGAAGAGGAAAGACACAAGAACAAACAGATATGTACTATTCAGTAGTAAATATATCAGGAAACCAGAATGTTTCTAGTCATTACTGCAAGTGACTAATGAAACTGCTTTTCCATGGAATTAGTGGGAACAAAACTATTTCTATTTTTAATATAGCACTTGATAAATGTATGAGGTGATTGTATAACAGAGCTTTTTTTGTAGTGGCAGGGAACTAGGCCCTGTCATTCAGGAGGATCTTCCTGTTCTGTGTTACCATGCCAATTCATAGTACAAACAGCAGAACATTTTGTTCAGATTTATCATTAATAATATGGGAAGGATCTGTCAGTTTTCTCTGAATAGTAGGCAAGGTTCAGAAGTCCTTACAAATGCAAAAGTTAGAGTGTGTTACTGTGACTTCAGTAAAGGATATGATGTCAGCATTCTATAGAAAAAAATAGAAAGAAGGAAATAATCAAAAGAACTTTTGAGTGAGATGAAAAAAGCACAGGTAAGTTGTAGATAGTTTTTCAAGGATCAAGTCACCGGCCGAGAGCCCTTCTTGTATACCAGTACAAGTGTGTATCAAATTACACCCTTGTTTTGTGCTGTGTTCTGCTTTTGTGGTACATAATGTTTGAATTTAGTCCTTAAAACTGTTAAGGCCAGCCTGGTCTGAAGCTGGTCCACTTAGCAGAGCCTTAAATTCAGTGTGCTGCACTTCCTTAACGTAGAGCAGGAGGTTAATATGTTAATGTGTATACTGGGCCAGAGATGCCAGCAGAGCTACTAAGCAGTGTTATTTCATCTCATGTAATCAATCCACAACTTGACCTCAAAAAACAGAAATAAAGAAAAGCTGGTCTCCTATATGTTATGGGTTGAAGATGTTTAATTTATTGACATAACACTAGACTTGTTTCAACAGAGAGCAAGTTTATGCCAACAAGCTCATGCCAGCAGGGAATTAAGCAACCTTTCACTTGAAATGTGGCATTGTGCATTTCCTGGAACCTTTTATAACATTAAACGACTCATCATACATACATGATGCTAAGAATTACTGAAACAGGATCATTCAACATGCTGAAATTTGAGGATATTTAGATGTTTCATTGTCCGAATACCTGACTTCAAAAATGTATCTGGTCTCCTGAAGAGACTCTGTTTGCCAGAGCAGGACTGATTCTATCACCTTTCTCTCCTGTTTGCATTGGGTGTGTCATACTTGACTTTCAGTAACAGGGCTGTGAGCACTTCACTGTCAAGACTGATGGCAGAATATCACTCTGTCGTTTTTTTACTTCAGAAGCTGCTAATCAGTGATGCAGAGGGTGACTCAATTCTTTATCCTCAGTGAATCAATCCTGTTTATGTACAAGTGTGCCTATGTCACAGAGATATATATAATTCTGTCACAAAAGGCTGGTAACATTTTAAAGGTTTCCAAACTGATTTATACATAGTCAATGCACATTCTGAGTTTTGTGAGAAATAAACTTTGTTCCTTCTCTTTCATTCTTACTGTGTACTTTACGTATTTGTATATGATTGCTTGAAAATCACAAGGGTACAGCTACCTCAAATCACAGTTCTACCCCTCTCTTTTCTTTCATAGTATAAATTACTAAGTAGTGTACTGTCATGAACTCTAACAAGAAGAAGCCATAAAATCTCTTCCCCAAACAATTTTAAAACTTTCACCAGCAGGTTTTTTTTTAAAATTTGTGCTATATGTGGTGTTTTTCTCAGTCTAGAAAATAGCTAACTTAGATGGAAATATGTAGAAATCTTTTAGCAATACAGGTTTATTCAAAGTAGAGTTGAAATAATCAAAAAGTGAGAGTCAGTTTTTCTTTCCTTGTGTTTCTGAACATGCACACAGTTGGTAAGTTGGCATAATGGTCTTTCTAACTGAGAGCAATAACTTCATCAACATACCCAAGGTCCAAATATTGTACAATATTGATGTATTAATTTTACAGTTCTATGGAAAAAGATAAAGAGTTTTAACCAATACCAAGGATTGTACACCTTACTTATACCAGGGATACACTCTTCAGTGCACTAAAGTCCCACTAGATGGAAGCATCTCAGCTGCCATAATAGAAGGCATAAGTGGAAGTACGACAGTTTAAAACACATGCTATGGAAAGGTATCAATGTTGGAAGAATTTTAAGGGAAACATTTTATTTAGCTTCAATTCAGCTATCAACTAAAAAATAAAAAATCACAGAAATAGACACTTTGATTATGAGCCATATGAGCCATGTAATAAAACTCAGTGTCAAGCAGCTGTGCTGGAGTCCTTGGGTTTATATGTAATGTATGCTGCAGCTTTGGAATTCTTTTGGAAGCCCTGCAGAATTAAGAACACAACACAATTTTTCTCTAAATCCCATTTATATTTAGTCATTGTCTCAAAAAAAATCTTTCCAAAGTACATAGGTAGGTTCTCTGCTTTAAGGACTTTTCCCTTCAGACCAAGCTTTTATGTAGCTTTCAGGTATGTTGGATTTTACAAAGGTGATCACAGATTGATTTTTCTTGACTTTCCTTGACTTTTCTTGTTCTGAAATAGAAATTTTAATGACTAACTTAATAAACATGATCAGTGACTGTCTTCATGATGCTTCCATCCTACAAATTTCATGTAACATTTCACAGGATTATTAGTTGCCAATAATTTTGACCTCTGCCAACTTGAATTCATGGGTTCATCCTTGTTCCAGGTGGCATTCTCCCACAGGAGATGATCCTTCAGTGCATGACTGCACTGAATAACATCAGAAAGAAAAATAAAATACGGAAGTCAGCCTTCAGAACCTTTTTCACTTAGAGATGTGATTTTTTTAAGATATTATCAATGAATTTTCATGTAGATTCCTGAGAGAACATTGTTTACGAGGTAGCATTTTAAAAAGAGGTATTTTTATTTGAAAGGATTTTTCCAACAAAAATCTGTTCTTTAGCATTTTGATTTCTATAGGTGTGTTCTGTGAGTATCTTGTTTTAAGACAAAAAACGGTGGTTTTAACTAGAAAAAGGAAAAGCAAGTGGAGAGTGATAAAAATAAATCTGTGGGATGAAGAAATACAATCAAAGGCTGCCTTCAGTGGCTGTTGGAGTAGAAGGAAATCACTGTGTTTGCACCAGTATCCTGTGCTACTACACCTCGATGTTTTAAGTGGGAATGAAATGAGAAGGGATTGATGGCACGGCCAAGCAGCTGTGGAACTGCCCACCTCTTCATGGGCCTTTAAATGCCTTTGAAATTTTGGCAGTTTCACTGTGAGATTGACAACACTAATAAATTTGATAGTGCATAAAGGAAACAAAAAGGGAAAGTTTTCTTAACTTGAAAACTTACTGAATGCTGCTTTTTATTAGTGATAAAAAGGAGCTTGCTTAAAGGTAGGTTCCTTGTGAAGTCTTTCTAATGCTTTAATTTCTTTTTTATGAACACTGAATTCCAAGAAATAATTACATCTTCTAGAGCTTTAGCTATTTTCAATGATAAAATGAGTTCAGTGATAAGCTAACTATATTCCAGTCTCCCAGTTATTTCCTTCTATTTAGTAGTGTGGGTTCAAATATGGCTTACTTTTTGAAGCAAGATTTGAAACAGTGTTGACATAGCTTAGCTGGTAAGGCTTCCAGAGGATATTGTGAACACTCATTTCAGAGCAGATTTGTATTTGTGCTTAAGTATTGTATATATTGGTTTTTAAACAGAAATTACTAAATTTCTATGTGAAAAAACTGACTGACTGTTCCTGTAATGTTGAACTCCACCAAAGCATGTTGTGAAACCGCAACAGACCCATTTTTACCACATATTCGTTCTTTTTCATTATTTTGAACATTGTCCCTGCATGTTCTGGTGGACAAACAGGAACGTGCATGGAAACTTTGGTTTATGAATGGGAGTTTATTAAATGAGAGTGTTCATCTTCCTGATTAGGAGAAAGATTTGCTCTCCATTGTGTTTTCCTCCCTCTGCCAGCCCTGTGCCCCTCCTCTTCCCACACCGAGGCACCCCCACCGCCGAGGGCAGTGTCTCCAGGTGAGCCCCCAGCCCAGCCTGGGCTGACACTGGGCGCTGCTGCACAGAGAGGTGGGGCTGCCACAGCTCCCTCGCCGACCTGAGTTCAGCTGCTGCTGCTGCTGCTGCTGCTTTGTCAGTGCCAGAGCCGTCCCTGTGCACTGTAACCTCGGCATCCTCGGAGCATCCAGCAGCTGACAGACGCTTGCAGCCCTCTCATTAATGTCTTTCTTTTTCTCCAAGTGGCTGACTTCTGTTTTTCAACGCTACTGTTTTCCATCTCCTCGCTTAAATACTGTGAGTACAACTTCTGCTGTGGCTCTTTAGTTACTGCCTTTGTAATTCTTTCTTGTAGTGAATAGTAGGAGTCACTAGTTCAAAGTCTCTGAGTTTTGTTGTGGTCTCTGCTCCTGTTTGTGCTGTTCAAATGGGCCTTTAGCATTTCAGTTTTTAAACGGATTAAAACATGAAAACGGAACAACTCAAAATGTCGATGGTTTCCTGGCTGCTGTTTTCAAACTTCGTAGGAAATTGCCAATGTGTCCTTTCTCTGAATGCTGGTGCCTAGTGAAGTGGAAGTGAGAAGAGGAGGATTTCCATCCCTACTTGTTTCTGGAACCAATTTTCTAAGAACCCAAAGAAGAGAAACTGATGCATATTGATAAGCTCTCAGGATGCTGAGGCAGGTAATCCTGCTGCCTGCTGAAATGTATCTGCTCCAGGCTTTTAGGAAGGAGCTAGGATGAAGGGTGTCTGTCTGGCTCAGTTCATTGGGTTCTGAAGATGAAGTAAAGGAATACATG
Organism: Cyanoderma ruficeps; assembly: GCA_008694505.1. NCBI lineage: Eukaryota > Metazoa > Chordata > Aves > Passeriformes > Timaliidae > Cyanoderma > Cyanoderma ruficeps. The sequence continues at coordinate 29,511,302 of VZDJ01000782.1, forward strand.
ACTGGGGACCTCAGGTGGCTGCAGCAGTTTGATTACACATTCAAACTAAAAATTATCCCAGGACCTTGAGGCCACAGCAAAAAGGCCTATTTCAAGCTATCCTGGTTCCTGACCCAGTTTGGTGTGACTGTGAACTCCATAGTGTCACCCCAACTCTGTATTCTTACAGACATTCCACAGAAATGTTGTATCATCTGTGGATTGCTCTCTTTAATTGCATCACTAGGAGTTGCAGAAAGGACATCAGTGTGTTAGCACTTAGAAGATATCACAGACTAACTTTTAATATTGTCACTGCCTAGAGATATTTTGAGTGGAAGAGCACACTTGCAATTCTGGCTGAATTCCTAGTAAAATTTGCACAGCTGCCCAAAAGGTTGCCTTTTTTCCTGTACAAAGCCTCACATCATTTTCATAATTATATTTTACATTCTGAATTGGAAACTGTGGGAATAAGCATGACACCAACTACTTGAGATGGAATTTGATGTAGGATACTGAAATAAGGGGCACTGTCTGAAAGTTTTGACTATCTTCTTTTTCTTCAGACTTATTCCTATGCTTTTTTGTTTGATTGGTTTCCTCTTTATGTTTATTCTCCTGTTCCATTGCACTTTATCTTGATAGAAAAGGCTGATAAAAATTATCAGGTGTTTTAGTGCTGTTCTGTCTAAACTTGATTCAAGGATATGGAATACACATCATAGGAAGACTACATTTTTCCCAGGGGGAATCTGTGTATAGTAAAGAATACATACTTTGTAGCATCTGAAGTTCTCATTATGCCTCTTGTGTTAGTGCTCTTTCCATCTCCAATTCTCCAGATAGTTTCTCTGTTTTGCATATATACTAGAAAGAATAATGCCAAATAATGCCAAAATCTTACTTAATTTTCTAATATAAGCCAGAAAGGATTTTTCCCTCTTCCAGTCTTGCAACAGCTGCTGAGTGAGTTTATAACATGCCTGCACTCACTCAGTACAGTGTACAGTCTGATTTACCATTCCTTCATTATCATCTTTCTGAGTCAGACTTTCCATGAAAGACTGGCTGTTTATAACTGTTATTTGTTTGCAGTAACTTAAAATAGCATACCACTAGACTCTTTAAGCATCTGCTATTAACCTGATTTCACTGACAATCCAAGCACAGGAGGTTAAGGGAAGTAGTGTTGGTCTCAAGGAGCAATTCTGACATTGGCTATGGTCACTGCAAACTTGTTGCTTTGGATTTTCATGTTCTAAATGTCATTAACAATTTCTAGGTGCAAAACTAGCTTCCAGCATTAGGATTCATTGACTGGTATTTATTCCATGGTTTGGAAAAAAAGTGCTTTTTCTGAATATATGTATAAATAATCTCTTGAGGTATCCATGAGACTTATGTGACAGTGAACTATATAGTGTCAGAATCACTGTGATTTTATACACTTCTTTTCAGGTATCTTCTTGAAGGATGGAATTTGTATGGAAACGATGGTGGTATCTTCAGCTGGGCTGTATATTGCTAGTGAATTTGGTTTATGCCAATCTAGAGTATCAAAAAGAAGCTCCTCCAAGCCTGCGTGAGATTGACCATCAGTGCTGGGAGGTATCATCCCATGGGCTGGTGGAAATGAAGAAACTCAAGGTAGCAGATACAGTCATTGCTCTCTGGGACTTCATGATGTTCCTAAAGGAATCCCCTAAGCCCAAGCACAATGAACTCTTCAATGATTTAGCCCAGAACTTCTGGGATATGTATGTGGACTGTGTGCTCTCAAGGTCTCATGGAATGGGCAGAAGACAATTAACATCTCCCAAATATTCTTCCACATACTCACACAGAACTTTAGAAGGTAACTATAGGATATGGTACTAACATTAAACAGAACCAATGCTCCATCCTCACCCTTCATTGTTTAGACAACTTAATATACTAATTTCCAGTTTTCTGTCTCTACTTGTCAAAAGTGTTTGCATCTTTCAATGGTAACTACTTTCACAATACATGAGACAGTAGTAGTTAGGGTACTACATTTCTGTACCTAACAAAGTGTAAAAAATGCTGGGTATGCATGTGGAAGTGTGTGGAAAAAGATGCTGCATTCTCTGTTTATCACTCTGTGCATATAAATGACAATACATTAATAAAATAATTAAAATACTGAAAGTTCCCTGGTATTAGGAGTTCAGTCTCAGCTTTGGGGAATCATCATTCTGCAGAAGGGAAGCTCAAATCCCTGGCAGCTTGAGTCCTGTTCTTCCTACTAAAACTACTGACATATAATGTAATGTCCTGGTCACTGTGAATCACACAGTGAATAAACAGTGACAGGTTCTGGTCATCATGGTCGGGTTTGACTCTGAACTGAGATTATGTAGGTGACTTGACATCTTACTAATCAGTCCTAGATCTGTTGCCCCTGTTCCTCCTCAGCAACAGGCTTTTTCTGATGTACCCTGTCAGATGATTCAGTTTCTCAGAATGAACATGAAGATTATTTAATCATAGCATTTCTAACATATTGCTTGGACAATAACTACCTGTCTTTTATAATTTTGCAGGATCAGCTTTCACCAATCCATTTTAGGCCAAAAGGGGAGAAAATGAAGATACTTAAACAAGGCAACATTAAAATGAAAGAGCACAAAATCACAATATATATTGTAGATGTTTAGACAAATTCTTTGGCACGGTTTAATCCTTTTATTTTATTCTTTTCTTTTTCTATAAAGTACGTAATCACTCCTAAATTGATAAGTACATGAACCCCCACACTTTCACTTTTGCCTTCCTGTCTTGCAATCTACCAAGCTTGCCTTTTCATCACTGCATGTGTGAATGTGTTCTCAGTCAACACCTTTGTTTTCCCACATAAACTTTAAAGTCTGGATGTGTCATATTTTTGTAGAGTCTTGTCTTTTCAATAATTCTCTTTTTAAAAGTTAATTTTGATGGAAACTCAATATATTTTTATACATTATGCAACAGCAAAAATGTAAACATATATATTTTATACATTGTCTTGCACATATTATTAACTTTAAGAACTAAAAAAAAAAGAGGTGAGACATTAAGCTAAAGGGAAGGATTATGCTCATTGCAATGTCCTGTGCAATCTAGATTATGTATTTTATCATTGTTTAGTCTAAGATATGGATTAATTAAAGTATTTTTCTAAGCAGCAAGGTGTGAATAGCAGTAGTTTTCTTGTCTATTAACATGTTATTTGATCAGCCACTACTACATGACACGAAGAACAGTGCTTTACACAAGACTGCAAATCAGGTGAAGCAGCCCATCCCTGTCACAGCCCTTGAGATGGGCCCCATGCACCAAGTGGTTCAAAAGAGGGACAGACTGACTTGACTACTGCTCTCAGTATAAACCACTGAGCATGAATAAAATAATTCAAGAAGATTAGTTGCCTACTTAATCCAATTCTTCTGAGCGTAAAAAACCTGAGAAATTCTGACTGTTCTCTGCTTTACTCCTTGGGCAATGCGGCTTGTTCAGTCCCTGTTGTGTTTTTGCCTTTTATAAAATTACAGGTCGTTTTAATTATTTTAAGAAATAGTACTCATGCTGTTACAGCATATAAACCTCCATAACTAAACAAGAAATCCATCCCAGACATAATGTCTAGCTCATGAATAGTTTATAAAATATCCAACAAGTTTCATAGACTTGTAAATGTTCATTTAGGTAAACCCAATATTGAACTGCATCTTCTAACGTATGTCTTCTACAGTTTTCTGGAGAGGGTGCAAAAGCATTGAGAGATTTTCTGACCCATGAACATCACTTCAAGTTCCTGGTAGAAATAATATTTTTGAGCAAATGGAGTTATTATGCACCCAAACACAGCAACTTCAGGAGCTGATACATTATGATGAGCAGCAGTTTGAGAGCCATCATCTAACCTGCCCCAGCAATATCCAGTTTATAAAGTTGTGTACTGCACTGCATGTGCAACAAATTTTTTAACTGGCATAAATCATATTAAAAAAAGTCCCTTGTTCACCTACATTGATCACCTACAGAAGTGTCAAAATATAATAACATTCTAAAGGATTGTTTCCTCTATTAGTTTCCTCTATTCCTCTTTTAATTGAATGCCAGAGCAAGGTATCCTATGCAGTTTTAAAAGCTTCAGCCTTCTTCAGGCAGTAAGTCTATTGTAAATAGTTTTCTATATGACACAGAAGTGTTTAGCATCCACCATAATCGTTTCCAGAATATTTGAACAATCAATTGCCATGGTCACCCTGTGGTGTCTGCCAAAGGTGCAGGTGATAATGAACCCCAGGTACACAGCAGCAGCAGCAGCAAATAAATTCCAGATGGATATTGCTATGATGTCCATCTATGAGAGCTGTGGAAAGCCACAGCTGACTACTCCTGGCATATCAGTATGAGGGATTAACAGTGAGGGGGATGATCTTTTCTTCCACCGGTACCCCCTCTCTTTCCATCCCTGGGTTACAGCAGGGACAGCAAGCCCAGTTTCTTGGTGTTGTATGTTCCCCCCTGCAACAGCCAAACTGTGGGCCATGGCTGTCTAGCAGAGTCAAACACTGTCCGTGCTGCTGTCAGCCTCGTATTAGTATTGATTTATGAGGAATAAATGTAAATATTTGGGCATATTCTGTCCCCTTCATTTTCCAGTCATTATTAATTAACATTAATGCTCAATTAACAAGCAGCATTTGCAGCTGCTCATTTGCAGTCCGAGTGTCTGCAGCATAAACAATACAGTTGTGGGAAAATGTTGTAGGGCTCACTTTGTGCATGATTTAAAGTGCACGATTAAAGTGTTTACATAAGCAAAACTGATTTTCTGTTAAAGGTTCTTTATCCATACCTTGGCTACAGTGCATTGATGTAGCTTTTGCTCAGAAATTAGAAGAACTTACCTAAGTCCTCTAAATTTTTTGTAATGGGCCTTTGCCTTGCTGCCAGTAGTAATGAGTCACCTACACATTCATGTATGTGCATGTAAAAAGGATGTAAAACCCTCTCCAAACATCACAGCCTTTGGTCTCCAAGTAAAATACGTATTGTCTGGTTTTAATTGTGAAAAGAGAACATACATTCTCTAAACCAGTAATAAAGCAGCAAGGCTGCTGCAGAGCTGTCAGAGAAATATAAACCTAAAAAACTGAGCAAGACTACTTGATACAGAGGACTTCAGTTAGAGAATCATTATATACCTTGGCTAACCTTTCTTGTAAGCAGGCAAGAAATACACAAACAGGCTAGTTTAATAAAACAAACTTTATACAGATAGTTTTGGGAAAATGTCACAATGAAATCAGATTATAGTCAAAAAGTATCAGTCAGCAAAGGGTTACCATAAAAAGTTAAATGAAATTAGCACAGCTCAATTTCTCTAGCTTTAAGTACTAGATGACTTTCCTACTCTACAATGTGATGATTTTCTTACTCAACAAGGGTTTAACAGACCTACCCATAAGAAAAATCCTTCTGATCTTTGGAAAACACACATGTGGAGATTTTTCTAAACTTCAAATACCATTTTTCATATGTATGTTTCATTTAATTATATTCTTAGGGTTCTTATTTTTATAGAATTTAGGTAGTCAATTTTGAAACAAATCTATTTGCCTTTATTTTTAATGCCACCATTGTTATGTTTGTCTTGTTATGTGGCAAATATTTTTAAGATAGACTTATACTCACACCTATCCTATTCCTCTTTCATGAAGTAAAAAAAAGGGAGTTGGATTATGTTTAGCTCAAATTTATTTCCTTTGTTTCAAGCTGGCAGTTAAAAAGCAAAAGTTTGTGCTTTTCTCAAGATGTTGCTGACAGACAAAAAAGACAACCTAAGTGCCAATTTGTATGTCACAGCATAAAAGCTTGCAATGCCACAGAAATTTATGCCATAGCACTGGATAGCAACTGGTTTTAAAATGAAGAGCCTCGGGGAATCTTGCGCTATAGTAACATAGTGAATTCTGGCATTGACCAAATTCAAAAAGAAAATAGCTCAGAAATTGAGTCATCTACACAAAGGTCTGCCGCTCAGCAGTTTGTGTAGGCATTCTGGAGGTGCCAAGGTAGAAGAAGATGAGTTCTTTTTGGAGACAATAGGAATAATAGCCCAACAATTATTAGATTAGTAAGATCAGTTAAAGGGTTGTGAGCAATCCAAAGAGGAGGATTTCCCAGCAGGTCTCTCCAACAAGCTGGGGGAAACTGTTGGCACAAACAAGCCCCTTAGTATTTAGATGAAAACTGGGATCTCAGGAAGTACTGATGTTAAAAGTGGCAATTCAAGAAACAAAATGGGCTTGGACAAAAACTTTATGGGTATGGTATTCAGGAAAATGAAGAACTGAATGTGTTTATGTGAAGATTTATCACCCTGCTCAATGAGATGCTTAAACTGGAATGTGTCAGCAAGAGATGGAAATGAAAACAGTGGACCTGCTGACAGTGGATATTAGCACACAAAGTTACTAGACTAACACACCTTTGTCCCATACTGTACAGGGGACCTTATTAATAAAACGTCCCCACATTATATTAATAAAGGGAAAATATAATTTTACTCTTACAATGTTCTAAACCATTTTTCAAATCATTAAAACCAGATTTTATCTTGCATCTACATATAGGTAACTACATATCGATATAGCACTCTTTGGAACAGCATCTATTCTACAGGTACCTATTTTTTCTTGACTGAGTGCAATGTTTAATCTTTTTTGGTCTTTTTTGAGGCTCCTTTACAAACAGAGGACTTTCTAAGAGCATGGTCTCTATCAGCCAGTGGCCCTCCACCGTGCTGTCGAGGTGCACTTTTCACAGTTACGAAGCGACCAGGTGCGACCTGAAATTCAAAATAAATACATTGCTTGGCTTTCATGCTAGCACCTAAAATGAGAGGAGAGTTAAATCTTCAACTGCCTTTTGAAAATATTATTTAGTTGGTGGAGATGCCTGCTGAGGTTTCCAAAGGCCACTAAAACTATCCTTTATACTAAATTCAGAATTTGTTCCCATCAATACAAAAGAAAGGAGAGCGTGTTCTTTCAGCGGGTACTTTTATGTGCTCTGCTTTTCTGCCTTCGTGTCTGATTTATGAATTACAAAAAAGAAAGTCAAGCTTTTATCCAATAGAAGTCTGCTGTACAATGTTATTTGGATTTGTACAAAATGTCAGCCACAGTTTGTGACCTCAGAATTTCACTACACATTATTACTTATTACTTCAAATAAAAAATACCCCAGGCCCTCTTTCTCTCAAAATGCAATTGCATAGAACTACTGCTCCAGGAAATCTCCAAGACTGAAAGACACATACCCTCTACAGATTCCTTACTACTCTTTATACTGAATAGGTTGGGGTCTTGCAATAAATATCCCTGAGTGACAGTTCTGTCTTCTAATCATGACCTACTGAAAAAAAATGCAACTCCTTGAGTGCACGTGGCTCACATGTTTGGTTACTTGACCTTGACTGGTTTGCAACAACCATCAACTTAATCTTCATCTCTCCCTGCTGAGGGTGTTTGGCAGAAAGGAGGGAAGGAGATTGTTGCATTAAAATAATTTTCAGCCATATCTGTCATCTGTTATTCTCCTAGGCAACGTACCTGAGGAATGTTATATGATGTTGCTGATACCCTTGTTTTCTTAATACACCTATTCTGCAAAATGGACTAACCTTTTCCTTGTTTTTACCTACAGCCATTGAAATATTGATTGTAGAACCATGAAGGTATTTTCTTGTTAAATCCTCTCCCTCCAAGATATGAATATTCTTGGCTTGAGTTTCAAGCCTTTAAAGTAAAATATAACAATATATTTCTCTCCACTAACAATGAGATTACTCATGCTTACATCAAAAGTTTTCAGATACTTTCTGAAAAATATTGCTGTTTAAGTGTCTCATTGTTGTTTATGCAAGTACCTAAATAATTTTTCCAGCCCACTTCATCTTGCATTCACAGATGTGTCCCTCCATATTTTTGTGAAGTTTAAGATAATATGCGAAAAATCCTAGTCCAGCACTCTGAGACAATCCCCTTGCTTCCTGTTAGGCTCCTTGCTTTTCCATCACGTCAAACATGAACTTCTTTTCTTTTTCAAGTTGTAGCCACTTTAGTTGTCATTCATTATTCATTCATGCCAGAGAGCCCAAAATAGAATCTCTTGTTTTTATACAAGTTTGAAAACAGCACCTTATGTTTATTCTTCTTCATTTTTCCTCACATGTAAGAGTAACTTACAAGCAACCAAGCAACTATCCCCCTAAAATCCCCCTTAGCTGTGATGCTTACACAGAAATAATCCAGTTATCTCAGAAACAGTTATTGGCTAGACAGTGGACTCCCCCATGTCTTGTCAAAACTCAACATCTAAATATGCGGTTAGGTGTGAATTAGACCTTAACAAAGGCTTTTTATTTTCTCACACTTCAGTTGTGTGATAGAAATGAGAAAAAAATGTTTTCTGCAGATGCAACAAGTGGCTTATCTGCAGGCAGTCAGGAACATGTTACTGATAAAGGACACCTCTATGGATGTATCAAAGATTGCACAGATGTACTCAACAATGAAAGGAGGAAGCCTTCTTGACCTCAGCAAGGTTTTCATGAATGGCTGTCTCACCACAGGTCCATGTCACACAGCACAGGGCCCATCTTGCCCACCCTTTTTCAGAGTAATTTGCAGATCTGAATGTCATTCTGGCAAAGTGCTTGTCTAAGGCTATGTCAGAACAGGAAGTGGCGATTTGCAGAAGATTCTTTCTTAAGTACTTGGAGTTTGTCAACATAAACATTATTAAAGAAAGTGTAAGCAGCAGCATGTATAGAGTTAGAACAAACCCCATACCACTTACCTGTTAATGCAAATAAAAGTGTTATTAAAGGATTACTTACTGTTGTATGGAGTTTTGGAATATCAGTAGAATATTCTGGTCCACTGTGAATCTTTGATTTAGCTCTGGAAGCCTCTATTAATGTTTCCTGAAGCATTTTTGCTTTCTAGAGATAGTCAGAAAAAAAGTTAAAATTGTTTTAATCTGCATTAATTGTGTCATTTGCACTTGTTTGAAAATATATAAACAACATGACAAAATAAACGAGGTTATAATTCTGTTTTCCTTTAACTGTAAGTACCCTCCTCCTGTTTTTTGACTGTCTTGCACTGACCACCCAAACGCGTAATGAACGGACGTGGCACTGCAGCGATGGGAAGGGAATCCCCGCCCGCTGTGGCCTGCGGGGCGCCCTGGCTGCTGTGAGCCCTCATGGCCACAAGAGCACACTGCTGCCTCACGGTCAGCGTTCACCCCGCGCCGAGCGCACCGCCGCCGCTCCAGGCAGGCCCGGCTGTACTGAGCCGTCTCGGTACAATCTCAGCACATCCCAGGTGAATGTCTTCACTTTTCTTTTCCTGAACTTCATGAGCTCTTGGTCAGCCCATCCGTGCAGCTTCTGAGTAGCAACCCTACCTCCCAGCATATGGATTCCTTCATCCTCCTCAGAGTCATAGAATTTCAGAATCACAGAATGATTTAGGGTGGAAGGGACCTTAAACTTGATCTAGTTTTAAATCCCATTCCGTGCGCAGGAACACCAGACTAGGTTTCCCAGAGCCTCATCCAACCTGGCCCTAAACAATTCCAGGGATGGGGCATTTGCACCTTGAACCTGATGAGGATGGATACTGATCCAATATCCAAGTCACTGATGAAAACGTTAAATCAACACTGTATTATCCACCCTACAATTAACTCAGAGGAAGATCACCCAAAACTGACCACTAGTTAAACTTCAATCCCTGCCCACTGTCCTTTACACCTCCTCAGTCTAGCCAGTTTTTCCCACAGCTTGTAGTCGACCTGTATGTAATCTAGTCCATATATCCCCATTTTGGCTACAAGAACGCTACACAGGCCCATGCTGAAAACCTTGCTAAAGCCAAGGGAGTAGGCATGCCCCTTCCTCTTTTTCCAGAACAAATAATCTTATCACAGAAGGCAACTATGTTGGCAAAGTATGACTTGTCCTTGGTAAATTAATGACATTTATACCAATCTCCTTCCCCCTCACGTGCCTAAAACTGCTTCCCAGTGACTCAGTTAAAACTACTGAGTCTGTAATTCTTCAGGTCCTTTCTCTGTCCCTTTTTAATTTCTAATTCTAGCATTAGGTCTAATTCTAGCATCTTTCCACAGACCAGAGAGATGCGTGAATAGAAAGAAAACTGTTCTCCTTTGCAAGTCCTTTGAAAAAAGAAGAAAAATTAAATTTAGCTGCCAAAGTTTTAAAGTCTGATTTCATTCATCTTCCAACTTGGTCTGTTTGTCAAATCAGGACTCTAATATTTTTATGTTCTTTTGGGAAAGTGCAAATATTTCTAGAAGAAACTCCATTCACAATAAAATATTTCCCACCTTGAAAGATGTTTGCTGTACTAAAAAAAGAAAATGAGGAATTAGAAAAAATAAAGTAAGAATGATCAGACTTGTAGTTACAACAGTTTTAGGAGAAACACACATATATACACCCACTCTTCAGTTGCAAGTGACAATGTTGTTCCTGAATTTGTGATTGCAGTGAAAAGAATCAAAGATTGTATAACTTTTCCAATATATCTTATGGTTACTTCGTCTGTGTGAACATGAAATTTACTATCACTTCTACTTGAATATCCTTATAATTCATTAAGAAATGTGTTTGGAACTTCACAATTATTATAACTACACCATAATTGTAAATTTTTTTACTCCATAGGGTTTCTTACCTTCAATGCCTCATAGTTTGATGTCCGAGTAAAGAAATTTTCCCAAGATTTATTTATCAGATCTCTCTGTCTAAAAGTAGCTTGGATCTGTAATATAAATTAGATTTACAGCATGCAGCACACTCCTATTTTATTATCAGACCTCTTCTGATTTCATTGTGCAGTTTGAAAAGAATGTTCATCTGTGTCCCTTTGGCTACCTTGTCTCATCCCTCTCCCCTGAGATTGGACAATAATGTTGTGGTAAAGTACTTGCCCTTTAAAAACTTCACTTATGAACTGCCCTTAAAAGCAAAGAGAGGCATACTTTGTGCAAACTAATTTTCCTCTCTTCCAACACCTATGTTGGATGAGGCCCAGCTCTTTCAGGAATACTTTCTGTATATTCCTACTCTCAAATGCTGGATAAAAGAGATAGAATCAGCTCAGGTGACAAAAGTGCAGTCATCATAATGCAGGATAATCCCTCAAAAACACTAGCATGAGATTTCAGGCAACTTGATCAGCTGAACTTATTTCTCAGAAAGCAGGAGAGGGTGGGACAATAGAGCAAAACCACAAAATGTTTGCCTTATAATCAAAGCTGGAAAATGTCTATATCTTCTCATTCTCAGCATGCTGGGAAGCACAAAGCCCTACTTTCTGAAGTAATAAAGGTCTGTGAATATTCAGCAAGACAGCTTAGAAAAGAGACTTATATTTCATTTTAAGAACCAGGTGCAGTTGTAATAGGTACTTTGTATTGTTATCTGCTACAGATGAACACTGGTGCAACTCTCTAGTAAAATAATGATCATTTCTCATTACCCCTGATGATACTGCTTCATTTTTTCATGTTATTCACTAAATACTGTGGAAATTATGGAAGCTGGGAGGACTGAGGTTAACCTAATTTAATTGAAAGTTAAAATTTTGCTGCTGAGACAGATTAAAACTTTTCAAGCAGCGCATATGTACAGGATTCTCAATATTATATAATAAGAAAATCTGCACATAAATGGACAAAAAGGCTTAGGTGGGCTTTCCTTATTTAAATACTCCTTCGTCTTACTTCTTTGAAAGTTTTTTTCTCTTCCTGGATTTTGTGGTGGAGTTGTCTTTTAAGCACTTCATTCTGCAGAGCAACAACTGTCCTTCCAGTATTTTCTGACCCCTTTGAAATAAGTTGCAAGATTCTCTCATCTGATGAAACAGGCCTGAATTCTTCTTTTACTTCTGCACATATTTCACTCCAAACCTCTCCAATCTGTATGTGAAACATACACCATATGATTCAGTATTTATCTTATTCCTCAGTTCCAATTATCCAAAATAAAATAGGGCAACCATCTCTCTCCTTATTGTTGTGTCGCTTCTCAGAATTTTTATGCAAGGTTAGACTGCACTAATATTATATCAAATTCACTCATAAGCCTCCCTAAGCCTTCCCAAGACCAAACTTGATTCAATGAAGAGTAACAAGAATGCTGATAACTACAGAAATTCAGAAGAAATAGCTTTAAGATACCAAATTACAAGAGCGAAGTGTTGAGAGCCTACAAGAGCCTACTTCTTAAAATCTCAAATTGCAGACATTATTAGAGCACACTCCAACATGAGGTGTGATAGCTGAGGCTAGGATGTCCCAATTTCAGGGACAGAAAGATGAGGCCACGCCAGCAGCAGTTCAAGGGAACTAACCATTTATTCAAAAATCTGACTCCATTTATATACATATGTACAAAGGTCAAGAGATTGGCCACCACAGGGGCCACCTCCTCAACCTGGATGGTGGACATCACCATCAATCACATTTCTCCTCCCAGAGGAGAAATATGTAAACATTCTAAAAATACACATTGCTTACATGAAGCTGTGTGAGAATTTGCAGCACAAAGACAATTCAGAAAATTCAGGGCGACAACTAGCCATCAAGGAAAGCTGGAATTATCAACCAAAGAGTGCCTCTTGCTATTTCCTGAACACTGCAAGCTCCCACAGACTCTGTTCCTAAGCATAAATTTATCATAAACTAAAGCATCTTTTGAGCAAGACATCTCTCATAGCTTGTTACCCTACTGCAGTTTCCTATAGGCACACCATTCTTGACTTGACACAGAATGGATGGATGGANNNNGATGGATGGATGGATGGATGGATGGAGGGATGGATGGATACTGCATGTGGGGACAAACATAGTAAAGTACAGAAGAATCTTTGTCAGAATGTGTTTTTAATGTCACTTCTAATAGTGTCCCCTAAACTGACCTTACTGTGCAAGGAAATAGTCCTTCCCCAATTTCTTACTCCTGGCACATTCCTGTCTTAATCTGGCAAACAATTAAAACTATTTTTTTCCAAGTTATTTGTAACTAGCATTAGTTTCTAGTCTTATTGGCTGCATAGTCACAAACATTTGTAGGAGTCTGAAGCAAGAACATGGGGATTGCTGCAATGTTGGACGTGGGATTGTTTCTTTTGCTGGTGAATACTGGCTTTTACTATGTGAAATTACAGGTGACTTGTGACACGGGACAGCTGTTGAAGGGTTATTTGTCTGCTGTCTCCTAAGATATACTTACTATTTTTTGGAACATTACAATAGTAATATTTGCTTGAACAATACTCACTTTAAAGTCAATATAACGCTGTATAATAGCAAGTGTAACCAAATCCTTAGCAGATAAGCCAGGTAAATTTTCAAAACCTAAAAGATTAATCACATCAGTATGATGAGTTTATCTTAAAATATAATATTCTAAAAAAAGACATCTTATTTGTCATATAAACACATGCAAAATCTTCATCACACATACACCAGTCAGTCAGTCTTGATCTTGAGCAAGGATCAGGCTTTTGCTGATAAAAACCTCCTGTATCTCCATAATACACCATCACTGTACTAAAATCTTTACTTAAGAATGGCTCTGTCAGCCTTCCAATCACTTGGTAGGCCAGGATGCTCCACTTCTGTGGTAAGGGTTTGATTTCTGTTAAAGCAGACAAACACTTGAGCCTACAGATCACAGGTTCTAGAGCAGCAGTGCAGCTTTAACTGCGAAGTAGCCAACAGGAAAATTATACTGGTGCTTTGTTCCAAAGCTGTGTGATGAGGGTGTCCCCTCCATCTTGTAGATTTTTGTTTCTGGCAATAATGCCTTGAGCATCATGACTCCATCTTTTAAAAACGTTCCCAATATGTGTAAAAGAATAAGGTAGGGAGATATGGTTGCTGAGACAATGCTTCATTTTTTTTTTACACACTGAATGATAATGGCACTTAATTAAAAAAAATTAAATATAATCGATCAAATCTCTTTCTAGACTTCATATCATCTGTGTGGTAATTGGGAAAGTAGCATCTGTCTAGAGTATAAATACATTATGTTTTGAAGCTAAGAAATACCTTAAATAAAGACCTTTTACCACCACTGCTTTTCTAGATCATCACGTTACAGGCTGTTATGGAGCTTAAGAGTTGCTGAGAAAAGACTATAAAAAATTTCCATATTATTATTTCTGTATTTCCATGTTATTATTTACTTTCAGATACTTACAGTACTTCACAGGAGACAGTACAATGTATATATCTAACATGGAAGATATCTGTGAATGTAAGAGAAAGCTGGAAGAAAATCTTATGCCCTTTTATTTTAGTCGAGAATTCAGCTGTGATCTAACATTTAATATAATTAACACTATTTAAATTAGTAAAAACCAAGGTTACAACAGAGGAGCAATAGCTATAGATTATTAGAGAAACTAAGAATGTTTTCAAACCAGTTCATTCTCTAGGTAAAGCAGAGAACTGGCTGAAGCAATCTCAGAACAATTACTGATTATCTTTGAACCTGCAAAGGATGCACATGAAAACAACAACAAAAAAAAGCCTAAAAAAACACCCCCAGAACAAATGTTTATGCAGCTAAATGTTAACAGTAAAAAAAATTAATATCCAACACGAACTGCTGAAAATGAAGACCCAACTTTTGTCTACAGACAGAAAAAAAATCTCATGGATGTGGAAGAATTTATCACTTATCTTGACTCCAGTCTAGGTTTTAAGACAAGGGTATAATGAGTATTCATATTCAGTGTCCAAACAACGAAAAATTAAGAGGGACTGCTACACTTTGAATGAAAAGATTAAAATGCAAATTAATCTTGCTACTCTGAAAAGCTATCTAAAACCACAAAATTAAATTCAGTAAGGACAAATAGAAAATTCTAGCTGTAGGAATAGCCACCTGTACAAATCCAGGATGGTAGATGACAGTGCAACATTCTAAGTTGAATGAGCAAACAATATCATGCCACTAGGAATACAGCAATCGTTATTTTTATGTCTGAATGTTTTTTTACAAGATGTGTAGAGTAACATAACTCTATCTGGCTGTGAAGCTTCTGCTGGAGTGCTGTGTTCAACTTTGGGACACTACAGACCAAGAAGAATTTGAATCAACTGGAAAGACTCCAGGAAAAAAAAAAAAGAATAATTAGAGGTTATGTTAGAAAATGCAAGCAATGAGTAATATCTTTCTCAATCTAGAGAAATAAATATAAAAGTAATAAAATATGTGAAAGAGATATTGTGTGGGGAAAATAAATTGCACAGAATTTCAAGCAAATTTTAGGTTTAGTCCTAAGAAAATTCTTCCTGGTGGTAGGGGCAGCGAAGTAGTGGGGAAGTCTTGAAATTCCAATAAAAAGGAACTATGCTGAATGACAATGTTTCCTTTGACCTTGGTTTTTTTTTTTTTTTCCTTATAGTGACTTTATTGATCACCAGTTAACAAGTTCAGTTTAATGACAAATATGACAGTGACAAGGCAATTAATTTGTCTTACCTAGCCTGCAAAATAATGAATAAATTTTTGCCCGTATGCTCTCTGAAATTTCCATGATGGCAAAACTGGGACAGCTGGCAGGCAATGGAATGACCTTTTGCTGTTTCTGGAAGCTGGTTATAATAGGTCTCTTAGTGTCTAATAACATAAAAACACAAAAACAGAGTAGAAGAATGAAGAGGTAGCATGTTACCAAACTTAGAGGAAATCCATCTTACTTTGTGGACACCATGTAAATAATTTTTATTGTTTGGCCAAGAGTTTGAACATAATTTGGGTCAGGAAATTTTAATTAGCATGACTAAAAATTTGGGAGAACAGCACTCATTCTTTTTACAACATATGACAAAACACAATGCCTTTCGTGGAAGACATTAAGCAGTTTAACTGTCCAGCATTAGAAAAGCTGGTTATGGTTCCATTCAATACTTGTTTCATTCCCAGCTGATGAAGAAAGTGCCATGTAGGGGCCAGAATGATGTGAAAATAAATGAATAAATAAAATTAAATAAAAGTAAATGAAACAGAAGATATTTTAGGTTTGGTTAAGAATTACAGTGTAAAGCTATAAATGCTGTTATTTACTGTCATCAGAATTCAGACTACAACAGCAAATAATGCCATTGTTTTACTGGACTGCTCACAGTTCCACATGAGCCATAAAACTTACCAACAATCTTTCCATTGTCATCACGTCTGACTCCCAAATCCAGCTCCTCCTGTCGCCATAACTGTACTAGAAGGTTAGCTGCTGTTTGATCTGTCTTCCCTCGCCAGATATTCATGTGTGAAGTGGTTTTAGGGTTGTCAGAAATGTCAACCAAGACTCCAAGAATTATATTGCACAGGTTCTTTTCCTTTAACTTGGTCAAGGAAAAAGTAAAGAAAGTTTTAAACTGTTCAAAACACAGCCATGTCTACTTTCTGAGAAATTCTGTACTATGTAATCAAGTAACTGCAAGCTTTTCATCACAAGTATTTGCACAACATTTAAAGTTTTAAAAACATTTAAACATTTAAAGTTTTTGGAATCCTGCTATGCAAAGTTCCATAAATCAAGGAACACAAGGGGCACGATTGTAGGATGATATAAGACACATTCCTCTGTGTAGAATTACACAGTAGGTTTTGTGTGCATGGGTCCAGGATCACATGCTGGAGAATCTACTGCTACCAAGGTTTATTGCTGTGAGAAATAGACTCTGAAGTCAGAGGCTCAGCAGTACCACACAGCACATCTTCTCTTTTGTGGCCACATCTTTTGGCAGCAGCTGAGAGGAGGCAAGGGCTTCAAACTGAAAGAGGGTCAGTTCAGATTAAATACTGGGAAAAAATTCCTTATTTTGAGGCTGATGAGGGAACTTGCCCAGAGAATCTGTGGATGTCCCCACCTTGAAGGCCGGATAGGACAGGCGGGATGTGGCTTTGAGCAACCTGATCTTGTGGAAGGTGGCCCTGCCCATGGCCAGAGGAGTTGGAACCGGATGATGTTTAGTGCTCCTTCCAATCCAGGCCATTCTATGATTCTGTTATTCTGAGGGTCTGCAGCCTTGCACTGCAGGAACATCAGGGGCTGACAGTACAACCAGTATGAATGAGGAGTGAATGAACCAAGGAAGGCGTGTTTTGATTTTGTAAGAGGTGAAATGCCTGTGCCAGCTCTATGTCCAAGATGCACAGAAGTAGCTCTACGCACAAGACAGATGTACAAAGTAACCTCAACATAAAAACTGTTAAAGCCATCAAGTGCTCTTACTAACTTCAATGTGAAGAACTAAAGTGCTTTTCTAAAGAGAGATGTGATTTGAACTAAGAGCATAGTTTGGGTTTTCTTTTCAAAAATAGTATAATTTTGTTAAATTAAAAACTTCCTCTTTCAAATATGTATTAAGAAAAAAGAAAAAAGATACAGGGAAAACCTATCCAATAATTTCTGAGCAAATATCTCAGTCTGTCACAGGGAATAAAATATACTGGGGTTTTTTTGTTTGTTTGTTTGATTGTGGGGTTTTTGGGGTTTTTTTTGTTTGTTGGTTTTGGTGGGGTTTTCTGGTTGTTTGGGGTTTTTTAATTATAATTATTTTCATTATACCAGTCTTAGGAGATACAGCAACAAAAATAATGCAATTTTCCATGTTGTTTTCCTACTCTGTCATTCTATAAAACCAATAATAAAAATACCTACTGCCAACAAATCCAGAAGGAGAAAAATACCCTGTTTTTCAATAAAACTGTCCTCTGCAATGTAACATCCAACGACACAGGACCTTAAAAAGAAATAATTTCACTTATGCAGAAACACTTTTATGCTTCTGAACATTCTACAATCATCTCATTTATTTTGCTGAATTGCATACCATTTGGTATGCAATATGCAGTATGCTTCAGACCTTCAGGGAGAAGAAAAATCACGTTTCACGTGTCTTTTCATTTACACCTCTAACTAAATATACCCTGCTTGACTGCTCTTTCTTCTCCTGTAGGTGGCACACCTTCCTTGAAGCAGCCTAAGAAATTTGGCAGGCTCTCAATAAATTGGAGTATGTATTTGAACTGAAACTAAGTCAGTAAATGAGTTTAAAATTTAACCAGGTCATGTCCCTACTCTGGTTTATTGTAGGGCTGTGTGAATATTTCTGCCAGCAAAATCAAGGGGGCGAGTCAAGCAAGAATTTTTTTGGCAACAGTTTGCTTCTCCCAGATTTATATCATCATAAAGCCGGCATTCATGTTGCTGTTGCTTCTTTATTTCCTTTGCTATGGTCATTAACAGAGAAACTCAAGAGCTCTCCTGTATCAGTATTTTCTCCCAGCAAACTATTTGATTTTTAATGTATTTATCAACCTCTTCTTTAAAACAAATTTTTTATTTTCCTCCTATATATTGGCAATCTTTAAAATATTTCTAGCCCAATATAGCCAGTTTACAAACAACTCTTAAGCTTACACAGTTTTTTGCTAATATTGGTCTATCCTTGCCTGTTGTTTACTTCTCTAAAGTTATTTACTGACTCTAACCATATGCCTCTCTTAGAAAGCCTCGAGTGACTCTGCATGTCAGGAGGTCACTCTGTGTGGGGAGTGAGGTTGTCACACTGAATCCATACCTAGAAAATCTTACATGCAGTATATTCCATTTCTTATGCATCATTTGTAATTAGTCAAATTTTATGAAGAATTTTTATACATTATAAACAGAAGAAAGGCCTACATGTGCAGAGAAAGGTCATAGCATTGCAGATCTAAAAAATATAAGACTTGACATTTTTCTGGGTTACTGCTGCTAAAATACTTCACTAACCATAAGCAGTCGAGTGCACTGAGGAGGAGACAATTGTGGCCAAATCCACTGTATAACTTCCTTGGATCCATCTTAAAGAATGGGATAAGTATATCAATTCCTTCACAGCTGAAGAGTTCCTGTTGAAATGTTAATTAAAGCAATGTTTCTTAAGCAATATTTACTAAATTTAAACAAGTAAGAAAATACAATGGAAAATGGGGCATGTAAATATTTATATTGTAATAAATTTGGTCCACTTGTTGGAGCAGAATATACACATAGGAAAAGAGATTTTCAGTTTCCAAAGTGCTAACAGACTTTCATATATCAATTTAAAAAAAAGTAAATTAACAATCAAATAAGTTCAACACTTTCTAGTAGATTTCTGAGTGGTTTTGTATTTTAGCTGTGTCAAGAAACATGACTTGTTAACAATGAACTACAATTAACACCTACTTTTCAATTAAAACACAAAAAGGCAGTGTCCCTTAAAAGAAAATATAATACGTTGTGACATTTTCTCCACAGTATAAGGTAGAAAGATACATACCTTTCTGTGGATATCATTGTCACAGAGAACAGACAAAATAAATAATATGTCAACTTGGATTTCCAGTAGAATGGTATCTTCTTTTTCTTTAGATTTGTCTGCTGCAAACTTTAAGATTTCTGTAAATGGATATATTTTATATATATGAATGCTCCTATACACAAGTCAAAATTCTATTACAGCTACTGCTTTTTAAAAAACTTGAATTTACATGAAAGGGTTTTTAAAGTAAGCTCAGTTTTATCTCCTGTGTTTTAATAACAGCTTCCAGAATAGCAGCACTCTGGTTACTCTTGGTGACAGAGTTAATTACAGCAGCTTGCACTGACTTCTCCCTTGTTCAGACTCTGTGCTGCCCCTTATATTGTGTCAGTGCAAGGAATTCAGGGAACTAATATGAATTAAGGAACTCTTAGAAAAAGACGACAAACTGGCTGGTAATGCTACTCTGAAGCTTCATAAATGTTTGGACTGATGGTGGAAGTGTGGGAAAGACATGAAATACCACCATTGCTGAGAAAATCAGCCTTGGAACCATGGTGTGGAAGAGGGCATTCATACACAAAACTCCCCTAGAGTAAGAAAAGTGACTTTATTCTGATATGTAAGGTATAGTATTAATTTTCCTTTCACTAAAAGCTGTAGCTTTCCGCAGAATTTTCACTGGAGTTGAACTGAGACTTTAAAATACTTCATTTCTAGGCTTATTATTAGAACATATTCTTTGAATTCCAAAGGATCTCTCCTGTTTTGTTTCCTTTAGAGTACTGAAAACTTTCTCTTATTGTAAGAACAGAACATAAACCAGTTTCTCTTGGAACTTAAACCAAAATTTAACAGTAGGTATGTGCTACTGAACAAGAAATACTCTAAAATTGCAGGAGCAGTAACTAAGCAGTTTTATTCTGCTTTTTTTCTTCATGTTGTTCAAATAAAGGTACCTTGTTAGTTTTATTCTGTGCTAAAGAGGAGTTGTGGAAAGCAACACTGTGATAGACCTAGGTGGAAAAATACCTCATGGGCTGGAGTTTTTGGGGACTGCCACAATGAAAACATGATCTACCAAATGCAGCAAGAAGGAGCAGCATTGGCTCTGAAATTAAACATCTAGACTTTTAAAACTGTCTGTTTTGCTTAACTCATTCAATGTGTATTGAAATGGGGAAAAATAACATCAAATCAGTTACATCTTGGATTAATTGGTAGAGGTCTTTTTAGTTTTTCAGCAGTCAAAGGAATGACACACTAAAACCACAGCACACAAAAACAATGAACATTCTTAGTGTCAACAGAAGTGTAATAATTAAAGAACAGCAGTACAAATTGTGCTTTACCCAGTAGCTGGCTAATTGCTCCCTGGTCACACAGATTAATGCTCACAGCATCATCATAAAGGGCCACAACAGATCTCAGCGCTCTGAGGCTGTAGCGCATTTGTGCAAGTTTGTTGCCACGACCACCTGTTCCATGGAAACTGTTACCTTGACCAAAGAAAGGATCTGTGGAGCAATACATACACAAATACTCTTTTTGGCAGACAATCTATGTTCAGAATTATGTGCTCAGGAAAAATAAAAACAAAACCAACCAACCAACCAACCAAACCCCACCAAAAAACCCCACCAAACTCAACAAGCCCAAAACACAACAAAAACCCCAAAACCCTGTTGAAGCTAGAAATGATTCTTGTTTAAAATCATCTAGTAATAAGCCTTTCTGTGTAGGATTATACTTTTTACATGCATAAAAAGGTAACGTTTTGGTGAACATTTAAAATTTTTATACATTTTTTAACCTTACTAGGTTTATGAGCAGTTTTGCAAACTCAAATTATGTTAAGTTTAGCATGACATTTAATATCAACCTTTTGATCTCCATTCAACCCAAACGAAAATTTCTTCCCAGGAAGACTTTCCAATTTTATGATGAAAAATATCTATCCTTAGAAATCTGGGCAACAAAACTGAGTGCACTTAGTCATCTTTTTGCTTAGCCCACACTCTTATCTGATGCCCAGAATCCAGCTTTAGTCTGGAACCTGTCTCACTACGTACAACTCTGAGTGAACATGTCCTGTTCCATGGCAGGAATTACTGCTTGGACTTCTTGTCACAAGGGAAGGGTGTATCTCACTCAAAACACAGACAGAGGTCTTAGTCTGAGGGAATATCAATATAGTGGTACACAGGGAAAGGGGCACCAGGTTATCCTTCAGTACAAAAAAAAAAGGATGGTTGGTTGTTTTTTGGTAACACTGGTTTCCTAGGTGGCCTATGAAAAAGAATCATTCTAACATCATGAGTTTTACATTCTCCTTTCCTGTCAAAGAAAATAGGTTCAGTTGAACTGTTTTGAGGTTACCTGTGTGTGAAAGCCATGAGCACCCACTGACCTTGGCTGATACACCATTCTAGAAACACAAGGAGAAGAGTATTTGCTTGGCAAGACAAATATTTATCAACTAACACAGGGGCCACTGAAGCTAAAAGAGCAATTGCATGAAGCTGTAATTCTTCATATTGGGTAGCAGACCAGCCAGAAAATCCAAGGTTTTGATTTCGTTTTACATAATAAAGCAAAGCTGGCATCACATGATTTTCACTGAGGAGCTGCAGAGTCCAGACAAAGAAAAAGAGAGACAGTTTACAGGTTTCACATGCAAATAAGAAAAATCGAAAAGATGAGTCAACTTTATCTGTCCTACACTAATAAAATTATTCTTTTATTGAGAAACTATGTCATGAACACTACAAGTACAGGCAAAATCTTTTTATGTTCTGGAGCTTTGCCACAGACTGTGGTTTGCTGAATTTTATTATGTTCTTCAGGTGTATTTCAACAATGCTCTGCAGTCACTTGTCAGCAATTTTCCTAGCATGGTCTAAGTTTGTAACTTTCTAAAATAGAAATTGTATGCTGCTTTCCAACAGCAGGACTTGGTCTAAAGCTATGTATGAATTCTTGATTTGGAGAACAGATAATTTCAGAGTACTGGACTATAGCAGATGGACAGATAAGTAATATTCTCATGATTCCTTTGTATTTTTTTTCTTATTATTTCTGTTCTGTTGCAACTTACCTGTGCAGCAGATGGGTCTTTAGATAAGATTCCTATTATATTAAACAGTAACTTCTTCATCTCAAAATCCTCATATGAGTAGGTAAATTTAAAATCTTTTACCAAGGGATTGGGAAGTTTAACTATGAAGGAAATGGTAGATAAGATAAGTTACAAAAAAAATCATAATTAAAAGCAAAAATTGTGTAATTATGCAGCATGGAACATCTTACCTTCAGTAAATGTTGCAAGTACTATCAAGAGCTCTGCAAATCCACTTTCCTAATAGGCATTCAAAAAACGTACATTAATTAAATTAAATTGCAGTGAAATTAAGGTTTATGATTTAATTTTTGTTTGACATTTTTCTTCAGAACACAGAATTTAATGTATCCTATGGCAGAATAAACAGAATGTTACCAAAGAAGAGAACAACCATTTGGACATTATACAACAATAACTAAGGGTTATTGTTAAACAAGGGTACAATTGTTAAACCCATCTTTCATTCAGTACAAGTCTGAACTTCTGTGGGGAAGTCCCAAACGCAAGTATTCACTACTATAATCTAACACAAGAAAACCATATTCTCAGTGCTCTTAGAGCTGTGTTTTTTAAAATGCACTTGGTCATGTTTTACATGAGGGTCATCAGTACATACAATTTTGTTGCACCAATACTACCATACCAATGCACTTCAAGTTCAGTGCATTAACAAGTAAACATGAAAACTGCATGTATGACCAAGAAGAATTTACCAATATCACATATGAAAAGCTCAGAAAATAAAGTCTTGTAAACCACAGCCCCTAGAGAGCTAAGAGAAAGACAATAATGTCTAATATGGATAGGACCAAATCCAGGAGGTGTCTATGCAGCACATTAGAGGCAAAAGAGTTTTGTTTCTGAGGTAAGCAATTAGCAGTTTTGTTCTAACACAGAGATAATAATTAATATCACTATGAACTTTACGTATATTTTACAGTTTGCTTGTGATGAGAAAACTTTTCCTTTTCCAAGGCTCAGACTCTTGTGCTTATTTGTGAACTATGAAAAACAAAAGACTGACTTTTCTGAAGTTGCTTGGATAGTATATTAAGAAGAAAAGGGAACATTCTGAAGCAAATTTCTCTAGCATTACCTGTAAGGCAGGATTAAAATGATAATGTTAATGTTTTTTCTATCTGATATTTATACCTTGTAAAATCTCTAGACAGGCTGAGAGTAAAGAACCTAAATTAAACTGTTTTAATATTTTCTTTGCGTAGAAACAATTTTTCTTCCTTTTAGTATGAAGAATTAAAAATACATATCTGGTTTACTTATTTTGTAGGAATAAAATGCTCTGTTTCTATAGCCAGATAAAAAATTTGAGTTTTTTAGATGTCCAATATGTTGCTGCAATAGTATAACAGACATTTCATACTAGTTGGTATTAAATGAAAAGCTTGAATGAAAAGTATGTAATCTTCATTTAGTAATACAGCCACTTGGAAAACTTCTCTTCAAGAGGAAAGAAATGGTTTCCTGAACAGCCAATAGATCCACAGGCAAATGATTACTTAATTATTCAGTATGTGTGTCACAATTTCAAATGAAGTTGTAAATCTCAACTGTAAAACAAGGGACTAAAGCAATATTAACGTCTATAAAAAGTTAATTTCACTGCAGGTTTCTCATAAAAATTCTGGAATATTACAAAAGAATGAGTCATCTACATTTCAGGCAAGGCATAGTTATGCATTATGTGCCATAGTTTTTAAAAGAATTTATGTGCCTCTTACTGGATCTAAGTAATTATTTTCTCAGAATCTTACTTAGAGCTCCTGAACTGATTTTTGGACACCCTTCTTGTTCCCAGTTATGAGGCACACATTGAATTTGGGTCATCTGAAAATAGCCTACATCTTCAAACAACAGAAGAGATTTAGTGTAAAACTCATTGTAGGAGAATGACGTATTCAAGAATCTGTACAAGAACACAAGAATTAATATTAAATTTTGCACATAAGTAATGTTAATGTGATTTTCTAAGTATTAAATAAGGTTGATGCTAGTATTCCGGGCTAATGACCTACAGATTTTAAGTCTCTTTGAGGTAAACACAATTGCAGAAAGAAAAAATATTTTCTTGCTCAGCAAATCCAAGAAAGAAAAGAGCACTGGAGACACAGCAGAAAAAAAAAATATTAGAACCCTAATGTGGAAGAATACCAAGCCTATAAAAGCAAAGGAGAAGTTATTAGTCTCTGGAATACAACTCTAAACACTTACAATCATAGGTAGTGCAGGGTTTTCAGCTAGTAATGTGGCAATCACCAGGAGGTCATTCCGGAGCTGATGATCGCAGTGCCGGAAACCGCGCGTGACAAGGTCTAAAAACACTTCTTTCAAAGCCCTTAAAAGAAAATGAAACACAATTTTCCATTTCCTTTGATATTCTAATATTGGACAGCACTACATATATGAACCCTCATTCAGCATCATACTTTTCAAAACCTTAGGTTTTAATTGCAAGAGAAGCAACTTAAAACTTTATCATGAAGTGGATTCTTTTGGGTACCACTAGACATCCAATTCATTGATGCAAGATGTGTGTATTAAAAATTGCATCTTCCACTGTTTGTGCTATAATTAATTAATACCAAGAGACAGTATTTACTTAAATATGGAACTGGAAATTGCTGAATAATTATTGAGAAGAAATAGTCTAATCTTAAATAGTCAAAACAGTCTAACTCACTAAGGAACAACCTGTTATTTTCTCCAGCAGAGGATCTAGAAATAAACCTTGTATATCATGGCAAAGAAATTCCTAATGATTTTGTAACATCAGCATTTCAACAGTGAAGGAATACAGGCCTGCTGAGCCTAACATGGGAGCTTGAAAATGCTGCAATTAACTCTTTTATGGTACAAAGCAATAGATAGAGCTATTCCTCCTGCACTGTGCAGCACAGCACCTTGTTCTTGCCCTGTAATAGCAACAACTGTGTTAATACTGAAAACTTAATGAGGATGTAATCAGAGACCCATCTGCATTTCTCCCAGTTAATTTCAAACAACATGCTACACAATAGAATGCCTTAGAGGTCTCAAAAATCAAAAAAATAATTCATAAAATTATGTACTCTCTGTACTTACTGTACACATTCCAAGCTCCTGAGCTGATTAACAACATCTTCTTTTGAGGCGTTTTCTAGCAGGTTCCATAGGATATCTGAGGAACGGAACACCAGCTGTCCTGAGGGATCAGCCCCATTTAGATACAAACAAAGCCTGCTGGCTGCTTGGGCCTTCACCATTTGTCTACAATTTTCTCCTGAAATTATGTAAATCAGAGCAATTAATTCTCTACAGGTCAGTAATTATTTCAGGCATGCTCACAGAACAAATGATCAAAGATCAGTGGTAATGAGATTATTGAAAGAACAGTTTGTACTAACCAGAGGTGGAAAGATGTTGGAGAGCTTTAAGTACCCACAACTTCTCAGGAAGTTGATTTTCAACTAATTCTAGTGACAAAACAAGAGCTTCTGCTAATCCTTTTTCAGCCATCTGGATTTTATAGTTTGCACTTGTTGGCTGGTAACCTGTACATAAAGTAGCTTTAGTTATAATGCAGTAAATACTCAGAATTTTGATTATTTCATAAAATGTTCATCTTTTCTCAAGAAAGGATTGAAAATCAAGTATCATATTTCAAGCAGTTAAGAGAAACAATCCAATACACAAGAGCTGCTTTTCTTATACCCAAATAGTGCCTAAAACATATCCAACAGACTCACCCTCAAGCAGACTTCAATGCTCTAGAAACAAATTAATTGCTTCTTAGAATTTAGACAATGAAAGCAAAAGCAGGGTTACAGAAGTGAAAAACTTTCTTCAGTCATCAATAAGTTGCTAGTGCACAGTCTAGTTCTCTTCAGTAGAGAATTCTGTTCACTAGAGAATTATTGCATTCTATCATCACATTACTTAAAATAGGTGAATCCAAAGTTTGATTTACAAGCTTGACTTTCTAATGTGTCCCTGTTTTTACTTTTCTCCATGCATATGCAAATCTGTATTTCCTTACTGAATTATGGGGAAGGTGAAGAATTGAGAAAATAAATTTATATTTATTTTTATATTATGATAACTCATGACAGCAAATTTTATCTTAAGTAGCTTAAATATATATATGTGTGTATATATATACACACATATATATGTCAAATGTCATAAAGTAAAAGATTGATAAATACAGATATTGCACATGGTGAAATGAGGTTTAACTAAGCACACAGTCTGATAGGTTCCAAGTTATAACGTTATAGATAAGAGAACACTGCAGGGTCAACCTTTGGCAGGATTTACATATATGCTTAGCGAATAAATATATTACTTTAAAAAAATCAGACTGAAACTCAGTCTTCATTTCAAGATAACATATCTTATTTTCTAAATTGGAAGACGAACAATAAAATTTTTCAATAACCTGATAGAATTATTTACAGATACAGAACTAAATGCACACATAGCTACTTGCAGGATTTGAGTCTTGTTTGTAAGGTAAAACCAGATTTGGATGCTTCCATATTACTAGAATTTTGAAAGGGCTGTAGTAGAAGCAGCTTCTTTAGGACTCCTAAAATAAATGAAAACTTGTAAAAGGGCACAAGACTAGTGCCACACTGCAGGAACACAGCAGGGGAGCACACTGACATCAAGCACACTCCTCGACCTGCACTCTTGACCCACACTGTGGCAATATCCCCTTGAGGTTGGCTGCCTATAAATCCAGTGCTGTCTCAGAGCACGTGACGCTGTGCCCCACTGGGAGGGGATCCATGACTGACTTCACCTGACAACAGTCTCTGGCACCATCATAGGAGTCCAAGGAATTATACAATAGAGGATTCTGATCATGCTTGAGTTCATGCATAGCCTCTTTCTGCACAGACAAATCACATGATTTATTCAAACCTATGCTCAAATGTGTTCATATAATATTAACTCAATCAAATTTAGATAGGTTCAGATCTATTCCTCACAACACAAGTGAAACCAGAGCTGCTTCTCACCAGGCTACATATAAAAAGCTGAAAACTACATTTCCCTTCTTATAATTCTGATCCTAATTGCTTTTTTTCCCCCTCCACTACCCACATTTCAGAGATCTTGTATCACTTCACATTTTCTGGATGCTATTTAATGCTAATTCCCTAAGTGTAATAATTAATTCCTTGTACATTGATGAGCTTATTTCAGATTTAGAATATGCACCTCTACAAAAACATGTTAACTGCAATTTTGCCAATCTTATATATTTAATATATGAGATACAATAACCATAGTTATAAAGAAAAATTAATCAATAGCTAATTAAAAGAGGCATTTCAAAGTAATTGGGATCATTAAAAAATAAAATACTGTGCTTTACCTGAAAGTAGTTTTACTGGTAGCTCCATATTATAAAAGTTAACAATACTCTTACAGATTTGTATTTTAACTTCAGAGCTTGGCACCCTCATCAAGTAACCTGTCAGAAAGAGAAATAAATGTAATTAACAGACTTTATAATTTGTTTAGAAAGTATTCTTAACACAGTATTTTTTTTTTTAACAGCACTTAGTATTTCATTTGGTCATATCCCATACAGATCTGTAATTTCATGCAAAGTTTCATGATAAAATACTCAAGAGACAGAGACTCCCACACTGGAGAGGACAAAGGCATCTTAGAGGAGTAGCATAAGTTTAATCAAAAAGTTACTTTCCCTGCTTTATGGCTACAGACACCTATAAGACACTGGATGTTATACCAGGAGTTGTGGAATTCTGAGGAAAGCTACTAAGCTACAACACGAAGCTGTTGTCATCACTACCATGTCATTAGACACTCCTCGTCTAAGCAGAAATGATATGAAATAAAGGGAGCATACAAGCAGGAAGGACAGGTGTTCCTCGATCCCAGGTTTCAGTGTTTGCAGTGATACCCCCATTTCTCAGATCAAAATGAAATGAAACAGGCTATATGCATGTTTACTTCTCCATCTGTACTGATAACATTTTCTTGTGTAGCTTTTGACATTGGCAAACAGGTAATTCTGCTAGCCAATCTGCAGGTTAGCTGCAGAGCAAAGTAAAAATAATTTCTAATACTAAAAAGCGCGGAGGATTGAATGAACAATTTAAAGAAATTACCTACATTTACTAAGGAGTAACAATAAATTAAAATGGCGCTAATAGTACAGTTGATTTTATTGTGGCATAATAATAATTTTATTGTGGTATATCAGGTTACACTCACCCAGTTGTGCAATGGATTGGGAAACTTCAACGTCATAGTTTTCTTCATCAGATGATTTCTTTCTTTGAAATGGTAACCTGCAAAATGAAATTTAAAAATATTACAACTATGTTTTAATCAAGTCACCAGAAAAGTTCGATAGTTCTTCTCTTCTTCCTTGGTATTTTTTTCTAGGATGAATGCATTCTTTGCAATGCTGATTCTATACTGAAAGCTTCATAATCTGCAATTACATGTTGGCAATTAGTGGTCGAAGTTCATAGATATTTTCATAATTCAAATATGATGCAACAAGATATGCTGAATAAACAGCATAAACATCCATTTAAATGTGGAAGAATAAGTCCTCCAACCTAGACACTATCAGGCTATTACAGAGCTAGGCTATGTAAAGGCATGTGCAGAGGTGGAAAAAAGGGATCATACCTCTGGGCAAGACCTCTTGAAATGGATAAAAGTAAACCAAATAAACTGACTCAAACAGCACAACAACAAAGTTATTTTTAAAACCAGGATATTTTTAAAAAGTCAGTAACACATTCAAAATACTCAGATATGACAAACATGTAAGTGCTAAAAACTGTCTAACAGTAAACATTACGATATTATGCTAAGGTCTCTGCAGTACATACTGTAGAAACAGCTTTCTGGTAGGTTTACCTCTGTAAACACTGCCAGAGGGAAAAAAAAGGAAAGAGCAAACAATGGAAGAAATGGTGGGGGAGGCAGAGGAAGGAGAAAGACGACATTAAAAAAAAGTGGGAAGAAGACAGGCAAACAGAAGCAGTTACAGACTATTTTACAGCAGCTACAGAATATTTTACTGGAGAAATTAATGCATCTGAAACAGAATTTCTAAAAATAACAGCCCCTGACACTGGTTAAAGGCTTCTCTGCCATATCAAGTAGTAGTGAATTGTGGTGGAATTTCCATAGTACAAAATTAAACCAAAACCCAAGGGTGCAATTTTCCAAAATATATTCATTGCAGAAACCACAATTAATGCTGAACTGCTCTAAAAGAGGAAAAGTCTCACAGCTACATTTCATGGACTTTATATACTCATTCTCAGTTTTGTCATGCTTCTAGCAAACACCAAGGAAAAGTAAACTCCATGATGTACCTCCTCATTCCCCACTGTGTGGCAGCAAAGAAAAGCAGTACAACTGAGGGTGCTTAGGGAACTAAAAGATTGATTTAGCTGAGAAGTTCTATGTTTATCAAACCTAACAGCTGAGAGGAAGCTATGTAAAAATGTATCTGAATATTTGTTTTACTACGCCCCTAGTTTTCTACCTGGTGGTTGTTTTTGCTGTTTTGGGTTTTTTTTCTTCCTTATTCTCCTCAAATGAAATTAAATACAGGAGTAACTGTAGCTACAAGCACACCATAAATAACTTTACTGAATAATTGAGGAGGAGAAAATTACTGACAAGTGTGGATAACACCTAAATTCTATTCTACAGATTACTTAAGATACAGTAGGACAACAAAGATGCCCAAAAATTCATGCAATACATTTTTAAAGTAAATATAAATCCTAAATCCTGTTGAGGTTCATTCTCTTCTGTAATATGGCCTGTCATTTTGTAATGCTTACCTTCAGGCATTAGTGTCTTTGTGTCACCCTAAGTTTTTAAACTCACTTAAGAGCTTGTCTGAAACAGCAAAACACACCTCAGTACCACTCAGCTGCTGAATCTTTTGAGGCCAGCAGTCCCAGATTGACTTGGGCAGTAAGAGACCTTGGGGAACCTTGCCTCCCAGCAAGCTGGGGCCAAGTACAACACAGTTTTGAATAATGTAACATGTAACTGCACAGATACTGAACTGTTAAAATAGGTTCCTCATTCATTATCACCGGAACCTGGACACAAGTAAAAGACAGTTGAAAAGGAAGCATGATACAATGGATACCTTGCAGACACCGGTGCTTTGTAGATAAACGCTGTATGGATATGTCAGTTGCCTTAGAAAATGTGTAAGCCTGTTTATAAGCAGTATTTAAATCTCTAAAAGAGGAGCTGAGGTACTTACCCAAACAATTTAATAAGTTCACATAAAGGCTCAGTGAAAGCTTCTTGATCATTCATTTTTTCTGCACACAGGTTAAGAATTTTGGTGATTTGTGCTACATTCTTAAGGGGCTTTTAATGTGAAGTTAAGGAAATCAGATCATCTGTACTACTATGAATCAGAAGAAAAAGCTGAAAACTCTGCTCACCACACTTCAAAGATACAACCAAGAAAAAAAAAAAGATTAATGTTCAGGCATTTAAAGTTAGGTGTTTAAAAGAAGTACGTGAGTCAATACTTAGGCTTTTCGAAGCAGCCTTACTTTTACATAAATACAACTTTTGCAAATCTGATTTAGGTATCTTCTGAACTCACTGGAAGTTCAGCACTAAATTTCTAAAAATGGAGGATGAAAAGTTTCTACATCACAGTGTCAGATTTACCTATCTAAATTCTGAGACAGTCTTGTGATATTTAAATTGTTTTCTCCTCTAGTCCCAAGTGACTAACTGAAACTTGAAAATCGGGACCCAAATATATATTGAGATTATTTAATTTAGGGTAGAGGCACAAAATCAAAATTGAACAGAGAACTGAGACTGAGAAGCTACTACCAATCCACTGACTCACAGAAACTGCCTTTAAGTGCACAACTCAGTTGTAATGTGATGCCCTAAATCACTGTGAATTATCTGAACTGTATGAAATTAATCACATTTTTCCACATGCCAACACTCTCCTCAGTACTTCTCATTATTGGAACCTTTCAGTTTGTACCTTTCAGTACAAATCTTTCAGTTGTAAATATGAAAAAAAGTTTCAGATAAATTAGTCTGACTTCATTTTTCTTTTAAATATCTCCTTACTGGAAGTCTATTTTTTCTTGCAATTTTAACAGCTGTTTCTTAAGTGGCAATTATTGTGCTTTTTTGTTCTGAGTTTGAGGTACACCAGTTACATTTTGGACACTTTCAGCCACTATACAGATGAGAACTCTCTATTGAATTTTGTGACAAATGAATTTTATATTCAAGAGTCTTGCCAACCTGCCAACTTTGGCTGTGTGCACACAAGGATGTGAATGATGAGAGTGCATATGATCATCCCTATTCTCCATGAGGCAGGACAGTACCAGCATCAAATACTTTGCTGAAAAGTCAGACTATTACCATACAAAACCCACCATGCCTTCAGAATTCTAGAGTAACAAAAAGGATACAAGTCCATTTTCAAATTGCTTGACTACCTTCTTGAGAGTTTTCAGCTGCTCTTTTTCCAAATCTTTCTTAAGTAAAAGAATGAAAAGCAGGTTTTAATTGCAGTTTGCCCTAGAACCTTAAACTATTATGTTTATCCCCTTTTAAAGTTTAAATGAAAGTGGAAGCCAGATTTAAAAGTTTACAAGACACAACGAAATTCTTGAAGTGCTTTGAAGCAGGATTAACTCCATGATGAAACCTCATTTCTAAGTATAAAGTCTGCTCTCTTGTAACTGAAGAGGCTTTCAAAAACTCTTGTTCAAACGTGTGGACTCCTCTTAAATTCTTTGTGATTCTTTGTAAAGGAACTAAGAAAACCAAACCTATGTCACACATAACATAAATGTGAAAGCATGTAGATCTAAGTGACTTAGAGTGCTCTGCACCACTGGGAAACAGCCTTCAAATTCAAAGCTGGAAACAACTGAAGTGAGGATATGTCAGGCTGTGCCAGTGATGTGCAGTGTTCGTTTCAGCTCTCCTGAGCACCTGCAACTTGAGGAAGGCCAGGAAGTTGTTTCTGGAGTCTACAAGCCGAGAATCCTATAGGCATTTTATCATATATCTTATGCTTTCTACAGAAGCAGTAAACAATATCATCTGGCACCTTTTTCTTCAGTCAGTAAATTTATTCCATCAGCTCTGTATTAAAAAAGGGGAAGAGGGGAAGATACAGCTACTTCTCTGTGGGGCATTAATTTAAAATGTGTTAGGTTAATCAGGTCCTTGTTTAAAAGCATAAATTATCCATATTTTGGATCAAAATTATTTGATGGCTTAGGGAATTTAATCTGCCAAATCATCTTGTGGAGACTAAAAATCATCTGTGAAAGCCCATGAGATGATGCTTCTCCTGTGTGCATAGGTAGTTGTATTTATTCTTCAACATTGACCTTTGCATACTTCTCCTTTGAGGTGATTTAAAATCACCTCCCTGAAGAAATGTTAGCAGTTAACTTGGGCAATTACATAAATCCATGACATACTTTCAATAAGGTAGTATTGTATATCTATTTCCCAGCTGTAGGTTTCATTACTATAAAATTCTCAAATATGCTGGAAATTCTGCATGTCTAGCTTTTGAATGGTCATGCTTTTGTCTTTTTTTAAGTTCCTGTGTGATCTTCTCTTTCTCTATGTATTTTTTAATATAAACCCAAAATTGACACAATTTTTTTATACCAATGATCATCTTTAGAAGCATTCAAATATCAGAAGAAATACTCATCTTTGTGCTCTGTAGCTCCAGCCACCTGTGCTGGATATAATAAACACATCTGACTTTATTCAGGGCGGGTGCTAAAGAAACTGTATAAAACACTTGTCAAAGCCCCATCACTACCTGTGGAACTGAGATAGCGAGGTACCAGGGTTACTTACTGAGCCCGAACTTTTGAGAAGTGTGATGACGTGATTCAAGTCCACTGATCTCAACAGTGTATCCTGGAAAAGCAACACTTTTAATTTTTTTTTTAAATTTTGAAATTCTTCTTTTAAGATGTTTAAAATGGGAAACAGACGGATTAAACAGACATGGATTTACTCAGGGACGGGTAAAGCCAGGCCGTGTGTGGAGCACACACCGGGGCTTCTTCTCAGCCCGAGGAAGACGGCAGGGCAGGGCAGGGCAGGGCAGGGGNGGGAGATCTCACCTGGGGAGCGTCCGGGGCGTTCCTGCGCCCGCTGCGAGAGGGGCCGAGAGGGGAGCGGAAGGCCGCCCGTGGGGCGGAGGGCTCGGCCGCGGCCAGCGAGGCCATGGCGCCTCCGCCGGGCGGCAGCGCGGCCCGGCCGTTGCCATGGGAGCGGCGCGGCGCCTCCGCCCGGCGCCGAGGCCCGGCCCGCCCGCACCGCCACAGCCCGCGGAGCCCGGCCCGGCCCGGCCCTCTTGCCGCGTTCCGCTGCCACAGCTCTACCGCGACCCCCGCGTATGGTGCCCTCCGCCACCCAGCCAGAAAAGTCACTTCGTGGGCTGCTACCTGTGAACGCGACCTCGGCGAGAAAACCTTTTCCCGACCCCGTCCGGGGGGCAGAGGCTCAGCGGCTCCCACATGGTGGCCAGCTGGAAGAGGCTGGTCGATCCATAACAAGTAATCATGAAAAAACCCTCCATGAGAGGCCACCACGACACACCCCAGACAGGAAGGCGCTCCCTGGGGTAGCCTGACAGCGGGATAAAAGGCGAAAGGAACCTTTTCTCTGCACAGACCAATACAAAAAAGTAATAAAGGCAGGGACAGAAGGGTGAGGGGATGTAGATATCTTCTACTTGCAAACAGTGAGCAGCTGTTTGAGGCTTAGTGACAGCTGAGACTCAAGGACAACGCAGAGCTTGGTGTGCTCACAGGTACTCTACTGGACTGCTCACTTTAGCTGCCATTCCTATAATTTGGACACACTTTGGGCAAGTTACAAACATGTCACGTTGGATATGCACATATCCCAAGTCTTTGAGTGCAGGCACTCTTGATGCCAACCTGTTTTCATTGACAAATAATTAACTACAGCGATTCCGAACAAATATTTGAATATGTGAATAAATTTATTAAATGCTAAAATAGCTTTTTAAATCTCCAGACGGCTTTTATATGAAAATAAGTGATTGATAACAATCAAGAAAGACAACTTTATGGCTCCAACTACAACCAACAGTCCTTATTTTAATTTTTCCCAGTTTGCACGCTACACCCCTCCAATTTCATACCTGCCTTCTGCAGAAAAAAGGTGCATCTCACATTTAGTTCTCACATTTAGTTCTCTCGCTATAGAGTTCTCTTTCCATCAAAGGGAAGATACCTAATATTGTGTATTTGGGCATACACAAAAATACGCATGCACGTTCTGCATTTAGTAGCAATTAATCCTGTATGCAACTCCAAAATGATGGCAAAAAATATAGCCTATCATCGTATAGGGCTCTGAATTTAGAAAATGCAATGACCTCTTTGACATCCATAACATCTGAGTTGTGATCACAGAACACAGGTCATACAAGGGCAGGACCTGTAGCACGTTATACAGTGCCCTCACATGATGTGACAATGCAGTTGCCAGCCTTGGAGCTGGTGTTTGACACTCTTCATCCATCCATGTACACACATCTCTCCATTACTCCAACCAATTTACTGGCCCTTCCATGTTCTACTTAAATATTTGTTTCTGTGAATATTCTGTTTTGTATCTGGGCTTACACTGGATGGAACAGTTATGCATCTGAGATTAATTGTACTGACAATGCTTATATGTCTACAGGCAATTAGCTGAAAAAGCTGGATTATATATATATATTATTTTTTCCTTGGTGCCCACATAGGAACTGAAGTTGTATATATGCAAAGTTTTAAAGCTTATATAAAGAAAACCTGCTTACATTTATTTCTATTATGGCCTAAGTGATTTCAAGTTTGGTTGCTCCGTGTTTTGAATGACAAATGTATAGAGAATATACCTAAACTGGGCAACTTAGTCTGTAAATTATAAGCTTAAGTCACATGGCACTTGTTGGCTCACTGTTCCAAAGATCACATTGCAAAGCTCCACTTGCTCACTGTGCACCTCCTTCAAAATGAAGCTTTTAGAATTTAGGATGAAAACTACATTATGAAAGTTCAACTACAGGGATTCTGCTGCCCTTGAGGATGGGAAATGGCAAATGCCCATCCTCAAAATCATGCAATCAACTGTGAAAATATTTACTCAAAAGTTAATAACCCCCAAACAGGCTTGTATTGTATTTTTATCACATCTACCTCTTCTGTTGGTAATGAAAATATTCAAGACACCAAGGCCTTATTTATGAGAGTATTGAATTTTAAGTCTTACAAATGCTAAGAAATGTTTAAAAAGTAGAGTTGACTTAAAGTGGATTTCTGTTTTGACTGAGGACAAACTATTTTGTTATGAAGACACAGTTCAACAAACTCTATTCTTGTAAAACTTAAATTTCATAAAACCACAGGACTCTGTCTGTAGGACACAGCTGTGTGTTATAAGATCAAGGCTACATACCTAGGTCTGCCATTAATCTCCTGTTGACTTTGCTGAGTGAATTATTTCCTCCAACATTCAGTATTTGCTGCTTTACAAATTAGGTTGTGAGCTTTTAAAGGACTGTTATTTATTATATACTGTTCATGTGCTGCAAAGAGGGTCTTCAGCTCTAGTCAAGTGATGTCCTTTCCTTGGCTGTATTGAACCTGTAGACTCTGTTGAAAGCCACCTGCACTCTTTATCAAATATGACACTGAAGTCTTTAAAGTACAGAAATCAGAGTCCTAAGATTCTTTTTAAGTCTATTGACTCCTTGAATTCCTTTTCATTCTCCTTTTTTTGTCTGTCCTGACAGACCTTCTGTGTTTGATATTCACAGAATAAAAGGAAAAGACCTTTGAAGTGGCTGGCAGTAGACTCACCCTTAAACCTGTCAAGTCAACAGAGCTTCCAACATCTGGATCTACCTGCCTGTACTATTAAAATACAGTGTTGAAGTCATAGGGTGGTATGGAATTGAGGGGAACTTTCACACTGATCTTTATTATTGTAAGGAAACACAGTAAATCACAGTAAATCACAGTGTAGAACAGAACTTACACTCTTGTACAGTACAAGGTAAGGCTGGAGAAAGGTGTAGGTTTGGGGCCCCAGCTGCTGGCATAATATCAATATTCAGTAGAACAAGCACTGAGATACAGAGAAATGGGGAGATTAAAAAAATAGAAGCCCAGAAATGAAAAAGTTCAAGGCCCAAAATATTAATTTTAAGTTAGGAATGGAACAAGCCAATATTAAATGTTCTGAATTTTAAAAATACTTATATTCCATTTGGGAGTCTGGGAAGCCTATGTAAACTAATGTGAAAGCAAAGCAAATGCTGCCAGCTCCACTGACCCACACATTTCTACTTCTCTGAACTCAGAACACTTTATGCTGCTCATGGACAGTTAAACAGCATTATACCTCTCGTGTATTGTTTTCCTCTCTGCTGGCATAAGCCTCTTAGGAAAAAAGTTCTGTATTTTCAAACTAGGGACTGCAAAGTGCTTCACCTGTTTGTTTCGTTTGAAGAGTAATTCTGTTTCATACACACAACAGGACTCTTGGCAAACATACTGTTGCCTAGCAATCTCATCATGGCCAAACTTTTTGTTGAATGCAAAGTGGACTGAATATATGCTGACAGTACCGTAGTGTTCACTCCTGTGTTCTGAAAGCATGGAGAATATCTTAGAGTAGGTTAAGGGATATAACTATCCAGTGTGTCTGTGTAAAAAAGCTGGTATCCAGGCATTGAAAAAGAAATAAATTGCTTTTAGAATATTTTTAGGAACCCACAATCAAGTTTTATCTCTCAGAGAAAATGTTGATCAGAGCACCCATGTATTAGAAATAAACACAAGTTAAAATTTATTCTGCATAAACACAGAAGAAAAAGCAAAATACCTTACACTAATTTTTTATTGATTTTTGTGTAAAACACAGTCTATGGAAAAATAGATAAGAGCATTACTAATAATTTATAATAGCCCTGTTCAGAGAGACAGCACAAACAGTCTGACAAACACAACTACAAAGAGAATATTACATGTGGGAGACATATTATGCTCACTGTAAGACATTGCCAACAAGGCATGAGAAACAATATATAATGACAGAGATCATTGTTCAAGTCAGTTAATGTGTCACTTATTTTAAAGGCTGTAATCTCATTAATTCAAGCAGTATCATATGGTGATACAATATCAGTACTGCAACATTGTTCATTATATCGATAGAAAATACTACAGGATGAACAGCAAAGAAATCAAAGTCTGGTGTATTAGGAGGTGCACTGTCTGCAAGGATCTATGCATATGCATTCATTACCTCTGCATATGTAAAAATATTACACTGAAAAATCTAATTTTAATGTACCTGATATATCTATATCTTTCAGAGGAAAGCTTTTTCCTAACTATATTCACACCTGTGAAATTTATTGCCACTTGGGAACTCACAGCCTTATATTAATTAACTATTTCCTTTAATGCTAGTTGGACAGTTAATACCATACAGACACAAACATAGAAACACTCTATTTTATAAGCAATTAATGCCAAATAAAAATATGAATGTACTTTCCTATGTTGGCACATCACATAATTCACAATGTTGGAACAAAAAATTAAATGTGGCACCGATTCACAGTAACCACTACCACAAGCTAGAGAACTTGCAAAACAATTATAAAACAATTAATCTCTAAATAACTCAAAAGCTTTAATAATGCAATACTAATGCAAGAACATGAGCACTTAATTAACTTGTACAAAGCTGCCACTGTTAACAGAATTCAAGACACATGGAACCAGTAATAGAACTCTGTCTTAGACAATGTTAAGAAAGAATATCTTAATATCCACGGAAAACCTGTTGCTAAAGATATAGAGGTCTCCATTTTATAATATGTGTACAATTCGGTATCACATATTAAGCAGTATTTTTTAACTATACAATAATTAAGAGAAATTAGGATTATTCCATTACTTATTTTCATTAGGCAGTTAAGCAATTTATATAAAACTACACAAAAATAATTTTATAGCAGGCTATTCATCAAAATATGTATTTATTCTCCTAAGTAAATAAGATGTCTGAATTAATTTAGTTGCTTATATTTAGGCAATCTAAACCAAACAATTAGCCCCCGGTATTTTTCCAATGAGAAGTTGTCCGGTGAGTTCTATAGAAATCAATGTGTTTGGTCACATGAATAAAAGATCCCTTGTGAGACTAAACATATGCTGGATATAAAGTTTGCTAATGCATGAGTGTCATTTACTTTCAGGCTTAATTAACAGTGTCTTCTTAGAGTGAACTGGTCCATAAAGAACACAACAAAATATTAAATCACAAGTCAACATGCTATTCCAGTTAGAAGTAAATATATGGCCTAACAGGAAACCATGTCATTTTTGTAGCATAAATATTTCACAAAATGCCTTTATATAGTTGATCTAAAAATACTGTCTATTTATTAATATTTCAATATTTCAGTTGTTCAAGTAACATATGAAACTAAAACGCATTTTTAATTTTCTACACACAGTTTGAAAATAGGAATGACTCATCATTATTCTCTCCAGACATCTTTGGCAGTTTAAAATTTAGCAGTTTAATCATTGTTGAAGAAATGTAATGACAAAGCAACTTTTTGCATAGGAAAGAGGGCCAATACATTTCTGTATATACTGTCAGTGGATGCATTACAGTACAGTATCTATGGACTTTGACAGTGATTTTCAGTTAGTACAATATCATAGTTCTGCAACATTATCACTATTGCATCAAAATAATTAAATAACTGTAGGGAACATGAATGTTAACTACACGTTCTACAGAAATGTAAAATTACTATAAAATAATATAGCAGCATATTTAATTTTCAAATGTAGTCAGATTGTCAACTTTAGTACTTTCTGCCTAAATCTGTTCAGAGCTACTAAATTCTACTCTTAGTTATACCAGCACATTCTAGTGATTTTAATTAGGTTTCATGTGCAGGACTGGCATAGAACATAGAGTGGTATTTATCCCATTAAAATCCTCCAAGATTTGATGTTTTATAGGATTTTTAAAGTTAATTTTATTTAAAGAAATGAAGCAAAATGCTTCAACCTAGTGTGGTTTCACTCTGCAATAATGAAATAGGAAACAGTCCAGGACATTCAATTCTGCAAGCCTTTTAAAAGACATACACCTTTTGGAATGCAATGACACAGCTAAGTTAGAAGTTGTAATTGTTATTTGTTCTTCATTTTTTATGTGAAAATCTCACTTGTACTACTTTAGGCTCCTGTCTCTCTCCAGCAACAACAGGGTTTTTACTAAGTAAAATGTCTAGAATGTTTGATAAAAAAGTATTGTATTTGTGTATCACCACCAGTATCACTGAAATAGCTGCATATTGGAAGAGAAACAAGAAAATAATACCCTGAAACAAACTTTTTTGGTTTTGGAAAAAAGAAAGAATGCAAACTTTTTTTTATTTATTTGACAGATTTATTGAAACTTTTTTCCTTTTTTATTTTTCTTTTATAAAATAGGAAAGTTTCAAATTTCTAAAATGTTTGATAAATTTTTGGAGAATGTAGCTATCAAATACAGTAATCCAGAGACAGCACCTGTCTCAAATAAATCCAAAATTATTGATTTTCAAGAGGCTGAGAAGTTGTTCAGGGAAAAAATCACTGGACACCTGCTTTCTTTTTGGAAGTATCTGCCACTTGTCAGCTACTAGAGACAAGTCTCAAAGACCTTAGCCTGACCAATTATAGCTGTTATTATAATTTATTTTTGCAAATTTAAAATTTTTTTGGTTTATTTTTCCAAAAATTGTGAAATAAAATTATTTTCCTTCCAGTTGACTCCATCACCAAGGCTTAAAAAGGAGGATAAATCTCAGCTTTCCAACTACTTGAAACTGAAAATTTGTGAACTCAAAAAAAGTATCAAATATCTGTAGACACACATAACATAGTTGTTTTTTTCAAAAAATGTATTCACAAACCTCCACTTTCAAGAAGAATCCATTGGCCTCTCATTCAATACAAAATAGGTCTAAAAACATATAAAAATGCTTTACTTCTGAAAAAATATTATGCAAGTATTTTATTTTTCATCTCTAGATTTGAACATGCTTAAAATGAAAGAAAAATCAACTGTCTCTCATTTTGTAACAAACCCAAAATATAAACAGGATTGATGTGTATGTTTGGGGAATTTGAATACTAGAATAAAAATAAAATTGATGTAGATATTTTGAATTTGAAATTAATTAAATTAAGAACAACTAACATGAATTCTTTAGGCTTAGGCTGGCATAACTGGGGGCAGAGTTTGATTCTAAAATTCTTTTGCTGTAAAGCTGTTCATTTAATTAAAAGCAGAGATAATGAGATTTACAGGACCAGTGATGTTTAAGGATAAAGTCAAGCTTAATTCTGTATATTTCTGATGCGCGATAGGACAAATTCTTACAAAGTAATAATTAGTAAGAGAAGGTTCAGCTAAGAAAATCAGAGATGTTAAACAGTGCAAATATAGATAAGAAAAAAATAATTTAATACAAGAAAATTAGGACCAAATGCACAATCTGATTCACTGAAAAAGAAGTTTTGCTAATTAAGCAGCAGCAGCCTGAAGGTATGAGTTGAGTTTGGTTGTTTTGCTGAAGAAGAGTAATTACTACTGATACAGCAGTAGTAGTAAGTAAATTGTGAGTATTATGGAGAATCCAACAGGAAATGTAAATGTCAAGGTTTAGAGATTTTTAAGTATAAGAATAATAATTTGGTTTCTCAAAACTTCAGGCATATCCCAGAGACACTTGTTGTAAAAGTTAGATCTTTATATAAAAATAGAAGATTGGATTTGCACAAAAAGATACTAAGAATTTAAGACACATTCTGGGAAATTCATACATAATAACTGAAACTCCAGTGTAGACACATACAGAATATGAGTATTGTGATACTTCCAACATACTGGAAGTTTCACAGTGAAAATGGATTTTTATTGTTGGTGAATTCTCAACTTTCCTTTTTGTTTTAAAATATTTCCTCATATTTCAAAATAATTGAAAAATCAAAAACTAGTTTACACACATATCTTTCTATAGAGATTCACTGTTTTGAATCTTCATTATATGATGTATGGAAATAAAGAGATGCCGAAGGTCTAAAATCCTACATAATACTTTGAAAAAAAAAAAGTAAAGATGGTATTAGTACAATACCCTTTGCTTACAAGATATACAATCACACCATAATTGAAACTGGGTTTGCATATTCAAATCATGGAATGGTGTAAAACCACACACAAATAAATATACTGTACATGTGCAATTCACTTGGCCAAGTACAAGGTGCTGCACCTGGGCTGGGGTAACCCCCAGTGTCCACACAGGCTGGGGGATGAAGGGATGTGGAGCAGCCCTGCCCAGAAGAACCTGGGGGTGCTGGTGGGTGAGAGGCTGGACATGACCTGGCCCTGTGCACTCACAGCCCAGAAAGCCAAAAGTGTCCTGGGCTGCACCAAAAGCAGCGTGGACAGCAGGGCAGGGAGGTTTTGTCCCTCTGTTCTGGTGAGAGAGACCCCACCTGGAACACTGCACCCAGGTCTGGGGTCCCAGCACAGGAAGGACATGGATCTGCTGGAGAGAGTCCAGGGCAGGGCCACTGAGATGATCAAAGGGCTAGGAAATCTCTCCTGTGAGGAAAGGCAGAGAACTGGATTTGTGCAGCCTGGAAGGGATGGCTTGGGGGTGACCAAATTTCAGCTTTCCAGCACCTGAAGCGAGCCTGCAAGAGAGCTGGAGAGGGCAATGGTATGTAGTGTCAGGACAAGGGGGAATGGCTATGAACTGAATGAGAGTAGGTTTAGATTGGCTATTAGGAGGAAATTCTTTACTGTGAGGGTGGTGAGGCCCTGGAACAGGTTGGTCAGAGAAGCTGTGGATGCCCCATCCCTGGAAGTGTCCAAAGCCAGGCCGAATGGGGCTTTGAGCAACTTGGTCTAGTGAAAGTTGGCAAGGCCCAAGACCGGGGCGTTGGAACACTGATCTTTAAGGTCCCTTCCAACTCAAACTCAATTCTGTGATTCTGTGATCATTACAAATTAATTTGTTTCAATCTCTGGTTATTTCCTAAATAAATTACTTTATATTCTGAACTCATTAACACAGAAATGTCGTTTTAATAGAAGAAACACTGCCCAGAAAATGTCATATTGATAAATAGCACTCTGAACAAATACACTCTAAGTAAAAAAAAACCTGTAAAGCCTGGTTCTAATAAAATACTATTGTGATATAACTGTGCAAAGGAACATTATATTTTTTTATTTCATAATCATCTGCCTTCTGTAATCCAAAACAAACATATTTTTCTAGTTATCAGAAGTAGTAATTTTTTCATTATAGACTTGTCATAGTTTGGTTAAGAGCTTGTACTATATGTCAAGAAAGAGACTTTACAAAGACTCTTACTTAGCTAAACTCCTAAAAATGCAAGTTTATGACAAAAAACCCAAAGCCAAACAGGTGCAATGGTGTTAACAAGTATCATCACATTACAGTTATCCTTTCTGGGGAGAGATGTTGAACAGACCCACTTACTTCTTCTATAACATGGCTTTTCTCCCATCCTCTTCGAATTCTCCTCAGCTTCCTACTTACACATGGCAAAAGTAACACGATCTTACCTAGAATTACAATAGAAGGCAGAACAAGGGCAAGAACAAAATTTGGTGGTGTATAAAATCTGTAATACTCTTCTTCAAAAGCTCTCTTCCATCCATAAATCAGTACATGGAAAGTACTTATAAGCAGAGCAATGTATCCAAGTGTAGACTGTGAAGAAAGAGAAAACAGGAAAAAAGATATAATAGCACTTGGTCCTTCACCTGATAGCTCTAATACATCACTTGCATTATTGTAACATTTCTATTAGACATTAAGTTAAAATCTCTTACCTATTCACTACATTAAGGTAGCAATATCTGGTTTTAAGTTCACATTCTGAAATTTACAGACTGAACTAAGTACTGATTTACAGAGTATCTCTGCTAACATCTACAGGCCTTAGTCAAAGCTGAAATGATGTCTGCCCAAATTCTAAGTATTGGAATTCAACTTCAGGATAGGTATGCCAGTAAGGAACAATTCCAGTGTAGTTACTAGAACAATATCCATTGTGACTGGAAATTAAATTTCCAGCTACGAGGGTAGATCACTTCCAAGATTCCTTATTATGGAACAATGCAATTCTCTTGGAAGGGATTTGGCCCTAAACTTGCATATTTTTATCACTCTGAAATGCACAGCTTACTTCTGCTTCACAAAGGCCTACATCCAGTTGTCTGATGTTACCATGAACTGTCCCTTACCTGCTCCATCAGTTGTTGCTGACTGGTTAACGGGTTAACGGGAACATCTGAACTGCAGAGCTTGGAAATATTAGCACAAAGTGGTGCAGTTTGCCATAAACAGGCAGTGTGGGATAAAAGGTGAAAGAGAGGGTTCCTACAGCAGCCTGCACAGGAAGGACCTCTCACCACAGAAATCTAGAGCTTGCCACAGAAGGTGGTGATAATAGGGGTCACTCATCACTTCTGTGAATCTGCCTTTTTAAAGACCCTGC
This sequence comes from Cyanoderma ruficeps, assembly GCA_008694505.1. NCBI lineage: Eukaryota > Metazoa > Chordata > Aves > Passeriformes > Timaliidae > Cyanoderma > Cyanoderma ruficeps. The sequence goes on from VZDJ01000782.1 coordinate 29,555,528, forward strand.
AGCTGTCATGCCTTGCAGATTTGACAATCCATCAACCTCAACTTTCCCCAACCATGACAAAAAAAGACTGCTATGCTTTGGCTTCTGGTGGTGATCAAATGAAGAAAAACTCTTTCTGGCCAAAACTCATGTAATGACTAACCCAGCTGGGAAACATTTGTAGAAAATAACTGAAACACAGAATGAGCATTAAGAAAGGCTACCAAGGTATGGTCTAATGCCAGCAAACAGACAAGCAAAGAAAAGGGCAGCCTAAGGGTCTGTAATAGGTAGTGAAGAAATTAATTCCTCCTATGTCGCAGTTTCCGACACACAAAGGATGAAGAAGGCACAGCAGAGTTCAGGGGAAACTTTATTCAAAATTTGACTCCATTTATATACATTTGTACAAAGGTCAAGAGATTGGCTACACAGGTCACCACCTCTTTAACCTGGATGGTGAACATCACCATCAATCACATTTCTCCTCCCAGAAGAGAAATATGTAAACATTCTAAAAATATACACTGTTTACATGAAGATGCGTGAAAATCTGCAGTACAAAGTTACAAGCACTCAAAAGCAAAAAAACCTAGGGTGACATTCCTACTTCAAGATTAAGCAGTTTATAAGGCAAGAATGTTTGAACTAATACTATTTGCAAGGATTCACAGGTATAATGGTATAAAAGAAAATATTCCTCTTAATTTCTTGGGATTGGTACCCTGCTTTTCGACCTTCCAATATTCATGCACTTTTGTCAATGGTTTCAGGGCTGTTTTTTAAACCTTTAGATATGCTGCATACTTTTTCTTAAAAAACTAATTTGCTCCCAAAATATCCCATAGTAAACAGAACATTTAAACAAACACTTGAGGATATGAAAATGGCATATGCGGTATCTGAACGGAACTTCTGGTAAGAGATTTGGACAGCAAACAATCAAACCTGATGTTTTAATATGTTATTGCAGATTTTTGTTGGTATGACTGTCCTGAATTCATTGTTATATCACTACCAGCAGTGAGAAGGGCACAAGTGAATCATATCCCTCATTTCTTCATCAGGATCACTGATGAGAAATATAACAATTCTTGAATAAAGAAACAGAAGGGAAATATTATACAGTCATTTCCAAATATTTTTATTTTAGTGCTTATTTTAATCCCATTTTCAAGCTATAGTTTTGAGATATCTCTCTATATATATATCTTTCTATCTAATGGTCAAAATGAAAACTAAGAATTTCATCAGTATATTTTAAGCTAACAACAAAAGGACAAGAAAAACATATGATGATGCACTTTAAGTTCTTTTTTTGTGCCCTGTGAAGAGTTGCTATGTGCTTCTCTGAAGTGTTGGTAGAGCATGGGCTAGTGTGTACTGCACAATTTCAACCCCACATCTAAAAAACTAACAAAGACATTGCTATTGTTTCTGTCAGCTACTAATGCTATGTTCTTCAACTGGGGCCTGATTACCATTATCAGGCTCCAGATAATTCCTTTAAGGGCAGAGGACTTCAGAAAGCAGCAAGAAACAATATTGTTTCTTTACAGGTAAATTCACATTGAACAGTGCAGTGAGCAGCAATGTCAGTTGTAATTCTTGGCAACCCTCTGCTTGGGCTTTAGGATGGCTGCTGGAAAAAGTGGAAGAATATCTTTGGCTGCTTTGCTTCCTTATCTTCCATAATACTGTGTTTCCTGGAAGCTGAGTAATAGATTACCACATTTCCTATGGACTCCCAAATCTTCTGGCTTTTCTCTAAGTCCTCCCTGCTTTGTTTCTTTTCCTTCCTGATCAAAGTCAGCTTTTAGCCAATACGGGGGATTCCCAGCCAAGGCTACTGATAAACTGGACAAACTGGTATTGTTTGAGAAAGAAACCAACAGAAGTTAGAGGAGCGGGAAAGATGAAAGGGAAAAACCCCGAAAATGTTACCAGCAAGATGTATGCATTTAGAGACAAAAATGTGCTGTGGGGCAAATCTGCTTCAGGAATTTCTACATTCACAATGGTCCAGTAGTTCCAAGCAATTTATACATACAAAAGCTATTTTCTAAATTCCACATTTATGCAAGGTATACTTCAGATTCTCTGTGTAAGAGGATATTGCTAAACTTAAAAACTGTTTGTAGTAACTTCTGACTGGAATCTTACTCATAAACTTGCTAAATAGTCAAGCCTCAGTCTTCTTTACTGTGGGGAAAAGGTATCCTTGTGGGAGAACCAAGGCAGGGCAGGCTTTCCCCAAAGTGTATGCATGAGAAGTATTTTACTCACACTGCCTCCAAAAAACTTTAGGATTGTGCTAGCAGAGAAAAGGAATATCTACAAAAAAGTCATCTTCCTACCACTCAAATGGCAGATTTGTGAGGTTTTTTTTTGCAAAAAAACATGAAGCTCAGCTTTCAAAACCAGTCTGCTCTGTCCATTGCCACTTCAAATGATGGGTTTTAGACTTGAAGTCTTAGACAGGAAAAAAAAAAAACCAGCAGTCATTTATGTTTATATTATATATTTACAGTTTAACTTTCCTCACTAGACTGAAGGACCCAGTGCAGCATAGCTTGCAGACAACATCCTCCATTTCCTTGTATTTTATGTGAACACTCAAGGACTGGTTTCAATAAATGTCTTTTTTTTCTGTTTACAGAGTGTTGATTTAAGCTGTTTATTCTGTCTGCTCTGACAAAATATGAATTCTTTTGTATTTCTTGCCCATGTCTTCCTTTGCTCCTTATCCAAATATATGAGAAAAAGAAGAATACTGAAGTGGCATTTAAGAAAACTGATATGTTAGTATAGCAGTCCCAGCTTTCTTCCCTGCTGCTTTTCTCAGTAAACTTCAGCTCTGGGTTACGCTGACTGCAAAGTTTTACACTAAGTTTCAGTCATCTAGGATCTCCTACTGAGAAAACTCTTCATCACTGTCTCATTCTGTGGTTCCTCTGTCTGGATGTTAGGAGTGTTTCTCTCCAAATCATGACAAAGTAATCAGACCTTTGTTTTGTGCAGTGGTCAGCTCTGTACTGTGGCAATTCCTGTTTTCTGCTGGTCTCTTAGCTCCTTCTAGAACTGACACAGTAATTGCCTTTTCCACTATTAAACCTTCTCATATCTCACTTTGTGCATTGCATACTATGAGCAAAGGAGCAGAGCCTGCATTGCATGTCCTCTCAAAGTCCTTTTTCCTTGATGAAGCAGGCTGGAATTTTTGGGCTGCTGACACCTCTGTTTGAAACCAAGCTAGGAAAGATGGAGGCACCTCCAAAATAATTCAGGATATCAAAGACACCAATGACTTCTGTGCAAAAATGTTAACTACTGGCGTTTCTTTAGAGTATTAGGAAGACTGTGTTCAAAGACTGTTTGAACTGCTGTAGGTTGGGGAGATGCTGCTTAGGGCTTGTTCTACTGGAACAAGGCTAGGCTATACTGTACATTTTAATAAACTCAGATTTTCTAGCAGGACTCAAGACTGAGTATGTTTTAGTAGTAAAACTATTTAGAAGAGGCCAGACCCTTATTTTGATGAAACTGCATTTACTAAGATGAGCAAGCAAGAATATACTGTTCTCAGTGGAAAGTGCTGAGCTGGGACACTGTCTGAGTGGCTGACTGATTCTTCATCTGCCAGATGTGAAACAAGTTCAGCAGCTGTTGTGGGAAACCATCTGAGATTCAGCACTAAAGCTAGAGACATACTGCTTTTCCCAGCTGAAAAAAGAAGTAGCAATGGGATGACACGTTAGTAGTTCCATTGTTTGTCCCCGACTTAGGGAAGATTGAGAAATTTAAAATCAATTTTCCTTCATTGCACTGCACTTCAGTAGAAGAAAAAGATAAAAGAGTGGAAGTATTATAATGTTTTATCTGTTTTCCTTGCATACTGGAGACAGTGAAACACAGAAATACAAACTCCTTTTACTCTAGTAAGCGATCACTCAAAGTCTGTTATCTGGTTGAAGAAAGCAAGACTTTTGTTGACAAGTAACTAAATGAAGAATAACTTTCATCCTGAGAATTAATGACAAAGTAAATACTCATTAAGGAAATTTTTAGTAGCTCAATACTTTTGTGATTAAGAATTGCAAATGGTCATAGTTCATTACCAATACCAGTTATCTTCTGCACATAATTGAGTATGAACTGTAACATACATCTGGAGCAAACAACTTATTCCCAAAAAAATTCCTCAAAATACTGACAGATAAATTTGGAACTATTTTGACTTAATTTATAGTGGAAATAACTACAGTAAATATGTAGTTGTAGATACATCATTGTGATTATTGTGTGGGTTTTGACTCAGTCACACAAGCTTGAAATTCGGAAATATGCGTAAGGAAAAATAAGACAAAAATGCTGTGTGTGTGGCTGGAAGTTATTACTGAATAAAGGCATCATGTCACTCACAAGTGAATACATATTTTCCCCTTTTCCACTAATATTTTGTATCACCCAACAGCAGTACTATTGTCCCCACACAGAGAATTCCAGATGGCAGACATGTTTTAACAAACCCATGAATGTGAATAAACAGTTCTGTCAGGGTAACTCCATGTTGAAAAACTTGTCAGAAAACTTTTTGTAGGTCTACCTGCAGTTTTCCAGTAATAGAAATCATAAGGGAAGGGAAAACATTACAGGCAGACCTCAAACAACTACAGCCATTGAAGTGTTTCCCACCACTCTCTTTAAAATGTCTATAAATTACGAAGCGCAACCCAAGCCCTGAACTTCAAAGTCAGTACCCACATTCTGAAGTGAACAGGACTCAGAATTAGGCAATATTCAGGCTAAGCTGAAAAAAGTGTTAATCAGAAAAGACTGAGCTAAGACTACAGTACAAAAGTCAAGGTCAGAAAACAAAACATGACAAACCCCAAAACTGTGCACACTTAGGAATTTTCACCTGACTGAATCCTAGTAAAATTTCTTATACCTGCCTCCTGTAGTGGGGCAAAATTCGGGTTTTTCCAGAATTTCTATAGCCTGCTACCTAAAACTACTGCAATTATGTGTAGGAGCAAGCATTGAGCTGTTCATTAAAGCCTGTATTTCTCAGTATTTTATGCTGGTTAGATTTGCATGTTTGAGGTATTTACCTGAGGAAGGAAGGCAACAAATTATGTGCCAGGGCCTTGAAAAGCCTCTGATTTTAATAAGCAAAGCTTCTTATTTTACTAGTGGGTATGTTCAGCTAATGGGAATAATTCAGTTGGAGAGCTGTGTCAAGTCCCACAGTGGATGGGAAATAAAACTTAATCAATGGCACCATAGCTGTCAGAGCTGTGCAATAAAAATCATGCAGGGTAAATTAAGTCTTCAAGTTTAATAGTTGTGTGAATCTACCTATGCAAGTATCTCATCAGTATCACTGCATTTAGCAGGTTTGTCCAAATTTATCTAGTTTGAATTTAGCCAGAAATTCTAAGAACAGAAACGGAAAAGATTAGTGATCATTTGGTCTTAGCTATGTTGGTTATTTAAGATCAAGTGTTAAAATGGAAAGTCCCATTCTAACACTCATGAAATTCTTAACGTGCCTTCATGGTAACTTATTTAAGTAATTGTTGTTTTTATTGAATTACCAGAGATAGAGGGGAAAAAGGCTCTTGTCACGTTGCAATGAGCTTTTGTTTATGATCTTGATCATTAGGGTGATCAAGGAATTCTTGTTAACACCAAAACCCCTGTATCAAAAAAGTAACACACCTGAATAAAACTGAACTCCCTCCAGTTTAAGGCACTGTTTACTGAAGGGATGGAAGTTACTGCCAGCAAAGAAAGCAATCCAAGACTCATTATTCCAAAGGAGATATACATTTCCATTCGCCACACTTCTTCCTCATTCCAAGAATTTTCAACATTTGCATGAACCTGATGAAAGAACAGAAAGGAAGAACTTTATTCTAAAGAATATTAAAAACACCAATATAAGTTATTTTGCTGACCTAAAGTTCACAGTCATAGGATAACTATAAAATGGAGTCAAATATTTCAGAGGTTTCCTCATGCTTTGGAGAAAAACAATTTCCTTACTGCTGGTATGGGCTTTTGCTAGGTTAAAAACATGTTAAACATGGAAATTTGGATGAGATACTAAAAGCAAATATAACATTATATACCATTTACAACAATACTATCATAAAATCAGGCAATAATTCTGCCCATTCTTAAACACTGTAGAAAAGGAGCTGTGTTCTTCAGACTCTGCCAACTTAAATTCTGTAACGTAAGTTGGATAAACCTGCAATTTCTTTTTAGTTTGTTACATTTAGAAATAGTTTAGCATCATTTCCTTCAGCTTTTCTATGCTGAGTCCAAGCTTTTTTCTCCCTCTCACTATTGACACCAGATTTTTCCAAGATGGTTCTCACTGGAGAGCTTCACCAGAAAAATAAAAACAATTCAGGACCTTAACAACTAAGAAAATTGGATATTCAATTATTTTTTCCACTTCCAGTTTAACTACTGTAATATGGCATGTCTTGAAAAAGGTGCAACAGAAATATTAACAAGTGAGTTTTACAGTATCATTAAAACTAAGATAATTTCTTAGTAAAAGTACCAGTGAAACCTTTAGTATTACTAATTTTAAGTGTGAATTATGGATTTTTGTTGCCTATTATAGTTTTGCCCTTCTTGTCCTTCTCTTAAATTCAGTTTTTGATGAAAAAAAAAGCTCTGTCAGAGCTTTGTGACACCCCCCGTTAATTTGTTACTTTTGATTTCATTTCCTTATTTGGTTTTCTTTTCTGTTCTATCACATCTCTCTTTCCTACAGATTTTATGTAGTGAATGGCAATGCTGTTTTTCTGGCAATGCTGCTTTTCTCTCACTTTAAAGGTTACAATAAAATCTGTTTCACTGACAGCAGCATGAGACCCTCTTCTAGAGGATGACAGATTTGTTGGAGAATGTTTCAGGGTTATGCAAGATCAATTGTTCCTGGAAACTATGAGTCAATTTCTATTGCCTGCAATAGATGATGTCCACAGAATTTTAAAAGAATAAAGTAAAGAATAAAGTATTTTTAGCATTGGTCCAAAATGTTACAAAATACCAGTATCTTTTTTTTTCCTTTTTGGAACATAGAAGTGTGTGTAAGCATGATTATAGCATCTGCCTTTGTACTTTTCGTATCTGTAAATGCACTTATGATATACACACTTCCCCTATGTGTTAAGTATACATAGGAAGGAACATACCTCAGAATTTTCCTGCTGTTGCTCTTATCCTGTCTATCCTACATTCTTCTTGTGTATATTGCTATCAGGTATTTCAGTAGCATGTGCCCTTGATTCTCCCATCACACAAACTTGACTGCAGATTGACTCACAAGGTGAGCAAAACGCACAGATATTCATTTTAGTCTCCTTATTTGGCACTGCCTACACATAAGATAACCCATAACGTTTTGTGCCAAAAGCAGTAGGACAGATTAAGAAAAACCCAGTTATTGCATTCAGGAGCCATATGCACCCAGCCAAGGCGTTTTTGGCTTACAGAACTGTTGCTGTAGGACATGAAAGAAAGACTCTAAATATTTCAGAAGGCAAAGAGTATACAAAAAGAAGGCTTTATTTTCTAATTCTTACTACTTTATATAAGGTGTTTGTATACAGACGTAACATGATCGGTGAATATGAACGACACTTCTTTAATCTCACTGGTTAACAAGAGAAACACCAAAACACCACCTGGAGAAAGATTGTTTTGAGAAAGGATAGTTGTTTGCCAAGATTGTTTTGAGAAGAAACTTTCTTGAGAAATTTTTCCTTGGGAAAAAGCTGGCAGCTGCTAGCAGGCTAAAATCTCTCAGACTCAGAAATATCAGGCCCACACAGAACTAAAGACTGTCTTACCTGTTGATACGCCATGTTGAGGAACAAGTACCGCTCCGATCTCCTCATGGGCAAGCAGAGGCTGTACACCACGTGCACTGCTGCAAAGAAAAAACTGAGCAGCCCAAGCTGCTTGCGACACTGCAGCCAATTATCCAGCCAAGGAGGAAATCGCCGATACTTAGTGCCGTAGTAAAGCTGATAAGCAGCTGCAATAAGCCCTGATAAATACACTAGAGAAAGCAAAGTGATAGCAACAATTGGCAGAGTCTTGTTCACGATCTCAATGGGAATCTTGTAAAAGTCACTCTGCTGATTTCTCGTGTAGGGATGGATGACATCTCTGACAAAGGAATAGATGAAGAAAAATGTTGCCAGGCTAATGGCAATCACTACAGGCCCCTTCCACAGGGTGAACAGTCGCAGAGGCAGGTTTTCAATCTCCCTTGAAGATGACAATGCCCCCAAATCAATAGGAATGAACCTGAGCTGACGGGCAAGCTCAATAACTTGATGGCGAGCCTGAACATTGTTACTGCATATATAGACCTGTTGGGAAAGTCAAGGGAATTATCCATAATCAGAGAAGGAGACTCAAAGGTAAACAAAAAACTACCAAAACCTACCAAAAACCACAAGAGCTTCCAAATCAAAACTACAACAACTGCTAAAACTGTATACTTTATCCCAGCTTATATCACCAATATGACATTAAAATCACATAAAAATCTAGCCAAGGTGCAAATATGCACTTTGATTTATCAACAGAGTAATCAAAAAAAAATTGGCTTTTTCTTGGATTTAATAACGGGGGATGTCTTGGTAATCAGTACACTGAAACCTGTCATACTGAAATATCTACAGGACTGGATGCACATGAAGCAACAGCTGAAAGCATTTCAGAAAACCCCAAATCTTTCAAAAATACAGGAATCTTGAATGATGACCCTTAAACAACTATAGCACACACAGAATGAGAAGCAGCGAACTGTGTACTCTCCACAGGTAACAATTTCAGCGTTATTTTACAACCCAGATTTCCACAGATTTCAGATCTGAGCATTTAACAGAAAAAAACGAAAACCAGCAGCCAAATAAGAACTTGTTCTAAAGGCCAGTTTACTATACGGTGAAAGAAGTTACTGCTATAAAGTACCTCAAGGTTCTGTTAAAATTTACAATGGGCTATAGTTTGCCCAACACTATTTGCTGATCATCTGCTTTGAAGAAAATATGATCTGTTTTGACAGAAGTGAACTATTTTCAGTGTAGTGCTATTCTGAAAGGGGATAAAAGAGGTATGGTGAAGTTATTTTTTAAATTGGGCTAATTCCATATCAATTCCATTCCATTTAAATCTACCTGAAGTGCCACAAAACTCAATTTAGTCTCTGGCAGTCACATTACATTAGTTATTTCTTATGTATATCTCAGATTTCACAAAGCTGTGAAGGACTGGATGCTTTTACAAGTTTAAATCTTTTACATCACTTAAGCAAAACATGAAAACCATAAAGGTGCATTTTCCATATGCAAGATGGATTTGCAAAACATACAGGGAAGGAATTCGAACATGATGTGCCCAAGTAGCACTGGATCAAATGAATGCTCACTCAGAAACATATGTGCCTCCTTCTGTTCCCTCACATTTATCACTCCAAAAGCTAGATAATTTATTTCCATCACTTTGCTGCTACACTGAACGCAAGCATTTCTAGAATACCTTTCTATTCTTGAGCTCTGATTGGGAGCTGAGATTTCTGTGCATTTCTTTCAATAGTTCACCCCAATGCTGCCACTAAAATGCACTGGGAAGGACTGCCTCTACCCTTGTATAAAGTATAAGGAAATATATGAACGTATTTCCTACGGCAAAACATTAAGACCCAACTCTTCTCCTCTGTCTGTAGTCACCAAAAGGTAAGTTGTTTACTCTAAGCTAGTATTTCCACATTCCCCCTGCAATCTTTAAAGACAAACAGGCAACACAGGGAAAAAACTGGACCACTGACTTTGTCTTACAGTGTTATGCAGTAAACTCTGAAGGTTTTATTGGCTACAAAAACGTAAGCTAAATGTCCAACATTTTAGGCATGTTAAGCCAGAGAATGTAAATTCCATGAGTTCTGGCTGTTACATTTAGTTCCTGTGATTTTCATCTTACAAATAAGTTAAATTAATACAAATAAAAACATTTACCTGTCTGCTGGCATCCTTTGGTCCTAACTGCAGCGACCAAGCTGAAATGACATTGAATCCTTTGACAATTAGGGAATCGGGAAAAAGTGATGCCAAATACTCTGCATTGGAGTCTGGATATTGGTCTACTCTTGTATTATTGCTGACATCAATCAGAATTTTACCAGCAAGTAAATGTTTGAGATCCCACAAAGAGATGTAATGTTCTCTGTGTATGGCTACAAAAATGATGTTTGTTTTAGATACTGCATCTTCATGGTGAGTGACATCAACCACATGGGGAAAGAAGTCAGCAGCATGTTTAGGGTTTCTGCTCCCTACGACCACGTGGTACCCACATCTGATAAGTCTGATTGTCAATGACTTAGCAAAATCTCCACTTCCAATGATGCCTATTGTGACCTTACTGACATCCTTGATGCCGTTGGCAACATTTGGTAGAAAAGTTTCATTGAGGTTCTTGGGACTCCCCATCATAGAGATTGATTCCATACTTCCAAGACACCAAACCTACAATGATTTCTTTAGGAAAAGAAAAAAAAAATAAAAAGGAAAGAGAAGAAAAAAGAAAAAACAACAGAAGGAAAAATCAGCATCATACAATTTTATGAGACCTCCAAATCCATTAACACCGCTGGAAGCAAAATCTCTGGTTCTAAGTTTCATATATTTTCTCCTTAATAAAGTATGTGCTAGTCAATTTTGTCTTGCAATATGTCACCAATAGAAGGAGAAACAAGAAACATAAAGTACTCTAAGCATTTCAATAATACAGTTACTTAAGTAAACAACTGTTTTTTCATCTTCTCCTATTTCTTACCTTCCAGTGCCCTGGAATACTGGACCACAAAATAACTTTGTACTCCTGAAACTAATTGTCAATAGAATAATGAGTAGAAACATGTAAAGAAGATTGGAAAATAGCAGAATGTAGAGAGCACTGGCCTGTGATCAGCACAAGACCAGTGAGCACAAGGAAGCTGAATTCCATTAAAAGTTTATACAAGTTATTATTGTTATATCCTCTCCTGGCCATGAAGGAGGAGATGCAAAAGCCTCAAAACTGCAAATGTCATGACACCATGACAAACACCCATCCGACATACTCACCTGTCAGCCTGGAAAATGGGTTGCCCATGGGGATCCAATGGCAAAATCAACAAAGAAATTTATCAAGACCTAATCATAAGATCACTAATGACATTTCTAGGTCAGACTGCTTGGTCTGGTCATGGATGTATAAGGATTAACTGTGGATGCAAGGGTAAAGGATTCAATACCATGAGTCACAAATATGCTTAACACAATTTTCTATCCAGGCAAGTAAGATAAATCCTGGAGACAAACACATGGGACAGCCTTCCATAAAAAGCTAATGGCAGGAAGAGATAGATTTCACACAAAAATAAAAGGGAAGATAATTTTAGGACCCAAATTCAGTGTAGTAAGGGATGTTTTGAAGAAAAACGGATGTTAAGGCTTGCAGAAAAATAAAATAAATACTGCTATATCCTTGGTCACAGAACTGCAATAAAGCTCTAAGAAAGACATTAAACACCAACAAAATAACCTTTAGGAGGGAAGTCTTCACACAAAACCACAGTTATGATATAGGCGGTTCTGCATCGTTGGGGGGGTTGACCCTGGCTGGAGGCCAGGTGTCCAAAAAGGTGCTGCTCTATCACTTCTCTCCTCAGCTGGGCTGAGGAGAGAAAATACCATGAAAGGCTCATGAATTGAGGCAAGGACAGGGAGAGATCACTCTCTGTGATTACCAATTACCACCACAGGTAAACCAGACTCTGTTCGGGGAAATTAACTAACTTTATTACCAATCAAAAACAGCAGGATAATCAGAAGCTAAACAAATCCTAAAGAAACACTTTCCCCTCACCCTAATAAGCTTCTTCCTGGTCTTAACTTTGTTCCCAATTGTCTGCCTCCTCCCCCTCTGCAGCACAGGGATACAGGGAATGGACATTATAGTCAGTTCATCACACGCTGTTTCTGCTGCTGCTTCCTCCTCAGGGACAGAAGTCCTTCTCCTGCACCAGCATAAGGTTCCACCCACAGGAGAGTCCTCTACATACTTCTCCAGTGTGAGTCCTTCCCACAGGCTACAGTTCTTCACAAAATCCTCCAGTGAGGGTCCCTTCCAGAGTGCAATCCTTCAGGAACAGGCTGCTGCAGTGTGGGTTCCCATGGGGTCACAAGCCCTACCAGGAAACCTGCTCCAATGTGGGTTCCTCTCTCCCCAGGTCCATGCCATGAGCCTGCTCCACTGTGGGCTTCCCATGTGGTCACAGCCTCCTGTAAGGCATCAACCTACACTGGTGTGGGGCTCCTCCACAGGCTGCAGGTGGATCGCTGCTCTACCATGAACCTCGTGGACCGCAAGGGGACAGCTGCCTCACCATGGCCTGCAGCACACGCTGCAGGGGAATGTCTATTCCAGTGCTTAGGGCACCTCCTCCTCCTCCTCCTTCACTGGCCTTGGTGTCTATATAAGTTGTTTTTCTTACATGTTCTCATCCTCTCTTCAGCAGCTGCAATTACTTTTTTTCCTGTTCTTACCTATGTTACCTGAGAGGTGCTGCCACCATTGCTGATGGGCTGGGCCCTGGCCAGCCATGGTCCATCCCAGACTCAGCTGACACTGGCTCCATCAGACACCGGGTAAGATTCCTGCAGCTTCTCACAGAAACCACCCCTACAGCACTCCTCCCCACCCTGCTACCAAATTTTTGCCAGGCAAAAGCCAATATAATTGTAGAACAGAAATAAATTCTGAAAATTAAGGAAGCAATGAGGAGAGGCAGGCTAAGAAGGAGCAAAAAGAAACCACAAAGTTGCCATCTTGGGAGCAATCAACAACGCACCGCACAGAACCTTTTCCTGAGTCACCATCCAAGAGCTGATATGATGGTAATTAATTACCCAGCCATTGGCTAGTAATACAGTATGTGTGGCGAACAACCTTCCACAATTAAAAGCAGCTTTGTGTTTTAGAAATGACGGGAAGCTACTGGAAGAATCGGCACTTATCATTTCAGCTTTGACTAGAAGGTACAAACTCACCGAAACTGGACTCAGAAGTTAAAGACAGAAAGCAATATGTGAAATTTACCACAAAGTCAGTATTCAAAGAAAAGATTCTAACAGTGAATCCTTCTGGCAGAGCACAAAGATTTTAATGCATGCACTCAAAAAACCATTGACTTTTTCCTGACCATGTGACCTGAAATATATTTAACACATGACCAAACTACCAGTATTTCCTGTATCAGGATGGGTTTGCACCCAGAAACGTAATGAGAATATATAATGAGATAAAAGATGTAACTGGATATGACAGAACATGTATGGTTTCACCATATGATTACAGTGACCCATTTCAGTTCATATCATGTAACCAGAACGTGCTGCAAAACTCTGAGATTGAAAGGAAATCACCATAAGGAAATGGGCTACCAGTACCATTTATCATGCTGCAGCCTACTTTCAGTTTTAGTCCAAAGGATCCTGGGGAGAGTGGGCACACAGGACTTGGACATGATGAATTGCTCTGGTGAGATGAATTTAGCCTGCTGGCCAAAGATTCTCACTGCCTGTTCTAAGGAAAATACAGTGCGAGTAACAGAATCAAACTAAGAGACTTCATAAAAAGCCCTCAAGGGAACAGGCTGACATGACTTTAGACAAGTAATCTAAGAGATGTACAAGAGCAGAGAGCTAGCAGTTACTGAAGGGACTATATTAGATGCATAACTGCAATTCAGAGGCAAGAATGTGTAAGACTGTTTTAACTGCAACAGGAGAGCTTTCCTCGCCTGAAAAATCACACAATTAAAAAAAAATAAAATTGTGTGCACGGCTAAGAGCACTATAAAAAGACAATCAGACAGTGCCATCATGTAGGGATAAAATAAGAACAAGGATGGTACGGAAGTGAGTTTGCAACTAGTGAAGAAAATAAATGGCAACAAGTGAAAGTTCCACAAATACAATAAGAAGCTAAAAGACAGAAGGCAATGTTTACAGCTTCAAAGGAAAAGGAACAAGTTATAACTCATACAAAGTAGGACGAATTATTAAATGTCTTCCTTATTTCAGCCCTCAGCAGAAAAGTTAACAGTGAGTAGGTATTTAAAGAAATTCCTTCTATGGGGAGACAGACAATGAGGTCAAAGTGCAAAAGGTAAGTTAAGAGTAAAGGATAAAGTTAAAGATAAGATAAAGATTTTCAAGTCAGCAGACACTTTTATGAAATCAGCCCTTGATGCTTAAAATGCTGACCAAAGTGACATCTTCAGAACTAAAAGGATGACAAGACAGGCAGACTAGCACATATTGCTAAAAGAAGGGAGGACGACTAAGGAAAACAAGGACTTCTTAGCCTAACTTCAGCACCTGGACAGATTTTTCATCAAGTTATTGTGCAATCAATTAATAAATAAATGGGAAGCAGATGATAAGAAGCAGCACAGGTGAGTTGTTCAGGAACAGATTTCAAAAAAACAACAACCTTCTTTTACGAACTAACTGATTTCAGGGTTATAAAAATTAATAAAAGAGACATAGATTTGACATATGGTCTTAAGAGAGCTAAAAGAACATCACAGAGTTATGACAGCCAGACGGTGACACACGTGAAAAACTGCTCCTGGAAAAATAACTGCGGGAGGAGAAAACCGAACCAAGGCAAGCCGGGGCACTGTATCTGTGGACCCCCGCTCGGGCGGGCACTTACGGGGCGCGGGCTGAGGCGCGGGGCTGGCGGGAGGCCGGGCGCGGGCCGGTGCCCCCTGGGCGGGCTGGCGGGCGGCAGCGCCGTGCGGAGATCCAGCCCGGAGCAGCTCGGCGGGGCCCTGGTCCGGGCCGGCATCTCCAGCTGCAACGACAACACCGCCCGTGACAGCAGCGGCGGCCCCGCCGCCCGCTGGGCACAGCCGGGGCAGCGCTGCCAGGCCCGCCCGCCGCGGGGCGGGGGCTCGCCGACCCCGCCAGGTACCGGAGCGCCCCCGCGGCTCCCTGAAGCCGGGCCGCACCGCTCCGCGGGGCGCCGGCACCGCCAGAGCCTGCCCGGAGACGAGGGCAGCCGCGGCGCAGCCACGGTGATAGGCAGCAGGGAGAGCCCCGCGAGCGGCAGCTGCATCGAGGAGCGCCCGGCGGGGATGGGGCCCCTCCCGCCCCGGCCCCGGCGCCGCTCACCTCCGCCCGCCCGCCGGGAGCACCGCGCCGCCGCTGCTCCTCCTCGCACTCAGGCCCGCAGTGCCGGGCGGGTGGAGAGGCGGCGCCTCTCCTGCCGCTGCTGCGACCCGCCCCTTGCGGCCGCTCCGCCGCCGCCGGGGCCGGGCGGCTCCGTGGGGGCCTTGGTGGGTGACAGCTTGGTCCTGAGCCGGCAAGTGTGGCCTTGCGGTCAGGAGGGCCAGTGGTATCCTGGGGTACATCGGGAAGAGTGTGGCCGGCAGGTGATCTTCCCCCTCTATTCGGCCCTGGTGAGGCCACATCTGGGGTGCTGAGTCTATTCTGGGCTCATGAGTGTAAGAAAAACTACTGGAGAGAGTCAAAGGGACCCCACGAAGATGGTGAGGGATCTGGAGAATCTCTGTTATGAGGAGAGACTGTGGGAGCTAGGCCCATTTAGTCTGGAGAAGAGGAGACTGAGAGGGAGTCTCATCGATGCATAGAAATATCTCAAAGAAAGATGTCAAGAGGGTGGTGCCAGGTTCTTTTCAGTGGTTCCCAGCAACAGGACAAAGAGCAATTGCCATAAACCACAACTCAAAAATTTCCACCTCAACATGAGGAAAAACTACTTCACATTGGGGGTGGCAGAGCACTGGAACCGGCTGTCCAGGGAAATTGTGGAGTCTGCCTCTGGAGACATTCAGAACCCACCTGGATGCTCTCCTGTGTGTAACCTGCTCTGGGTTACCCTGCCTTGACAGGTGTTGGTTAGATTATCTCCAGAGGTCCCTTCTAACCTTAACAAATCTGTGTTTCTGTAATCTGTGACAGCACAGGGGGTTGGTGCAGGGAAAGAGGGCTGTGAATAGCCCTGAGATACCCTCAGCTTTGGCCACTGTCACTGTGCCCCAGCCCCTCTGGCCTGCACAACACCCCCAGCAGAGGCAGAGCTGGACCTGGGGTGTGGGTGACACAGGAGCAGCTGTGAGCAGCTGGCCCATCCCCAGATGAGCTCATGGCCTGGAGGGCAGAACGCACCTCCCAGGCCCTGCCCTGCCTTGGCTGCCCTGGCCCAAGCTGTTCTTCAGCAGGAACCTGTCACCAGCTGCCTTTCCTTATCCTCTCCTGGCAAAAGAGTGCTGCTGCAACCAGTGCCAGCTGCAGGGCTGTGGAATTTTACCATCATATGTCACAGAATGATAGGGTTGGGAAGGACCCTTAAAGATGGGAATCCAACACCCTTGCAATGAGTGTGAACATCTTCCAGTAGATCTGGTTGTTCAGAGCTCCATCCAGGCAGACTGAATGTTTCCAACGATGGGGCACCCATCACCTCTTGGGGCAACCTGTTCCTGCATTTCACCACCTTTCTCATGAAAAATTAATTGTGAGGAGGTGTTGAGTGTCCATGCAGCCCTAAACAGCTTTCCAGGTTTGGTTAGTGGGGAGGTCACTTGCCATGTTTGCTGTGTGCCCAGTATACTCTGTGTAGGTGGGAGTTGTGCTCTAATTTCAGTGTTACTCAAAATGAGAAACACATGGCTCAGCCACATAAAAGCAAAGTTGAGCCCCAAGATCGGAATCCATTTGACATAGAAATTTCCAGTTGAAGACAAATTGAGATTTTCCCTGAAAAAGTATAGCTTCTGGTTTTAACATCTTCTGATTTACCTAATAAATTCTAGCTTTCATTAAGATATGCTGTGTATGTAGCAAGGTATAATAATCCTCAATTCTTACCTCAAGGTAATAATCCTCAATTCTTTGTTTTTAAACTGACCAGCTCACATGAAAGTGTGTCTCTCATGTTGCAGCAAAAACTGATGAATGCACAGGCAATTGAAAAGAAGCCATATGATGACACTGAAACACTGAAGGTAACAGTTTTCATCTTTTGTGTGTGCATGCTGACTTGTTCCTATAATGTATTAACCAAGGACTTCAGCAAAATTAACCATGCAATTAATACATTTTTTCCCATATATAATCATTACAACCATACTGTAGAATTTGAAAAGATGACTGTAACACTTTTCTGTTGTAGTTCAGAAGGTATTTATTCCCCTCCCCAATTATTAAATAAATAATTTTCTTGAAGACTTATATTTTTAAAGGTTTGTTTGTTTGTGGGGGTTTTTTTTGTAAACAAGTAATTGTATTACTTGATTTTCCAAACTCCATTTTCAGCTCCAAGATACTGAGGACCGAGTTGCTACTCCACAGAACGAAACAAAAAGGTGAATCCATTGACAGACCACTCAGAACTGAATTGGCGCTTTCCATGATAAGAACTGGCATTTCAGCTCTTCATTTTCTTGTTCTCCTTTGCTATTGATTCAAAAGTGGTTGTCCCAGGCTTGTTTTTTGGTAGCCAGCACAGCTACAATGGTATGAGCAAAAAAATTTTAGTCCAGCCAACAAATACATCAAAATATAAAAGCAGAATGTTATCTCCTGCATTATTTGTGGCTGATTCTCTTTTTATGCTACTTTATGTGACTCCTGTTACCAGAAGAGTAATTACATGAAAATGGGTGCTTGAGCCATGTGCCCCAAAATGATAATGTATCACACAAAATCAGGGCAGATATGTCTTGTAATTCTTAATTTATTTGAATTAAAGCCTTAATAAGAAGACTATAAATTGGAATGTTTGTCATTGCTTTCCTGCAGGATTTTTTTAACATTATTATTGCAGCATAAAGATGTGAACTGAAGACTCCAACCTTTAGGAGATGATCATTAGATCCGTGTTGGTTCTTTTAGCAAGTAGGGAGCTTTTTTTTCTTACGCAGCTATACGATCAATAATACACGACTTGTTACCTGTTTCCTGAACAGCTGTTTGGCCTTGTGAGTGCTCTCTAGCTACATTTTCATGGGAAAGTGTCACAGGTTCTGTCCTGCAGCCTGTACTGTGTAGGGTGTGCCAGCTCTGACCCTGATCCTTCATTCGTAACCCACAATGCCATGGATATCATTCAGTGTCATTTCTCACCTTCATTGTTAATTTCTTCTCCAGTTGTTTCTCCTCTTGCTATGTGCAAATCTATCTGACTTTAGCCTTTGGCACAGGGGTAAATGAGGGAACTCTTGAGATGTGGTCATTTACCAGGGTGTTGAACAGACACCACTAACTTGGTATCTACTACATTTAAAAATTAAAATCAAGGCAGTTTGATGGATTTAATTTGTTCTTATGTTTTCCTTCTACCTTTTAGAGGTTTTGCAGTTTGAAAATTCTTGTTTGAAATTGGGACTAAAACACCTACAGCCTTCCTTCCATTGCTGTGTAACTGATCTGTTCAAACAGGCAAAGCATAGAGGGCCCTATTTTGCATGGAGATTAGCGTGAGAGCAAGGGTACATAAATACCTTTTATATACTTAAGCTCTCAGCAAAATTGGACCGTGTCTCTGTAGTAAGAGGATGAAATTGGATAGCTACAGTTCTCTCAAATTATGTACTAAGATCTATGGTCAGTGTATTTCTCAGATACTCTGTTAAATGATTATCTTAAAGAATCTGTTAAAATACGAGATTATTTTCCCTTAGCAGGTGTTTTTCTTTTTCTAACAAAGTCCAGGACAGCATTATTATTTCTTCCTTTAAGGGATAGAATATAACAAAGGACTTTTGAAATGGCAAATGGAACAGATATTCTGGTTCTTCCTCTTGGCAATGGGAAAGCAAAGCCCTGGGGATTTCCTTGTGGAAAAAGAGTGAAAACAAACACATAAAATTTTGCTTCCTATCAGGGCAACAAAATCAAATAGAATATTTTTTGGCATACTGTGCTCAACACAGCTAATTTTATAACCTAGTAGAAAAATACAGTGCTTCCCAGCCAGGAACATTTAGACCAACTCATTTTTTCTTATGGCAGCCTGCAATTACTCTAAAAATAAAACTTATACTTCTTACCCATTCTTTGTAAGGACAAAATGGATCTGAGAGGTATGTTATTGTTCACTTGAAAAAAGGGTTTTTTTGTTGAAATATATAGATTATTAAAAATACCACCACCTTACTACTAATTATTAAATGAAGAACAAAAAAGAATGGTAAACACCTCAACTGAAGTATCTTCCTTCACTTGTTGGATTTCATCAATTTGTGATGTCCCCTTTTCAATAACTGTCCAGGTATGACAGCTTCTCTCAGACCCTGCAGGATCTGAATTTCAGTAGTCAAAAGCAAGGAAAAAAGCACAAACTGAAACAACTAAAACCATTTAGATATTCTTTTGAGAAAGAGAGAAGATAAGAATGTGATAAAGAAAAGGGAAAGGAAAAAAAAGAGAAAAAATGAAGGAAAGAGAAGAAATGCCTTTATAGAGCACATTTAATAAACTATAGTTGAGAAATACTGGCAAGTCATGTGAAACAAGACAAAGTATCTCTTTCTTCCCAAGTGAAATTACAAAATAAGGGTGATTCACCTAAAGTAGAGGACTACTCTTCCCCCTATTTTCCTTCCACACACACACACACACACAAAAAAAAAAAAATCTCGGTTTACACTTCTATTTCTAAGGCAATCCAAGTAGAAAAACAGTGAGGATTGTTTCTGATTTTATGATCTATGCGATTAATTTTATTCACCAGAAAGAAGCTGAAGGAAGGAAGGAAGGAAACCTTTCCTAGATTTCTCTGACTATGGTTTTCCATAGCTATTGTGATGCCCAGTTGAGGGGTTTCAGGACCTTTGTTCTTGGTTTCATGTGGAGAACAAAGTCATATGCCACCTTTCCACTTTTCCTTGAAACAAAATTTGCTTTGTGGTGTAAGTAACAGAAGGTAAGAAATTCTTTTCTTGATTTGTGGCTGCTCATCTTAAAAGGTACCTACAAAAAGAGACAGTAGGTTCTAAAAGTGTGATCTTATGCCTGCAATAATTAATTGTTGGACCCAAAGTCAGGGGGAAAATAGATTATTTTTCTAATTAATACAGTTGCATCCAGACAAAAGCTTTCAGTCAGTTGACTTCTTAACCAAGAACAGACATACTCTCCTTCCTAGTAAAGTCTTGTGAAACTGAAAAACTTACTCAGAAGACACTAATACTTGCCTGAATACTAAAGTAGCTGAGGAGAGCATAGGCTGGATTGTGGCTTTGCCACCATTTGACAGCCTAAGACTAGGGTGTTTTACTTTTTTAGCTCTTTGATTTCAAATTTCCTTCAGAAAGCTGCAGACCACAGATTTTTCTTGAGAGCAGAAGAGAAGTGAAAATCAAGATCATAGAATGTTTCAGGTTGGAAGAGATCACAGTGGGTCATTTTGTCCAACCACTCTACCCTTGCTGGGTTATCCTAGAGCACATGGCACAGGATTGTGTCCAGATCGTTCTTTAATACCTCCAGTGAGGGCTTCCACAACCTCCCGGGACAATCTGTTCCAGTGCTCGGTCATCTGCACAGTAAAGTTCTTCCTCATATTTGGGTGGAACTTCCTGTGCATTGGTTTCTCCCTGTTGCCTCTTGACCTATTGCTTGGGACCACTAAGAAAAACCTCTTGACACCCTCCCTTCAGAGACTGACAGACATGGATGAGGTCCCCTCTCAGCTGTCTCTTTGCAAGGCTGAACAGACTCAGTTCCCTCAGCCTCTCCTCCTAAGAGAGATGCTCCTGTCCCTTAATCATCTTTCTTCTCCTCTGCTGGACCCACCCCAGGAGCTCCATTTCTCTCTTGTGCTGATGAGTCCAGACCTGGACACAGCTTGCCAGATGTGGCCTCATCAAGGCTGAGAGGAGGGGCAGGATCACCTCCCTGGGCCTGTTGGCAATGCTCTTCCTCAAGCACCTCAGGATACCATTGGCCAGCAAGGCCACGAGGACACTGCTGGCTCATGGACAGCTTGTTGTCCACCAGGACCCCAAGGTCCTTCTCCTCAGAGATACTTTCCAATATGTCAGCCCCCAGTCTGTACTGGTGAGGTACTACACTGTGTCTTATGTATCATTTTGGTGCTGAAAATGCAAAAATACTTAATATGTAAAATATTTGTAATCTCATTGTTACATGTACCTTGTCATAGATTAGGTCTTCAGTTAATTGATTCTGAACATCTTGTTTCTCTGAATGGGATTGTGCTGGCTGTGTAAAATATTCCCTGACAAACAAAAACAAAACCATAGTTTAGTAGCAACTTAGCACTGTAAAAGGAAAATCTTTATAGAGCAATGAAATATTAATTGAGTTCCCACTCCTGTGAAGAATTATGTAGTTAATTCCACAGATATGAACTAAGACCAAGGAGTTGCTATAGATCCTAAGAGTTAAGCAGTTTTTCACTACCAAGGCAATAGCTTTTTGTTTAGAATTTAAGTTGTCATTCCTAACATATTTGTTTTCCAGCCACGAAACTTGCAGGAATGTATTAGAATGAGTGATTTACTGTTGATGTAAGGGAATATAAAAAACCATACTTGGTCAGACCAGTAGCCTAAGGAGAGTGTGCAATTTTGGCCGCTGTATTTTGTACTCTCCTCCCAAATCCATATTTGCTCTAGTGATGTCATAGGGTACATACCTACAAAGCCCTTTTGGTGTTGCTTTATGGGCTGTTGTTTCTGGGTTTGTCTAACCTCCATTTGAACCTGCTGATTCTGTTTGCCTCCACAGCCCTCTGTGGCAGCAAGGTCCAGAATTTGTTCACTGCAAAAAGATGCAAATTCTTAATCAGATGTAAACTGATCTCCCACTATTTCTATTGAATACTCTCTATTCCTTGTAAAGTAGATTTGTTTAAAAATAGCTCTGTGTTTATCTTGCCCACTGGTCAGTATTTTGTAAGTCTTGATTTAATCCCCTTCTACCTTCTCCCCTCTCATTTGAAGAGCTCCCATCTTTTTAGTCTTTTCCTGTAATGCAGCTGCTCCACACTCTGCCCATGTGAGAAGCACTTCTCTCTATTGCTGGGTGGAATTATGAAAGGCTGGTAGTGGCAAAAACAAAGACCCAACAAGGGTCAGAGGAGCAGTAACAGGCAAAGGAGGCCCAGCAAGCTGATCAATGAAAGTGAAGCCAAATTGCCTACTGCCAAGACTATCTAAGGGGAATGACCAGACCATTGTCACTGGGGTGAAACCTGCCAGGGTCATCAAAAGAAGAAACTGTTTCCCCTGAATGTAATGTGAACTGAAGAGGTGTTTTTTTTTAAAGAGATGTGGGATTTGATATGCAAGGGAAAAAGAATTATCTGACAATTCTTATTAGCTATTTTAGGGGGTTTGTAAGAATGTGCAGTGCTTACTGTGGGATGTTTAGGGAGGGATCAAAAGTGGGGAAGGGGAGGCATCAAGGAGGATAAGGTTGGAATACAATGTGAAAACAAAGGGAAGGGGACATTAAACCATAATTAAATTATAGCCCCCTTCCATCTCTCAAACTCTCTGTAGGCTCACAGTTTCCTCCTGCTTCATTCACTCACCCTCACCTCATTCTATTAGCTGTGTCTCATTCCTACTTACCCTATGTACTTCATTTTTTCTGCCTCACCATTGGAATTTCCCACCACCAATTTTACCTTATTTTTTAGCACCTTGGTGTCAGAAAGGTGTAAGAACTGCATTATGTGGAAGAGTTTCCAGGGATGTTGTACTGGTTTTGACACCAGCAGGGAACTACACTCCAAATACACCACTCGCTTTCCCCTGCCCCTTCTGGTGAGGGAGGGACAATAAAGCACAGAATATGGATTGAAATAGCAATTTATTAAAAGAGCAAAACAATGGAATAAGAAATGCACAATAACAACAGCAGTTGTTATTAACAGTAAAAGTATGTAAAAGAGAAGATGTTTTACCCACAAAAGGGTATTTACCACCAGGAACAAAACCCCAAAATGGCAGACGCTTCCCTTAGTTCTGACTCCATGCTGCCTGGCCCCCTGGCTCATTTGCACCTCACAGCTCTCTCATCAGCACCCAGAGAAATCAGGAAGGGAAGTCTGGTGTGTGGCAGAGGGACCAGGTCCGCAGGGTTAATGGTGACAGCCCCTCTGCTGAGGCAAGCCAGGCACAGCCCTGGTTCCAGAGCCCTGCCCCAGCTTTTCCTGCTGAAACCAGCTCCCAGCCATGATGTTTGTGGTATAGAATGAACAGCTGGGCAAGGCCACCAAGCCCCTTCTCTGTAACCAGGGCAGAGGTGCTTAGGAATAATAGGAATAACTGAGAAGGGATGTTAAAGAGGGCTGAATAAAACTTTGTGAGATTGCATGGCTCAGCTGCTGTGTTGCATACAAGTGTTTCAGGCCAGGCTGATAATAAAAAATGGTAACAGATTTTATTGCTGTTCCCATGATAAGGCTGCCTTGATGGAAGATACATGGCAGGATAGAGTCCATCCCAAACACTGGAGGAGGTGAACAAGTTATTGGTAATTGCATCAAAGACAATGAAGACATGAACTATTTCTGTGACTGCAGGGGACAAATATTGCTGTGAATAGCTAAGTAAAAGTCCCATTAATTTCACTGGGAAGAACTGCAAGAACTGCAAGAACTGCGTGGTGACAATTTAATATTTAGAAAGTAGAATAGTGATATCAGCACAAGGATAAAACTAAATCTCTTAGGAATTTTCTGAATATAGTGAATATATCTATATAACATATATATTATATGTATTATATATATAATGCACCATCTAAATCTGGTTTCAGTTGGTTCCTTATTTTGCGTAAGTAATGTTTAAGACCTTTTTAGTTTCATTGTGTCTTACATGAGAGTTTTCCTTCGTTTAGCACATGATGTACACTTTACCAGGAAATAAAAGAGCAACGTCTGCTGTTATTTGAAAATAACTCAGTTTATATATAGATCATGATGAGAAGTGCAGCAATATCTATGACTTGTTCCCCAAACTTCAGAAACGGTATGTCACTGAACCGCTTACAACCTCACTGAGGTTCATCTGTATCAGTAGATTTTGAGCAGATTTCCTCAGAAATGCCTCAAATGGTACTTCAGGGTTGGAGAAATGTTTGCAACTTAATAAGTTCTGCAGGTCAAACTCTACACATATCCTGGCTCTTTGTATTTATTCATTCCATTCCCCGGCTCCATGTGGATAACCAACTCTCCCAAGCCCTTTATTTCAAGGAATCACTTCAGTGTTTTCAGACTCTCCCACCAGTCATTCAGTTGCCCATGTTTTACCCATCTCTTTTACTAAGGATTTCTATTCCCTACTAACTTGATGTTCATTGATCTCATTCAGTATCCTCCACCCACTTATTTTTACCCTTTAACATCTATTTGATTCCTTTACTCTTTCCTCTCATAAGAAAATCTGAGTGCTTGCAATGTCTCCTTTCCTCTTTTTCACAGATAACTGTCCTGTTCCTTCTGATTTCATGTTGATGCCTCTTTGTATAGCTTCATAGTCCCAGAATACGCTTTGGTCTGTCATTAATTATCAGGGAATAAATAAAGATGTGAAAAAAATTACGTGAATAAATAAAGATGTACAAAGTCTACTGGAAATTAAAAGGGGGAAAGCCATCGTTATTTCAATTATGGGTGACATCTAACAATTGTTATATTTCTAAACTAAAATTGCAGATACTTGAGGAACTCTGAAAGTGGCTTGTATTTTTTCCAATTCCAGCTTCTTTATTTTCTTTTTAAGGATTTCCTGTGAGATACTTAGAATAATTTTGAATGAATGAGATGCACTGTTCAGAAGTTATTCTGGTACATGCAGAGGTACAGGCAAGAGAGAAGTGACATTCAGTTTTATATATGAGTCACAGGACTGAAAAAATAAAGCAGAGAAATAATTAGAGGTGGGTTATATGGCCATTCCTCCAAGTCCAGCACTAAGATACTTCTTAGCATTCCGAGTAATGGGGATATTCATATGGAAAATTCTTTTTCAGTAGAGTACATTCAACAATAAATTGTAAACATGTATATAAAGACTATACACTACAAATTTGACCATCCAGTTAAAAAATCCTCACATTGCCTTGCTTCTTTTTCAGTAGTGAGCCCAAATAAATTAAATTCAAGGACCAAATACTTCTAGCAATGGTAGTATTCTACAAGTCCCACAGAGACTACACATCTTTAACCAAGTCAAAGACATAGCATATTTATCTCAGCAATATACTTTCATGCTATGAAGATGAAATATGCATAAAAAGAAACAAAAAAATACAAACCAACTTAAACTTCTGTTGTATCATCTTTATTGAAAGTAGCTGTGTTCTTTTTTTATGTTTAGAGTTTGGTTTGTGGATTGGTTTTATGTATTTTCAGGTGAAAATCTCTGAAAACTTCTCATGCCTACTTAATGAATTTGCCTCACTTCACCCATTCAAATGTTAAATTTAAGCTACAGAAAAGTTCAAAAAATGATAATTGAATCCTGATGCAACTGAATTCAATAAGACTTGTTTTAATAAAAGAAATAAGAATTAATTTTGCCATCAGCAACATAATATGCTCATGGGATCAAGAAATCCTGGCATTACTGAAAAAGTATCAGTGGCAATGATCAGCCATTGCCAGACACAGCAACTACAGCAGATTACATTCTTCAGGGGTGGATCTAGTGTGTTTTCAAAAATTGGTCATTTTGTTTTGTTTTTTTGAATTACGCCTTTCATACCATTTTAAGAAAATCAGTTTAAAAGAAATTAGTTTGACTTTCAAAAAGGGTTAATGTAACATTTTGTGTTAAGGGACAGTACTAGAAACTATGGACGTAGGAGAAAAGAGAAGATGTGAGATCATCATCTCTGCAAATGAAACCACACAGCCCACAGTCATGTAGAGGTCAGTCAGTTTTATATGGCTTTTGATGACAATTTCTAAAACAGATTTTTGCCCACTGATTCATGGAAAATTAAGAATGTGACAAAAAAGTGAAGCAAGGGAATATTCTTGTTACTGAAATAGAATGAAACAATGTAAGTTTTAACTTTTAGGAGCACTTGGATGGTTCTTTTTAGGGCTGGTTTAACTGCCTGTTTACACCATTCCTCTTCCTGTCCTTCCTATGTGCATGGCTGTCAGGTGAATCAGACCCATGAGTGGATCTGGCTGAATCATTCTTCTCTCTGCATTACTTTTCAACTGGATCCAATGCCCTACTCACATCTTTAAAGACTTGCAGCACTGAGAGAACAGAGAAGAGTGGCCAAAGGGAGGGACTGCTTTCAGTAAATGCTGTTGTCAACAGGAATTTGCATTACACAATAGCCACCACAGCCCTGGCTCTAGCTTCCTGAACAATGATTGTTGCTATCACTTCTTGGAAAGAGTATTCTGGATATGACCTCTCCAAATGCATTTGGCATAAAATTCCTCAGGGCCCCTTAGCAATTTGTCTCCAGAATTTCAATTCTGTATCTCTCAAATACATTGGAAATATGTAATAACAGAAAAAGTACTTTGCAGGCCTCATAGAAACATTTTAAAGGCACTGCCACTAGAATGATGGATTCTTACACGAAAGTATGCCCATACATGCTTTTCCTCAATGCACTTGCTATTATTGAACTTTTCTTCATCTTTGATCAGTATTTCCAGGGATCTTGGGTCTCCCTCCAAAGCCTTCTCTTCCTTCTCACAAAATCTCTGAATGCTAGAATATACAGTTAAAGGTTCTATCACGAAAAGTGTAATTTCATTACACTATGAAAGTGTCCATTTAACTTTTCTCATCTTTGTTTTCTTTTCTTTGGAGGCTCCAGGCTCTTCACTAGCATGAAGAAAATGGTTCTCTTTGACTGTTTGTATCAGCAGCTCTTCTAGAGTGTACTGTGCCTTTTTACCTTTTTACTCTGGATCTATATGACACAATGGCAGATACAGCATACATTGAAGCATTTAATGATGCAAGTTTTATAAAACTAGCTGGTGTTATACAAATAAGTGCCTAAAATGTGCACACACATTCAATTAATGTATTACAATAGTATACAGGCCTATTAATACACTGAATTTTGAAACAGATACATAGACATAAATTAAAATTACATATGAACTTGATTTCATCAGTATTGAACTAAATAATTTCTGCTACAAATGGAGAAATACTGTCATTGGCATTTTCTTCTTAGCCCTATATAGATCTCGCTCACTGTTGTATCTGAATGTCTAAAAAGCAAATCATAGAATCATTTACCTTGAGTCCAACCACAAATCTAACATTGCCACTAGAACATGTCCCTAAGCACCACATCTCTGTGTCTTTTAAATACCTCCAGGGATAGTGAGTCAACCACTGCCCTGAGCAGCCTGCAGACTGGGAAGTGAGTTACTAAGATGTAGTTTACTAAAGACTTACAAAGCAGGGAAGAGACTCAATATGAGCTCTCAAGTTCTGGCTATAAGCATTCAGTGGTAACTTCTAGAGAAATGACTAGATGTGACATAAAAAGCCTGTCTCCTACTTGAAACAATCAGTAGAGAAAAACATGCTTGAATGTTTGGATGCCATGTGTAATTTTTGGAATAGCTTTTGTAGACTATATGTAAATTTCATGTTGTAGAAGACACTTTTGCATTTGCCTCTGGGCAATGCTAGAGAGAAAAGTCTGAAGTGTGTTTATTGTCCCCAGCTGAATGATGAGTGTAAAAGGTCTGTTTGGATAGTATGTGATGATCTTGAAATTGGTTTGCCCCTGTAATTTGTTATCAATTCAAACCATATTAACTGGTTGAAATCAATGAAGTTATGCTATCTTGCACTACCTTTTGTAACAAATGCATAGAACTTATAAGACATTTATTTAATTCACGGAAATATAAAAGCAAATGCATTGAGCGCCATACTTTTCCTGCTCTCTTAGAAACTTCTTAGATGAACGTTGCAGCCCAGCTTCCTGTATTGTAGGGTTTTGGCCTCTGCCACATATTACTGGTTTGATACATAATGCCACAGATTCCAATCAATATTATACAGGCCACCATGTCCCCAGTTACTTTCACAGTATTACATTATGTACAGATTTTAAAAAGGCCAACTTTTAAGTTGCAATAATTGAATGGTAACAACCAGGAAAATACAAAATGTAATATCCCTGTAGCTATTTATGCTCCATGTAAAAGTCCAGAAAGGCACAACAGATTCATTAGCACCACATATTACACATTTTTTTTAGGCACATGTTGTTTTCCTGTTTGTTTTAATACCAGAATCATTACCAATTACAGTTCTCATTCAGAGGATTCCAGCAATAGGTGGCATCCACAGTCCATGGCAGAAATGTTCCTGATGTTGGGTGAAAATATTTACTACTGAATAACGTATTTCAAAACAGATACTAACAAATGAATTATTAATTTACAACTTTCAGCCAGACCTATTCAATGTAAGGAAAGTAGGATTTAATGAGCTGAATAAAGTTATTAGGAAAATTTCTGTAAAAGCAAATGCCTTTGGAAACCATTTAACGTGAGAATCTCACCAAATCAATGGCAAGATTCAATTGTCTATTTTTAAAGTTTTTCTTCCAGTCACACAATTGTGCTGGCCCTAGAGTAAACAAAAAAACACATTTACCTGATGGAGTTATCCCACTGGAATAATTTGTGCAAATAAAGTTTACCACATGTCAAGGGCTGCAGGCTTAGGTCAAAAGCATGGAAAATTTCCAGCATCAGAAACAAAAGAATGTGTTCATGGAATAAAAAATGGGAAATGTTTTATCGTTTCAA
The DNA here is from genome assembly GCA_008694505.1 of Cyanoderma ruficeps. Lineage (NCBI taxonomy): Eukaryota > Metazoa > Chordata > Aves > Passeriformes > Timaliidae > Cyanoderma > Cyanoderma ruficeps. Next base: position 29,584,427 of record VZDJ01000782.1, read on the forward strand.
GTAAATAGAGACACACCTAGTCCTGGATAACATGGAGATCTGAGTCTAAAAACTCTTTTTTTAGACTGTGCCCAAGCCTCAGGGGATATTTATACCTTGTAAAGATCCCTGTAATTCTGCATGTCCAGTTGTGTACATTCAAGACCTGGCAGGAATACACAGTTTCTGTCTGGCTCATATGCCAAGGTGCCCACTCTGCAGAGTGAAACACAGGCTGCAGGTGCTAAGAGGCAACTAAATAAACCAAAACTAAATACTCTAGTTTTTGTCCCATTATAATTCTGAGATTTAATGAAGGTACATGCATGGCCGTGTGAAGCAGAAAGCATTCCTAGGCTCTGTGTTGTAATCATTTTTTCACTTTCTGTGGTGCTCTGGAGAAATGATTTATGCTTGCTTTTGCATACAAAGAACTGTGATTGAGACAATGAAACACTTGGATTTTAAAAACAATATGTCAGAAGAAAGAAATCATCAAATACCAAAACACTGAACAGATTAACATGTGAAATAAATGTTTTCGTTTTCTGTCTTTGAAAATGACAGAATTGCATCAAGTATCTCATACTCCTGAAGTCAAAAAGAAAAGTGAGAAACAAACATCTCTAGCAAATGTGAAAACAGAGCTCATGAGTTAACATTTCATGGCCTTGAGCATATTTACATACATAGACTGGAAATGTCCATACTCCATCACAGTCTGGAAGTTATGCTGGTTTGATTGGCTTGTGTCTTAGCTTCCCAACCACTTCTGATTTTTCTTATCCTCTTCCTAAAACATGGGAGGAGCAGTATGCATTTACAAAGCAGAACTGCACTAGGAAGAAAAACTGCAACCATAAATGAAGGTGGTGTATACCAGATGAATTGGTTTGCATCAACCCACTTATTCCAGGCAAACACCAGTGCATGAACAGTGCATAGCAGCAGGGATAAATATCCCATCTTACTCTGAAAAGAGAAAGAAAATAATAAGCTGTTTATTTTTCCCAACTTGGCAAAAAAAGCATTCTGTTAAACAAATATGGAAATCTAGATGGGCCTTGACCAACATGCCCAAGTCAAAGAAAAAAGACCATTGGCTTTAAACTAAAAGGTAAGAACTGTAAGTCATGACTCCAACTGTACTCCTTTATGCCACTGTAAAAGAAAATGGATGAGGGACATTTTTCAAAGCTAAAATACAGAAGAGACTGCAGGTTATTCCTGAAACATGCTCAATCCTGAATATCTCAATTTACAGATGCCATCTGTATACTAAATTACTTCAATTCTGTGATAAATCATTATGAGTTCAAAACCAGATATATTAAAGAATTAATTGATTACTTGCAAAGAAAAATTTCAAGCTAAATTAAAATCACAAACTCTAGGAAGTCTAGTACTACAGCAAAAGCACTGGACAACTACAGGAAACTCAAGTCTTTCACTTCACTTACAGTGATAAATTCGGCTTAGCTTGTTTACAAAATTCAGAAGTAAAGAAAATTTACTAGTAATTTTAAGTTTCTTGTCACTTAATAATCTTGTACTCATCAGTGAAGTTGAACACTGTCTTTCCAACTGCTGAATGTACAGAACATGATTTTTAAGTAATAAGGTTATTTGTTTATAAAGTAAGTCCAACACAGAAGGGTTTCTTTGCCATAGTCTTTTCAATAGTGAAAGCAGTCATACATTTGGAGACTTCCTCCTGACTTGTCCATATTCTCAGTACACTTACAAATGATGGACTTCATACAGTGTGCAGAATATCAAATCACTAATTGGTGATTATGCACTTCAGATCAGCTTTTAAAATATAAATCAAATTTTCAATATTGCATTTCAATATTTGAATTTTCAGATTTGAGGGCCTGATCCAATACTTGCTTAAGTCTAGTGTGACCATACTGATGTCAGCAGAACCACCCTGATTATTACTGCATATGATATAAGAGAACTGAGAGCAACCCAGATGCCTGGGTTAAGGGAACAAACACAGTTGTAGCAAACTCAAGACTGGCTGGATTTGATTATCCAGCATCTGTTGTAAGATGTTTCTTTCAGAATACACTGTGTCATATGGGAACAGCATTGACTGGTTCAATGCCGCCTACTTCAAATTCAGCCAGACATGGGACATTCCGGAGACAGAAGATACCCAGAAGATGACTTCAGACCAGAGCTAAGAAAAGGTCTCAAAGGGATAACTGCTGCTGGTCACCAAGTTAGGAGGAGAAAATAAAGTGGTATGGAGTTGTCTTTTCTTCCCATTTTATACACTGAACACAACAGCCTGTTCTCCCAACAAAAGAGTAATGAAAAGAACATTTCTCACAAGCCAGTTAACAAAGAGTACGGAACAAACTTTTCGATTGGTTTCACTAACTCTATGTTTGACATTTCTAACTCCTAATGGTCTTAGCTGATAACACACAGTTCTACAAATGGGACTAACAACAGTGCAGTAATTCCATTCATGCACACCTGAATACAGTGGAACTCTCTCCAGGTCAAAGAGTGACTGACAGATGGAATTGATGTTATTGCCAAAAGGGCCAGCAAAGCAAGTGCCAGAATTCCTAGAGACACATAAATCTCCATTCTCCAAACATCATGTTCAATCCAGGCATTTTCTTTTTTTTGTTTGACCTGCCAAAAGAACACCATAAAAATTACAGACTGGCACACTTGGCTGTTTGTGTTAATTATAATTTCACTATTTTCACCATATTAATGAAATAAGCAAAGAAAAACAGTATTTTGGTTTGTTTGAATGTCTTTGAATATAACTGCTATTTACTTCTGATGACAAAGTGTTCACTAGTATCTGCAGAGCAAAGGTGAACTTTTAGAGAGAAGAATTTAGACTTCATCAGCCCAGGAGAACCTGATTCTGAGGCCTCTTAACCTGCCTTCACAGCAAGGATAAATCTTGGTTTTGACAAGAAAAAACCCCCCACCTATGGCTAAATACCGTATCAGGGAGATTATAACAACAGGAAATATATTAACAGCACTACTTCAGCAGGCCTTCTTAATAAAAATATCCTGCCAGGGTAGTTGTTTAGCTCTGTTTTTTTAAAAAAACACAGCTTGGTTCATTTGTGATTTTAATAAAGTGATGTCAGAGCTTCTTCTATTTACAACTACTTGCAACAGCACTTTGATCCTACTAGTGATCACCATGGCATACTATGTCCCAAATAGATCATTTCTGCATCTTGAAGACTGGAATCTCAAGGAAATTTCTAGTAATCCATTCAAGTCAGATTACCAGTAAGGCTGCTTTCAGAGTTTTCAACAGGTAATTTGACTGTTTACAAAAATCTTAACAATCTACTGATACCATCATATTGTGCTTTTAATTTTTAATAATAATAAAGACTTTAGGGGTAGTAAAAACATACATTTGCAGCCTATATCTTATATTGGAGTATTTCTAATACTGCATTACTTATGGCACCCAAGGGAATGTGTGAGAATTAGGAACTCTCTAGTCACTGGAGAGCTTTGCAAGCCAATTATTGACCATGAGTCAGAAGCATCACTGAAATCCTATCTTTAAACAAGGTAATATATATCAGTCCAAATGTGAGCCATCAGTATTCACAAATTCAGCTTGTGCAAAACACATTACTGTGATTTAGCTCAGCCCTCCTCCACTGCGGGCTGATTCATTTTGCAAAGCTGTCTAAAAATGTTGTGTTCAGTGCTCCATTTATGTTTCTAGATTTCACTGGTCCAGAGAAGATTAATCTACACTAAACTAATAGTGTGCCACTTAAATATTCCCGTGAGATACAATTTTGTGCATTTTAGAGATGGAAAAAAAATCCCTAATTAAGAAAATCACGTATTTAATATACATTGGCACAGCTGTGATGCTTTGGCATGCTTTGGCAACTAGGTCCTGCTCCATCCCTGAACAGTGCTCTCTGTGATGTGCTTGAAAATCAAACAAAGGCAATGGAAATGGCTTTCCCCCAGCCAGATTTGCCTGAATGACTAAACCAAGGATTTTCTGAACACAGAAGTGTTGGTGTTTGCATGCCCATGTTACCTGCTGGAATGCCCAGTTCAGCAGCTTGTATCTGTATGATCTTCTCATTGGATAGCACAGGCTATAGCAGGCGTGCAAAGTAGCGAAGAAGAAACTGAGAAGTCCAAACTGTTTCCTTGATAACATCCATCTATCCAGCCACTGGGGAAACCTTTTATATTTGGTGCCAAAGTACAGCTGGAAACCAGCAGCTAATATTCCTGGTAAATACACTAGTGCTAAAAGGGTAATTGAAGTCACTGGTAAAACTTTGTTTATGACAAGGATTGGAATTTTATAGAAAACATTTTCCTTTCTGGTTATAAAAGGATATATGACATCTCTCATGGAAGTGTAAATAAATGCTAATAATGAGATCACAGATGCTATCTTCACTGGCAAGTGCCAATTTGGGAACAGATCCTGCTTGCAGTGCTGTTCTGAAGAGTATTCAAATTCACCAAAATGGTGTGCTTGATGTAAATCAAAAAGTGCAGCTGCTTCTGATGGATTGGCAACCTGCATATCCACATTCTGGAAGGAACAGAATGGAAGCACAAAGTGAGTTCAAGAGAAGATTAAAAACTTCAGTAATGACAGTATTCACCATCCTGACTTTTACAACTTACTGCAGTGGAACCATATACAAAACATGCACTATTAAAGGCAAAGTAACTTGGAAACATAACATTTCAAACAGCTTAGTCAGCACTTGAGTAAAGCACTTGTAGAATCCATTTCCCATTCTTCATTATCTGCAGTGATTTTAAAATGGATTTTCATTCCAGGAAGGTAACTACACTGCAGGGAAGGATTACATTAAGTGAAGCATCATTTCAGCTTCTTATTCTATAAGTTATAGATTTCAAATGTCAAATTTCAGTTATAGACTTAATGATGTAGCCCAAATACCATGCACAAGAAATGATTAAAGGATTTTTTCCTGGACCGTTTTTTGTGTGATGTGGAAAACTTCCTGAGTGCAATGTTACTATCATGAAGAGTCCCCCAAAGATAAACTTTATATTTCTGTGTAAAAATCCAGATTATTTCTATGGAGTTTTGCTCATCTGGTAAGATACAATTAGCAGCTACCCTCATGAAGTTTTTAGCTGCCCCAAACTTTGTTTATTTTTTATCATGGACTGTGATTAAATCGAATGAGATGTTCTTTATCTTTTTATCTCTTCATGTCAGTATTGTGACAACACTTCAGAAATATTCATGATATGCCAATGTGATGGTAACACTGTCTCTGGACAAAACTGAATCAAGGATTGCAATATTCTATGTGACATATGAGCTGCTTTTTTACAGAAACATTACCAAGTAGTTAAGATTTCCTGTATTTCTTCTTGGCATGATGTTCTGACCTGCATTCTGATCAATGGCATGATTACCACATTCCCTCTTCTCCATTGTGGAACCTCCCTGCAAAACAAACACAGGATGTAAAACGGGTTTTGAAACGCTATACTGGAACTTTGAGGCCTATTTTCCCTCAAATTGTTTTCTTCCTTGTCCTCTACACATTTGCTGGAGAAGGTACAGTCAACTAGAGAAAGGAAAGTCTGTCCTCTAAGAATGGAAAAAGCTCAGCTTATTTTCTGGGTAAAGCAGAGGATAAGAGAGAGTGTAAATCAACAGAACAAAATTACTAATGAAAAATAATATTTAAGCCTAATATCCCTATCACCAGAGGAATTAATGCATTAATTCATGTTTCTAAATGACAACAAGTTAGTTTGAAAGCCTGCAGAAAAAAAACATGTACAACGTTGTGAAGACTTGTTGTGAAGGATTTTAAGTTCATGAGACTTGCTGATGCAAGCCCACAGAGATGTGTTATTTCTAATATATTTTAGGGTTTAGGATTGGTCTACCTGACAGTCACTCTGGAGCTTTAGAGGTGTATTCTCCCTTCAAGATTTTCAAGAAACTGGAGCTTCACTCCTGCTGTCCCCAGGTATTTTGGCAATACTCATTCCAAGTAGCAGTAGAAATGGTTCTAAGCTATTAGGGATGACAAAAAATCAGCAGAAAAAGAAGACTAAAGGAACAGAATTGATAAACTGAAAGAAATGTTTCTGAAATTCCTAGGATAGCAGGAAAGACGGTATTTTGAAAAGTGTAAAATAACTACAGGGGCTGCAAGGACCTTGCAACAAGCACTTCCCAGGTGTGCATCACACTGTTGCACACTGCAGGAGAAGCGCTGGCACCATGCTACTGGAAGCTCAGAGTGCCACACCATAGGGTGACTTTCTGTGACACCTTTAAGAAAATTACTAGGTGGCTTTGCCATGTACTTTCCTACTGAACAGCTGAATGACTAGATATTAAACTTTTTCTAACAACTGATTCTTTTATATGCATAAAACTTCTGGGATATTATATGCAGAAATCAGACTTTGACAATTTTCCTTCTTTTACTGTGTCTGGTTCCTTCAGTGGATGAGTCTTACAGTCTTTTACTGTCTACTATGAGAGTCTGCTCTCTGCCAGGCCAGCAGGCACCTGAAGCTGAAGCATTCTTTTTTGAAATGTTCTTTTCCTTAGTATTTCTCTTTGAATTTTCCCCTCCTGGTAGTCAGCTCTCCCTTTGAGCATAACCTTTCAGACAAGTGTTGCAGAGGAGGGTCAACAAGAGTTCTGTCTGAAGGTCAGGCTGTTAACCCTTTCCTGCACCAGCTAATGATGTAGGAAAAGGTTATCCTTTGTAGAACCTGCACACAAGAAAGCATGGACTAATAAAGGCACACTTCTGTTTTTTCCCCCCTACTCCTAGGGCTAGTCATGGTGATCTTATCAAAAGTTTTGGAGTATCACGTATCTTCATAAAGCCTCAGGTTTTAGAATTTCTACTTCTACATGTTTCAATATACATAATTTCTAGCCGTTACAATTCAAAGAATAGTTTACAAAAAGAAGTTAGTAGGGTGAACTTACTTGTAGAAAACCTAATAACAAATACAGTGAACTCCACATCTATTTTTAAGGAACTCATAATATGAAGGGTAGTCACTGTTTCTGAGGCCTACCTTCTAGCTACCACACTGTCTTAAAGCTCCAAAAGCATAATATAGGTTGGGAAACTCTGTATGGAAAAGCCGGACTCACCCAGTTCTCATGATCCTATCACTCTTTATTCAGAAAATTTAGAAAAAAAGAGTCCGTTATTAGTCTCCAGTTAAAGGTTTATATTGATGAGGATGTAATGAATGATATCATGATGTGAATAAAAGCAACCCATTAGCTAGAATGCCAGCTGCTGATCCTAAAAGCTGATTTATTGGTTCTTTTGGGATGCAATGTTTAATACAGCGTTAAAGGTTTATGCAGCAGAAAACAAGACAGAAAGAAAAAAGAAAGCATGTGCCAATGGACAGGAAGAAAAAACAAAGTGTGTGCAAATGATTGCATATGTTCATCCTGGGAACTATGGGTTTCAGCCAAGTGACTGTGTGCAAGGAAACTCAAGTGTCATAGCATCATATTCCACTTGGTTTCTGATACCAGTTAACATGAAATTATTTCCCAGTAACAAAGCACAGTAATAGCCTTTGAAAACCCTAAAAGAAGAGCTACAGTTTACTACTCAGTGCCTTATAAATTGCCAGAAAGAAGTCATCTAGACTATATGTCTTTTTGGAATACATCTGAAGAAAAATTAGGAGTCCTGCAAGAGACAGAGTTAGCCATCTAACTCACAACTGTTATGAAAAAAACCAGTTATATTAACGTCCATACTCAGTGCACATCCCTTCTGCTCTGGGAGGCAGCTGTCAATGAGGGTGAAGGGCGTCCCGCTGCAGAAAGCCAAGTTTCCAGCGCTGTGCGTACGGTACTGAATTTTGTACGAGACAGCACGCTCATTGTAACGATGAGCCATCAGGGATCCACACTGCGCAGACATTATCCCGGGAAAACATCATCCCAAGTCACTGGGAGGTTTTCCTGAATAAGGGGTTTCAGGGCTGGCTCCACGAAAAAAGAAAAATGGGTAAAATAAGCAAGCTATGATCATAACGATGAGGTGATGGAAGAGGCGCGGCATAGTGCCTGCACCTCTCCCGGCACTATCGGAAAATTACAGCATGAAACTGCTGGGCATGTGTCTCACTTTCCAAGTGCCCGCTGCATCGTGCAGGACGCTGTAAGCATTCGGCACGCGAGCTCTCAACTTTCCCCGTTCTTCAAAAATTCTGCTGAGCTCGGTGGAAAACCGAATGAAAGCCCAGAGGGTGGCAGCCGGAGAGCGTCGCTCGGCGTTCCTACTCGGCCAGAACCGGCCCGAGCCACCGGGGGCTCCCGGCCCGGCCCGGCCCGGCCGCGTGGCGGGCGGGGCCCGAGTCGGAACGCGCCGCAGCCCGGGCGAGCGAACGCGGACACCTCCCCGGCGGCTCCGGGCACGGCCGGTCCCTGGCCGCCCCCGGGCTCACTCACCTCGGCCCGGCAGCCCGGCCTCTCCTTCCCGCCGCAGGTCGCGCCGCGGGGGGCGGCAGCAGCGGCGGCCCCGGCTCGGCTGCGTGCGCGGGGGGCAGTGCCCGGCGGCGCCGCTCGGAGGGGAAAGCGGCCTCGGGTGAACAGCGGAGCGCCTGCCGGGCTCTGAGGAGACGAGAGACGAGGGGGCCCGGCCGCAGCCTCCACCTCCCCTCGCGGCCCCGCCTTCCGCGCCCATCCCGCTCCCCTCCGCCCCGGGGGTGCGAGCCGCAGTGGCTGCCCCGTCCTGAGCAGCGTGGGGCGGAGGGACGGCCTGGGGGACTCCCCTCTGACACGGGCCGGCCCAAAGAGCGCCCAGCCGTGGGTTTGTTGAGCCCTCGGCCGGACAAAGGGCGCATTCACCTGCTCCCTCCCCGCCCCACCGCAGGGAGGAGGAGGCGCCGAGGTGTTCTTCACCCTCCGGCGCCCCTCGCCTCCACCAGCTGGACTCTGCCGGCAGCCCCGCCGCTGGTGACGAGGTGCACCGTGGGGTCACAGCACGGTCCGGGCCCGCCTGTGCCCCGAGGCCCTTCGGGTCCCGGGAACCCTTCTGCTCTCCTTTCAGTCCGTTCTCTTCCTGCCGGTTCCTCCAAACGTGTCACTCTCCCAACCTGACAAAATGCCCTATTAATTCTCGCTTGAATTCCCTCCCCACAACCATGATCCTGTAAGTTTGTTTGTTTGTTTGTTTTTTTCTTAAACCTGTGTTGGCGATTTTGAAAAGGCAGCTGTCTCCTGAAATTTTAGTCACGCAGTAGTGTGAACTATCATTATCTTGTGAAATCTCTGTTTGAATGCATGTTTTGACATCTAGTGACTTCCTGACGTTGAAGAACACATGGCCAGTTCGTGTCAGAAATGTTTTCATGCAGAGCTCATTGTATCCTTCTCAGGATGTCTTCACAGAAATTATGCCAAATTCCATGTCTTTCTATCTTGGGAGTAGAATTTTTTTTTCTCTTTTTCATTAGATGTTAAATGGACGTAGACTCCAGCTGAATGGTACATTTGGAGAAAAGAGGAGATTGCTTTAGAAGGAATAGAAGACAGAATAATTGTATCTCCTGTGTCAAAACCCTAACTTTTAAATTTTTTTGTTACCTTCATTAGCATGTTTTTCTGTGCTTTGCATAAAGGCTATTTCCCACGTGTTTTTCATTAGTTACTTTTTATTCAAGCGATGCTAACTTGGGTATGCTCTCACTTTGTGCGAGTGCCGTTCGATTTCCTTCCCTGCTCCTTTTTTCGCTCGGTCGGTTTGGGATTTTCCCCGTTCCCATCAGCAGGGTGACGCCTGGCGGTGGGAGCGCAGGGGAGGAGGCTGCCTGTGGCAAGGTGTGCCGGGCGGTCCCAAAGCCCGGCTAAGGAGACGATGTAGTCCAGAGAGCTAAAAGCATGTTCCCAGTGAACTCCTTGGCAAAGCACTTCTCAGAAGCCCTGGTGTAAGCTAGTGTTATGGGAACTACATTTATAGAAGGTAGCTCAAGGTTCTGAGAGATTTCAGCATCTGAATATTCTGTCTTAAGAATAGAATATACTATCTTAACGATAGAATATCCTTAAGGCGTCCTTAGCCTTTTCATAAAACACACAAGAGCTCAGCTCCTGCATATGCATTCTCAGAAGATGAGATGAAATGCCAGCCAAAGTGTGAATCTGGCTATTAAACAAGTACTGGTAAGCTGTTCTGCACAGATGCTTTTAGTGATCTCTGGACCAGCAATCCCCTCTCTAGTCTGCATCCTGAGTACTATTAGGTCCCTGCCTGTGAATAAAAATGGAAAGCTGATTTTACACGAGGGCTTCAAAGTGGAAATAGATTCAAATGCAAGTGAAATCTTTCCTTTCATGCCTAACCTAAGGCGTGACTTCCCCCTCACTCAAAGTACCACTTATATTAGAATGGTTACTGGAAAGCAAACTGCATGGCAGCCCCGCAAACCATTACACCCAAATGGTACATGCTCACAGCTTTGGACTGGTATTTATGAGTGTGCTTTGTAAGAAGTCTGAGGCTGAAGGTAGGAAACACGACAGGAATTAGGAGTTGATTCAAAATGAGATCATTTCTCTTGGCACATGCAGAATGGGCATGATGTCACTGACAAGAATGTAAAGTTGTGCAGGTTTGGCTAGCTCCAGAGGTTTAGGATAGTGCCAGTATGCTTTAATTCTTGTAGGAGCTGGGGGAGAAAGAATAATACTTTAGTGGTTGCTGAAGTGTGTCAAGGTTTTTTTTCCAAAGAAGAAAAATACTCTGGTGACACTGTCTTAGCCTGTCTGTGTTTTATTCCTTCTATATTCTGATTAAAGTCTGTGTATGATGTTGACAAAGAACATGAGTGAAGGTATTTTCTGGAGGAAAGAAATATTGCATTATTGACAAGATTGCCAGACAGTTTTTTAATCTTGATAACAGTTTCATCAGAATTTTTACATGGAGAAGTCTGTGGTCAGGACAATTTGTCTGCTTCTGCAACTGCTCTTTAGACTAGCATTTCTGAGAACAGCTTGCCAAATGGCTGGAAAAGTGGTGCAGTGTTCCAGTAACACACAGACCTACATATAATCACACTAACAGTGTTACTCTGAACTTGTTGAGTAAGCCAAGTCTGTTAGTGTCAGCAAGATGACTACAGCGTGCCCTTGGGTGACTCAGAAATGATGCTACAGAGGGAAAAGTGGTGTGGAAAGGTGGAAACCATTCCCTGTAATTTAACCAAGGGCAAATGGGCTGGGTTCAGCTGGGTAGAAATGCTTAAATGGTGACTGAGTTTCCAGGATGGCACTTGAAGGGTTCATAGAGGCTTAACAAGGTAGTAAAGGGCTCACAGCTCACGCTCCCTGGGGACAGACATGGGGAAACCGGGCGTGTTTCATCTGGTGAAGAACAGACTAAGGGATGACAGAGTAGCAACCCTCCATACTTGAAGGGAAGGTACAAAGGTGAGGAAGCCCAACTCTTGATAGTGCTAGTGACTGTAAAAACAGGCAGGGATCACAAATGGCAGTTAGAAGGTTCACATTGGGTACTAGGGAAATACGCTTCACTGAGAGGATAATGAAAATCCTCATTGTGTCCATTGCTTTTTGTCTTTCTTTTGAACTCCACTGAGAAGAGTGTGGCTCCATATTCTTTACTGTCTTCCTCCCTCATATTTATATGTATTCATATGTAATGTTAAGAGCTTCCATGAGCCTTCTGATCTCTAGGCTGAAAAGTTCTAGCTATCTCAACCTCTCATTGTAGGGGAAGTGCTTCAGTCCTTTAATCCTCTTCATGATGACCTGCACAGAAGCAATTTCAGTGTGTCAGTGTCTTGCCTGCACTGAGGAGTCCAAAACTGAACACAGCAACGCAGATGAGTCTCAGAAGGGCTGAGGGAAGGGGAAGGAGGACCTGCCTTGACCAGCTGGCAGTGCTCTTCCTGTTGCAGCTTAGGACTTGATCTGGTATTGACAGGGGTCTTCCTTTAAGTGGGTCAATGCACACAAAATTTAACTGCATTAATGGTTTTGCTCATGAAAATACATGATACCAAGAGGACCCTTGCTCAGAATCCCCAAACTCAGCAGTCTGTGAAAGGGAACATAAAAATGTAGGTGCTACAGAGAATAATGTGTGAATTTGGAAAATTATGAAAAAATTTGAAAATTCATTTTGAAATGCTGTCAAATCTAACCTGATTTTGAAAATTACAGCCTAAGAACCGGCAGTGTTGGCTCCTAAACAGGAATTGGGAATGGAAGTGACAAGTGCTCTATGTTCATGTTGTGAGTAGGAGTTGCAGATGCAGCTGGTAGAGAATGGTTGTCCCTTGTGGACTTAAGGTCATTTGAGAACAGAGACATCAGACAACATATTTGATTTACTGTCATTTAATAAGCTTTTTTATCCAAGGGAATATGTCAGAAAGAGATCAGATAAGTATACAACTGCTGTATTCCCTGCTGAATGACTATGTAGTAAAGGACCAGCTGTTCTTAGTAACATTGTTAAAGTCAAATTTCTTACTTGGCCTGGATTTATCACACAAATCCTGATTCAAAGAAGTGGCACTCAAGCTACTTGAATAGTTGAATTCCTCTGGAGGATTTAAGTCATCTGTGCCAAGTCACGGGAAGCTGAGGAAAATAATGACAGTGAAAAGACAGAGGCTTGAGATTGTTTGAGTGGGCTGTTCATCCTCGTCCAACATGCATAAGAAACAAAATTATGTACTACTTCTCTTGAATTATGAGAAATCAACAAAGCCACATGGCACTCAAATAATTTTTTTAGCTGTGATACTTTTTAGACATTGTTGAAAGTACAAGTAAACACCACATGACTGCCACAGTTAAAGTTCAATGAAATGAGTTGAAAAACAACTCCAAGTAGAGGAGAATAGCAGTATTTTATTTTCTCATTGCCTGTAAAAAATTGCATTCTGGATTTCAAGTATATAATTTATAGACAAATACAGAAAGCACTTCCACTATCAATTTTTTGAACCAGCACCTTTCACAGCTTTCCTTTCTGATAATGTATGTTGTTTCTTGGAAGCAACACAGAAGAATTTGTTTTATATTTAAGAAAAAATTTTATTGAATCAGACATAGTGATATTCCTTGGGTATAATCACATACTCTTACAGAAATGCTTGCCCTTCCCAGTGTGTTTGTTAATTTTGCTTACGTAACATCTAAAATTGTACTGTTATCCCTTGAGGCAGCTGTGGTACTTCTCTGTGGTGTCTTGTTGATTTCAGGATTTTACCACACACATGCCACTGGAGTATAGAGCTGGCTGCCTTAAAATACTTACAATAATGAAACCAGTGATAATAAAAATAACACTAATTTATATACAGATTAACAACAACAACAGAACATCAGCAACCCTGAAGCATTTTGTCCTGGGTTATAGTCTATTCAATTTCATCTGCTGAAAACAGTTGGGGGCGGGTGCCTTTTGATAATGGGCCAACGGTCAGTATCAGGTAGAGCATTGTTCTTATCTTTAATGGGCCATTAACAGTCTTCTCTAGCCGTCTGCCCTTCCCAACACATACCTACATCCTAGCGTACCTATTGTGTGATGCTCCACCCCGTGGGAGGAGCCAGCCATTTTTACCTGGATAAAGCTGGAACTTTAAACGAGCACAGTGTCTTGCTTCATCCGATTACGGGAGGAAGGCTGGACCCTTCTCACCACCTCAGGACCCCTTTCTTTTCTGCTACTGGATCATTTTCTGCCTCAGCGGAGCTGTACCTGCCATTCCAGGAGGACTCACTTTTGGACTGCTTTCCACACCCTGACTAACAAGGTTGTAGCTTTGACCCTGTCAGGACTTTTCAAAATTGTTGTTTGTTGGTTTGCTGGTTTGGTGGGGTGGTTTTGTTTTCTTTTTTTTTTCCTTTTTCTTTTCTACCACATTTGTATTCTTATATTCTTAGTAAAAAGCTGTTATTCCTACTCCCAAATCGTTGCCTGAGAGCCATTAATTGCAAAATTAGAACTTGGCGGGGGGTGAGGGGTTTACATCCTCTATTCTAAGGGGAACTCCAGTTTCCCTGGCAGATACCTGTCTTTCTAAACCAAGACACATTTCAAGGCTGTAAAATGCAAAGAATACAAGGAAAGGAATAGACTCACAGGAAAAGTGTTACTGAGCAAAGACAGAATATTGGTCATGCAGGGGTTTTTTAATGGGAAACCTTTTTGCTAAATCTGATTATGTAATAGCAAACAGCAGTGATATATTTTCTGCTGTGGTATATATGGGTATTCATTACCTCTAATTGTCAAAAAAAATAAGGTTTTACAGTATTTCTACAGGAATCCATTGAAATTAAAATGTTTTGGAGCATATCTTGTGAGAAACATGTCTTATTGCTCATAGCTGTTCTTTGATGGATTTTGTGGTTGTTGCTGTGTAACCCCGGCCAACAACCAAGCTCCAGGCAGCGGCTTCCTCACTCTCCCCTCAAGGGAATGGGGGAGTAAATTGGGAAAATAAAAGTAAGAAAATTCATGGGCTGAGATAAAGACATTTTGATAAGTAAGAAAAAAGCTGTGTTCACAAGCGAAGCAAAGCTACTTCCTGTGGGCATGCAGATGCTCAGCCATCTCCAGGAAACTAGGGCTCCATCAAATGTAGTGGTGCTTTGGGAAGACAAATGCCATCACTCCAAACAGCACCCCTTCCATATTTTCCTCCCAGCTTTATATGCTGAGCATGACGCTGTATGGTCCGGGGTATTGCTTGGGTCGGTTGGGGTCGGCTGTCCTGGCTGTGTCCCCTCCCAACTTCCCGTGCATCCTCAGGCCACTCACAGATGGAGTGGTGTGAAGAGCAGAAAAGGGCTTGTCTCTGTGCAGGCCCTGCTCAGCAGTAACAAAAGCATCTCTATTATCAACACTGATTGCAGTGCAAATCCAAAACACAGCCCCATGCCAGCCGTTGTGAAGAAAATGAACTCTACCTCAGCACAGTGGTTTAGGAATGGCATTCTGATATCATTATACTTCCCATGAGAAATTAATTATACTTCCCATGAGGAGTTACAAAGGCATGTAGTGACACAAAATTGTCAAAGTGTTGTAGCAGCCCTCCCACAACCATGTTCTTTCCCAGGTGGTCCATCTCAGAAATTTATCAGAAAATCTTGTTCCAATACCATACTTTAAACTCCTTACAGTTTTTAAGGAATTTTTTGGCACTACACCTACTAAAAAACCCTACAATTTTTGGTATCACCTTAATGCCTACAAACCCCAGTCCCTGGTGTCAGGTGTGGTAGAAACACAAACCACGGGCACCTTCTCTGCAGGCCATGAGGTAGGTTTCACACTAGAAACAGTAGGAGACAGGTGATGCGAGCACATGGGGAGAAAGCTGAAATGAACATGGTTTTAGGAATGTAATGAGAGGGTGATGGTTTGGATGTCAGGCTGTGGTGATAACTGTCCAGTGTGATGATAGCAGTCTCATCTGCTGGATGCCACTGTAATAGCAACAGCTTCCTAATTTTAAAGAAGGATTTGAAAGAAGACAAGGAATTGGCTTTGTCAGAATTTATAAGCAATTTCTCAGTTACTAAGATGTCTCTGTGAATTGAGCAGGTGGGAGAAATTCTTAAAACACTATGTTAAGGGTACTGAGACTAAGTTTGTCAGATGGTTGTTAGAAATTTGATGCAATCTAAACAACTGTGGAACAGAACCTACTGATGTATTTTAAATTACTTAAATACTTTAATCAAGTAATCCCATAATTAATTTAAATAAAGCAAAGTTGTCTGCCATCCAATTTTGGGAAAACACTTTTTATCTGAAACTACTGCATTAATATATTTATTATGGTTGACTGGTAAGGGAACTGTTGCTCACATGCAAAGACTGACAAAACAATTACACATATGTCTTCAATATGGAAGTAATTGTGCTAATTAAAGCTTGTTAACTTGGATATTTTGCTAGATTTAGAATTAATTTTCAACAGTTTTGCTGCTAATACTGATATTATATATCTGTTGTAAATTCTCAGAGCAAGACTATTTTTAAATCTGAACAGTTTTCTTATTTACAAAGGCAAAGACCTTTTGTCCAAAACTTAATACTGGAATTCTAGTTTAGGATTCTGACTGTTAAATAATACTGTCCGTGGTCAAAATTAAAATGTTCTGCCATCCAGAAGCACTATTCTCTGTGACTAACTTCACACTACAAACAACACTAGATAGCTGAAGCTAATTGTCAGAAATAATCCAAGAGATTATATCTAAAATGAGATATTTGTTTGGATTTATTCCCACTGCCTGGGGCGCTGGTCTACTCTAGAAGCAGAGCAGGGACTCAAAAAATAACTGGAGCAGGAAATGAGGCAGGGCTGGAACAGACAGGGAACTCAAGCATAGCAAGAACAACAGGCTTTAGCATGCTGCAGGTTCCAGAGAAAAGCTGTAAGCTTCCATCTAACACCCATCCTGTCACAAACAAGCTTTACAGGAGATGCAAAACCTGGGTGGAGTGGTAGATGTACCAAGTGGTTGTGCTGTCATTCAGAGCTGCCTCAGCAGGCTGGAGAAATGGACCAATGTGAAGTTCAGCTAGGTCCTGCAGCTGGGAAGAAATAAACTTGTACACCAAAATGGGCTGGTGACTGACCAGGTGGAAAGAAGCTTGGCAGAAAAGGCCTTGGAGGTTTTGGAGAGACACCAAATGAACAAAGAAGACCATCAATCTCTTGGGCAGCAGGAAACAGAGGGTTGAGGGAAGAAGTTCTCCTTCTCCTCATCTGTCAATCCACATCTGAAATGTTGTGTACAATTCTGGCTCTCCATCCTTGAATGAGTCCAGTGAGGTCTGACAAAGACAAATAAAAATTGGACCATCTGACATGAGCAAAGACAGGCTGCATAGCTTGGAGAAGTAAAGGCATGGGGATATTTTATCTATGTGTAAATATCAGGGAGTAAAGAAGAGACAGACATTTCTCAATGACAGGATAAGAGGCAATGGGTGCAAACTGAAACACAGGAAATTCCATTTAAACATAGAAGAAATATTCCTGATGGGCTGTGGTTGAGATTGCATTGATTGTGAAAAGACTGAAGTGAAACTCCACCCTAATGACTATGGATAGTTTCAGGAGCTGGAATTGAAAGTGCACTAACTTGAATATAGAGGTTGAGTGATAACACAAGAGCTTGATGAGAACTTTGAATCCATATCAGAGGAAGTGTAGTCAGAAATCTCCTTTAGGGTAATTTTTTTTGTTTGATTTTTGCCCATTCTTGAGTTCTAGAGTAGAATTCTGGTTTTCTGCTATTTTGCTATTTACTTTGGCACATTTGTTTGACTAGAGTTGTTGACCTAAGGTAATTTACTTAACAGTCCTCTTAAAATTCTGTCTCTGCCAATTCTAGTCAACATCTCAATAAAATGGAGGCAGGGAGAGTGTGGTGAAAGAAAAAATAGACACTGACCTAGATTTAATCATTGCAGGTGGACAAATTTAAGCTTGGCAATCACTTCACAAAGAGGTGAGGCTCAAGCCAGAAGCTCTTTAAACTACTTAGTAGAAAAATTGCATGTATCTTGTCTCCTATCTAGTTTCAAAAACAATATTAGAGGATGAAACAGTGTAGAGAAACCCAGTCTGAGCATTCATAAAGAGCAGCAAAGCTAAGGAAGCAAGGTTTTCTTAGAATTATTTATTATTATAGTTCCCCGATTTTCAATGTGGATCTGTAACAGCCCTGGTTTTGGCATAAACTGCAACAAGATATTTTTTTCCTTCCTAATCTGTGTTAGCTGATAACTTTGTCCTGACTTACTTAGTCAATGGTTCATGAAAAAAATGGACACTTCAAAGAGAGGAACTATGGTCCTAAATATTCAGGTGATCTACAAGGGGTTGAGCGTTGCTATTTATCCTTTACTTTCATTTAGAAAATCCCCTATGATTACAAGCACTTTTTTCTTACTGCCTAAAATAACTGTCTGGAGCTTTGTGAATTCCATTCTGTGACACATTTGCCTAAGTTTTAGGTGTTATGGTACTTTGCATGACTAAGAAACTGAAGTAGGCTGATATGGTTAGGGATGCCTTAGTGTCCTTGAGGAAATTGCCTAAAGACTGCTGTAGTGGTATTTAATTAATGTTCATTAATAAATTGGTGTGGTGGGCTATAAACCTTTTATGTTTGTCTCTAAGAAGGTACTCATGATTGACTCATGACTAAACCATTCCTAATTCTACCAACTCCCACTTCTTGTAAATTTAGAGCTTTCATCAAAACAAAAATTATCCTAATATGCAGTACCAAAATACAATTTAGAGGGGAAATTTAAAATAAAGTACTCTGAATAATTGTAATTTAGTATCCTTTGTGTCTTATAGTCTAGTGTTACTTAACTTTGCACTCACAAGTGCTATTTTATGTTGATAGAAATTGAAAATCCTGATTTTCATTACTTATCCTGACTGTCTTGTTTAAAAGTAACTCAAATAATGTGTTTTTATGTTATCTAAAAGTCACTGATATAAAAATAGTTGAAAGAATTTAGTACATTTCAATAATGGTGCTGGTAAAGTTAAAAATAAATTATAAAAATAAATTATAGGATTTTTTCCAATTTTGGTTATATTTGTACTGAGTTCTGCCCTATTATCACTGCTTTGGTGCTGAAAAAGAAACCCAAATTCTGTCTTAGTATGTTTTTGGCACAGTTAATTTATATAAAGCATACAGAGTTATTTGTAACCCTCGGAAAAAAATGACAGATCATGTTTTTTATAATGCCTTTGGAAGGAAAAGAGGTGTAGCACATCTAAGAGATCAGTAGAGCAAAGTAAAATGGTGATGAAATAAGTTCTGGTAATACATTAATATCAAATGCAAGTTCACACAGAGCATTCAGATGTTGCAAGAATTTTCATATAAGAATTTTCAAATACTGTGTCAGTGCTAGCTGTGTATACATACAATTGTAATTAGGAAAAGGGAATTAAATTTTCTAAAAATTAGAAATTAAATAAGAATAAAAGAAGTACTCTTTTCCCATACAAGTCTTTCTTCCTGCTCTAAAATGTAGTTATATTGTAGGGTGAGAGGTACTAAATGAAACATTGAAGCTGTTTGGTGTAGAGTAGTGCATGTGGATTGGAATATAGAGGATTGGAGCTGAGAAAGAAGATGGCTTGTATTTAAAATTGAATCAATCATTTGAAAGTGGTCGGTAGTGGTGCCAAATTCTGCTATTGTGGAGTTGATTCACCATCACATCTTCTTGACACTAGTGTTGTGTTATTGTTGGTGGAATTGTTCCTTCTTTAACATCACAAAAGAACATGGCTTAACCCTATAGAATGTCCTCTGTGGAAATTCCTCACTAAATTATGGGACAATTTAATTCATGTATTAGATAACAGAATATTATACTGAAAGAGGTTGTGGTCCTTTAAATATTGCATAAAAATACTCTTAGTTTTACCCTTGAACAGCAGGACTTTATAGTGTAATATACAGGAGCAAAGTTAATCCATATGCTAGCAAGCCCTTTTTTCTCCTAGAAAAGCTTTTGAGTTTTGATGGCATGGGAAATGACAAAACTCTCCCATTAAATAGCTTCTCCCCTTACTGCCATGCTGACCACCTCTACTTTCATTCACAAATTCATCCAGCTATCCCTCTAAAACACAAAAAGTTATATTTTGGTTCAAGGGAAGAAACAGCAACTTCCTGTATATTCTCTCTCCTCATCCCAGCTGCTGACTTTTCCAGGTGGCCAGCTGTTTTCCCATGACAATCTTCTCTCTTCAGAACAGCATACTTCGTAAAATGTATGACATTACTCTAGTTCTGGAAAACTGCTTCTACTGTCCCCCCTCCATTCTTGGCCATGTTCTGTGGCCTGAAGAGTAAAACTTCAGTAACTTCAGTATCAGTGTGGGGTTGTTTGTTTAGTTGGTTTGTTTCCTTTTTTTTCTCTTCTTGTTGTTTAAGACCAAAAATGAACTGAAGAAGTGATTTCCATTCTTCTAATTCAAATATTTAGTTTCATCTGGCAGAAACAAGAAACTTGGATGTGGGTGACTTTATTTTGAAAAAAACTTCATGAAGTCCTGTAATATGATAAAGAAAAGCTCTGGGTGAGAAGAAATAAATAGATACTCAGTGTTGGGTCTTATCTTGTTTGGGTTCTGTGAAAAGTTCTTTTTTGTTCTCCCTCGGTATTACTATTACTAAATTAGCTATGGTGCCAGAACATGCTCATATCCTGAAACAGCCCTAAGAACTTCCAGGTTGCAGCAGCCAAGATTTTTGCTAGTCATTTAAACTAGTTAAATAGTTTTTGTAGGGTTGAAAACCTGACTGAAAGGTTGTTGAGGTCAAGGGCAGATAATTTACCATTGACTTCAACAGACTTTGTATCTGGTCCTTTGTAAGAAGCTCTTACACCAAAAGCTCCTAAATGCAGGTTGGTGTCAGACTCAGCGCTTGCTTTCCTCTGAAGCTGAACACCAGACAAGAATGCAGCTGTGATTTCCACGGTGAGCATGCACAATGCCTTGCTGACACCCAACAGAGGCACCTGAGGTACAAGGCTGGGTGCTTTTTTGGCTCCCTGAGTATTTTTTAGTTTATGTTTTGCTGCGGTATCTCATGTCTGCCGTGCACTTAGAAAAGGAACATGTAAAGTTACCATAACTCGGTTGGTGTTCAATAACTTGTTGAGCTGCTGTCAAATTGTAACAAGGCGTGAAGTCTGAGCAGGAGTACATCTACCGCTTCCAGAAACAATGGGAATTAAAATGTTGTATCAATTATGGTTTTATAGCAGGGGTAAATCTGTTTTAATTACTGAAATGGGTTAAGACGGGTCCAACAAGAATAAAAACGCTCTGAAAACGTCTATTTCCTAAACTAATAGGATGACATGAAACAGCCTTCCTGAAGTAATAAACACTTAGAATTAAGCAATGAAAGCTCTGTAATTAAATACTTCATAAGGGAGGCATAAACTTACCGTGAAAGAGGCAGAAAGGTGAGATAAGAATTAATATTTTCACTGAGGTTATTTAATTTTTTTTCAGTCATTGATTTTTTTCTACAGTAGGTGTTTACTTCATAAATCCACGATGAACAGAAGTTCACTATGTCATCAAGGGTGCTGTAAAGAAAGGTGCAAGCATGTGAGCCAGCATAGGCTGCTCATCAAAACTTTTGACAAATTCCAGAGCATAAAAGAAATAATTAATGCTGGAGGGAGATTTCAGAGTCATATCTTCCATGATGCTCACATTTTATCTGGAGGAAATGTAGAGAAGTATAAACCCCAACACAACAATGCTTCCCAGCTACTTTGGAATATCTGTTTTCTCAGCTAGATGCCTTTCCCCTGACACAGACACTGCCTGTGGGTGGTGTCCTGAGGGAGCTGTTACTTGGTTGGTGGGAAATGCAAGGCGGACTGGAGGAAAGCATCCTGGAGTAGGACTCTGATGACATCCTTCTTGGCCACTTTCAACAGCTTATGGGATGCCTTTGGAAAAGATCAATGCTTCGTGGCTCTATTTCCCCTCTTTAACATGAGGATATTCGTCCTGATATCTATGAAAATATTTTGAGGTCACTAAGGGCAAATACTACAGCAGAGAAGGATATTAGCAATTGCTGCACTTAACCAGACTTGGGATGTGCTAAATTGTAGGCCTGATACTTCACTAAGCGTGTAGCACAAATACAAATTTGAAGTATAAATGCTTCTGTTACTTATATATACTCTTCCTACAGGTTACACACTTCCCTCACACATGTTCCTTACTCTTACCCAGCTGTATAGAGAAGGTGTATCCGTGCTCAGGGTGTTCTGGGTTCTTACTGATTTCAATTAATTCATGCACTTTGGGGCAGCCAGACAGTAGCTATGCTGCTTCCTGACTGTGTAACATTTTGTTAAGGAAGACTTAAGCCCTTAAAAAATGAGCAGGTGTATTCAATGTCCTAAAGCCAGTTGGTCTCAGCATGTGATAAATACTTGACTCTCTTTTGTGGAGGTACAAGTTAAAATAATATTCATCTCGCTTGCATGGACTTTTTTTATGATTTATTAGAATGTAAAATGGTTTCACTTGGAAGCAGATTTTGGGTTATGTCTCCTGGGAATAGCGGATGGCTTGGGTAGTGTTTGTGAGAAAAGGCTGTTAGGGATTAGGAATGTCTGATGGTCCGCCACTTTGCAGCACATTTTAGAACAGCCTTAAAATTATTTTAAGTGTTACCAGTCATAGCTGGTCTCATAAGAACCATTCACTGCATGGTAGTAATAGGGTAGATGGATTTTGCCATTCATCCTCTTGGCCTTTCTTTGTGCTACTCTGCTGAGACTACAGGAAGTAAGTGGAGAGAGGTGACTGCCAGTTCCATGATTTTTAAGGCTCCACAATGTTGAAGGCCATTACAGATTATGGGAATCAACAAATGTAATGATATTATACGTTCTCTTTGGAATTATAAATATAAAGGGTCATGAATAAACCTTTTGCTGTATGTCTTTGTACAGTAAGATCTTCTCCAGTTGCATTTAAATGCTGTTGCTGTTTAAACTTTACATTAATACATTTTTAATAATAATCTATTAAATTTTAAGTATGGCTTTCTATGACATGAAGCAGCCTTCATTTTGAAATAGGACTCTGCTGTACATTAACAAATGTGAATTCTAATAATGGTGAAAGAGTAGCTAAATATCAGAAGAAAACAAGTATATAGTGGGAGCTATTGATCTATGGAGAGAAAACAAGTAGACACTAGCTCTTAAGTCAGCATATCCAGAGACTTAATAAATTTGTGTTCAATCGAAGTACCTCAGGAGGGCTGTGAATCAACAGCCATGAACCTTTCTGTAACTGACTCCAGAATAAAATAAATTTGGGTTCTTTTCTTGTCTGACCTTTTTCTTGTTCTTTATGTTGTGTGTGTGTGTGTGTGTTTTTCTTTTCTTTTCTTTTTTCTTTTTCTTCTTTTTTCTTGGTTTAGACTTTGAAAATGTTGAGACTGAAAAGTTGTATTTGTATCATCTTGCACATTCTGATCTGGATATACTTTTGGATATACTGGATATATTTTTTTTATTTGGAGGGTTTGTTTGTTACATTACTATTTGTGTACTGCCTTTAAAAAGTAAAAATACAAAAATAATTAAAAAAAGAAAACCAATAAGAAAAAGGTTTGACCACAAGGTGGCATTGAAGACACGCAAAATACATAATCTTACATTTGAATAGAAAACAGTTTAAAAGAAAAATCTGCTTCGCCTAAGCTCTAAGAATGTTATTGTTGAAAAAGTTTCCAGTCAGGTTGCATGTTAATGCACCCTGAAAATCCAAAAGAAGTTTGGCTTATTGAAGTAACTTACTGCTTGATAAAAGTCTGCTATTGACTTATGTGAACTGTGTGCAAGACAGGAAAAGAATGGCTTTGCCTTGGCATTGTCTAATGCTCAGAGAATAGATGACAGAGGGCTCGGGTGGCTCGGATTGAAATGGAAACACCCAAGGCACTGTTCATCCATCATTCCCAGTGCACAATCTACATGGCTAAAGAGCCTTTCTTTTGCTCTTCCCATCCTGACTCTGTTTGAGAGCAAAGGAGGAGCCAACACTTGACCTCTTTGGCCATGGTGAGATCTCTGGGTGCTGTGCTGCCGGCTGCAGCCCCTGAGGGTGTTTGGTTCACTGCTGTCTTTGGGGCACATGATCTGTGGCTGTTCCTCTGCCTGCCAAATGTTTATCCAGTTAAGTAACACATATGACATTTCACTCTTTGCCCCAGAAACTGATTTTGTCTTAAAAAATTATTTCCTTTATTATACTTACTGGTTATGACTGTAGCTAAATAATCTAGTTGTGCTCTATAGAAAATAGTAATTAAAGGAATAACTTCTTCCTCAAGTAGTATTACCCTGGGGCTTACTTTCCTTTCATGTTTTTAAATTGTCTGTCACTTGCACAGAAACATAGAATTTGAAGAACACTCACACATATATTAATGTCACTGCTGAAACACTCAGATTTTGGTTTTGGGTTTAGCCCATTGGCAAGGTCAAATTCCTGTAAATGTCTTTTGTTAACTCTGTGTTTTTCCAATGCACGTTCTCCTGAACATTAGTCAAATATATTATGGAAAGTAGAGGCAATGTATACAATGAAAGACAACTTCATTTATTTGTGTCTACTTTTCACAATTTTTAATCCATCTACAAGACGACAAAAACTTGTTGGAAAAAAAATAATTTAAAACAAGTTATGATACCTTTCACATAGAAACAAAGAAGTAAGCAAATAAAACAGTGTGAAATGTAAATTAAAAAACAAATATTCAAGATTTGGCCTGATTTTTATTTGGCTGGGTATTAGAATGCATTGTGACCGCCCTCTTTTTTATGAAGATGTAAGTGGTTCTCCTTGTGAAAAGAGGTTAAACAATGCTGTTAGCCAGTATCCTACTGAACGTGTGATCCAACAAGCTTAAAAAACTGACAGCCTGTCCTCTGAAAACTGCATCACTGTGTGATAAATTTCTTTGCAAGGGAATTTTCATGCCATGCAGCCCAGATTTACTTGGCATCACATGATGTTCATCCGATCCCACTCTTTTCTAAGCCTGAAATAAACTGGAAGTTAAACCTACAAATGCTGCAGTGTTTTAAGATGCGGTATTCTTAAAAGCCAATGGATAATTTGGTGTAGGTTAATCCCATTAAAATTAGAAACAAATTAGCTTGACATTGAGGATGGGAAAATCAATCCTTACTTTACTGAGAGCCATCCTTTATTTTCACACCAGGAATTGGAAAATGCTTTTCCTGCCTCCCCAGCTTTTGGTGTATGTATTTAAGACTTTTTTTTTCTTCTTATCACAGTTCAAGACAACCAGGGGAAAACACTGACATGAACTACATTAATGTGTTTACATGAATCACATATCTTTCTGAATAATAAATTTTCTGAATTTATTAAATGAGCTTGTATCATTTGGGTTTCTTGTTCTTCCAAGGACTCACAGCTGTAGATTTCTTAGATTAGCTCAGTTTGGAATGTTTGTGCAGTTTTGATGGCAATTGCAAATACTTAGTTAACTTCTCCTAATTAAATTCTTTGCAAACTGTTGATGAACCCTGAACAGATGAAATGAAATCAAGGAGATAGAGACATCATAAACATATAGTTAAATACTTGCAGAGACCAACACATGGAAATTGCTATTTTTGTTAAGTTCATGCTGTGAGGCACTTTTTGAGCTATATACTTTTAGATTTTTTTTTTTTTTGGTGTGTGTGTATATCAGTCAGAGTAAAGGTGCCATATAAATGTTTTAAGTAGCTATCTGGGAGTACTGGGGAGGCTACTGAGAAGCTCACAGCTGTTTTGTACTCAGTAGAGCTGCTTCCCCACTGGAATGGGTGCTGGACATGCCGGAATGTGGACTTACATGGTAGATGGCTGTAGCCTCTTGCGTTAGCTCTGTGTGTATCATTGTGGTGCTCCCTCTGTGCAGTGTGCCATAGAAAAAATTGCAGCACTGTTGATTTGGCTTCCTGAGATGGGACTTTCTATTGTGGATCTTCTGCTGTTGCAGAGTTTTCTCGTCAGATTTCGCTCTAAGGAAATGTATGCCCCTCTCAATGACATTAATTTCACTCCCTTCTATTGCTGTTATCACTGCTGCATATATAGAGCTCTTAAGATGCAGGAAGGATGTGCTGTTTGCATGTCCAATTGAGGCTGGAAAGTGACAGAGGGGTTGGTTCTTCCCATCAGGAGGAAACTCAGTGTTGAAATGAGCTCAGATTCCTTTGTGGAATTAAGGAAATACCCCTATTTCTTGACAGCACCCTTGCAGCAAATGGGAAATACAGCTCTGTGCTGGGAATTCCAGAAAAAAAGAAGGACAAAATACTGTGCTTTGGATGACAAAATGTCATGTTCTGAAATTTGACCTGAGTTTAAGAAGTATATATTTTAAAGCTTGTCCCTCTTGTGGGTTGCAATTAGTGGTGCAGAAACCAGCTGCCTTCTGGAAGACAGACTGCAGGGAATAAACAGTATTTCTTTTCCTCCATAGTTATAAAAGAAAAATAATTATTTGTAAACAACAAAACAACCACCTTCTTTCCCAGCTGCCAAAAAATTGTGGGTGTAGTTTCTGGGGATTTTTGTCAGAAATCTTAAGCAGTCCTTCAGTTAAAAAAAGGATGAAGAAGTATTTGGTTGCATTGACACTATTCCATATAAACTTGAAGTAACTCCAAAATTTAAAGCTTTTGGATCAGGTCACTGGTAATCTGAAATTCATCTCTTATATGGTGGATAAAAAAATCCAGTCATTTGGAAAGAGATTTATGTGGATGAATACAGATAAATTTTTCATATTTGAATGAAGAGGGAAGGACTTTCTTGTAGAGAAAAAAAGATAGATTAAACCAGGAAAATTCATGTCGACAGTTTGAGAAAAGGGAGGCAATCTGTGATATTTTTACAGTTGCTTCAAATACAATTTATATATATAAGCTGAAATGTCAAGAAGATAGTGGTACTTAAATTTTAGTGAATTTCTTTGGGAAGTGTGTACTCAAGTACATATTGTTGTCCTTAATCTTACACGGTAGGTACACTCCTTTTAGTTCCAAATGTGAAAATTACAAATCTAAAGCGTGGTTCTCTAAGTCTTACATGTAATGGAATATATAAGGTTCAATTAACATTGCAGTTCTACTGCATTTTATACTTAGAGTCTGGATACTGTTTCAGATGTGGCTTTCCTTAGAATACATAGAAGTTGTGCTGAGGAAAGATTTTCCCTACTGCCACACTCACAACATCAGCATCAATAATGCCAAGAAACAGCACTGGCTGCTGCTCTGCTTAGCTGATAACATCCCTTTGGCCATCATGCCTGGATTTCCCCCTGTGAAAGCTGCAGTGCTGAGGGTTGACTAGATTCATGCGTGGATCTAGCTCTGATAAGGAGCTTGACTCTGTTGTAAATTGTGCCTAGGTCTGGGAACTTGAAAGGACAGGGGATTTGCAAAGTATATGTAGCTTTTATGAGATAGCTGGAGCCCAGTCAGGGGGCAGCAACCTTATCAGTGTCTGTTAAAGCTTCAAAGTGGGGCATAGAGAATCTCTGGGTAATGGTTGGTTTGAATAAATCTTTGAAAAATAACTCCTGTTATTATCATTGTCCTATTATAATCTTTGTCTGAGACTTTTGTTATACAAAGGACTGATGACTTAGCTTGTCCTGTTGTGTACAAAACACATCTCCTTTCAGGTTATCCTCCTTAGTTCATGCTGTTTATTTCCCTCCCAAGGTATGTAGTGAATGCTTTTTACTTTCCCCTGCAGACAGAAAAATATCTTCAATTAGATATTTATCTAAAGCTGTTATCGGCTTTAGCTGTGTTTGTTACATAATGGAATTCCCATGCAGCAAACCCAAGCAGGCCTGCCCTGCAGCCCCATCTAATAACAGCAAGAGGTGCACATTAAACTCACAGTATGGTCACATTCATTTCACAGTAACTTTTATACATTATCACAGGACAAAAATAAAATTAGCAGCCAAAAACGTTATAACCAGGAAAGCAGCATAAGAGGGATAAAGAAAGAACAATTTAGAGCTATAAATTGTGAATATTTAATGATAGCAAGGTACTTTTTTTGTGGAGCTTATCTTAGCTGGACCCCTTCTTGCCAACAGGAACATCTAATTTTTTTCAAAAAAAATTAATTCTGGTTTAAACAATTACTAAGCCTTTTTGTCCAATTTCTCATGTTCTTTCTTATACCCTTGGTATAGGACTTCACATTGAGAGCCTAAAGCAGGCTTCACCTTTCTTCCTATTGAAAACATTTTGCTTCTTACACCTTGGGAGGTAAAGACCACAATGAAAAGAAACACAACTTCTAAGTGGGAAGTGATGTGTTCTTTTCAAATGCATTTTGCTCAAAACATATACTAAGCTGTTGTTAGTTGTTAGGCTAATATAAAGCAAACTCTTTCTAGTTTTCAGTTGTTGTCTGATTGATTTGTATATCTGGAATCTGCAAGGCTGTTGACATCTGCTGCTTTGAGACTGAAACACGATGAATACTACTAATTGTTCATTGAGCTATGGAGCCTCTTATGCAATTAGGCCACGTTTTTTTGATGAGAAAATCAATTTTAAATTAAAGGACTGCGCTAGGGAAAGGTGTTACTTAAAGGTTCTACCTAAAAGGAAATTGGAAAACTATACTAGAATTGTAGTGTTTTATCATGCAGCAGATCTGAAGAGCTTTTATTCCTGCCATACACCTTGGTACCTGAAGATGAGCTTTTTGCAGAACATGGTAATTCACTTTCAGAAGTTTAGTTACATTATTTTTGAGTTGGTGTGATTGTTTTGCTGGTGATAAGACAGTGTTTGGAGACTACAGAGTATGCATGAATGACAGCAGAAGTATACACAGGACAACTGAACAGTGATGCCCAGGGAATCTTATTTGTTGCACTCACATGTTATTTAACTGCAGAGGTATTTTTTCCTAGTGAAGTACAAGTTCATTTTTTGCCAGGAGAGTAAATGCAATTGTTATAAAGAGTACTCTTTATGACATCCTGAGGCCATGGTGTTTTCCCCATCTTCATTCTTATGCTGCCAAAGCAGGCAAGCAAGCTCAGATACAGAGCTGCCAGCTGGGTTACGCCACTTTGTACAAACTAGAACAATCTGAGCCAACATGCCTTCACACCTCTTCCAGCTGATGCTGACTCTCCTTTTCACCCTTTGCTTTGATTCTAGGTGGGTGTGAGATGCTGCCTCTGCTTCATGTCTGGTGAATGTGTGAAACTGGGCTAAGTATTAGGTTTGTAATCTCCTTAGTCAATTCTCCTAAGTTCTGTCTGAAGATCTCAAATGATCTTCTTTTCAATTACTATCATTACTTAATCTGGCTTGGCTTGACTTTGTTAACTGATGAGTTCACACTGATACATTAGGACTTTTATATTTAGGCTGAGCTGATTGAATCCTTGCCTGTAGTCATGGACAGATGGACTGGTGATGTATCAGTGTCCAATACTCATAAGATGATCTCTTCACAATGTCAGAGATACTGACCTTTCCAGGAATAGAATATGTGTCACTCACATGTAATCTACTTAATCTTCTGAGAAAAGAAAATATAATGCTGATGTGAAAAGATTGAAATGCATCCTTTCAGTCAAAGCACTGGTTGGTTTGAGTCAGAAATAGTTATGTATGTATAAAAAACTTGAGTACCATATAAATACAGGTATATCTGTGCACATGCAAGTATGAAGTGTTTAGATTATGTGCTCTTTACGTTTCCCAAGCATGGCAAGCAGTATGTATTAAATAAAGCTTTTTGTTCCACCTGTACTTAACAGAAAAATACTCATCTCCTTGGCAAAAAATAAAGCGGCATTGTTTTAATTTGTCTCATTGATGGTGCTTTCAGTTAATATTGAAAATTTCCTGACATGAAATGAAAATAAAAATGCTGAAAATAATAAAGCATGAAATATGAAAATAATAAAGACCCTTTAGTTCAGTTCAATTCAGTTCTGTTCAGTATCTTGTCCTTTAACTAATCTGCCAAGAACTTTTTGCTAGATATCATTATAATACTGATTTCTACATAGAATTCACGTGGTATTGTATTTATATTTGACATACCTTTTGTATCTAAAACTATTTTATATGTCATTTCATGCACTACATCATATAAAAGGAGCTGCAAAGAGATGCTCTCTTTGGTAGATACTTTTGTTACAGACAGATTATTTCTGCACAATTTGGCTGGTGAACTACACCGAATGTTGAGTCTTACAGTCAGAATTCAACAAGTTTTTATGTGCCTGAAATGTAATAGTGTTGTTAGAGTAAATAAAATAAATACCACCATCGAATAGGTGCTGCCCGTATTGGGATGTGGAAGGCAATGTACCAAATGCTTATGTACATTCCATCAATGCCTTGTGCCTTTTTTGCTTTACTTTCCCCATATTTCTTTTCCAACAATAAGTTTCTTCCATTCTGTCTTTGGTGCACAAAAAGGCAGGAGTGGCTTTATATGAACAAAAGTGCTCTCCCACCCAAAAGTTCCTGTCTGGAACTTATATCTACTTGAGACCTTGAGCTGTGCTAACTCAAGTTTCTGGTAACAGACATAAATTACATTTTGTTGTGCTGCTCCAGCTGTGTACTAAGGGGATTAATTTCAAGGCAATATATATTTTTCTGTCTCACTGCTCTCTGTGACTTCCAGAATGGGAGGGCAGCTTTAATTTGCTCAGGAGGGGTTGGTAGGGAAGTATAGTGACTCTGTTTCTTATTTGTGATCTACATTTCTTTCCTCCCTGAGGTAAAGCAATTGACATCTTGGGTTACACAAGTGTCTTTGTAGAGAAACATTGACCCAGTCTTCCATTTGTGAATGTTGGTCTCAATATTGTCAGGATGTAAAACTGATAAAAATGTTTGTGAAGTCCTTATCTCTGTGCTGAATCATTTTTCTTTGTTGTCTTTTGAATTTGGGCCCTCTGATGAAACCCATAGAAAAATGTGGTGACTCTAGTGCAGGGTTTTCTCTAGTCCAGGCATAGGTAGCATGGCCTGTAAGGGAGCATTTTCAACACTTGCATGGAGAAGCAACGCAGGAAGATGAGTAGAGGCCTGATCTCTTGCTTGGCTGAACCAGGACCAAGCAAGACAGGGTGCCTCATTCCAGGGTTGGTGGCTGATAAGCCTGGGGGTTATTATGAGTAAACACTAAAGCAGTTTGTGTAATTCATTTAATGTCAAAGAAACCT
Organism: Cyanoderma ruficeps; assembly: GCA_008694505.1. Classification (NCBI taxonomy): domain Eukaryota; kingdom Metazoa; phylum Chordata; class Aves; order Passeriformes; family Timaliidae; genus Cyanoderma; species Cyanoderma ruficeps. The sequence continues at coordinate 29,615,307 of VZDJ01000782.1, forward strand.
AGGTGTTCACTCAGACAGTTTCAAGCCCAAGTGCATTTAATTTAATGCATGGTTATTTTATTAGTGAAGCCGATAACTTCCAGCAGCTTGCTTATGTGTCTGTACTCAGCAGTTGCTGCCTTGACCAATTTGAACTTCTAGAATGGCAATTCTGGTTGTTACTGTGCCTAATCCTGATTGAAGATGCAAATATTTTTGCTCATTGCATTTTGCTATTTCAAAATATGCCCTGACCTGCAAGAATTGAAATTTCAAGGAAGCATATTGAGGACTACAAACCCCTTAATCTTAGAGCTACATCTGCCTCAAAACCTTTACATAAATTAGGATATGTGTATAGATTGTGATAATTTAATATAGAAAATTATACTCTCTAGTTTTCACAATTGATTCTTTAGAGGTACGCTTTTGTTTGTACATGCAATACCTTGAATAAACCAAAATTGCAATCACTTTAAATACAGACATATTGATGTGCTATAATGCATGGTCCCAGTGCAAAAAAAATCACAATGCATTTGCAGATGGGTGGCAGTGGTGACATTCAGAAAATAATATGGAAAGTGTGAGGGAGAAAAGACTGTACAGAAAATTGTGTACCTGTGGACAAGTCCTGAAGAGGGGGTGCATGGGGCTGTCCTGGATGAATACTGGAGGAGCATGACTGAATACAAGATACAGGAAGACATTGACTTATGAAGAAGTAGAATTGCTATGAACAGCTCAGTTTAGAGTCCAGGGAAGGCTACTCAGTAGGAAGGTTACAAGATGGGAAGGATGGGAAACAAGCACAACTTCTGAGTACTCAGTTAAAGAATAGGACATCTGTATTCTAATGTGTCATGAATGTTCCGTGGAACAACAGAAACACACCAAAATCATAAGATTAGTCAAATTGTTGGATAATTGATACTTTTTACGATGTGCAACATAGAAAGGCTAGTAAAGTCACTAAAGTGTTAAAACATTTGTCTTATGCCTTCTGTAGAAGAAAGAATATGTTAAAATTGCAACATAAAGGTCTTCTTAAACTGGAAATCATGAGAGAAAAGAGGGACTCATGATTCCAGGAAGTGCTTTGAATATCAAAGGCAACCCTGAATATTTCATTTGCTTTGAAAGGACACTGATCAAGCTTTGAATGTTTCATTTGCATTAAAAAAGGACAAGAATACACAGCTAAGAGAAATCCTCCAGGATTGGAGGAAATCAGCCAGCAGATGGAGTAATTTGATGAATTCTGCACCCTTAGCTTCTGCAACAAGAGTTTTTGGGTGACTTATTTCTTGAGCTCCTAAAAAGAAACCGTTTTGCTGTTAAAATTTAGGTGTGCATTATTAAGTGTTTTACTATTTACAATCCAGCTTAAAAGTTTCTAATTAATTGTGCAAACTTTATCTTCAGAAACTAGCATTTATTGTGCTTCAAGCTTTCATACTCACGTAGTATTGTGGGGGAATTTTGAGTGAAGCTCAGAAATTGGAGATTTATAATCTCCTTGAATGTAAAAAGAATATATATGAAACAGCTTCCTTGGGACAATCTGCACACAAATTAATGTTTTTAAGGAACATGTGTGCTTTTCTGGTAAGCCAGGAGCTGGTCTGCAGCCTATTAAATGCAGAAATTAGTCCAGTGAAAAACCATCCTAAAGGCAGCAGACCGTGGAAATATTTTACCATGAAGTGTGCAGAATGAAGCAAGTTCCTGCAAGACTTTTTCATCTGGTCTACTTGACCTTAGGATCAATTGGATTGGAGCAGAGTCAAACCACAGTAGCTAACCTGGCTCTTATTCCCAAATAAGATTGTTTGAGGGTTGGGCCTGAAACCACGCCTAAGATAGAGAGCATTCAGTTTGACAGTAGCTTTCAACTTTTATTTTGTAGCTCCACCCCTCCCTCTCCCCTTTAATGTGGTCTCTTTGCAACCACTTCACAAACCTTGTGAAGTTTTCATATCATTTGTGGAGGTCCTCATGGATTCCAAAAATCTGGCATTACTCTGTAGATAGCCACAGAATTTGTGAATCTCGTCTAGTCAATCTGGCATTTTTTTGAAAGAAAAATGTTTAGATTAAATTTAGGAGGTGTGATAGCAGTGAAAACCCCACTGGTGAGTGGGTGCTAATACAAACAGTCAACCTGCTGGGTAGAATTAGCCATTGTACCTCCCAGTTCTCCTCAAAGACATTTTGGTAAGCAAAACCAGAATTTACAACAGAGTTGTGACAATTGACAAAGTTGAAGCGCCTTCATTACAGAAGTTTGGAAGGTACCTGTGAATGGCACAAATTACTGCTCAATTTATTTGATATATTATGACACAAAGGTTCTTGCCAGAGCCCTTGGCTCGTAAGCTGAAAAAAACCCCAAACCTCTTATTACTCTAATTAGACACATAAATCAGGTCAAATTCATTCCATTTTGGCAAGAGATGGACAACTCATAAATACAATTGTAATTGTGCTTTGTAGGAATTTGAAGGAATGTTTTGTAGCATTGCTGCTGGGCATTCAAAATAGATAGGGTTAGTTGGGATTTTTTTCCTAAAACCTGAGGGAAAAGAATTCAGTGCCCCTTTTATAATTCAGATTAAATTGCTGTACATTAAGCCCTCATTAGTGCAAATAATAGATAATTAGATTTCAGAATCTTTTTCATTAAAGACGGAGAATCTTTCCTACTTGTTCATATTCTGTTGTTTTCTGTAAGTTATATCATGCACACAACAAATTAAAAAGTTTTTGCAGATAATGTCTGGTTCTAAAACCCATGAAGACTTGCTTTCAAATTATGAGAATGCATTGAGAACCGTGTACATAACATGTGTGCAAATGTCGCAGAAAATTCTTTGTTATAGGATAGATGAAATACAATTTTCAGGTTTAGAAAATGACATTGAAATATCTAGGATATTAAATGCTAGGAAGCGAAAATAGCTGAATGTGCTGGTTTGGGCTGGGGTAGAGTTATTTTTTCCCCACAATAGCTGGTGTGGGATTCCATTTTGGATTTGTGGTAGGAACAGTGCTAGTAATACAGAGATTTTTTGCTGTTCATGAGCAGCACTTACACAGTGTCAAGGTCTTTTCTGTTCCTCACCCCACCTTTGAGTGGGTTTGGGGTGCACAAGGAATTGGGAGGGCACACAACAGGACAACTGACCCCAAGGACCCAGTGGACATCTCAGAACAAATGGTGTCATCCTTAGCATATAAATGTGGGGGAAGAGAAGGAAGGAGGGATCTGTGCACTGCTCAGCAATAACTGAAGCATTTCTGCAATAGAAACCCCGTTTTCAGCACAAATCCAAAATGCAACTCCATGATAGCTACTGTGAAGAAAATTAACTTCACCCCAGCAAAACCAGCGCACAAAATCAATGCCATTATTGCACTAAGCTCTGAGAATTGGTTAAATGAAGGTATTTCCACTCAGACTCTCTGAGAAAAGAAAGATGGAAATTATTTCTACCAAGAATAAGTAAGCCTTAGGGAGATTCCTACCTCTATAGTAATTTCAGAAAATGGGAATACTCCTGAAAATGAGAACCACCTTCTTACCTTACCCTGATACTATTGGGCTTCTAAAGCTGTAGTGGCATAATATTTGTATTAAACCAGGCCATACAATTTCTACTTTCTATCACAAATGAAATGCCATTGTGCTCTAGTTACATCATTTATGGTTCTGGACTTTGAATTTTAGATTATCTGCAGTCTTCATTGGACCTGTCAGGTAAAGGCCAGCTTAGTCCATCAACATCACTTTAGGCTTCATCCCATGTAGAGAAAGTTTCAAGCTAAAAATTGAAGAGAAAGGTTCAGAAAAGACTTGCTGCCTCACATGTATATATACACCTCCAAAAATATCTCTGCTAGTAACTGAGGCCTGGATTCCACCTATCTTGAGCTGCCAAGAAGTCTAGCATGTTCTTAAATAAGGTGATATGTTTAGATATATCACATCAGAATGAAGTCCCAAAATATTTATGTCACTGAAATACTCAATTCCTCTTCTTCCTGAAAGTGATACTATTTATACAGATTGCCAACCATGCAGTGTTAGTTTCCACTGACACACCAAAGTTCACACAGACAAGTATTATAAAAACTATAAAAATAGACTTACATAGAAAGAATTTTATGTATTATAAAATGATATATATATATGGATTATTTATACACACACATGTGCACATGCACCAGTACACAGAGACACACATAAAGTTAAAAAATGTAGCAAGAACTGAGGGGAAGCACTTCGATCACTTAGACTGAAAAAGAGGAACATAGGAGATAAAATGAGCATTCTTTGACCACTGTATGTATTTCATTCAATTTTAACAGAAACAATCTTTTAATGCCTTGGCCATTTCAGGGGCCTTCAGAAATAGAAGTTGAACCAACTGGCTGAATTTGAGGGTGTAAGGGAAGAAATATCAGATCGGTTTTTGTTTAAGTCATGTCTTCCAAATTCAGATCTGATACCAGTGTGATTCTAATACACTTAGTTGATCTTGATAAATGGTGTCTCTATACAGTGTAGAGCAGGCAGTTAACTAAAGGTTTGGAGATTGTGAGATGTGAAAAGGAATATTGAATGAAAAGCACTTGTTAAGGAATCTTAGTCCTCTTGAATCTGTTAAATGGATTTTTGGTTGGAGACTTAGACAAACGGCTGGAGTTAAATCTATAAATTTCTGTATTATTTTCCTCTCTTCTTTACTTTGCGTATTTTTATCTCTGTCTTTATTTGCCCTATTTTTGTGTGTTTATTTGCACTGTGTTGCTTTAGTGTGTGCCATATTAACCAGTGCAGAGGAACTACTGTGTTCTGTGTTCAATATACAAACCTCCAATCACTGAGAGAATATTTTCATTTGTTGTTATGTTTAATATTTTTTTTCTTGTGTTGACACAATTTGTTTGGTTTGATTAAAAAAAACAAAGATAAAAACAGAGGAAAGCTAAAAGTGTTTAATAAATAATTAAGGGATGTGTTGACAACCCTTTGACAGCCAGAGAAGGAAATACATAAAGAATTTTAAATGAAAATACAACCCCAGCAGGGCATGAACACAATGATTTTTGAAGTATGCCACACTTTATCCATTGCACTTTTAAAAAAAATTGCTTGGTTAATACCCAAAGGATGCTAAAAATATTTTTTTGAGTGAAAGATTCACAACATGCTCTGTTAATAGTATAGGAATTGAATCTTAATTCCACAAAGTTTGCAAGCAATTTTCCTGACACAGCACAGAAGTATTTTTTAGGACAAAATACGAAGAAAGCACAGCACTTTCTGGGGAGTTCTGAGTCTAAGAATTAAAGACATTGGAAAAGCCAGAATTTTTAAAACACGAGTTTGCTCTTACCCCATGTATGTAAGTCTTATTCTCCTACAAATGTAAATACTTCCTTTTTATATGTTGAGGATTTAATCAGTTGTCCTTGTGGAGATGAAGTTCCAATTTGTTGACATAGTGACCCTTAAATAAGACGGGTGCAGTATGTTGCCCAGGTTTACATGAAGTAGCCAGCAGCCATCCAAAGTCATTGTACCCTCATATCTTTGACCAGAATTTGGTTTGAAGGATATATTTTGAATTCTGAATTTAACCACCTCCTCTCTAGACAAAACCTGTCCTAATTTCCAAATTAAATGTGTTCATAACCACATTTATCCATTTATTCCAGAGCAGTTGTTGCATTTTGTCAAAATTAATTATTCTTTTCTCTGATGTTTATTCTTCTACTGTAGAGACTCATCTTTTTCACTCCTCATGTTCATTTTTCTAAGATAAGCAGGTCAAATCTTTGTAGTGTTCGCTGTAATATTTATTTCTCTAGCCTCCAAACCATCTCAGCATCCTTTCAGTTTGAGTTCACATTTTTTTGAAAGAAAGATGTCCACGTAGATAAGTTCTCAGTGACATCTGGTAATATAGCAGTAATTTTCCATATTCCCACAGGAGTACTGACTTCATCTGATATAACCTAGGATCATATCTGTGCTTTCCATGAAGGCATTGCAGCAGTAGACAAATCCTGTCTAAAACTAACCAACAGTTCAAGACTGCAGTGTTCTTCTCCTTCCTTATTAGCATTTCCCTACCAACGAGCTCCCAGGTTATGGCAGGAATACTTGTTGTGCCCTGACTGGGGGTCCTTGTACCTTTTCCTATATAAATGCTATTTCTTTCCTAGTACATCATTTCTTCTTGTGCAAGTTTACAGTTATCCAATCATGTAATTTTTAAAATTATTCTACTGGTAGAAGATCTCACCCTGTTGTGGTCATTAATGGTGACTTTTTATTGAGAAACTCCATTGCAATGACAACAGTTCTCTTCAGAACAACTGACCATTTCATTTTCAGTCAGGTTTTGCCTACCTTCAGTTCCTGTAGTCCCAGCCTTTATTTTAACTGATGATTTCTTATAGGGTGAACACAGGAAAATTTCTTGAAGACAACTTCGTTCACATCTTTTCCGTCTTAAAAATCAGTTACCTTATTGAAGAAGGAATCTGGCATGATTTACCATCAGCAAATTGAAGCAGGATTTTTATATCACATTTTATTTAGCTTCAAGTTTTAATTTTTAAGGTTACCAGGCCATTAATATTATTGAGTTATCAATTTTTCTTGACTATATTTAGAAATTTTATATTTGCTATTGTGCAGCTGTATGGAACAGTCCAATTAAACAATCTCTTTGATCTTTGCCTTGGATTTCACAACATCCTTTTAAATATACACACTGTGCAATTGTCATTGTCCCACTCTGCTGGCAATCCAGGAGTGCCTTTGCTTTTTGTTATTCAAGTCAAAATAAATACTAGATTCCTCCTTCCAGATCTTATTTTCAGGCTACAGATTGTTCTGTCTGCTACATTCCTATATCCCTATTCCTTTTCTTTGTCTTTGAGTCCATCCACCGGTTGTCCCACCAGAGATCCACTGTTTCAAATGGAGAGGGATTTGTGAATTCTTTCCATTAATTTATTTTTTTTTTTTTATTTTAGCAAAGGAACATAGTAAAGACGTTTAGGGTATCTCAGATTTTGGACCTATAAAACACCTTGAGTTCAGTATGATTGTCATTACTGCTCATCTAGAGGATCATGGACCACTTCATCCCAGTGGTCCATGGAGATCACACAGCTTGGATCCTGTGCTCCTTGCTCTCTGGATTTTGTCCAAAATCAAGGTCACAATAATCTGCCTTAGGATTCACTCCAAAACTATATTTTTTGCATTACATTTATGACTAGTGTTTCATTGTAGATTTTAGAGGTTGAGGGTTTTTTTTCTTCTTACAAGGAGTTAAATGGGACCAGAAAAGAAAGGATTCTGAGAGTCTTTACTAGCTGGATACTTTTTTTTGGAGTGCTGCTATTCAAGAATTTACTTAATAGATTGTAGAAATGCAAGAGAAACCATGATAATGACTGTGAGAGCTTACTGGATTCTATTTGAACAGACTTCCTGTCATGGTTTGAGGGGGAAGTGAGTTTTTTTTTAAGAAACTCAGGTCAAACCAATCAGTGGCCAGGTTGGATGTTGGCATCTTCGGTGGCCACTGAGAGTTTGGACACGCCTCTGAGGACCCTCTGAGGGGTTAAAAGCGAGGACTCCCGATGCACTTCCTCTTTTTCCTGGCTCTGCTTCGGCAGGGGAGAGCATCTCTCTCCTCTCCCCGACTGGGGAGGGGAGAGCCAGGTGGGCCTGGCTGGGGTAGGCCTGGGCTCCAGAAGTGGGGGGAAGAGAAGGAACGGGACAGGAGCTGGGTCAGGATGGAGGGGTGGAGACCCNGCCAAACGTCCTTAAAAGGAGCCCTATCTAGTCTTAGTCCCTGTACTGTGGTGAGAGCACTGTGACAGGGAGGGAGAGGGTCACCATGGTAGAGTTTTCCGGGTGGTACCATGGGTGACATGGGAGCACGGGAAGATGGACTTGTGTTTTTCCTGTGGGGGGTGTCTGTGGTTGCAAGAGAGACTCTCTCTTTCTCTGGCTAGACTGAGGATTGTTTTTTTTTAAAGGATAATGGCTTGTTAGGTACCCAGGGTTGTGGAAGGTTTAAGCAAGTAGATATGAAAGTACGTGCTGGGGTCAACTGTTGAGCATTGTAAAGGATGGAAATTGGGGGGAGGAGGAAAAGTGTTGTGAGAGGTTTCTTATTCTGCCTTTGGGTGATTGGGTTGTTTTCTTGTGTTTATTGTCTATTGTCATGTAGTTTAATAAATGTTTTTTTCTATTCCAAGTGATAGGCCTGCTTCTGCTCTGTTCGACCACACCTCACAGTAGTTTATTAAAACTATATACTCATGGGTGCACTGGCATTTGCCCAGCGTCAACCCATGACACTTCCAATTAAACATTTTTATGAAAACATTATCTCCTCATTTTTCGGTTAGTAACTCTCAGTCTCTCTCATGCCATCTGATGGCTGCTGAGATCTTTAGTTCCCAGGCCATTTCAGGTCTCTCTTTTCAATATATTTTCTTTTAAGCTTCTTTGCCCACTTCAAGATCAAGAAATGTTCCTGTATCCCAGATTACTGTGTTACAGTTACTCCTACATGCCCTTTCACGTGCTCTCAATCTTCCAGGAATACTACTGCTCTCTGTTTTTTGTCTCATTGGACTGCTGGACAGAAATTCAGACCTCTCCAGAAATATGTTGAGTTTGCTCCATTATATATAACCTCTTCTTGGAGATGGGTGTTACAACAGACACTGCAAGTGAAGTCCAAAAATCAGATTACATGACTCTTGTGGATAGACTTCAGCTGTGCATACCCCAGTCACATGCTGCATATTGTTTTGCTGTCTTTGTACATTTCTGGGAACAGAACTGGAATAAAACCTGGTTTTTATGGCCAATGGGGCCTTCTCTTATTCCGATATGTGGGCACAGTGATATTATTGATCCTTACCATAACAGAATTAGGCCCATGGCATTCAGCTTTCCTGTGTACTGTGCTTCTCCCTGAGAAATTCATTTAATAAGAGTAGGACACTAACAGACAATTACTGCAGTGGAACAATTGACAATAGTGTGGAAACTTTGGTGCAGTGGACTTCTTTCCTCTCACAGTTAAAAATCTGCATTTCATTTTGCTTTTCCTCCTGCAATGTAATATTCTGTCTTTGACATGTTCAAAGATCAAAAGTATTTTCTCCCCTGACAGGAGACATAAATTGCTCATGTACTGTTTCAAAACTGACTGAACTGAGTTGTATCATGGTTAGTCTCTGTGCACTAAATCTGGGCTGTCCTGTCCTACATTTGACTTCAAGTACTTAGCTAGTTCCTGTATTTGACTCTGCAGGTTCAAAAGTCCCCACTGTGCTGGGAAAATAAAGAAATCTGCCTGCCATGGAAAGAAAAAGGTTGTTTAACAAATTTCTCTGGTGTCCATCTCAGGTATGTAGCCTTTAGAAATCAACATCAAGAGCATTCAAGATGGCCTTAATGCCGTCCATTTCATAATACTGTCAGCCACCTTGTAGCTTTTTGGTGGCAGGAATTTTAAATGTTTCTAGTTGAACAGGAATCAAACTTCTTATCTAAGTTTTAGATAAATAAAAGATATATTATATAAAATAAAAAACTTGATGCCTTTAACAAGGCTTTCAATTTTCATGTGACAGATAGAAACTGATAGATGAAATTAAATCTTGAACCAGGTTGCAAAAATAAATGAATTTGCTTCTAGTGATACTAAATGATTAGAAAGACATAAACAAATGGTAAACAGGGAAAACAGATGTGGGGAAGTACTAAGGAAAGAAAGTTAGAGAAAACTCACAAAGTAGTTAATTATAAGTAGGATGCCAAGGGACGTATGAAAAGAGGATGGAAGTTTAATTATGGTTGCATAAAACTAGGCTGCTTCTAAGGGCAATTAGAGAAAATAGAGGTCATAAAGGGAATGTGTCATGTGATCTGTTTGCTGAGATATATGTAAATTTGAATCTTGGTCAGAGAAAAGAGTAAAAAAGTTTTTCTACATCAGGGAAAATTTGCATTATTTGGGAAAATTTTCCAGTATCTTGGACTAGGTGCTCTGTAGGAAGCATGGACGTAGGAAAATAATCTGTAGAGAACCTATAGACCCAATAAAATCATAGCAAATAATAGCATAAAATTGTTTTAGCATTTTATAACCTTCAATTTTCATGCATGAAATTAATGCTAGAAAACAAGTTATAGTGTTTTTAAAAGGTAGAGGATTATTACATTGAAATTGATTGAGAAAATTTAAAGTGAAACAATAAGATTCACAAATATGCTCAGTTATGGCAGAAACAGAAGTTATGATGCCTGGTGAGTAACAATCTAAAGTGCACTGTGATCTTACCATGGGTGTACCAAAATAGCACTGCTTCATATGAAATCAAGATTTGGCAGTCTGTGAGGTTTTAGAAATGAAGCACCTGTAGAATACTGAGCAAGGGAATAGCTGTGTGAGCACATGAGTAACACACACATGGAGTTCCATTTCTCTGAAGATTCCACCTGAAGTCAAATAACCTTTTTTGGTCTGTGCCACAAACAAGTTGGTTTCTGCACAGGGACAAAAATCCATGAAATCTTTTTCTTATGCTGTTTTGTGTGCGAAAATATTCAGGGTGAAGGTTAAGTTGGGCACATGAATTGTGTGGCATGATCATGAGATCATGAAGTTCTGTTAACTCATTAAATACTTTAGAAGAAATGTCCTTGGATTGAAGGGTGCTCTTGCAAGATCAAAACAAGTGCTGTTTTTCATCTTATCTTTTAAAATTAAACCCTCATAATTCAAGTGGATTGAGATCAATCTTGTGCTACTCAGTTGCAAAAAGCATAAAGGTAAGTGGAGGCAATTCTAATGTCAATTGAAGGGGTTGTCTACTTCTTTTCAGCTTTCAGTTTCAAGCCAGCTCCCATTAGTATTCAATAAATACACCCACATGCAGGGAGACGTGAGTTGTGACATCCAGTGCTTCCAAGCTGCAAAGTCAGATGCTGGAATGGAATTCAAGAGCCTCTTAAGGTCCTTAATTTGCTTCCATAGGAAATGAGGGCTGTCACATCCCTTGTGTTTATAACACAGCACGTGTGGGAGTTGTTGAAAACAGCTGGTAGAAAACACTAGAGGAAGAGCTACAGATGAGATTTTCTTCTGTGTTAGGTCTCTCTCTGAAGCAGATGTTCAGAAAGGGAACCTGTTTCCAAGGTTCACACACCTGAGATGGAGAGGTGGGTACAAAAAATTGGATCACTCTTTTCTTCATAACAGACACTGGATGTGCATTTTATTCACCCCATTCAGAAAATGCTCTAGGTTTGTTCAGCACATTTCACAATACCTCTGTAATACATAACCATGTTCATATTATATCCTTCTTTCCTGCTATTGAGGGAACTTTTATTTTAGATTAGAAGGATGAAGCAAATAAATCTTCAGAGAAAGAAATGCATTTCCAGCTCTCCACAGTGTAGCTAACAAAGTATAATAATAGCCAATGAAAAATCTAGCATCAAGAATACAGTAATAATTGCCTAATTGCATATACAACAGGTGTAAATTAAATAAGTAGATAAATGAAGCCTGAAATAAACAACTCTATAGGGAACACAATTAATATAACAGATGATAGATGTAGAGAAAAGTTGTTCACAGCCTGAACACAAAAAACCTTCTGCAGGTAAAATGTGTTTTATAGCTCTCTCCTAAGGTAGGCAAAAAAATTTGGGCTTAGCTACGTCTCCAGTTTCAGAGGAATGCTTTGAAGTGCTGCTTGTAAAGTTGAAATGATATCGAACAGTTATCTATCAAGGAGTGCTGAGCTCCATTAAATATTGTATATGGCAGTAAACTGAGTAGAAAATGAAAGGAAGAATCAGCACATTAACAGTTGGTTAAATGGGCTTGTTGTCTGGTGATTAATCAAAGCAATAACATAAGAAAACAATCAGAAATCAAAGAAAGGCTGTGAGAAGAAAAAGTTTTTCAGTGGCACATTGTTATAAAGGACATTGGAGTGAAGAACCCTGCAGGATCTGGAAACCAATGGCAAAGAGTTAGAAGTAGGTGGATACAGGGCTCCAGAGACTGTATTCAGCAGATATTCATTTTTCACACAGGCGTAGCTCAGAAGAGTAAATGGGAGGTAAGGACCTTTCATGGGAAAATCTGTTTTCATAACTTCACTCGCAGGGTGCAGCAACCAGTGATCTCCTTCAATTTGTTTACGTACTTCTTTCATAACGTCCATTTCTTTGGTGGCTCAGCTTCTTCTTCATGTGTTCATAATTGTTCATTCCTTCCATTTTCCTTGTTATAGCACACATATTTCTAAGAAGGCAGAGTTTTAAGTGTAAAAGCTCTATGCCATATCTCTTTCAGGGAACTCTGTATGTTCCAGCTGGTTTTAACATGACAAGTGAATATTTTTTGCAAGGTATATTATCATCCCACTTCCCTTTTATCCAGTTTATAGCCATTTTGCTTTTAGTAAAGAGGGTCAGAATTTGAGAAATTGTGCAGTGTAAAATTTTATTGCTGAGTACTTCCACTTTAGCAGTTGTTTCTACACAGGCAGATTGTATTAAAGATTGAAACTGCAGCTTCACTGGACTTGGCATATTTAGGAAGAAGGTAATACTTTCTAAATTCAGATTTCTTCTTTATGTGTATTGAAAGCAGAAACTCATTTAGAGGCACATGTTGATAATCTTGAGAAATCCTATATGCCTTTTGTTAATACTACTGGTAGTGTTGGAAGGTAATTGTTAGGAGGCCTCCATTTAGCTGACTTTGGGCAGGTTATCAGTCAATGTTTCACTCAAAGTGATAGAATAAGTAGGATCAAGAAAGATGCTGATTTTACAACTTGAAAATTATTTTGCTCAGTTCCTGAATAAATCCTGTATTTTGCTTAAACATCCACAGTGGAAAGAGGGACATAATCCACGCAATTAGTAAATTCTTCAGATGATATCATTAGAATAGCTATTAATTTTATCTGGATGCTTCAAATAAATTGTTCCATCTCTAAATATGTTTCTTTTAAATGCTGTTATTAACAGCATATATTAATTTAAGGAAAGGCTTTTTCTACCATAAAAAGCTAAGACAGAGTATTGAAAATGTCCATGTTCTGTGGAAAAGCTGAGGATATATGCAAAATCAAAACCATATCTTGTCTTAATGGGGCTTTCACAAAGACCACTGATCTGTACTTTAACATTACATTCTGTGAGAAGCTAATATATTTTTCAAAATCTTTTAAGGTTTCATTTTTATTCACATGATAAAGACTATAGATTAAAATACATGGAGTGAACAATTTGCCATGAATGGCCAGCTGATCTCAGTACTTCATAGTTTCCCTTAGATGGAAAGAGAGCAAGGCTTCAATTCTATCAATCACTAGAGAACTCTATGACAGTTGGTGTTACTCTGATGCAGTAGTTCATATATTACATACAGGTGTGTTACCTTATCTTACCAAGGAGATTGTCTCTGAACCTTTGGAAACAACTAAACAGTGGGAAGTGGTACCACTCATTATAACAAACTGAGAAAATACCTTGAAATAGCCCGTTTTAGTAGGTTTGGTTGTTCAGCCAAAGATGAACAACTCAGCAGCTGTGCTCTGTTCTCTCAGATACATTTGAAGCAGTGTTCCTCTCATAATTGATTTTCACATGTAAACTTAACTCTTCTTTTTCCAAGTTCTTGCACTCTACTGTAAATTTGTTACACAATATTCAAGAAGGTAAACCCAAAGGACCTTGAGGCAAGGTGACAAGAGGGTGCACAGCAGCATCCCAAACACAAAAGCTATTGGCCTCATGGAAAACCATTCTAAGTTCTATGGAGCAACATGCTGCACTGGTCACCTTTTCCCATCTTTTTACATGTACCTCTTGGAAAATTCCTTCTCCATGAACAGATAAGAGCCTGGGGAAAAAAGGTAAAGAAAATCTATATAAATGTTTACTTGACTCATCTCCTGTTTCAGCTAAGATGATTTAAAGTGGCAGAAGGGTTTATTCTAAAAGGTTCTCTCCTAGGGTTAACATTTTTACAATTCTGAATTTACCATGTCACCTATATACAATAATTCTTTTAATGTATTTAACCAGGATATACATAATCTTCAAAAAGCTGAAAAGTCAATTTGACATCCTTCTTCCCTTGTCTAAAATACGGTGCATCATCTCTATATTTTTCTGCACTGTATTATATCCTGGAAAACTTTCCAATGCTCTAAAATAATAAAGATAATCTGTATTTTTCCTGTGTAAGATCCCAGTTCTGAGATTGCTCATGTTCTATTTTTTGGGAAGATTAGTAGGATAACAGCCTGTTATAATTTATTCAAAGAGGGAGAAAGGTCAATCAAATATTTTTTACATTTTTTTTCTGGCTTTCAGAGGCAGAATTATAACCAATAACAATAAACCCATTCTACATAATTTTCTTCTTGCTCAGCTCTAAGCAGTATGTACCAAAATCAGAAAATCATTATCTCTCTAGAAAACAAATAGGAAAGGCTCAGAACTGATGGATTCAAAATATCTCTGAAGGCATTCTTTTCAAGAGATTAAGAGTTTGCACAGTCACTGCTTTTATTGGACCTGTTTTCTGAGGAGTATGGTTTTAAAACCTACAGAGGTGGTATTTTTCACTGAGCTTTGAATCCCCATGGACTGTGTTAGCCTTTTGCTATGCTGTGTGCTGTTAGATACAGAGGTGATGCAGGACTCAAATTCTTTGTCGTGAGCTAAACCTTAGATCTCATCAGTAAAACATACTGGGGGAAATACATAAAGGTTTAGAATGCTGCGAAATAACTGCAACTCAGATAACACATCTTATCTGTTATGCAGACAATAAATTTTAAGAAGATCTATTGAAGAATGAGAGGCGTTCTTTAAAAAGCAAAATAATTAGCAGGCTTTTATTTCTCAGCCAACATTTGGAACCTTGAAAATGTGTTGTAGGATTAAAATATCAGCATCATTACAAAGGAACCATGCGGCATTTCTGTCTAATTCACTGCATCCCCTTTTCCTATTGTAACTCTCTGTTTTTTTCATAGCTGATAGGTATGAATCATTTATCTCTAAAACAACTTTGAAAATTAGCTTTATTTTTGCAATATTTTGCTTCAGGAAGAAAATGCAGGTAATAATCTTATATACCATCTTTTAAGACTCTCTCTATAAAATAAATCTATATTGAAAATTCAAAGTACCCATTTTTTTACCTGGAAGGTTTTCTCCACAAATAGAGTGAAGTACAACACTGAAATGACACATGTTTGCATGGAGATAGAACTGAAAATGCCTAGCGGGTCTTCTCTAGTCACAGATATTGGTTTAGCAAAGCCATACCTCTTAAAGTGTGCATACTAATAGGAGATACACTTGGAATCAAGCTTGCATTTGCCTTCACATTTTGTAATATAAAGATCCAATTCAATTATAACTGTTAAGGGCAAGCTTTGAAGGGCAAGCAAATCACCAGGAATTTCTAGCAAGCAGTGGATTTGCTAGTTAAGCATCTTTTGTAGCATATATATTTGTTTTACAGGAAAGATGGTAACACAAGGCACTTCTGTGAACTCACCACATGATAAATTGGAGGTTTTCTCCTCAGAAGTTAGGTTCCCAGTTTCCAGTAAAATTTGATAGGTTTTTGGTGTCTCATTTCCTTAGAAAAATCACAGTTTTCTAACACCATGGATACAGGTTGCAACATGGTGTTAGATACATGGAACATACTGGGGAAATTCTAAGGTAAATAAAGTACATCCATGCAACAGATTGAATTTGTACTTTGCCCAAAATAACCACTGCAAGTTAGTGCCAGAATTTGTCAAGGAAATCCCCAATTACCATCCCAGTCCATCCCAGACAGACCAAATTAGTCTGGCTATATTCCTGTATGCAAGTGCTGCAATGTAGCAGGAGTGGATCAGCAGGGCATAACAGCTGGAGCAGAGGAGAGCACATCTGGATGTGCAGAGTTGTGAGGATTTTGCTGCTGTTGTACTGGGTCCTATGCACTGGACCCCACTAACAGCCCAAGTGCCCTTGCTGATGTGAGCCACATCCACTCTCAAATCTGACACAGAGAGCACTAAGTGAAACTGGTTGGGAGATCTGGTTCAAAAGCACTTTCCTGATCTGAACTGAAAGGCCAATGTAGATATATCCTACAAATCATTTGTGGGATGTGCCCTCTGACGAGACAGCAGCTTTGAAATGTTTTTGCCGCTGCTATGGTGCTCTGCATACACAAGCAGCAGTGCTTCAGGTTCCTTGTGGAACACAGCATGAAAAAAATCTAACTAAACAGTGCATTCTGAGTACAATATCTCAGAAACATTCCTGATTTCTCTGAAATGCTGCAATTCCCCAAGTTTCTCTCAGTACACTTAGATAAAATTACATTGTATGACAGTATTATGCTGAGTGTGCTTGCCTTAAGTGAATTGATTAAAAGGTTCCTGTTTTCTGGAATTACTAATGCCTTGAAATTTGTCTCCACATCCTTGACTGTGCCAGTAGTATTTCATCTATGCAATGTGCTGGTTGGATCCTGCCAAGGAGTTGAGCAGAAATCTTATTTCTGTGGTGCAGCAGCAAGATACTTGCAGTGCTTTAAATTGCTGTAGATGAAAGAGGCGATTTACACCTTGAGCATCATCAAAGATGATTTCAGCATGTTTTATTTCTTGTCACTAGCAGCATAACTATTTCTGTTATTCAAGTGAAAATAAGCACTGAATTAATAAAGTCCTGGAATTTTTAACCTACAAACTGGCTCTGCCTTTTCACCAATGGAAGTGTCATATCAGGCCAGCAGAATCCATTCAGAATTTAGAAGTTTTCTTATCCTAGCAATGTAAATGTAAAATATTTGATACAAATCTCCTATTTATTTCACTAGTCTCACATTCATTTTAACTGAGGTGAAAAACCTGCATATTTTAGTTTGTGGCTGTATGTCTCCTTGGTTCAGAAAAAGGTATTTGGTGGGCAGAGTGGGGTTTTTATTTAAGATGAGTGGCAAGGGCCTAAAGGTCTACCAGTTCCAAATTGGAATAGGAAGAGGTATTTCTGCTTTTAAAATAAAAAAAATGTTTTCTTTCCTAAAAACTGAAAAATTAGGATATTGATAGAATTTTCTGGAAATTTGCATATAATGAATATTATACAAATTATGAAATGCAATTTTATGGAGAAATTGAGAGATAATAACTCACTCCTTAGATATTAATGTATCAATATGTAATCCCAGAATTCTGACCCACTGACTTTTCCATGATATAAGATTGTTTCAGAAAAAAACTTTCCAAGGGAGATTTTTCTCTATATTTGCAGGAGTCTGAAATTTAGGTACGGTTAATATGAGGTCTCTACATATTAATCTAACTTTACTGGATACAGAGTCACTTGAATCACTTCAGCAAATGATTTATTTTAATTTAGAATCCAAATTTCCATTTTATGAATTTCTTTTATAAGCCAGGAGGATTAAATTCTTTGTAGGTGGAAGACATGGAGTGTTTTACCACATCAGCTTACCTGAAATTCTGCTTATTAAGGGCAGAATTTATCCTCTTATGATGTCAATCTATAATATATATGGGAAGAAAAATATTAAATTAGACATGGGTAGATACAGAAAGACTGATCTTTCAGTGTTTCTTGGTAGAAGAGAAAGTGGTTTTTGGTAGAAGAAGTTTAATGAAAACATAATTTAACCCCAGACCAAATGCTGACATATACTGTGCTGAAGTGCTTCAAATGTCAGCCCTCCACTGAACAATTCTTGAAAAATATAGGAAAATGTATGTGAGACCATTTGATTTTATTGTCTTCCCGTGAACTGATAAGAGCTGAAATAGTAAATTAATCTTTTTTTTTAACTACAGCAATAACAATATTACTTCATGAGACAGCTTTTAAAGAAATATTTACAATACAGAAGAAGGAAGCGCTTTAGTTAAGAGAAATTAAATGTCATCATAAATGTGCTAAACCATTGACCGGCTGCTCTCATACGTGGTGGTTTTGTTTTCCAGATAAAGATCTTTTAAATCATTTATTACCTGTTTGAAAAAGTTAATGAACAATATGAAAAGGGGCAACTTGTGTTCTTTCCTTTTTTTCTTTCAGTAAGGATGTTTACTGTCTGGCACAATGATTATTCAATTTTCAGAGATGTTCACCACCTTCTGCTGCTGATTAAATTCCTGTTTGGTTTCCCTGCCAAATCTGCTGGATTAAATTAACAAGCTCTATCTGCTTTAGTGGTAATGACCTCCACTGACCTTCAGTTGTACAAAATAATAATCTTTTCAGTGATTTATTGATTCAGTGCTCTTTATCTTCTTTTAAAGTAATATGCAATGGAAATGTTTGCCTTTACCTTGACTGAATTTGCAGACATACTCTGCTTATTTCATTATGCTAGAGACTTTGACCCTTTATATGTTATATTTTTGTACTCTTTGCTATCATTAACACTGTGTTTTCTTCAGAAGTTTCACTGGAGCTTGATTAAGGAAAAAGCTTCATGTGATCCTTCAATGTATAAATAGGGCACAGTCTTTAAAATTATGCACATCAAAGGACCAACTTAAGAAGTTTAAGCCCTTTCTCTTTTTTCTAAAGTAAATTCAATTTTGGTTTAATTACTTCCTAAAGTCATTTTGGTTTGTTGTCAAACAGGTAGTGGGGAAACTGTACAGAAATTAGGTTAGGAGCAAATGTGAAAAGGATCTAAATGATAGTGAGTGTAAGAATCTTTCATTTCTACTTCCATTGCTATTCCAGTGTCTCCACTAAGTGAAGAAACTACTTTTGAAGTCCAGGGAGATAGAAGTACAGCACTCTCCTCTCCTGTTTGCAGGACAGATTTCTACTGGATGCTTTTGCAGTCCTTGCATTGTATGTGTGGGCTGTGAATACTGCCTTGACTCACGAAAGCTGATGGTCATTGCTAAGGCATAATACTCTTGATCTGCTGTGGAAAATAGTGCTCAAAGGGCACAGATAACTTCAGATAGCATCTGTGGAATGAGAAAGGTTGTACACAGAATCACAGAATTACAGCTTTGAAGCCAAAAATCCAGGCATTTCAAATAGCTCTGGTGGGTCATAAATTGACCAATGGAAATTTTGGTTAAGGAGTCAAAAGCTGTGAGTACAGGAAAACTGAGACTGCAGAAGAACTAAACATTGCTTCATATTTTTTTTATTTTCATTTTTCTCTTCTGTTGGATTTGCCAAGGTGAAGATAGTTTTATTTTATAGCATTGGTTGTCACTTCACTTTTGAAAATACAGCTAATAGAGAAGTCTTTGTAGATCCAAATCCCATCACCCTTCAGGTGGATGTTGTTTTCCCCATTAGACAGGCGGGAAAACTTTTTAAAGAAGATTCCCTTTATGCATAGCTTTGGAATGGATATTTTTCTTTTGTTGTCAAAAAGGTATTTTTAAAAATCTGCTTTGTTGACACCACTGCAATATTAAACCATTTCTAAGCTATTTTGGTAAATCGGTTCTTTGGTTTATCCCAGTTGCAGAGCTTCAGCAAATCCTTTTTATGTGAAATGTAACAGAAAAATGGTTGCAATACATTTCAAGCAAAAGACAAGATGAGCACTTACAGATATCTTAAGCGTCCGATTGATTTGTTGATGACACTGATGAAGGGCAGTGTCCCTTAGGAAGGAGAGATGAGGTAACGACATAATACTCTGATACTGGTGTTTTTGTGTTGCTGTTGTCTGTGCTGATGGATAAAAACCAGAATGGCCATCTAAACCATACTTTAGTGCCTATATTGATTGCTGGTTCTCAAACCAGCCCTGTTATGAATTGGCCATTTATCACTTCAGAGGAAATGAACATCCCCAGATTTTGAGCTACAACTTCTATAACAAGGGCCTTTTCAGATAAAAAAATCACCATGTAAGATGAAAGCAAAAATAAGAACTATATTTTCTATAGTTAGGTATGTGAAAGGATCAGGATAGTATACAGATCATGGTGTTTGCTGCATACATATTGTCTGTTGTGACACCCTGGCTGCACTCAAAAAAGTCCTCCTGCAAAGCCATTTGGTTGTCTTACTCTGCAACACCCAGGAGGGTGATAGCTGTCACTGCACTCTCTAGGACACATTCCTGTGCATTAGAGCAGTAATAAAAGTCCCTACTGTTCTCAGATAAAATTTCAGTGAGGTCCAAAGGCGGTAGCTTTGGTCTGAGCTTTAAATTCCGTTTTAAAATTGTTGCGTTTGTCTTCATTCTGTAGCCTTCCACACTCTGATTTTCTTGTTTTCTCTAAGTTTTATGTAAAAGCCTTAGGTTTGCTTTGAGAGAACATAAATTTTACAACCATATTTTAATGATGATAACTTTTACTTTGAAGAGGGTCTCATTTTTCTGCTGTGCATTTGGCAGCTGAAACTCGCTAGTATTATCTGCTTTACACAAGAAAATAAAAGATAGAGATTTCCCAAATCAATTGTCTGAGACTCAAATACATATTGAGTTTTTTAGTTAAATGTCCTGTTTTCAACAGCTATATTCTACCTCACCTCTATTTCTTTGAGGTTTGGAGAAAAAGCCAGAGTCAGCAGTGTTTTTGAAAACAATTCCTGCTTGGCTTCTAAATGAATTCTTGGTATCTTGCTAAATAGTTTGATTTTTGGGCATTTTGCTCTTGTAAACATTTTGGCTACCTTTGGTGGGAACACCTAGCTGGTTTGGCACTGTCACCTTAAATTCTTAATGTGATTTGGCATTCCCTGTATGTCTTCCCTGTAAGTTTTTCTATATTTTGATCTCAATTATCCAGTTGCTGGTTTACTATTGTTTTGCAGTCTCTACAGTCAAGAGATATTAGATAATTATTTTGGATTATTAACTGTGTATCAGTCTATCCAACTGGCCAAGCAAAGGTCTTATTCCATATGAAATCTTCTGAAATTACTGTGAAGGCTCTTTAAAATGTAAAAATACTTTTCAATTGTAAAACCGGTCTATGAAGGTATCTGGTCCTTATGCCATTAGCCAGTCAAAAAACTAAGTTACCATAGTTACATATCTCTGATCTCCTCTATAGACTGTGTGGGAACACAGGTTCCTCCATGCAGAGTACCAGGACTTGGATGAAGTGTTTTGAGATGTCTTAGTGAGATGGGATGGATTGGAACAATGCATCTGTATGTAGATTATGTAACCCTTGTGACTTTGGTCTGGAAGGAATCCTGCTGCATTAAATATATAGAAATAAGTAACAGGAAAAGGTTGTTAATGATAGCTATTGCCTTGAGAGTATTCTTCCATATAATTTTTTGTTACTCTCAGAAATCAATTCTTTCTTATTTTAAAATGTCATTGCTGTCTCTAAACAAACAAAAATCATGACATAATGATGTAACAGACATCCTTTCATCCTTTCGCACTGTTAGTGGGTAGGGGCTGTTCCACATTATGTTAGTGATGAATTGCAGTTTCCTATATGAAAGATTCATTGACTTCAAGTTTGTTTCTCTCTATCAGCAGGCAGAGGATAGGCTATCTCTGTCAGAAATGTATGATATAAGTGACAGGTTGCCAAATACATGGTCTTGGGAAGAATTTGCTTTCTCCTGCTGTGAATCATGGATGCCTGAACTGCATTTTTTTGTACAAACTGCAAGTGACTGTAAGGGCATCCACACTGTGTAGAAGTAGGCATACAAAACAGGTAGCTAAACAAGGATTCAGAGCTTCTTAGGTGTGATTTTAAAATGAATCACAAGGTCTTCTTATCACTGCATTAATCTGGGAGGAGCTGCCTTTTGAGACTCACCCTGAGCCAAGAGGATTTCTGGCTTGCTCTCACTGCAAGAGGATGGTGACCAAAGTAGAAATCAGTCAAACTATGCTTAACCAGGTCATGGAGAAGGGTCACTAAGGGTAAACTTGACTTTCGCAGCTGAAAGTAGGTGGGAAAAGTCTCTTTTATAATGTGTGCTTCACTGTTAAGGTACAGTTGGTGTGGAACTGCTGCGTCTAAAGATGAAACAGCATCTTCTAAAGCACTAATGAATCTCCTGTTTTCATCTGAAATGCTTATTGCTATTAGTTTGGTGACAGTGCTGGTACTTCCAAATGCATGCTATTTCAAATTTAGCTTTCCCTTTTCCTGTCTATAAACTGCTCACTTGACCAGATCATAGGTTTGGAGAGCCTGTTGAATCCTGAACTTCAGTTTTGTTTGAAATGTAGCTTCATTATTCCAACTGCAGAAGAGCTTTTCACCTTTTTTCCCAGCCATGTAACAAGTAACAAAAGGACGATAATCACATAGGACAAATAAAATTACTTTTATTTCATGAAAGGAAGTTAAATGCAACTATGTGCTTTTATGATGACTGTTTTTTCTAATATTGTTAGAACTCCTGGTTTCTTAGCATGTTAACTTTGCTTTGCATTTATCTCAGAGCATTAAATATCAATAAATCCCAGATGAACAGGCCAGCTAAGGATACCCACATATATTTTTCAACAGTATGATGACAATGATATTAGATCTTTGAGGACAGGAAAGTGTGGTCACTGAAAAAAATGCACCTTCAAAATATCTTGAATATCTGTAGGTTAGAAACATTTCTTAGAACCATCCTGAAACTACTGTGAATAACTCCAAAAAACTAATAGATGAGGTATGGGACAAAGCACATGATTATGGAAATACAGGTGGGTATAAAAACCCTATTTAACTTTTTGTAATCCAAACAATGATATGAAAGCAGTTTGACTACTGAGTAAATAATAGTTTATAATTTTTCTTTGTTTCCTGAAGCAAAGTGAAGGTACAGTTCAATGGTGCAGTGACTAGAACAGACAGCAAGGTGACTGGCACCTTGGGTGAACACAGTGAATGCTAGGCAGCTAAGAAGATGCAGCATATAAAGTTATTATGGTAAAGTTAAATGCTCCAATTAAAAAAGAACTTCAGATTATGACTAACAGCTGCCCAAACAAATGCTTCCCTTAAATAAGATAGAAATAATGCTGACCTGCATCTCTGAAGAGCTTACAGCTTGTTAGCTAAATGGCCTTTTTGTTGAAACTTGACATGCATATTTTACACTTTTAACACATTTCTTATATGCACCTAAACCTAATTTGATGTGGTCTGTGATATAATTAATGATTTATCTGAAAGTCAGAGGAAAAAGAAGCTTTCTTTTGTTTATACCTTGACTGATATAAGACTTCATTTTGACAATGTAACATCACTAACACACTCTTCAAAACAAAGGAAGAAACATATTCTTGAGTTCACACAATAGCAATAAGAAATAACTGCATTTTTATAGTTCATATGGCATGGAACATGCTCTCAGAGGAAAATTGGAGATAAAATTTATCTTTGGAGGTGAAATGAAGGGGGAAAAAGACATATCTCAGTTTTTCATTCTTATTTCTGTCATCAGGATTGACTGTTGCTTGTTTATCACTGGACTTCCTCTTCTTTCTCTACCTTTGGGGCTTTCATGGAGAAGGCAATGGGAACCATACACGAGGCATGTTGCATGTCCACCAGCTGCTCAGTGGTCCTTGAGGCAATGGGAAAATAAACAAAAAACCCCTAGTATTTTCTAAATGCTTTCTAAAAATAATCTTTCAACAGGATGCATTATAGATATGTGGCAAGGCTGGGTAGATTAGAACATACAGTTCTGGTTGCTTGCACGACAGTGGTACTGTCTCAGCTTTAATAAGCAAGGTAGAGCTAAGATTCTTCTGAAGTCCACCTCCTGTTGCTGTCCATCTCACAGATAAGCTCTCACTATCACCTGTCCATGCTGGTCAGGCTGATCTTACTGCTGCTTTTCTACAAGGTTGATGCTTTCTGCAATTTCAGAAATTGTTTCAAATGAACTTTGTTTTGATGGACAAAGGTCTAGAGTTCTGTCAGCAGTGATCCCTCTATGCTCTGCTTCTGCTTCCTAATCCTTCTAAATCACTTTCTGTCTTTGTCAAGGAGTAGCCTAAAAAGTAAACTGCATGTTAAATTGGACAGAGGGCCTATTTTGAGTGTCAAAGATGTCAATGTTGATGGCATTAAGTGGGTCATGTTGTAGCAGGATGGCTTATATATCTCAGTAGAGTTGAGAACTAACCTTAAGCTTGACCCTAAATATCAGCATGAACAGATGTCTCCTTCTAAAGAGATTTCTCTTTGTTTCTTCCAGTACAACCCAAGTCCTTGCACTATTTCTGTGGAAGGTGTGTGTTGGAAGGATCTTCCATTTGACTTGCACCGTTAATATTATGTATGTTGAATGCTCTGAGAAGCAATGGAGGCAAAAGATTGGGCCAAGGAAGGGCAGTGAGTGTAAAAGTTCAATAGAGATGTAAATGTAAAACTCCTTTTCTCCTACTGGTATCTGAGCTTTCTTGGCTTCTGTTAAAGGAGGGCATTGATCGCATTGGAGAAATGAAACGTGAGTTTGCATCTTTGTACTGGCTGAATTAAAAGTCTTTTGTCTAATTTTGGACACATGCTTTTAGGTACTACTTGATCTCTCCGGTCAAATAATCCTCATCTTTTGTTTTTTGAACTACCTTGTCTAGAGTAAGTTGCTATCACAGTGAAGAATCTTCTCAAGTGTGGATGATTACCCAGTATCTAATTGAAACCCATAGTTTGTAGATGTGTGCTATGTTACAAGATGAATCTTTTTCTTAAATTCTTCTTAACTTTAAAGATCTTCCTACTTACAGTAAAATGTTAGGGCCCAAATCTTCAGGTAGAGTAAAGCAATGTCTTTCTTATATGCCAATGGAAACGATTTTGATTTACAGCTACTGAACCTCTCATCCAAAATATAGATTTAATATTTTTTTCCCAATGGGAACAGAGTCTGAGTAGCTTTTACATTATTTTGCTTGCTCTGTTCCTTCTCCTTTTACATATAAAAAAAAAATTTATTATTTTATTAACAAATCCTGTTGCAGTTTTCTTACACTACATAATAAAATCCGTTCAGATTGCTTATGGAAGTTCACACATTTATTTATGCAAAATTGCTGCATTCTTCACTTTTGTCTCATTTTCCATGGTGTTAAAATTAAATATTTTATTCATTGGTTGCAGTTGTGCCCACCGTGCATATTACTTCATCATGATGGAATAAGATTGATGTTCTGTCTTCTAATTACCTGTCTATACAAGCCATCTTTGTCAATACTGGTGATTTTTCTTTTTCTTTGCCAAGAGGCAAGAGCAGGAAATCAAATAAATGTGTGTAATACTGCTTCAATATTAAGTTTATAACATGAAATCTGAGAAGCGCTAGAAAAATAGTGGGAGACAGCTGGGCAAAGTCCAGGCCACTCTTGGAAAGTTTCACGCTGGAATCAGTTGGGTTTTTTGTCAGTGTTCCCTGTAGGATTGGAAGGGGATATATTATCAACATAAAAATATATTCAACTTGAAAAAGAGTCTGTAAGTGTGTTGTTGCACTGGGAAAGTAACATTGTAAACTACCTCTCTTTCTTTTAGTGCAGAGATCTTTGTTTTAATATTCTTTCAGTTATTCAAAGACTGTTTCTTAATAGATTCTACAAAGATATACATATATATAACATATATAAATATATATATATATAATACCCCACTTTTATAGTATATAGTCATACTGTATCACATTTTCTCAATCTCAAAGTACTAAAAATATCCTTCTTGATTTTTTATTAGCTTTTTGGAGCAATGAGTTTTTTCATTTTGTACATGGGTTAGCACAGGTCATCATGCTGACTCATGAATACAGCAAGAATTAGGCTTTCTGCTCCATGATTCTTGTTACAATGCAGTCATGTCATTTTTCAGTGTGTTCAATAAAGGTCCTCATCTCCTCTGAGAAAATGTCAATGTTAAAGGCTTTCCCAACAGCCCTAGGTCTTCACTCCTGGCTGTTCAAGAGTATCTGAGGGACAGTGTAAGAGACAGAGTCTTATTCTTTATCTAACTTCTATAAAGCCACATATAAATGCGTGTGCAGGTGTAGGGTTGAAAGAAATGCTGAAAGTCATGGACCACTATGCAACTTCAGGGCTTAAATACAGCACAGGTCCATTATGGCTTTTCTTGAACATAAAGTTAGCATTTGACTAGCAGGATTCAAAATATGGCTGTGCAGGAGACTATTAATATTAGCAGAGTCATTTGCAAAACACTCAGTTTGAAAAGTTCTTTTAGGATGACTATTTGTGCGCTTTGAAAGGAACACATGAAAAAACAATTGGCTGAATCAGGTCTTAATGTAAGCACCAACATGACTTGTTCCAAAAATTCTTAAGAAAAACTTCAAGCTAGAATTCAATTATTAACCTGAGATTAAAGATTTTTAAAGAAAATAAAATATTGAGGGGTTTTTGTGAGTTTTTGTTTGTTTATTTTTTAAAATTTTAATGGTTCCAGAATGCCTGCAAAAAACCCAAACAAACAAACCAAAACAGGAAGTAAGCTACAATTATAACAATAAATAACCACGACTGACTTTGTTGTCATTCTTCTTTATATCATGACCATTTATAGCCTAGTGGGTTAATGACATTTAGCTACTCAGCAAATCAGAAAAAACATGTATTTTATAAGAAATGGTTGAATTCTATACCAGAGTGGTGGCCATATGTTCTCTTTGCTTGTTACATACTACCATAAAGCACATTTGTCTACTGCTAAGCTATGTGAGCAGTCACATTTGGATTTTTTTTTGTAATTCAACTTCAATTTTTTTCCCCCCAGCACTAGCTTTGGACAGGGCAGAACCAAATTCTGTTGAAATGAACAGAAATATTCTCCAACATTCTATGGCTTTAGGTTTGTAAATTTTAATCTACAAGTGTCAATCTTTTTTTTTTAAGCTCTCCTTCCCCAACATTCCCCATGTTTTGTTTCAAAGTGTAACCATGTTCATTATATCCTGGCTCCTGGTCTTCAGACAAAGCATGATAAACAAACTATATCCCTTGTACATGTACAAAATCACAAGGAAAACATTCCACCTCTTCAAATTGCACCTTCTTTTTAATAGGTCCTAATATCTGACTTCAAACTTGTGCTTGAACATGGGTGCTGTTGGAGAATTATTACATTTTCAGCTCTTGAAAGAGACACAGAATTAGATTTCAGCTATTTTAAGTAGTTCTCTGGACCAGAAAATTTGATTGTCCACAAAATGAAACTTTTATTAACTGCTTGATTTTCACAGTGTAAGAAATTATTTCTACTATTTTGTCCAACAAAACTTACTTTTCATGATGTTCAACACCTGTCACCTTCATTCATTTTTGGACTTAGGAGCTCTGTTTTGTAAGATGTTGGAAACAAATAGAGAAGAAGCAAATTCCTTGTGTAGGCACAGTAGGCACACAGTCACCTCAAATATGATTTCCCACTTTTAAGTGACACTTTGGGTTAAATTAATTCTCAATTTTTGTGCTAAGAAATAAACTCAATTTTGAAATTAATTTAAAAATTTGAACTTAATTTTATTTAATATTTGAATGTTTGGCTAAACCAAAAGATTCTTTTATCTAGTGATAGAGATTATTATAATGAGGTTGATGGTATGAAGGGCTAAAACTCTGAAATGGGTTCTTGTAGAAACATTAAGTGATGTAAAATAAGGTAGAGGTTATTAACAGCCTGAGCTGCCTCAAAGTTCATGCTCATTTTCCTTTTCCAGACTTTTTATATTTAAAGTAGATAGGTGATGACAACATTTCAGTGTTTGTTACAGGACAGTGTTCTTAAATTTATCAATTTAGGAACATGTTGTCTGACCCTGGACATTGCAGATGCAGGGTGTGTTATGAAAGAGGGGCACCGTCAGATAGGTAAAAAAGCAATGTCACTATTAATTTATTGCATGGATAAAATCCCACACTAAGTTGGAACTACAGGCCTGATACTGTGTTTGGTTTCCAGTGGTCCATGCATATTCATTGCATGCTGGACATTTGAATAAGGCATAAATGCTACAGTTATATCACCTTCAGTACAATTTTCAGAGCACAAAGGGGAAGACACATCATAATGAATGTAAAATTAACTTAAACAAAGACCTCTTAGGTTTAAGTGTGAACATGGCTGGATAAAAGCAGATTTTCTTGAATATGAGAGAATAGCTGGAGTTTTGAATAAGGCGATAATAAAAAAAAATAATGTCAGCAATGAAAATGTAAATACATATTCAAGCTAAGTTATTTTTTAAGATTTTATTGCCTGTATCAGTGAGTGTGTTGCTTTTATATGTCTTTTTACAGTGAAGTATATTTTGTTAAATAAATTCTTTCATTTACTTTCACAGAATTATCTCCATTATCTTTTAATTAAGTGAAAAAAATAATTTTGATTATTTTTGTTGTGATTTACTACAAATACAGAAAAACAGAGAGACAAATGTTATGCTGGTGTTTAGGCTATGGCATCTGCTATTCCATGTGTTTTGTGTCATTGACAAAAGGTAAAGATTCTGTGTCCTAGTCTGAATAGAAGCTCTTCAAAGGAATAACCCATCACAAGCTAGTCACTGGTGTTGACAATACTATTATTATCTAGAGACAATGCAAGATGAGTACGATGGAAACTTCCTAGAGTGGAGAAAATATTAGTGAATTTTTTCATCTATGAAGATAATGCATGCTGCCCTGAGGTCGTAAGGACTGGATAAACTGGTAAATATAACCAGGGGACATATTCCTGGCAGAGCATTTCAATACCAGTAAGTTGTATGGCTTTTTCCTTTTTTTCCCCCACTGTTGATGTAATATACTTCACTAAAGTAAGCTGGATTTGTTCCTCAGAAAGAAAATGGGTGGCTAAAGAAAGTCCTTCAAAGTCTTCAATCTTTTGCTTTGTGTTTTAAAGGAGGATATAAAGAAACATGGACCCACACTAAGAGAAGAATCACTTGGTTTTGTCACAGGTGCCTTCAGTTTATTTAGCCTTTGGAAGACTGATGCACATCTCCTCAAAGCTGGAGCACAAGATTTTGTTGACTTAGGCCCATCTGTGGGGGACCCTGCATGGTCAATTCTGGCATCTTCCACTGCTGCTGCAGCCCATGCAGCCTGGTGTTGGAGAAAGACTGTGAGGGAATGACAATGACAAGTGGAAAATAAAGGAATCAATGAGAAAAAAAAAACAAAACCAGAGGAGATCAAGTCTGGGGTCCTTACCAGAAAGTGAGCAGAGGAGTGAAGTTCATCACTACCTCTTTAATACAGCTCTTAGCAGTAATGTAATTCCTATTTGTGATGATTTCAGGCTTTCACATATGTATTTGTCCTTTCACACACTTTAAGATAATAATGTTTTGCAAAGGCACTAGAACCCTGGATAAAAGGATTTATTTTCTGTCCTCATTTTCATTCCTTTCCTTCTTCCCTCTTTTTAAATTACTAGACAGTGTGGTCAAAAACTCTGGTATCTTTTAGAAAATGATGCAGTAATCAGAAAGCTGTTGCAAACCATTCAAGTGAGTCACAAATACCTGTCATCAGGAAAAAAAGGTATATATTGAGTTGTAATCAGATGTAATTTTTCTATTGTTTATCTGCGATTCTTGTAAGATTTCTACAAAAATGAAAACTTGTATAAAATCTGGATGGTATGCAGAAAAAATAGATATGTGATTCATTACTTCTTCAGTTGAAGCAACTCCTTTTTTTTTGCAGATACATCAGGTTCTAGTGGAAAAATACAAGAAAGTGCTATATTAAGAAATAATTCAGCAAAAGAAATCTGACTAGTGAAAACATTTGAGAAAATCTGGTGAGTATTTATAAATAGAAGAAACAAAGATGTCAGAATATTAATTGCAAATGCTCCATTTTAAGGAAAATACAAGCAAAAAAATACCGCAAATCCCCCATCCTAAACACCAAAAACCAGAAAGAAAGGTTCAAGTGGCTGCTATTTGAAATGAATGAGAAATGGAGATTGTCACATGTAAATGAGGTTTATAAAGGAAACAAGGATGCTTGAATGGTAGGTTACTACTATTATTTCAGGAATTAGATAACCAATGCATTAAATTTTAGTTTTCTAATAATTTATTTCCTAGCATTTTAAAGTAAGTCTCAGAAATATTAAAAAACCGAGACTATTTACCACTGACTATATTGTATACTCTGAACAGCTGATGCTGAAATAGGTCATATTTTCACATCACATGCTCTCCCATTTGGCTGACTGCTTTCTGGATTCTCCCTCATTGGATATTTCTCTTTCTGCAACAGGAAACTAGACACACTGTGCAGGCAGAGTGTTTAAGTGAATATGCTAAATCATTGTATTGACATGCTGTTAGTTCCACTCACCAGACCTTGCTTCTGGTCATGTAGAACACTATCAGTTTGAGAAATGCTTGTAAAGTCTAACAAAACACTTAGGGCACCGTACACACTGGGGACTCTGTGATGGAGTACAGGGAAAAATCAGTCTGCTGGCAGCTCAGGAGTGACTCTCCATCCCAATCTTTACTCTTTGTTGTGTACAAAAAGATCACAGTGAAAGATACTGAAGCCTTACTGTGAGCCTCTGCATCCCAGGAAAAGTACAGGACAATACACACTTGCTACACAATAAGTCAGGCCCCAGCTTTGTTCTGGAAGTAATACTCTTAGAGATGAGCACCAAACATGACTTAGAGTCAGTCTCAACCCTGAGGGTTGGAGCAGCTTCTGGAAGAGTATAGCAGGAGCTTCCTCAAGGATGTATTTTGTAAGTATTAAAAACAGTGGGTTTGAGTACAAAACATAGGCTGGTTGCCTTTTCATTCCTTGCACTTTAAGTGTGTGGTGAAGTCTGCACTTTCTGCATATCTGGGCATTGTTCTGAATCCCACAGGGGCTTAAAAAGGATTTATAGACTTTAAAGCTCAGGATGGTCAGTTCTGAGTGACCAGGAAAGCAGAATTGTCTGTATTTATGTGCCAAACCAAACAGGGAGCTCTGACTGAACTCAAGGGTATGTTGATGCTGAACAAGGATCTTCTTTCTCATAATTTTTGGGGTTGAAGATTAGTTGTCTTTGTAAGTCCTGTGTTAGCTGAATAATTCCCAAGTTTTAGCAGGCTTTTGGTTGATCCAAGTAGCAATCATTGCTTGAAGGCAACAGGACTTCTTTGAAATACTGCTATCACCATGTATGCAAAGCAAATGAAAGAAAACTTCTCTGGACAAAAGTATTACATGCCCAAAGAAAGCAGGCAGTCCATTATGGTGTTTCAGTTATTCTTAAAAGGAGAAATGTTTGTTCCAATATCAAGCCCTAATCTCCTATATTGCACTTTGAGCTTTTCTGTCTCAACTTTAATATACATTATCTCATATATATATATTCATATTGATGATTGCATATAAAAAAAATCTGATATACTAAAAAATGTTATTGTTCCAGTTCTCTGTTAGACAAAACTGTTGTGGTTTTCCTTATTCTACCCTCATAGATCATATTCTCTACAGTTTTTTTCAACCCACCTGAACATGATTTCATCTAGAAGTTAGTTCTCTAGTTTGTATACTAGAACATTTAAATTTATTCTAGATATTAGGAAAGCCTTATTGAAGTCCAAATATATCACAGTGTGACTTTTCCTTTATCTAGTTATTCTATCAATCAAAGAAAGAAATTACGTCAACTTGAACTGATTTGTTCCTGGTAAGCCCATGTTTTCTCTTTTTTATTACCATCTTACTGTTTTGTGCCTTAGAAAAGAATTTTTTGCCCCAGAATCTGTCAAGGAAGGATAGTTCAAGGACGAGTTTGTACCCTGCCAAGCAGAGATATTTCCCCCTTTTTGAAGGAGTGACATTGTGATTGCCCTCTATTTCTCTTCAGGGAATTCTACTCTTCATCAGCTCTCCAAGGTAAGTGCTGTGATTCAGAGATTACAGGGGTCGCTTTGTTAAGGATACACAATTGAAAGTCATTGAACTAATATGCATTGCATAATTTGCATAATATACTAAGCGGCACGTAATTTGCATATTATACTAGGCAGCGCGTAATTTACATAATACTCATTGCGTAGTTTGCAAAATGCACATTGCGTAATTTGCATATAATACTGCGCGGCGCGTAATTTCAATACTACGTGCCACGTAATTTGCATATTTATACCCGGACCGGAGTTGGTTGGAGCGAAAACCCGGACCGGATTTTTCCCGAAACCCGGACTGGAGTCGGTTGGAGCAAAAACCCGGACCGGATTTTGCCCAGAACCTGGACTGGAGTCGGTTGGAGCGAATACCCATACCAGACCTTTCCCGGAGTCCGGACTGGAGTCGGTTGGAGCGAAAACCCGGACCGGATGTTCCCGGAGTCCGGACCGGAGTCGGTTGGAGCGAAAACCCGGAGCAGATTTTCCCCGGAGTCTGGACCGGAGTCGGTTGGAGCAAAAACCCGGACCGGATTTTTCCCGGAGTCCGGACCGGAGTCAGTTGGAGCAAAAACCTGGACAGGATTTTTCCGGAACCCGGACCGGAGTCGGTTGGAGCGAAAACCCAGACCAGATTTTTCCCGGAGTCCGGACCGGAGTTGGTTGGAGCAAAAACTAAATTGAAAATCTCTCTCTTTTTCATTGTCCTCACCCATATTAAGGAAGACATGCCTATCTCCTTTAAAAATTTAATTTAATTAAGTATTGGATCATAGTTAACATCTATTTGAAAATTGAAAGCATGCTTTGTATACAATGGCCTTCCTTGAGTCATTCATTATTTTGTCTCCCTAATACTTCCTTCTACTTGTTTAATGTGTCATGTATTTGTAGAATCTTTTACTGTTGCTTGTTGTCCCCTGTTAACTGCAACTCAATAACCTTGTTGAATTTAATGTATCTGAACAATTCTTTTATATCCGTAAGATATATGCCCTTGTTTTCATTCTGTGTGCAGATTTTTTTTCATTTTCAGATCACTGAACTGCAACTAATAGAGTCAAAATGCCTTTTACTAGAATTTTTGTCTTTGAGTTAGTTTCAGTTGTGTCATTGGCATAATGTTTCCAGTGTTCACTAGGTCTCTCACTTTTTAAAAATCCCGAATTATCCTTTCAAAAGACCTGACAATAAATCATTTCTGCTGATGTCTGCTTTCTCAAAGTGCTGTCAATATTTTATGGCCTTTTTTTTTTTTTCTGTTTCCAACAATTTCTCCTTAACCCAAATGATTTTCTATTTCTGGCAGAATAATTTTAAAATAGCTACTGTCCTAATAATTTCTCTTCCAAAGAAAAGACTGTCCTCATTACATGCAGCAAATGTTTTGAGCCCTACAATATAATTGTTACAAAATACGAAGAGGAAAGTCACGTCCCCAGTCACCAATAGTCTGCCTCCCTTGGGTCATCTCTAAACAATTATATCCAACAGCCTCTCATTGTTTTAGAAGTGGAGATATTGCCTTTAAAATCTCTTTTTTTACCCCAGAAGTTTTTGAAACTGTCATTCACTGTATGTGATTTCCCCAAAGTTCAGAATGTGCTCTTGATAAATAACCCTTCTGCTGCATCTCAGGTGATTATCAACCTTCCCTGGGTGCTTCCTTGTATACTTACCATATTCCACTAGGAATTTGTGACATCAATTATACAAATTAGTTAAGTTATTTCCGTTTGTTCCTCATGTCCTGACCATGTACCTAGAAGGTATTTCAGATATTCCATTGCTTGTGATCTTATTCTTTTACTTGCCTCGTAGTTTCCCATTTCTTCATCTCACTTTCTAGATGAAAGGATGATTTCCTCTAAGAAGGAAAAATGGCCAAAGACAGCTCTTCTGTTTTGTTCCTAAAATTCTGGAAGGCAAGCATGTGTTATCACTGAGATGTCTTATTCACACTGTAGATTGCATATCCATTCCCTCTCCTGTCCTTCATGTCACAAACAGACTAACTACATTTTGAGGTCACTGCTCCAGGTGACAGTGACATTGCCCTGGGAGTAATGGTAGAAAAGTAGGAACTGTGCCAATGGATTAAATGTATTTGCCAGCTTGCATTCTGATGAAGTACAAAACATCTAGATGCTACATTTGGTATTCCTTCTTTGGAGTAGAGTAAGAACAGTTACCCTAACCCTAGTACTAGAGCTGCAGTGACCACATCTAAAAGAAAAAATGACAGCCTATTATAAGCCATGATTTCTTACTTGTCTAAAAGCAAAGGAGAAATATCAGTTTTCTCCACATGCCTACATTTGAGAAAGATTTGGGGTGGCTTTGAGGTGGACCTTCTTCTGCTATGAAGGAAAAGCATAACATCAATAGAAGTATTTGCAGTGATCTGGGTGAAGATCACATTTCTGTCTTTAAAAGAAGAGACAGTCTGTGTGGGTAAACCAGAGTAGTGTAATTTTGCTGTTAAAAAGAAGTTTGTTCACTGACTGTCTAGAGACATCAAATAGTTAGGTATTTCAGCAGCCTGAGTTACAGCTTCTCTTGGGAAGCATGATACTGAAATATAGAGCCCTTCATTCCAAGGTCAGTGACTCAGATCTGCCCCTAGGTGAAAGAGCGAAAAAAAAAAAATCCAAAACCTTTACTTGATGGCTTTTTGATGATACATGTGAGGAAAACCAATGGATTACAATCAAACAGAGAAGTGCCCACACTGCAAAACTACTGTCAGAGCCACAGGTGCCTCAGCAAAATGGCCAAGGACAAAAGAGTCATGGAGAATCTACTTACTGCAAATTTCTTCTGGCAGCTGCTGGAGCCAGTTTTGATGGACATATACCTGTCCTATCACTGTACTGAGCTTTTGTGGGGACCAGTGGTGGGCAGTGAAGGACTTCAACCTGCAACTTCTCTAAGATAAAAGAATCCATCCATATGAGAAAGCCGTGTGTGCTCGATGTCACACCCAGGGTTAGTAATTTTTATCAGAGATATCTGAAGCCCTCCCACCCATTCTAAAGTGAAAGGTAAAAGTGTTTGACAGATTAAAGCAGTTCTGAAATCTGTCCCGTCAGAAGCCTTCTCCTGATGGGCTGTGCCACAATAACTTGTTTTCTTGTGGTGACACCCAATGTATTAAGAAGAAAAGTGGGATTCAGCCAAGTCTGCTGTGTCTGAGGATTCATCCTCAGAACTACATATAGAGCAGCACTCCAGGGGGTTTTAGCTTTGAGAGAGGAATAAAGCTAACAGGATATCCATGCATCACCCACTGAATTCAGTGAACCTCTAAAATGTACTCCTCTACTGTGCTTCAGTTTGCACTGAGGAGCAGCCTCAGAGCATGATTCCC
The DNA here is from genome assembly GCA_008694505.1 of Cyanoderma ruficeps. Taxonomy (NCBI): domain Eukaryota; kingdom Metazoa; phylum Chordata; class Aves; order Passeriformes; family Timaliidae; genus Cyanoderma; species Cyanoderma ruficeps. The sequence goes on from VZDJ01000782.1 coordinate 29,650,661, forward strand.
TTTGTATGGAACTTAACTGGAAGATGCACTCCAGGAGTTAACCAGTGGTGAGTTGGCAGTCAGTTGCTGAGAGCAGAACACAAGTAATTTGATGCAGAAAAACCCATGCAATGTGAGCAGGTCCTCACCAGCTATTTCACTTTACAGAGCCACTTCTGTTGGTCTGTGTTGCTTATTAATATGGATGTAGCTTAGATGGACTAAAAGATTTTGGCATCCTATAGACCTGTGAGTTATATTTTGCACTTAGGATCAAAAATTATGTGCAGTAGATGCGTAAAAATGAGATAGAAAAGTAAATTTTTTTGTTGCACTTAGTTCAGTGGTTTTGATTACTCTGTCATCTATATCAAAGTAAAAGAAAAAATCCTAGTGGATTTAACACTTAGCAATTGTCAACAGTATGTCAGGATAAAATATAACTTTAAGCATAAAGTATAGCCAGTCTCATTCTTAAGCTGATATAGGGAGTTCTTGAAATGACCTTGGAGACTGAGAATGAAGAACAGACATAGTCAAAATTGCTTTTTGCCTCCTGATGTCAGTGAACGGGATTTGACCATCAGTGTATCACAGAACTTCACAAGCTTTCACACCAAATATAGTCATTTTTGTTGGCTGTGGAAAGCATTTCTACAAATTTGTAAGATTGAAATGTTAGTGGCTTTTTTTCTAATCTTGGCAAACTCAGGTTTTTACATTTCTGCACCAAACATATCTGCATTAATTGTAGCAGACCTGTTAATTATGGAAATAATTCAAGGATAAAATAAAAAACTCCAGGACAAGACATAAAGAACTTTAGATTTTTTTTTCCTTTTCTGTAATACTGTGACAGTCATGTTTTATTTCATGTGAAGAAAATAACATCAGGAGGATACTAATCATCAGTTTGCTACAGCTGGAAACAGCACAGCTGGCAGATGAGTATTTTAATGTATTTCTAGATTAAGGAAGGCAGTTTAAAGAAAACATCATGCAAAAATTCCATCTGCTATGGGTTTAAAATAAAATCTTATCTGTGACACGGTAAAGTGAATAGCTACCTTATGTTTTATCATATTGCAGTGGATTATTTTCCTAATGAAGCTTGTGTCCCCCTTAAGCATTCTTCAGATATTTTGTATTCACTTTGGTGTATAATAATGCAATGATTGAGTGCAAGAGTGGATTTTCCTTTAGTAAGGCTCCATCAGGACACTTTTTTTAACAAATTAAACTCTAACTGAAAGCAATCTATACAGGCAAGGAAAATAAAATTCTTTCATAATTAATTTCAATGAGCTATTTTATTCTCACCAAATTGGATCCTTTGCAAAATTAGTAAGAGTTTTGGAAAGGGAGAAAAATAGAAGTTTGGCTCTTGTTTATATTTGTTTTAATACCTCTTTTTCTCTTCCAATCCTTAAATAATAACTCCACATAGTACACTTTAGCTGGACTAATACAGTTGGAGCTTAAGAGACTACAAATCGATATTCAACACTTCATTTATGGCCAGAGATTCCTCTACTTTAAAGAAGCCCAGATTGAGGGAGAACTAGATTTTAATTACTCCTGAGAATAAGCTAGAATACAGTGTATTAAACAGGTGTAAGAAATGGCATCTAAGCTGCAGAACATGAAAAAGATACGTAAAGAATGTGCAGAGTACACCTATTTTTAGTCATGTGTAACTACTGTCTGAGGTTTGGAACAGACAAGATATTTGTTCATGCCTTGTTTCACAGAGGAGTGCAAGGAGCCCAGGAGGAGGGATCTCAGACCACTTTGCACTTCTCTGGGTCAGTATGGAGTCAGTACTGACTTCCTGCACACTCTTCCATAAATTGTACTGGTTGTCCATGCACCTTCAGATAAGTATGACTTCTCTTAGCAGACTGTCCCACAGGGTAATATATCATAGGAATCTGATTTTCCCTCCTGTGTGCTCTGCAAGAGTGTCAATCTCTTAATTGCAGTCCATCATGACTCATTTTACTGTACTAACTAGTGTCTGTATATGAGGTCCTTCAAATAAGCTAAATATAACAGCAGAAGGACATCACCACGGCTCTGACTAACATTTTCACATGATTTGTTCCTTGTGTGCCTCTCTGGGAGAAAGGACACAGCAAAGGGCATTCACCTTGCCCTTGGCAGTAATAAAAAACTTCTATAGCCCAAAGAGTTGGTAATTTTTTTTTGTGCTCTCTTGCACCAGCTGATCTATTTAAACCCTGTTACCTACTTGCCAGGATTTTTTTCCTTTATGATGGCAGACTCTCTCTCCCTTGGTGGTGGCTGCTTTCCCTGCCTTTCCCCCATCCCCTACCCCTCATCCTTACAGAGCCTTTACTTGGACTCCTTTCAGTTGTGGCTCTGCTAAATGATTTATGTGGAGCTTTCCTCCTGCATCATTCTCAGTCTATCCCTTTCTTTAGTGAAGACAGTCTGGCATTCTCTCTCCTCAGTCCAAAAGGAATATTATCAATCTCAGTCAAGGACATTATTTGGGGCTAATTCTAAAAAACATATACTAAAAATCTCCTTCTGACAACCTTATCCTAGATTTGAGGTTTTTTTGTTTTTTTTTTTTAATCAAGTACATCTAGTTTTCAAGACCGGATATGGCTTGTGATATCAAAAGTTTGGATGGGTGCTTTTTGGGGATAAAATACTAATTAAGGCTGAATGTCCCATTAAAGCCCAGTGGAAAATCCACAGGTAAATTAGGCCATGCTGATCAGCCACAGACTTTTTCTCTTATTTTGTGCCTTCTCCTTTTAAAGATAATCTTTCAAAGTTGAAGAACTTAATAATCATCAAAGTGTTACCATCAGAACAAGTAAAACTGTGCATAGTTACTTCAGAGGGATCTGACAGATTTTAACTTAGCCTCTCACCCTTTCTCCCCTCCAATCACAAGGTTAGCAGCTGAATGCCCAAGCACTCTTCATTTGTTTAACTTCTATATATAAAGAATATATAGGAAGAGAAAGAGATTTGCTCATTAGTCAAATCTGCAGATGACAGGCAGTTATTTAGAATAGTCAAATTCAGGATTATAAAACATGTAGTGTGTGCAAGTTATAAAACTTCTGTGTGCAAAGTCAAGGAATGCTGAATAATACACACTGTAGAGGAATAGGACATCAGCTGCAGTAGAGGAACAGAGACCTGCTGGCTGTGATCAGTCCAGCCACTCTGACCCCTCCATTCTGGTGGACAGGTCTGTACTGCCCTTGGCACAGCTGCAGAGGAGCATTTCTGAAATCTTAGTGAGGCACCTTAAGCTCAACCTCATTGTACCTAACACTGTTCTTGTGGGAAGGATCTGCATAACTTTGGGGATAGTCTAAAGAGAAAAGGTGCTCACAGTTCCTCCGCTAATAAAAATAAACAAGAAAGTAAGGTGGATAAAGAAGAAAATAGAAATTAATATATAGTATTGTTCTCACGTGAACTACTGCATAGGGCCTTGTTATCCTATCTGAGGAAGAATACTGTTAAATTAAAGAGCAATCAGAAAAAGGTCATAGTGTGATTAGGTGTTTGAAAATCTCTCTAATTATGATGCTTAAATGATGGGGAATGTCTGTTTTAGGCAGACCTGTGCAGGGTTAAGGAGAGAAAATGAAAAAATGAACAATTTAGAGATGACAGATAATAAAATTCTGCTCTACTTACCTCATAAAAAAAGGAGACAAAGAAATATTTTCCTGAAATATCAAAAATTTAAAGCTTGCAAAGGAAATTTTTTTTCAAACTATGAGTTTAAAATTATTTGAATTTGAATTAAGCTATGAGTCTTGTGTATTCCATAAGATACATAGGGTTTATTTTTGACTAATTTTGATGCAATGGTAAGGAGGTATGTAGCTGTTTTGGTTATTATTATGCATAAAAAATGCAACAATATAAAAGTAGAAAAATATCACTTGGGAAAATGTATAAGGAGAAGAAAGAGATAGAGAGAATAAGAGTAGAAAGATATCCCCACCTGTGGATTTATCCAGGAGACTTGATTGTTGCAATTTCTGCGTCCCTTACTCAAAGGCAGAGTCACAGTCTTTATCTGTCCAGGGGTGGGGGCAGCCCACAAAACACAGAGTTCAGTGGTTTAATATAGGTTCATGATCAGGTGGGAATGCCCAGGATCCTCCCCTGGAAGGAGGGAATTTTCCTCTGTCTCTTGCAGGGCTGTGGATCTGTTGTGGTGGGTGCACCCGCTGTGCTCCCAGGCTGTTCCCTCAGGCATGGAGCAAAACACGCAAAGCACGCTGATTTCTCATCAACCATGAACCCCTCAGCCTCCCACATTCTGGGGGTGCAGCTCTGCCTTTGGGGCTGGGAGAACTGAGGAAGGAATTGGGAGATATGGTGGGTGGCTCCTACCCAAGCATCTGCTTTTTATTCCTGTTTGCCAGTGGGGACCGTGGGCAGCCTCTCCTCTCACAGGACTGCTGTAATGTCCTCTCTATCTCCGGTATCCTGATTTTCCTCTTGGATTAAATAAAGTTGTTTGACAGATACAGATATGAAAAATAGTCAAGATGATGAGAGTAAATGCTACAATAAAATGCTAGAAGGAAGAGGGAAGGTTGTGACACAGGTTTTGAGACACTTTTTAACAACCTGGGCCTGGAAAGTCTCTCCTTTGTTACTGAGGAGTTGGCATTGCCAGTCACCATCTGCAGGTAAGGCAATGGTCTGTATGACAGGTCTGGGCCAGTTCAAACATACTTAACAGTATTGCAGCACTAACAGAAAACGCAGTGTGGGTTTAAAATCCTCTGAAAAATGTCTGTGAAATTTATTATTCAATTTGGGAGGGAGCAAACTCAGTTTACTTGTATTTCATTCCAGCTGCAGCATCTGTTCCCAAGGAAGTGTGACTGAGTCCTGGACTGTGTCTCTCAGGAGGATTAGAAAAACTTTTCCGAGTGACAACGCAGAACTGGAGAGGTGAGGAACTGGTTATGGGCCTGAGTTTTTGGAGGTACTGAACAGAAATGTATCACTCTGACTTTAGCTGGAGCTGTGGATATCCAAGACTCCTGGTAGAATGGAATATTTCCCAAAAGTTTAATCAATCTTTATAGAATTACATTTTTATTAGTCACGAAATGGATTTTTTTACATTGATTATTTTTCCCCAAAAAAGCGATTAAGTGATGCATGAAAGGCAGAGAAGTAACTAAATTAAATTCAAAAGGTTTAAGGAATAATATTTTGAATTATAAAGATCAATTACATTGTAAATGTAATTCAGCAGGCTCAGAAATCCCTTACTACAACTTTTACAAACTTTTACTACTTGTCTTCTTAATCCTTACATAGGAATGGGAATACTCTGCATCTTAATGCCCATGTAAAGTTTGGTCTAACTTAGAAGTAGTTAATTTCCTTTGTAGTCTACTGAGAATTCACTGTTTGCTGAAGATTGTATAAATGGAAGAAAAATGTAGCATGATAAACATATCAATAATCTGTAAGTGGGATTGCTAGGAAAGATTTGAGGTAAAAGTTGGAAAAAGAAGACTTCCGATGATGAAAAAATCTCAGTGTCTACAGCAGGCCTGAATTAAAAGGCTGCATACTGTTTGTTTTTTTTTTTTCTTTGCTAGCAGTGAATATAATGATCAGTAGTTTTCAAATTACTGTCTGTAGACACCAAGGAATTTGCTAAATCTGTTCTGGTTGTCAGCAGAAAAAAAAAAAAGTTAATTAACAAGTTAGCCAGGGATGGGACCAGTGGCAGAGGAAGCAGCTCCTGAGAAAGGCAATTATGAAAAGTGCACTGTGAGATGGAGTTTCTCAAAACAGCTAAACCTCTGGGAAATTAAATGGTGATGGCACTTCATGAAGTGCCCCTGTTTTGGCTGTTCTTTTCACATTTATAGCAGCTGAGGGCCCTTGTCCTAGAGCTCAGGACCCCTAATATCCTGTAGAAGCCCAGAAGCGATGGCATTGCTCGGAGGAAGCTCACTGGGTGTTAAAGCAGCCTGGAGCAGTAGGGACACGAGCTCAGGTCCTGCCCCAGGGACAGCTGTGGTACAGGTTTCTGGCCTAAAGCATCAGAGGGCAGATTCAGGATTGCTGAAACCTGACATGCCCCAAGTGTAAGAGAACAGATGGATAGAAGACAGCCAAGAGAAGGCCAGGAACCTATGAGACAATTTTGGTCACCTTGATATACAATTATCTCAGTAGTGCCTAAATACTTTTAAATTTAATTATTTATGCTTGGAGTACAGGTTTTACACAGATTAAGCCCAATTGCTAAATGGCAGTAGCAAACTATATAATCACAGGCTTTTTCCTAATGGTTTTCCTACAGAAAGTTTTAATAATGTTTATTTCTCTTGCACGTAATGTGCTTAGATTTACTGACTAGTAAATAAAAAAAAAGTGCAAGTTCTTATAATATAAAAGAAGAAAACGTGCTATTTCACTGATTCATAGTTTGGTTGCTTTCATTTATGCTTTAGCAGATCATAAAAGAAATGTAACATGAACAAAGGTACAAGAATAAGCATTTCTGAAGAGTAGATGGAAATTTAGTGGAGATGAGCCTTTACAGCTTGTATATCTTTCTATCAGCAGCAACACACAAACCTGGAGCCTGTAGAGGGGTAGAAATATTCTTACTGTTTAGGTAAACAATTTTTAAAATAGCTGTTGACAGTCTTCTTGCTCAGCTAAGATTAGTTGTTGATATACTTAGTTTAACAGCAACCTTTACATTAACAAAGACTTCTCTGATGCTAACTACAGTGCTCTCCATAGAGCCACAGATGTGCAGTGCAGAATTCTGTAGGAATATATAACAGACTGAAATTTAATAAGTCTGATGAAATTTAATATAGCATGACATGGTATCTTATTAAACAGAAGATATTTACTTAACAACCATCCAAGAAAACTAATAGGTTCATTTTTTTTTGTGTACACGTACTACTTCTTTTGCCATTGTAATTGTGCATGACTATAAAGCCTGAAGCTACCTTTTCAATCAATGGGAATTTCTTTACTGACTTAAGAGAGCACAAACGTATATAAATATAATGATGTTCCTTAGCAGTACACCAGAACAGCCTTGCAATTTCATCCAGGCTGGCTACTTGCAGCCAATTTTGCTGTCAGTTCTGCTACATCTGTTTCTGAAAAGTGTGAATTTGTGTTTACTGAAGTTTTCTGTAGTTCTCAGTTCATGACTTAAAAAATGAAGCACTTTGTTAGCCTTTTGAGATATAGGAAAAGCTGGATTCTTTAACTGTGCTTGCCTGTTTTATCAGACCCTTCCATCATCTGCTGACTAAACTGCTGGACTGTTCACCAATCGAAGTGAATGCTGTGTCTCCCTCTAATTTCTATGCTTCTGGTAACAGAAAAGAAACAGCAACTGGAGAACTGAAGTGGGACAGAATTTTATGCAGTATAATTTAATTGGTTATAAATTTATGTCTCAGTTACCTCATTCCAGTGCCTAAACCTCTGAGGAGACAAGCTGTCTTTGTTAGAAGCTTGCCTCTGCACTGTTAGGTGATTAGGACGCTGCTGTCAGATTTTGCTGGAAAGGGGGTTAGGCTGTTTTTTGTTCTCAAAAAGTGTTATTCAGTTGAGTCTGAACAAAGCTGATGCCCAGACACAATGCCAGGGAACAATGCAGACACATGATATTCTGGTAATTTTGAAGTTAAAAATAGAATTTTGGGGGGGCCTTTTTTTAAAAAATGTAAGTTTCTAAAGCTTATTCAGCAAAACCAGTACTGTGCATAGTAAGGCACAGTTCCTTACTTCATAAGTCACTTTAAAGCACAGATTATTCACAATATGAATTTTAAAAATAAAGATTAAATACAACTTGTGGAAAAATGAAGGGTAGAACACCTCATAAATGTTTTAATAATAATCCTTTTTCCAAAGTGCAAGAGGTATTTCACCATGGAGTAGATACATGCAACACTATAAATCCCCCATATTAGCATAAAGATTTAATGTTGGTACACTAACTTACTTTCTAGGAAGTCCAAGAATCCAAAACATGCCTAAAGGTCTATTTATATTTCCTCATTTTCTGTTGTAACAGGCTTCAGGGGTGGCTACACACATTTGGCCATATTTCTTTTAAAAATTCAAAGTTATCTTGAAAGTACTTGCTTATTCTTTCTTCAGTCTAAAACTAAAGTTGCTAAGTCATCAGTAATTACAGATACAATGTGAGAACAAAGTGGGAAAAAGATCAAACACAGCGAAAATACATCATTAAGAAAGACTGAGAAGCTTAGTAAATGGTATCTGGACTGGATTAAAGAAAATATTCAAAATTGCTAATTGTGTGGCACTGACAAGATCTTAGGCTTATTGGGTACTAAGAAATACATGTGAGAGTCCAATTAATGGTTAAATTTGTTTTTACTAGTATTTAATTAGAGACACCAGATGGCCACTGACTTATAGGGAGAGAACTGTAGCTTCAAACCAGTTTTGTTTGGTTGGTCCCATTATGCTTCTAGAGAAGGTTTGATATGCTTCTCTTTCATTAAAAACAAGGCCTCGTTCTGCAACCTCTCCTTTCTTCCAAGTCCCTTTAAAAATGAATTGGTTCAAATGGTTTTTCTGAGATCTGAAGACCCACAGGTCTTGTGTTTCTGGGCACTCCATATTCCCTTTGAAAGATAATCATTACATTTGTCTTCTTTCTGTCTTTTACTCTGACCTTCCAAGACCATAGAGATGACTCTTGTTACCTCTAAGCTCAAATTTCCAAGTTACCTCCCTCTAAAGCAAATGATTAAAACATCTGAATGCATGAATGCAGCTATAAAGTTAATCAGAATTTGGGTTTACTCATATCAGAGAAAAAGAGGTCTTGAAAGTAAAAAAAAGGTGTACTTACTAAATGTGTATGAAAACACTTGAAATAACTGAAAATTCTATGGAGATACTTCCCTGAAAACATTGTAAAACTTATAGTAAAAATGTTTTTTCTTCCTGCAGATGTTAATTTCAGATCAATATTTCCATATGGATATATAGATTCAAATATACATTTCCATTTTCTATCACCTTCCAAAATAGCCCCCCTAAAATAATTAGCAAAAGTAAAAACTGAAATAATGTTTTGTATTAAATTGTCCTAAGATGAGAACTACAAAATTCTTTAGCCAAACATGGTTGGTTATTTTATCATATAATCATAGAATGGGCTGGATTGGAAGGGCCCTTAAAGACCATTTAGTTCCAATGCCCCTGCTGTGGGCAGGCATGCCTTTCACTAGAATTTTTGTTGTTGCTGTTGTTTTGGTTTTTGGTGTTTTTTTGGGTTTTTTAAATTTTATTTTTTAAATTTTTTTTTAAATTTTATTTTGGTGGTTGTTTTGTTTTGTTTTTGTGGGTTTTTTCCCCTTTCCCTTTCCCTTTCCCTTTCCCTTTCCCTTTCCCTTTCCCTTGTCCTTTCCCTTTCCCTTTCCTTTTCTTTTTTTTTTCTTTTTGCAAAAAAACCTACTGGGGATTTGTTTCAGAGTGTAAACCTGGATAATCTAATTGCAATTGCCTACTGGTGATAACAATGTGTCAGTGTTTTGATTAACATTTGATGTTATTATAAAATCCTATCTGGGTGTCTTCTAAAAAGTAAGTGCTCTAAATATAACTCAAACATAGTATGCATAGTAGATATAATAATGTTTGCTGACGTAAAAGAAAAAGTTGACAGCAAAGATCTGGAAAGGAATTTCACAGTGCTAGACAAGCATGTGGTCAAGTGACCCAGCTGACACTAGAAAGTCACTGTGTAGAGACACAAGGTGATGTAAATGAGAGAAAAAACTATTGTCATTTCACAGGCACGGTGATGAATTCTGAAGCAGCCATCACCACTTTGGAAAAAGAACTTGGAGGAAAGAAAAAGGAGATGTGGTGTCATTACTGGCCAAATCTGTATTCTAAACTGCAAATCCCATGTGTAGTAGTAGTTCATCTAATACCAGAAAGAGAACCAGGAAAGGTCCTTGAGGAGGCAAGATAGCTGATCAATGGTATGAAACTGTATTCAAATGAGAAAGTGACTGACTAGAGCTGCCCCAGGTGGGGCTGATGACAGAACAGGTAGACCAGAGTTGATAAATTATCTAGGAGGATTCACAGTCCTTTCTCCTTGTAAAAGACTTGTAAGTTATTGAAAATATTGATCAGGCCTCAGTTTTCAAACAGACATAATCTGGTAACTTCTCTAAACAGTGCATAGGTCATCTAGGGAGTGGCTTTCTGCACTAAATGTAGATGTCAGAAGTTTTTAGATCTCTAAAAAGCAAATAAATTAAGGAGAAATGTCACTTCAGGAATATTACTTTATACAAAGAATAATTTCTGGCTTAGGAAATCCTTGATCTATATATCATTGAGAACCTGCAAAAATACATTAAAGTCACACATTGTCTATTTACAGAATTTCTATACCCTCTCCTAGGTAGGGTTGTTGACTTGTGAAAGATAATGGGGGTCAGGCATGGTTAAAATGAAGTTTTTATGAAGTTTTTCTGTGGATGATGTTGGTTGAGCTATTGCCCTTTGTAAGGCCAGAGCTAAAAAATATTAAGTTTGAAACATAAACATAAGCCATAGTCTAAAACTTATCTTGCACTGCTTCTGTTTTACTCTTTGATGGTAGATGAGCACTTAGGTTTTAGCAGTGGAAAACTTGTATTTGCACTTGGTCTGAGCTGAGATACATCATTGCCTTCTGTGATAATTTCAGATGAACTGTGCAAATACAAAATATGCAAAATACCAATTGTTGAACTCAGCCTAGTTGTTCTGGTGGTCATTATTAGAGATTTCTTCCAAGAAATGCTTTGCAATTCCTGAAGCTGTCTCAGAAACCAAAACCACAGTCCCTCTCTCTTTGCTATGACACAGTGCTGGGACTGCGTTTATTCTCAGTTCTGTTCCTATATATAAGATAATCTATGGCACATCCTGAGTAATTCCATAATAATTTCTGCCTGTGTCTACAATAATGATTTTTCAGTTCTTTTTCATCATTTTGATCTCTACTTCAATATTTAGAAACTAATAAACTGTCTGTTTGGCCTTACAAATAATATTTTGAAATGATTGCTGTCTTAAGCACTACCTGTTGTAAAGAGGTGTGGATGCCTCTTATAAGACACTACAGTGGTACAGGGATAGCACATACTTCAGTCTCCTACACTGTACTTAGCCTGTAATTAGAAAACATGTCTTTCTAGCAAATTAATTAGTGCTAAATTTCAATAAAAATTATGATAAGGAAGGTGAGTCTAGGGAGGGCCTGACAATGTCCATTTAATGTATTTCTCTTTTTCCCTCCTTTCCTGTCATCAATTAAGTACATAAGAAGAAATTAAGCCTTCTGCAGCTCTCTATTAATTTGGTTTTGGAAAAACCTCTGGTGAGGAGAAACCCTCTCAATATTAATTCTCTGTACAGGATGAACATTGATGAAAAAATACAACCCCTACATGGGGGGTTGGTGTATTTTATACTACTCACTCTCAGTTAGAAATCCAGAATGGATCAGAGTGATTCTTTCAGTACTGTGTGTTTTTCAATATTAAGGCGATTATTTCCTCATCTGATAAGACAAGCCCACTAATAATGTTCATCAAGCATTCTCCCTAATCCACTCTTTACCTGGGAGCTGCAAACTGCCAAGAAAAACTCAAAAAATTTGAGTACAAAGCTCAGAGATTTGGTTTTTCATTTGACACTATTACTACACAATTCCAGTATTAAATCTATATTTGTGCACTTACTGAACTTCTTGGAAGTCACCAAGCTGTCTGAATTATTTTACCAGCGTTTATAGTTTCCCTGGGCTACAGAGTGGAATCTTACCCAGACATAATTAATAATTTAATTCTGGATATTCTATGGTTTGTTGCATGCAATTGAATGTCTGTGACCTTAAATGTAAATTTTAAAATTACTTACAAACAGGGAATTAAATGTAATCACTTCTTGTGTGTTTATTCACAGAAACACCTGCAGAATCCCTATGTCTTTCAATTAATCAGTAAAAACTTTAGAAAATGGGCTTTAGAAACATGCACTTGCTAATAAAGTGATAGTGGAATGAAGTGTAACAGGGAAAACTCTTTTTTCTAAGTGGTTATTGTTGGAGTCAATTACAAAAAACCCCACAGGAATGGAACTTCACTTCTCAGACTTCCAAATTAAGTGTCTCAGTGGGGCTTGAGATGTAAAAGTTCTCAAAGAGATCAGTTTCCAGTTTTGTAAAAATGGGAAGTTATGGAGCTACTTTGTGTTTAGTAGATATATTGAAGTTAATATAATCTATGCTAAATCCTTGGAAAGGATTCAAAGTAACAGTGAGCATCAGTTCGAATTGTTATATTCAACCCAAAGAGATGTTTATCTAAGGAGTTATTTTACTAACATTTTTGCATTTCCAGAGACATTAAGCTTATTTAGCTATTAGAATGGGAATGAATGAAATCCTAAATTCTTTTAAATTAATGCAGATCTAGTTTTGGTATTATTTGCTTGAGCAGTAGGAAAACATCTATTTCTACAACAAATGTTAATTCTGCCATGTAATTTCTAGTTAAAAGCAGGCAGGATAAGAACAAAAAGCTCACAAGTGCTTTTTACCAGTGTGCTGGTCCAGACACTCACCAAACCACACTCTCTGGGTAGGATCACTATAAAGTAAAAATTCTTGATAAGAATTACACAGACCCTTAGTGAGATCCCCTCCCTTAGTAAGCATTTTAAGTGCTTTACTGCTAGGGAGAAAATACCACTTATCACTCACGAAGAGTCTTGAAGCCTTTGGATTTGCTTTGGTGTGCAGTAATGAAAAACTTTAAAACTTTTTAATGGTCTGGGAGAGTGTTTTCTAGACATTCTGTCAGTATCTACATGTACAACTAGATGTGACAAGCACAAATACAAAGACACATATCACTCTGTAAGTTGATAAAGTCTTAAGTTGAATCTTGATATGAATGCTGTAATTTGTGAAAAGAATAAATGGTATTAGGAAGAAAAATATTCATGGAGAAAAAAAAAAGTATGTGGGTATCCTCAGGGTTCACATTTTGGCACCATTATTTTGTAATACAAACTGAGTTAGACTAACAGTAAAAACTGCAAATCATTGAAATTCAGTAAGCTGAGATGATTGTGAAAAATTCTGATCCTCTTTCATTGAATGTAATTGTGCTAAAGAACTGCCATGAGTTGAAAATCCACAGGGAGACCTTTTTGTAAAGTAGCTCAAAAGTCAAGCAAAGTAAATCCAAAACCAGCTCAATATTTGTTGTCTAGTAAACTGATCAAAAACTTAAAAAGAAATATTTTTAAGGTACATATTTATTTTAGAAATGTTGACTATTCAATTAAAAATTAAAGCCTTTATGACATCTTGGAGCTGTTAAAAGGTTTTTCTGCTGTTGAGAACTAATTCATTAATTAAGGATAATCTGGGAATTACAGACCTTAAAAAATGCTAGCAATTTCTATTTTATGAAATGTAAACATATATTGAAAATATGATCAATTCAATATTGTCTTTTCAGCAAATACCTACACTGTTTTTATGGAATAAAAATAGGACTCAGATAATTATCTGTTAACTTCCCATAATTGTCATGATTTTTCACAAAAAATAAACACTCAGCTTGTAGTCATGTCATATAAATGCTGTTGAGTGTGTCTCATATGTCACACTGCTTTTGGTCTCATCCTGCTTATATAAGTATTGTCACCTTTGCTCTCTCAGTACTGGCTGCCTCTGTCCTGAAACCATGCTGGTACATGCAGAAGCTGGAAATCACTGAGTACTTTGGTCTTTCCTGCCCATCTGCCATTAGGTTGTCTCTCCAGTTCACAATTTCCATGTGAGGGGTAGTCAGGGGGCTTGATGGACCAAACCTCCTTGGCTGGAAAACAGGTGCAAGTTCCCCACAAATACTGCAGCTGACAACCACTGCCTGTGGATGTCCCCTTCATAGTGCTGCTCTCATTCTGAAGAGCTTGGCCATGCTGCCTGATGTCTGCCCTCTTCCCCCCTCATTTAGCAGAGCCCTGATTCTCCCCACTAGGTGATGGATCCAGGTAGAGCAATCCTGCTTTTGGCTGCACTATCCTTGCCAACATGTATGTTTTTTAATACAATAGCCAAAGATATTTTCACTTCAAGCTCAGCAAGCAGCTTTCTCATGTAAAGGCCAAAAGGACGAGCAGAAAAAGCCTGATTTAAAAAGGATGGAAAGGAATGGAAGAATGGTATACTCCAGTGAGGTCCCTGCACCACTCTGCATTTGCAGAACCCTCCAGTGTCTGGAACTGCTGTGTAGCAGATGCCTCTGTAAACTAAAATATACACACAAGTTACAGTAGTTTCTAGTCCTGCCATGCCAAGACAACCTTGTGCCTTCTCTCCTCTGGATATTCCAGTTCAAGTGTCACTATACTTCAAGTTTCTGACCTCATTAAAAGAGAACTGATCTTCCTGAACCTCAAGACATTGCTGGGTTCTGATGTCTTCTCAGAAGCATGTCTGAATGTTCATCTCAAGGACTGTGAAGAGGCAGATGTGTCAGCTCAGGGAGGAAAATATAGGCTAAAATGTAGATTAGTGTTTATATTTACCATGTATGTCAGCTGACCTAACTTTTTTTCAAAAGTAGTGTGGGTTTCTGATATCTTGTGAAAGCACAGTGAAGAGAAATTCTTATAATGATTTTTCTATTATTTTTCCAGTTCATGCAACTGGACAGTAGCTTGGAATATTTAAATTTTAAACAAAAAATAATTACATGCCTCTCACTAACAAATACCACATAAATCTTTGAAGGTATTTTTCACATGATTTTACACTATGTGGAAAATGTCTCATTGGTTGACATTTTTCAGGATCTTTAGTATGAAGATCTGTTTTAAATGAAGAGAAAATAGTGAAAGATTGGTCTATAGCTGAGGCATTCCATCATTTTCTGAAGGTATGCACTAAGAAATCATTTAATATGTGCAGAAATGCTTTAGTCAGAATATGCTACTACTATATAATTTGTCAAACCCTAAATCTTGTGCAGACTGAGAAACTGCTGTAAATACTATTTCAAATTGTTTTCAGATGAGAATGTTATCTGAGAAAATTCACATGATAAGAGGCAAGAGAATCTTTGCTGTTTGCTTGTCTTTCACAGTTGTTTTAGTACAAGATACATTGATTGCTGTGACCTTTTTTTTTATTTACTGGCAACCTGAGAATTTTGATATCAACCTTCAGTATTTGCAGAGGTTTTTTTTTTTTTCCATAACATGTTTAAGTCTGGTTTTTGATATATCTTTAACAAAGGTTGTACAGGTACAACCTGGAGCGCTGGACAGCTTTTCATGCCCACTCAGGGTCCAGTTTTCCTGATATGCAGAATCTTTCTTTTCCTTTCCTATCCAGGTTTTACCTCCTTTATTTTTGTCAGGGACTGAAATTCAGCTTCCCATTCATTTTGACACTCTGAGAAGACCTTAGGGCAAGCCTTAGCAGTACAACCGAACAACCTGTTGTCTCTGTGCTGTAACCAAGTTACATCAAAATCTGAGTGAGGAAAAGCTATTCACTCTGACTTCATAATACAGTTGCCAAAGAGGCAGCAAATGAACTTAGGAAGCAGCTGTGTAAGAAAACAAGAAAAGCTTTTCCAAACAACTGTTTCCTTAATCCCTTTTTGATAGATGGATGAGGAAAATTTGGGCAGGTTAGGAGGCAGAGACCAACAGACAGAAAATGTAATTTTCCAGATGCTGTTAAACACAAAAAGAAGCCTGTTGTGATTCCCTCAGTCACAGAGCATAAAAGCTGTGGGGACACCTCAGTAGTGTTGTTATGTCTCTCATATTCTTGACCTCTGATACTGGACATTATGGGAGATAGGATAATGAAAAAGGTATTCCCAGACTCTTGTGCTACAGAACACTCTTGCTCTTAAAGGAAAAGCCATTACTGCCATCTCCAGAGGAAAAGGAAAAAACAAGTAAGACTTGGATGGGTTTAGGAATTGATGCAATGCTAAGAATTCCAAGTATTTTGACATTTGATTTTTTTTTCTTTCCCATTACAAAATACCAAGAGAAAGGAGACAGTACTTAATATTGCTTACTTCAGATGTCCATAGCCCTGAAACTGTTTCAGAATCTGAGAATTATGTTAATAGTAATCACAGAATTTGCTCTTTTCAAGAGTGGCACATAGAACACTGGCATGAGATAAGAAAAAAACCAAAACACCCCACCATACTAGTCATGAATTCATATGAATCTGGAAAAGTGTGAATGTTGTTGTGACCATTCCTAATTGCATAATTTCTCCTACCTTTGCAAATGGAGTTTAGGGAGGACTGTTCTGTCCAGCTGCTCTGCAGCTGTTAGTGTCCTGGAATGTACTCCCATGACAGAACTTTATGCCTCCAAAATTTACTGATGTCATTCATATATGACAACTGACCTGGATGTGTGCCTGACCATGTGAAGATTTGAGTAATTTCATTGCAATCAAATATATAACAGGTAGAAATAGCAACAAAATTAAAAAAAATACTGAAATACTTGGCAACACTTTTAGGTTTCTGACTAAGGTGTCTGTGTTTAGATGCTTTAGGCATTTTAGCAAGGGAATTATAGAGCAAATAAGTAATTGACTTTCTACTATATTGTTTGCAGTTACACCTTGTCCTGAGGCTTATCATAATTCTGTGAAACTGTGAAGAGAATAACTCAACATAATACTGTGTATGAACTTGTGATATAGGTGACTTTGATTTGTTTTAAACAAATAAAAATAAAAATTAGGATTTCATTTGATTATTATGGCTTTGGCCATTTGATAAATGGTTAAATGATTAACCTGGCAGGTAAAAGCAAGGTCTTTGTGCAAACGTAACCAAAAATCACAATAACATCTCTAGCTAAGAAGATTGTAGAAGTGAGAGGGAGCAAGAAGGCTACTTTGATGGTGTCTTTAGCCCAGGTTATTCTCTCAGAGCAGGAGAAGAACAACCATTACTGATAGGTATGATTCCAAGTGAGTGACAACAAAGTGTATTTTAAAACATTTTAAACTTGAAAATACAGAGTTCAGAATCTCTTAAAATTACCAGAGCAAGACAACCAATCCCAAATGAACCCTGCTTCATTTAAGATAATGGTATATATAGTTTTCTAGGGCAGATAATAGCTGTTTATTGTTGTGCTGTGATAGTGGCATCACAGTTCACTCAGATTTTCTGTGTTTGTGACAAGTACATTATGTTTTGCTTCTCATTTTTGGTGTGTAATGCAGCCATTGGCTGTTTCATTCCAGATGCATGACATCCACAGTTCTTTTTCTTATTTATCCATGTGTGAAAAAACAGGTCTATGAACCTTTTCTCCTAAATGGTTACTCACAATATTCTTACTTTAGCAACAAATGTTTTCGTATTTTTGTGTTCTTGCAACTTCTGCTTCCCACAGTAACTCAGTTGTGATGGTGATGGGATGGAGCTTAATTAAGATTTTCTAATATTTGTTGTGAATATATGGGGTTGAACAGGAAGTCTTCCACAACTTTTAATTTTTTATGTGTGAAACTCCTATTAACAATGAAGCATCTGTTCTCTTAAAGGGAACCATTTTTCACACACATTGGCATTGGGAGCTCTTGTGATCAATTAATAGTGCAGGTGGAAATGTTCTGCTTGATTCAGGAGCCTTAATGGCACTTTGCAAACCTGCTGTTTTAGTTCATGTAAATTATTTTATCTACACAAATCTGTTGGTTTACATGTAAAATAATCAGTGTCTCTAAAGCAAAGCAAGCCCTTTCTTTTGGCACAAAATGCTAGTCATATATTCTACTTATTCCCTGTTACACTTATAAATGGCAAATGGCAGCCTTTTAAGAAATTCCCCTGTGGTGCAGCTAGCAGGAGATTGCTCAACTGTATAATAATCAAATCTGACCAGATGGTGATGAGGCTGGGTACTAGATGTTTTTTAAACTCTCCTGCTAGGTTTTCTCATTTAAAAGAGGAGAAATCCCACTTTTAAGGCGTACATAATTTGAAAGACACCTTTCTATGAGGATACAGCATTGCCTATTCTGTCACATAGTACAGCACTTCACATTATCAGGCAGTGTGGAGAAGGGTCATGACTTATTTAGAAAGTCAGTGTGTTGCTCAAGGACAGTACCAGCCTGATGGTGTTGGAGAAGAAACTGACGCTGGGTAAAATGCCATCTTTTCTCTTTTGTTTGGGCAGTGACTAATGTTCTGAAGAAAATTTTGCTTCTTCATGTGGCAAGTCAGTTTTGACACTAGATTTTTCATCTTTCTTTAAAAAAGCCCATGCTTTGTGCTTGCAAGGAGTACTATTCTGTGTGATTGAAATACATTTATTGCAAAATGTCTTCCTCTGTCTACTGATGGCAGGCTAAAGCCTGAAGTCCCATGAACTTACTTTGTCCTAGTTCTGTTCTCCTGTTGGTACTGTGTCTGTGGTGTGGTGCCCCCCAGGCACCCTCTCTTCTGTCATTCCATCTCTTCCATGGGATGTCCCTTCTTTCCTTTCTTAGATATTCTTCTATATTATTGGTTTATCCATACAACACATGTTTTGCTGCCTCCATGCATACCTTAAATGTGTTTGAGCTAAACACTTTGCCTTGATTTAAGGAAAAAAATCCCCTCTAATTCTCTGAGCTCATTTAAAAATGTTTTATATTTCCCAGATCAAACTGAAGGTTAATGATAAATAGAGAAATAACCTGGTTTTGAACATTCTTGTTACATAAGTTGTTTTCATGTGCTGAATACACTGTGTTGCTCACAGTCTATTCAGCACAATATCTCATAAGAGACACTGCTAACAGAAGCTAGCTATTGATTCAACATTAGCTGTTGAAAAAGAAAAGCAAATTGTTTTCTGCAGTAGCGAGATCTGAGGAAATAGCAAAACAAGTGTTCCAAAAAAGTGAAAGCACCTTGAAAGTGTACAACTTCATCTAAGATTATGTATATGCCCGTACAAGAGCTCTGCTCTTCCTACAGTAACTCTTAACTTGTCACCTTAGCTTTGAAATGCATCACCTGCATTTTCCAAGATGGTGAAAGAAATTCTTTAAGTCATGTAAGAAACTTCCCTTGCCACAATGCTGACAAAACCACTGGCCCCTTCGTGCTCCTCTAGAGAGCATTGACAGAGGAGAGCACGGCTGAGTTATTGGCTTGGCAGGTGAATCATTAATTTCCAAATCAGCACATTTTGTCTGACAGCTGCTGCCCTTCCCCAGAGGAAGAGAAGGCAGCCTGGCTGGCAGCATGTGCTGCCAAAACTCCTGGCATCCCTCCGGAACTGGGCTGTTCGTGGGTGCATGAGCCTGGAGCTGTGCCTTCATCTGCATGTGGATGTAACCTTCTTCTGCTGGCAGGACAGCCAGCTGAACATGCAGCCAGCACCCAGGTGAAGAATGCTCCAGGATGCTGCAGGATGCTGCAGGATGCAGTGCAGTGTGCCATGAGCAGGTCAGAGGGCTGGGCAGGCCTTAGGTGCAGCTTTGTCTGTGCTATTTGCCTCAGCTGTTGCTGTCTGAAACCAGGACAGCTTTTTTTTAATTTTTTTTTTTCTTCCAGAGAATTTACTGACTGCTACAAGTGGAAGGGAAGGAAAGCATTGCTGTGCTTGTGCCTTTCCTCCAGGGGTATGTGCAGATTTTTCCACTTGCAGTCTGTGGTGTCTTAGCCCCATGCAGTGAGGCTTATGCAGTCCTCCTCTGCACACAACCTCTATTTTCCTGTCTCTCTGTCTTGTTGTGACTCTGGAAGTTCTGATATAATTTTTGTGAATTTAGAGATTTTTTCTTGTTACATGAATTTAATTTATTATTTGCCATACCTGTAGCAGTCTGGCCTTTGTTAAGAACAAAACCTACAGCATATCAACAGTTTATTCATCACAGATGTTTCACTTAAAAATAGTTTTTCTCCGCAGTTGTCATTCCTGTGTTTTACTTGCATTCAGAGATGATCCTATCACAAACACAATTCCCTAGTGTCAAAACTCTACTCTGGCAGTAATTTTTTTATCCTTTTTTTAAGTGCTGCGTACTGGAAGAAAGGCATATGACCCTTCAGTTTCTTTTATTGTGGGTTTTTTGTTTTAGGTTTTTTTTGCATAATTTAATGTCTGCTCTCTTTTTCTTTGCTCTAATCTCATTTATTCATTTTTATATTTCATGTGTTGTGAAAATTGCACCAGCTGGTACATCTTCTGAAATGACATGTACTGATTAAAAGACTTGCTGACCTACCAGCTACTGATTAATTATATCCTCAGGTGGGGAAATTGCACCAGACTAAAATGCTCTTCAAAGTCATATTCAGACAGCTTGCTGAATACTTTTATGTCTGTGCACATATTTGGTGTGAAAGATTGGTAACTAAGGCTTTTAGTTAAAGCAAAACCAGTTCTTCTGTAGTCCAGGGAAGAACAGACTTAAAAATGGGAAATGCCCTCCCTGTCAGGGACTGGTAACAAAATGAAGCTGGGCACAGTCCTGAAAGTGTTCCTGATTGAAAGAAGAGGTTGTCCTAACCTGTACAGCCTCTAACTCTGCAATACAGAAAGAGCAGTCTGAAAAATGAGGAACTGTTTGGAGGGTTTGCATACGTATGTTTAATTAAACTGTTTGAAGCAAGAAAAGCTACTTAAGGTCTTATTGTCAGCCAAGAAACAGAAAGACATGTTAATGGCATGAAGGTTAAGTGAGGATACTCTGGTAGTCATCAATGTTTCATGTACTTTTGCTAAAAACTAAAATGAGCAAAGCTGAAGAGATTAACTGTAGCCTTCAGTGGCGAGTGACACCTAATAGAGTTACTAAGTCAGCTGAGAGGAGCACGGTGACCCAGGCAGGCAGGACAGCTCTGGTTTGCCACTCAGGAGTGCAAGAAGCCCTTTTTGCATGAAGAGAAAGCAGAGAACTGCCCTTAGCAATTGCATCTCCAAGACATGACTGTAAAATTGTTATAATTTTGGTATGACATAATGTGTTTTCTATGCACAGTGGATGAATTCCCTGGTTCCCTGCCATTTTGGTGGTTTTCTTTTCTCTTTTTAAAATAATGTAGTTTGTTAAGCCAGCTGATTCATGTTAGATGAGTTTCTTGAGCATCAGAATGTTTAGTTGGGTTTCTCCAGCATTATGGATGAGGTTTTTAATCAATGTCTCATTAGCAACCCTTTCAAATTTGAAGCCATTCCTTCCATTATATTCCTGGCAGAAATGTTGCAGTTACATTAATCCAGTTTTTATGCTTTAAATTTTGGGATGAAACCAACTCTAGGTATGTAAGTAATTATTTTGTATCATTTCATGCCAAGGGCTTTTTTGCAGAACCACAAGAAATCAACTTCTCAACCAGAAACAAAAGAAACAAAAGAAAATCCTGTTCTGCTGTCCTCAGATAATTGTCAGGACTCTGTCAAAATAATCCAGAACCCCGTGCAATCCCACAGGCTTGGGGATGAGGATCTGAGTGCTGGGGTGGTTTAGCCTGGAGAAAAGGAGGCTCAGGGGGACTTTATTGCTCCCTACAACTACTCAAGAGACATTGTAGCCAGGTGAAGTTGGTCTCTTCGCTCAGGTAACAAGTGATAGGATGAGAGGACATTGTCTCAAGTTGCACCAGGGGAAGTTTAGGTTGGATACAAGGACAAAAGTATTCACTGAAAGGTTTGTCAAGCATTGGAGTGGGCTGCTCAGGGAAGTGGTGAAATCACCATTGCTGAAGGAAGATGTGGTGTTGGGGACATAATTTCATGGTGGACATGGCAGTGGTGGGTGAAAAGTCTTCAAGGTCTTAAAGGTCTTTTCCAACTGAAAAAATTCCACTATGCTATGAATTCATGATGCATCTTATGGTCCTGGAAATCAGCCTTATGTTCCTTAGTGGCAAAAAGTAAGGGATGGCTTTGCAGCTGGTTGTAAGCTTGGAAAGTCACTTATGTTCCTAGTCCTACAGATAAAACTTCCAGTGTTTTCCAAACCTTTGAATAAGATTCATTTGTCTCAGTGAGGAGCCGTGGCAGAATTCAACCACAAGGCCAACAACTGCAGCAAGGGGATCTCAAATGGTGAGTACTGTGGTTCCAGGTGAGGAATCATACTTTTCAGCTGCTGTCTGTTAAATTTGTCATTGTGAGGATGAAAAAACCCTATAATTTTGGGGCTATAAAAGAGGCTGAAAGTGTCACTACCAACTGATGAACACAGGGAAGAAGGAGGAGGAAAAGGTACAGCCAAGGTGGGAGAAATTATGTGGGATTAGTAAATCTGTTTTTCATATCTGTTTCTAAAAGTGGGTGCCAAAGGGGCCTTGTCTGAAAGAGCTGTCTGGAAAACAGTATTTTCAAGGGTCAGTCTGCTGTGGGAACTGGTGGAAGGCTGGTAATGTAAAAACAAGACTGATACCCTGCTTTGGGCATTGATATATCAAATTAAGGTCACTGTTTAAGTCCACTTCGTGGAGACTAAGATTTTAAACATTGATGCTGCTTCAGTTTTAAAAGTAGAAATGTGCAGTGCTTGTCTGAAGAGAATGAGGCTGGGAATCTTGGCTATCTGTAAGCATTTTCAGATTTCAGTACCTGACATGACACTGAGCAATCTGTCAGTAGAAAGTCACCCAGTTTTCCAAGATTTTTCCAGATTTCTATAAAAATGAGCAAGGTGCCAGGAAGTATTTGGATTTCAGCTAACTCCCAAAGTCTGATGAAGGTACATTTTAACAACAGATCTATCTTAAGAGCTCTTATTGTGGCTTTAGTTTTTGTATGGATTTAAAATGCAACCTGACAAATATTTTATGGCTGTAATCTTATATATGTTTCTTGGGAAAGTTTCACCAGACAGCTCTCAAGCAGTCTTATTTTAACAAAGTTCACGAAAACAGTAGGAGATCGTCAAACACTGAGCAATTTCAATTAACTACTAATTGAGAAACCTTTCTGAGACTGGAATATAGGCCCAAATTCATTCTTATGACATTCTTTATGCAGGAAAAAATATTTAGTACAGTTTAGATAGCTGCCTGATTTAAATGCCTTTTATTTATTTAGCAGCATGATTGGAACCAACCAGGATTCAGTATTTTCTGAAGGAAAGTTTCTTCGAGCAAAAGCTGAGCTTTGATCAGTGAAAGCTCAGAGAGGAGGTAATTATCTATTGAGTCTGGTTTTATCCATCTTTGGAAACTGGAAAATACTTTTTTTGCCTTGTATTAGTTGCATTGTTGCTGAGGGGGGTGGAGATGGGGAAAAAAGATTTTTCTTTTGTTATTTTTGACAGGGGGAAAGCTGGGGAGTTTAGGGATTGTAGGGAAAGGCAACTGGGCACAGACATGAAAGATTCAGGAGGTGTGCCTGTCATAGTGCAAAAAAAAAACCCTTAAAAGAGGCAGAAGCTATTCTTAGGCAGAGTGTGCATTTTTGATATCCAGGCTCAAGGAAAAAGAGGCAAATATTGCTTACATTGAAAAATTAAATCGGGATTACCTAAAAAACCCAAGTTCTTGCTTTGACAGAGGAACATCTTGTAACCTGTAAACCAGCAGCTGACAATTTGCAAAAGTCCTGGTGTATCTTTCGGGGACACATATAGATATTTCAGAGAGAATATTTATTTTTTGTGACACTGATTTGGGCAAGGACCTTTAATAAGTCTAAAGGACATAGAAGATCTATGCTTTTACACAGAGGTATTTATTATCATAGTGCTCTGATAGCAGTTGAAAGCCTCAGTGTCTATGCCCTGGTCCATCTGTATATCATTACTTTTGTCTGCAGTACCTTATGAGAATATATATTGTAATCCAATTATGCATTATAGGCAAAACAAACCATAACGACCAGTAGTTTAAATAGTTTTCCATGCCTGTGCCTGCAAAAAAGTGTAGGAATTTCATCACCCACTATGTCTTTTAGGAACGTGCAAATAGCGCTCTCTATTGGTTTAGATTAACTTGGGTTTCAGCATGGGGCTGCTCTGAGGGGAAATTTTGACTGTTCTAATATTGAAGATGTGGTTAAAATTATGTGGTAATCTTTGTGAAGCTACAATTCATGCATTTAAACAAAGTAATCTCTTTATAGCTATAAGAAAAAGCAATATGAATTTGAAAACACATTAATCATTGGAGTTTGTAATGAATAATCCATTTGTTTCTGCATGTTATCTGATAATATATGGCAAAGCATGTTTTACTGCTTTTGTTTACACATCTCAGCTTTTATGAAATGTATTATGTGTGGAACTTAGTTGGAATTCTTTGTTTGCTTTGCCTTTTTTCTTTTGAGTGCATTTTCATGTCTGGGAGTGTTACCAGCACCTTTCCCTTTCCTGCAGCTTTCCCACTCTCTAACAGCTATCTTCAAATATTTCAGCCAAACTTTGCAAACACACAGAAGCCTGAAAGGTAATTAAACTCTCAAAGCTTTGTGAAAATGTGTCGCCAGTGGAGGAGGAAGTCTGTAGAAGTGGCTCAGTTGAGGGATCTGTTATGCTATGAGTACTCAGTCACAGGATTCCAGGATATTCTGGGTGGAAACATCTGACAAGAGGGGCATGGAGAAAGAATGCACACTGCTTTGGGTACCAAGAGCAGCAGTGCATGACTGTATCTGCAATCCCTGCTGTATCCAAGCCATGCCATGAGCTCATGTCACATCCCATCATAAAGCTAAGATGTGCTCAGTGGATGCCTGAAGGGACCAAGTTTGCCAAGTAAAACTTGGAACTTACTTTTCTTCCAGCATAGATAGCCTCCGAGATATAAAATTATGCAATGTCTAAATCTATAGGAAACTGGGCTCCTTCACTGTCAGTACCTGTCGAAACACAGGCTTTCCTTCTCTCTCCTTTTCTTTTTTTAAATATTGCATTTAAAGGAAAGACTAAAATGTGATCTGGAATGAAAATCTTATCTTCTAGACAGACACAGCCATCTGCAGAATTTTGCTGTGGCACTAATTGAAATTAACGTAAAATTCTCTTATGCTATGTTTCTTTGTATTTCACCCATAGTTCTCTAGTAAATCAAAATATTCCTGTTAAAGAGGAAAAAAAGGTATCACATTTATGCTGCTCTTTTGCTGCAGTAATAAGATGGAGTTGGATCAAGAGGGTCTGAGGATAGAAAGTGTTAGAGAAACATTCTGTCACACTCCCCAGGTTTCTTGCTAGTCCTGATCCTCAGCTGTGAGCCATTCTGGTGTGTAACAGCTGAGGTGTGGGTTGGTCGTGCTGTCAGGTAGGTCTCTGAGTAACTTCCATCAACGGATTTATTTATAAGATGGACTTGAAAAGTCCAAGCTGATGAAGGTGGACTTTTTGTAAAATATGTAATTAAAATACCAACAAAATCAGATCTGTGCTTGCCAAGTACTCTATTTTTGTTGTATGACAAGCATTTTTTGTGTTGACAGTGTGCCTACAGGAGAAAGTAACATTTTCTTTAACTTCAGGAAGAGATAAATTATAGCCTGCTCTTTGTCACATTAAATAATAACTAATAAACTAATAATCTAGTGGGCTTTTCTATTAATACTTGGTTAAATAAAGCACCAGCAAAGAAATATTTGTCCTTTGAGTATAAAACCCAATTATAAAATTCCAATGGCCTGAATGATACAACTCTATAACAAATAAATCTTTTTCACAATTAAGTGTGTATTTTCCTCAAAAATGTCTGTATTTAAGAATTCAATTATCTTTAAGCATTCTGATTCTTCCCCTCTTCCCCCTCACCCACTGCATCAGAAGGAAAACAACTCTTCCAGACTTAGGGACTTTATTACATGGATAAGTGGGTAGTATATCAAAGAAGACAAAGAGTAGCTTGTTTCAGTTAGACAACTGAAATATTTAGATTCAGGCAAACCTAAAAGAAATATGTTTGCTTTTTTCCTTCTGACTGAAACAGAGGAGGAAAAAAGAATCAAAAAACTTCCAGTAGATAAAAAACCCTATTCTTTTCCTATAAAAGAAATTACAGTTTTATATTATTGACCAACTGAACTTTTCAGTTTACAGTGATGCTTTCAGGGCGCTGTGATGTTTTGGCTCCTTTTTTTTATGAAGCAGTGCAATATATTGCTTTCTGGTGACTATTCCATAGAGGGAAAAAATAACTTATTATTGCTTCAGACAGCTGAGTTCTCTGGAAGTGAAGTAGTAGAGGTCAGGGATTTTGTCTCAAAAACACTGAGCTCCAATTCCTCAACAAATACTGGGTGAGTGAGGTTTTCCCCTATTGATCCTGTTTGCAACACAGAGACTTCAATGGGCCTCAGATTATCAACTCATATTTTCAGAAATTTATTCATTCCTGTAAACCCATTTCTATCAGTCCCTACAACAAATCGTTATGAGACCAGAACTAATTTTCTGACATCTAAAGAGTGATGATTTAAAATAGAATTTTCATGTTCTGACTGTCTCTTGAATTGTTCCCCTTGAAATTTAAAAAAATCCATGCTTTTCTTGTTATTGGAACAATAAAACTAATATTTCATGTAGTTCTTCAGCAATGACAGGGGGTTTTGTGGCCTGGTGATTTTTTTTTTTTACCTTCTCCAGGGCATTTATCATTAAAATCAATTTTATATTCCAAGAACTTAGTTATGATTAATTTCAGTTGCAAGACTGAGCATACAGTATTTCCACAGACAGAAGTGTCTAAAAAATGAGCCTTAAAATCTAAGGAAGACAATGATCAACCAAACATTTTTTATGATAAATTATTTACTTGGCATCTGTAGTAGGCATCTGGGTAGAAAGCAGTTATCTAGGACACCATTTTACTCCCTTAACCTGTTTTTCCTTTTCATTCAATGCATCTTCCATCTTCTACAATACATGACAGATTTCCTAGAAAGAAAAGACTGTTATACAACATGAATTAGTCTTGTTGCCCATGGGGAATACTTTGGAAAAATAGTATAGGAGCTTTATGGTTGCTACTGGGGGCAAATGAGATAGTCTTGACTTGACTCTGGAACTTCTTAATGGACTGTTTTTATTAGATTTCCTAGGCTGTACCTCTTGGAGTCCTTGTGAGGTAAAATTCCTGTAGTCTCTGGAGAAATGCATGACAGAGAAGGAGATGTGCTATTAAGGCGGAAGGTGCAGAAAAAGGAACTGGTGAAGTTTACTGAATTAGTCTTAGTAACACTGCGCAAACATTTTTTATTTCTTAAGACAGGGGGCCCAGAATATGGATATTTGGATGAATTTTTGCATGAGAAGAAAAATGCCTGTCTTTGATGTAAAGGACTTGTGTTTTTCTTTGCCCCAGCAGGAAGGCTCTGGCGGCTCTCAGTACAAATGCTAGAAAATATTACAAGCATTAAGTGTTTTGTTCTGTGGAAAAGTTGAGTATTTTTAAACCGAAATAAAAGCAACAGAAGGACTGGGGAATGTTGAAGTGAATGGTTAGTATTAGTGAAATTACAAGTAACCAAAATGTGGGTCTTATCCACTGTCAATCAACTTTAAATGGAGGCCATATTACCTCTGAAATCTATTGTATCAATGGGAAGAATGTTAAAGCAGTTGATATAAATAGTTTTCAAATAAGACCATGTGTTTATCAGAAACAGATAGATTTTCAAAACAGCTAGAGCAGTCTGAGATATTTAGAGAGAAAAGTCCTTCTAGAGAGCTTCTGATATATTCTCCATCTTTTAGAGGGGCAAAATCCTAATGAAACAAGTGTGGAAGAATGGTTTGGACTATCGCTATTAAGGATGAAAGTGAAACTTCAGTTCTGCAAATATGTGGGCCCACTTGCCTTTAAACTCATGTGCAGTTCCATTTATTTACCTGAACAAAGCTGTACTTTTCAAAATCAAGGCCTACATCTGCAAAATACAATTTGGTTTTGTGCAACTGAGTTCCATGTGAACCCATGAGTGTTGGTTACCTTATGAGAGAGAAATGTGCATCCAAAGAGTTTTCCCCTCATGTGAATTCCCATTAAAAAAATCCTATCTACTCAAGTTACTAGTTTTAGGTATCTGTGCAGAGATAAGGAAGTAAGGTAGACAAATAAACACAGGCTCTAAACCCAGAAAGGTTTTCTTATGCTCCTGCCATTGCCATTTTTTCCGTCAAGTCTCAAATATATTTTGGGAGAAGATGCAATCTGAGCAGAAAAGATTTTGAAGACCTATATACATATTTATGTATATATATATACTTGATTCACAGTGGTACTGTCAAAACTTTGACTGGTCCATTCTCCTAAGCAAAATTCTTACTGACTGTCCACATATAGCTCCAGAGAACCACTAACCTCGCCTTGAAAACCTGAGTAGCCTGGTGAATATAACAATATTGCGGGTGTGAACAACATAAGAACATATGTATGCCTTTGTATTAACCTGCACATACTAGTATGTACATAAGCTAGGAAGTACATATATAAAACTTCTCATTTTCTTAAATTACAACAGTTATTTGGAAGGGTTTGTCAAACTTTTTGAGGATCAGAGAAAGAAAAACTATCATAAACCACCAAGTCTGCAGTAAGAAGAATATGATGATTTTTTTTTAATTTTTGTTATTATTAATTTTAGTGGAATATATCTGCCAGGCACTACCTGAGGGATTTTATTTCTGAGTTCTTCCTATTGTGTCACTGAAAGTCTGTCTTTCAGCAAAGTTTGGCTTTTGAATTTTCTTGTCTGGCTGGTAGAAATTAAACTGCTCATTAAGAATTTCATCTTGAAGGGTGACTTGCTGTCTCCATATAATTAGATTTAGAGGGTCATGTTCAAACTGTTCCATTGTACCTCTCAAACAACCTGGTCTTTGACATAATAAGTAGTGATCATTTGGCTTGTTTCATAGAAACAGATTAAAAAAAATCAAATACTGGAAATTTTCAAAACGTTGGTTAGTAAACTGACAATAATAATGGAAGTTTGAATATTTTAAGCATTTGGGCTGCAGGTCCTTTTCCACTGTAATTTTCTCCCACAGCCCAAATACAGGAACAAGGGAGCCCTCCCTATTCAGCTGGGCATGAATGAGGCTTCTGGGGCCAAAAAACGTTTGAGGTGGTTGTGCAACATTTCTTGGATATTCTCCCTTGGGCAGAATTTTCCCAGAAGGTTTGGATGAATTCCTGGTTTCCCAACCAGGTTGCTGGTAACTAAGATTACCAGTTATAGAGGGTATGAGGAAGACAGATGGGAATGGACAGCTGCTTGGCAGACAGATGTTTGTGCTGCAGACAGGGCAGTCAATGGGAGAAGACTGGGTTAATGGTGCAAAAGAAATGATAAATTAGGTTGTGTCTCAGCAAGAATGTCATTCAGAGCTCTTCTTTTCAATGCCAACACAAAATGCTTCCTACAGTTATTGAGACACAGGTAACATTCTACATGCATACCTCAAAAGCAGACTTTGTGTCCATGGTGAAAGATTCCATCAGTTTGATTTTCTGTGAATGCAGAGCTGCCACCTACAGCGCTAGTATTGCACAGGAACAGTCATCAGTCTGAATTTCTGTGAACATGCAACTTCTCTGCAGGCACCTCAGGATGGTAACTCAACTGATTTCTCCAGTCTCAGAGTCCTTCCACTCATTTCAAAAGTGGAAATACTTTCTGTACATGCTTCCTTCTACTCTTAATGACTGATGGAGAGGCAAGTCTTTAAAGGGTCTTCTTCCTGGTGATCCCAAAGACATTTGGCCTTTCTGGGATCTGCAGCTTGCTTTGAGCTTTATGAATTGTTCACATAGGTACCTAGTATAGCATACTAGGGCCACCAGCTCCATAAAGGATTGACAGCTGTGATAGAGGTGTGTGGGATACCCACAGCCATGGAGACCAACTGGAATACACTAAAGACTCCCAAATGTCTCTCGTGTGTATGTGTGTGTGTGTGTAT